>JANJGN010000017.1:83807804-85007804 GCA_026770705.1 Isurus oxyrinchus
ACATCCACTCACACACACACAGACTCTCTCACTCACACACAGGCTCACTCACAGACATACACAGGCTCACACATACACAGGCTCACTTACACAAACAAACAGGCTCACTGAGACACACACACAGGCTCACTTACACACATACACATGCTCTCTCTCACACACACACACGGGCTCACACACAGCATCATGCAAACACACAAACACACACAGGCTCACTCACACACAGGCTCACTCACACACATGCACAGGCTCACTCACACACATGCACAGGCTCACTCACACACATGCACAGGCTCACTCCCACACATACACAGGCTAACTCACACACACAGGCTCACTCACACACATACAGGCTCTCACAGACACATAGGCGCACACTCACACACATACAGGCTCACTCGCTAACACACAGGCTCACTGACACACACACACACAGGCTCTCCCACACACACACAGGTTCACACACCGGCTACACACACACATACACACATACATAGGCTCACTCACACACACAGGCTCACTCACAGACATACACAGGCTCACACATACACAGGCTCACTTACACAAACAAACAGGCTCACTGACACACACACACAGGCTCACTTACACACATACACATGCTCTCTCTCACACACACACACGGGCTCACACACAGCATCATGCAAACACACAAACACACACAGGCTCACTCACACACAGGCTCACTCACACACATGCACAGGCTCACTCACACACATGCACAGGCTCACTCACACACATGCACAGGCTCACTCCCACACATACACAGGCTAACTCACACACACAGGCTCACTCACACACATACAGGCTCTCACAGACACATAGGCGCACACTCACACACATACAGGCTCACTCGCTAACACACAGGCTCACTGACACACACACACACAGGCTCTCCCACACACACACAGGTTCACACACCGGCTACACACACACATACACACATACATAGGCTCACTCACACACACAGGCTCACTCACACATACACAGGCACTCTCAGACGCATAGAGGCTCACTTACACACACACAGGCTCATTCACACACACAGGCTCACACACACAGGCTTATTCACCCAAACACAGGCTCACTTACACACAGTCTCATTCACATACACAGGCTCACAGACACACTCACAGGCTTACTCGCACATATACACAGACTTTCTCACACATGCACAGGCTCACACACACACACACACACACACACATAAAGGCTCTCTCATACACATACAAGCTCACACACACGTGCGCGCGCCAAGACACACACACACACACACACACACACACACGTGTACAGGTTCACTCACGCATACAATCAAACTCACTCACACACAGGCTTACTCACTCACACACAGGCTCACTCACTCACACACAGGCTCACTCACACACAGGCTCACTCACACACATACAGGCTCTCACAGATACATAGAGGCACACTCACACATTCAGGCTCATTCACTAACACACAGGCTCACTTACACAAACACACAGGCTTAATACCACACACACAGAGGCTCTCTCACCCAAACAGGCTCACTCACACACATACACAGGCTCTTTCACACACACAGGTGCTCACACACAGGCTCAGACACACACATAAACACATATACGCTCACACACACACGCAGGCTTACTCACTCACACACAGGCTTACTGACACACATGCTCACTTACACACACAGGCTTATTCACTCACACACAGGCTTATTCACTTACACACAGGCTAATTCACACACACAGGCTCTCTGATACACTCACAGGCTCATTCGCACATATATACATTTTCTCACACATACACAGGTTCACACACACACACTTGAAGGCTCTCTCACACCCATACAAGCTCACATACACATGCGTGCACACACTCACACACACACACGTGCACAGGTTCACTCACACCCATAGAAGCAAACTCACTCACACACAGGCTCACTCACACACAGTCTCACTCACCCACATACAGGCTCTCACAGACACATAGAGGCACACTCACACAAACACGCTCGCTCACACATATACAGGCTCATTCACTCAACACAGGCTCACCCACTCGCACACAGGCTCATTCACACACACAAGCTCACTCACTAACACACAGACTCACTTACACACAAACACATGCTCACTGTCACACACACAGGCTCACTTACACACATACACAGGCTCTTTCACACACACAGGTGCTCACACACAGGCTCAGACACACACATAAACACATATACACTCACACACATATGCAGACTCACTCACACATAGGCTCACTCACTCACACACAGGCTCACTCACACACATTCACAGGTTCACTCTCACACACAGTCTCACTCACTCACACACAGTCTCACTCAGAGACATACACAGGCTCACTCCCACACACAGGCTTACTCACACACAAAGTGTCACAGACACAGAGAGGCTCACTCACACACACAGGCTCATTTATACACACAGGCTCAAACACTAACACACAGGCTCACTTACACACATACAGGCTCACTGACACACACACAGGCTCACTTACACACATACACATGCTCTCTCACACACGTAGTGGTTCACACACAGGCTCACGCACACACACAAACACACACAGGCTCACTCACCCACACACAGGCTCACTCACACACAAAGAGGCTCACTCAAACATACACAGGCTCACTTGCTCACACACAGGCTCACTCACACACACATACAGGCTCTCACACAAAAATCACAAAATTTTAACTGCACAGAAGGAGGTCATTCTGCCCATCGTGTCTGCACCAGCCTCTCTAAATGAGCATTATGACCTAATCCCATTGCCCTGCCTTCTCCCCGTACCCCTGCACATTGTTTCTAATCAAATACTCATCTAACGCCCTCTTGAATGCCTCCTTTGAAGCTGCTTTCACCACACTTCCAAACCTGAACTACTCGTATGAAAACGATTTTTTCTCATTTCACATTTGTTTGTTCTTGATCGTTTGAAGAGTGGGAACAGCTTCTCCCTATCTACTCAATCCAGCCCCTTCATGATTTTGAATATCTCCATCAAATGTCCTCTTAGCCTTCTCCTGTCTAAGGAGCACAGTCCCAATCTCTCCAATCTATCTTCATAACTGAAGTTTCTCACCCCTGGAGCCATTCTTGTAAACCTCTTTTGTGCTCTCTCCAATGCATTCACATCCTTCCTATAGTGTGGCAACCAGAATTTTACACAATTCTCCAGCTGATGTCTAATGAGTGTCTGATATAAATTCAGCTGCTCTTGTACTCTGTGCCCCAATTAATAAAGGCCAGGATACTATATGCTTTATTAACTGCTCTCTCCACCTATCCTGCCACTTTCAATGATCCATGCACATGTACATCCAGGTCTTTCTGCTCCTGCACCCCCTTCAAAATTTCACCCCTTATTTTATATTGTCTGTCCATGAACTACCTCACACTTCTCCGCATTGAACTTCATCTGCCACCTATCTGCCCACTCCACCAACTTGTCAATGTCCTCTTTTGTCCTTTTGAAGTTCTGCACTGTCCTCCTCGCAGTTCACAACACTCCCAAGATCTAGGTGTCCCCTGCACACCAAGATCTAGGTCATTAATATATATCAGGAAAAGCAAGGGTCCCAATACCAAATACTGGGGAACTCCACTACAAACCTTCCTCCAGCCCAAAAACTATCCACTGACTATTACTGTCTGCTTCCCATTTTTCAGCCAATTTTGTATCCACATTGCTACTGTCCCTTTTATTCCATGAACATAACTTTTCTCACAAGTCTGTTGTGTGGCACTGTGTCAAATGCCTTTTGAAAGTCCATGTACGCAACAACAACAGTATTATCCTCATCAACCTCCTCTTTTACCTCTTCAAAAGCCTCCAGCAAGTTAGTTAAACACAATTTCCCCTTTAGAAATCCATGCTGGTTCTTCTTTATCAACCCATATTTTTCCATGTGACTACTAATTCTATCCCGAATAATTGCTTCTGGAATCTTGCCCACCACTGAAGTTAACCTGCCTGGTCTATAATTCCTGGGCTTATCCTTACAATCTTTTTTGAACAAGGGCGTAATGTTAGCAATTCTCCAGTCCTCTGGCACCTCCTCCTGAGTTGCGGGAAAACTGAGAAATTATGGCCAGTGCCCCTGCAGTTTCTACTCTCACTTCCTTCAATATCCTTGGATGCGTCTCATCTGGTCCCGGTCCTTTGTCAACCTTAAGTACCAGCAGTCTATTCAACACTTCCTCCTTATCAACTTTGAACCCTTCTAGTGACAGAGGGCAACATTTTTCCCCCGTAGGTAGGGAGATGTGTAAGCGGGCGCAGGTGGGTGGGTTCCTGATGGGCGCCCCCAGTTGGGGGCGCGCTGCCATTTTACGTGGGCAGGCCAATTAAAGCCTGTCCAGCATTTCGTCCACCAGGAAGTGCTATGCACTCCCTGTGTGAGTGGGGGGGTGGTGGGATTCCCAGAGCAGGCACAGATCTCCCTGAGACAAAGTGCTGCCTCAGGAAGATTGGCTCAGGTTTGCCACTGTCACATGAGCTGGGACATGTCAATTTCTTTTATTTAGTCATTTAATACAAATTTTAATACCCTCATGAAATCTCATCCTGTCCATGGATGAGGTTTCATGTTTTTCCGAAGCCCGCCTGGGCTCCCGGCCTGCCTGCCAACCTTAAAGTTCAATTAATTTATTAATGGCCTTAAGTGGCCCTTGACAGATCGGCGGGCTCATAGCTGAGTTGGCTGCGCATCCGCCGACCTGAAAATGTAAATGACATAGGGTGACGTTGATTCACCGGCCTGACGTCACTCCATGTCATTTTATGCATCAGTGAGCGGGCCCCGCCCCCCACTTGCCGACCGGACGATGCGGCCCAGAGTTTTCTCATCTGTCACCATGGCCTGGGTAGCGCTACCTCCTTGGTAACGACGGATGCCAAATATTCATTTAATTCCGCAGCCATGGCCCCTTCGCCCATGTGTAGATTCCCTTTTAGGTCCCTAATCAGCCCTATTCCTCCTTTACCACCATTTTACTATTTATTTGCCGATAGAAGACTTTGGGATTCCCCTTTATGTTGGCCGCCAGTCTTTGCTCATAATCTCCCTTTGCTTCTCTAGTATGCTTTTTCACCTCCCCTCTGAACCATCTGTATTCCACTTGGTTCTCAATTGTATTTTCTACCTGACACCTGTCATAAGCACACTTCTTCTTTAACTTTATTTCTATCTCCTTTTTCATCCAGGGAGCTCGGGATTTGTTTGCCCTACCTTTCCCTTTCGATGGAATATATGTTGACTGTGCCTGAGCCAATTCTTCTTTGAAGGGAGCCCATTGTTCAGCTACAATTTGGCCCAGCTCCGTTCTTGTCCCGTTGAAGTCGGCTCTCGTCCAGTTAATTATTCTTACTCTGGATTGCCTTTTCTATCATCATCCTAAAATGCACAATGCAATGACCACTGTCTCCTAAATGATCCCCCACTGACACTTGATCTACTTGGCCCACCTCATTTCCAAGAACCAGGTCCAACAGTGCTACCTTTCTTATTGGATTGGACACATGCTGCTGTAGAAAATTTTCCTGAACTTAATCTAGGAAATTTTGCTCCTCTCCACCCTTTACACTACCACTGTCTACATTCAGGTAATTAAAGTCCTCCATTATAACTACTCTATAATGTTTGCATCTCTCTGCAATTTCCCTGCAGATTTGTTCTTCTATGTCCTTCCCACTAGCTGTCGCTCCATAGACTACACCGAGGAATGTAATTGCACATTTTTTGTTCCTTAGCTCTACTCAAATTGATTCTGTTCTTGAACCCTTGGGGCATCCTCTTTCTCCAGCACTGCAATGCTCTCCTTAACCAATACCGCCACCTCTCCTCCTTTCCTTCCTTTACTATCTTTTCTGAACACCTTTAACACTCAGTCCTGCCCTTCCTGGAGCCAGATCTCTGTTATTGCCACAACATCATATTTCCGCATGGCAATCTGTGGCTATAACTCCCCAATCTTATTTACTATACTCCATGCATTCACGTACCCATGCCTAGTAGCCCTGATTTAGATAACATTAGTCTTGATATATCCATTCCAGGGGATCGCTATTTTTAAAAATTCATTCATGGGATGTGGGCATCACTGGCTAGGCCAGCATTTATTGCCCATCCCTAATTGCCTTTAGTCTGTGTTGAAGAAGTAAAGGTCACCTGACCCCTTGGCAGCCATATTAACAGTTCAGTGTTCATTTTAAACAAATAAAAGACAGTTGCAGAAGCTACAATTCGAGCTCAGTCCATGTGTAAAATTATGAATATGACAAGCCTTTACTGGGCATGACATGCACAGAAAAACTGACAAGGAATCACTCAATTTTGGAATGCATACAGGGTTGCCAACTGTGATTAGATGTATTTCTGGAGATCTAATCACATGACTTGACCCAAGCTGTTGCCATTAATCGGCCAATACATCCATCCTCCAAATAAAAGGTGTGGTTATGGATACCCACATGGGCCCCAGTTAGGGCTGCCTTTTTGTGGGGTTAGTAGAACATTCTTTGTTCCAGTGCTACTCACATCTCCTCCCACAATTCTTTTTCCATTACATTGATGACAATATCGATGCTGCTTCATGCTGTCATCTGGACCTGGAAAAATTAATCAATTTTGCTTTCAATTTTCACCTCTCTCTCACCTTCACATGGTCCATCTCTGACACTTCCCTTCCCTTCCTTGACTTCTCTGTCTCCATTTCTGGTGATAGACTTAAAAACAAAAAACTGCAGATGCTGGAAATCCAAAACAAAAACAGAATTACCTGGAAAAACTCAGCAGGTCTGGCAGCATAGGCGGAGAAGAAAAGAATTGACGTTTCGAGTCCTCATGACCCTTCAACAGAACTGAGTGAATCTAAGGAGAGGGGTGAAATATAAGCTGGTTTAAGATGTGGGGGGTGGGAGGGGGGGCGGTTGAGAGAAGTGTGGGGGGTGGTGTGGTTGTAGGGACAAGCAAGCAGTGATAGGTGCAGATAATCAAAAGATGTCACAGACAAAAGAACAAAAGAAGACAGGCATTGAAGGTGGTGATATTATCTAAATGAATGTGCTAATTAAGAATGGATGGTAGGACACTTAAGGTACAGCCGTAGTGGGGGTGGGGTGGAAAGGCTAGCAGGGCATAAAAGATTTAAAAATAATGGAAATAGGTGGGAAAAAAAAGCTATATAAATTATTGGAAAAAACAAAAGGAAGGGGGAAGAAACAGAAAGGGGGTGGGGATGGAGAAGGGAGTTCAAGATCTAAAGTTGTTGAATTCAATATTTAGTCCAGAAGGCTGTAAAGTGCCTAGTCGGAAGATGAGGTGCTGTTCCTCCAGTTTGCGTTAGGCTTCACTGGAACAATGCAGCAAGCCAAGGACAGACATGTGGGCAAGAGAGCAGGGTGGAGTGTTAAAATGGCAAGTGACAGGGAGGTTTGGGTCATTCTTGCGGACAGACCGCAGGTGTTTACGTGTGGTCTCTCCAATGTAGAGGAGACCGCATTGGGAGCAACGAATGCAGTAGACTAAGTTGAAACACAGAAACTTAATGTATAGAGTACAGCAAGCAATTAGGAAAACAAATGGTATGTTAGCCTTCAATACAGAGGGAATAGGACAGTAAAGAAGGCTTACCATAATTATAAAGGGCTTTGATGAGACCACACCTGAGTCTTTTGGTTTCCTTTCTTAAGGAAGTGGGATGAGAATTCACTAGACTGATTCCTGGGATGAGAGGTTTGATCTATGAGGAGAGATTGAATAAACTGGGCCTATTTTCCCTCAGGCTTAGAAGAATAAGAGGTGATCTCATTGATAAATAAAAAAATTTGCAGAGGCTTGACATTGTCGATGCTGGGAAGATGTATCCCCTTGCTAGGAAGTCTAGGACATGGGGTCACAGTCTCAGAAGAAGGCGTTGGCATTTTGCACTGAGATGAAGAGAAATTTTTTCATCCAAAAAGTTGTGGATCTTTGGAATTATCTACCATAGAGGATTGTGGATGCTCAGTCATTGAGTAAAATGAAGACTCAGATCAGTAGATTTTTATTTCCAGTCCACTTATGCTAGATCTCTTCTCAAATCATTGAAATTGTAATAGTGAGGATAGTGTAGGAAGATGGAATTGAGGTTGCAGATTAGCCAAGATCTTATTGAATGCCAGAGCAGGCTCAAAGGACCGAACCATCCTGCTCTTATTTCTTATGTTCTTATGTATCTATTTCCAGGGAATGAAGTAAGGCAGTGGTGTGTCTCAGTTGGAGAACATCTAAGTAATATTGATCATTATATAATTAGCTTTAAAATATTTAGGGAGAAGATCAAGGAAAAATCAATGGTGAAAGTACTCACCTGAAAATGAGACCATTTCAGTGTTTAGAGAAGGGATCTAGCATAAGTGGACTGGAAACAAAGACTAGCCATCAAAAGAGCATATGTGCAATGCCAGGCCTTTAAGATAAAGGTGGTTTAGGTGACAAAGGAAATATAGGTTAAAATAAAACAGAAAAAGGTGGCAACAAGTAACAAATTTAACAAATCACAATCATAATATAGTTGAGCTTAACTTAATGTTTGAAAGTGAAAAGTGAAGCAGCTACTGAAATCCTATGACTTTAATGCTATGAGACAAAGGGTGGAATTTTCCATTCAGTAGACTTAAGTGCGTTGGCAAGCAGGAAAGTTGGAGTGATTCCCACTGGGCAGCAGGGTAGATTTTGTGCCCAATTTTCTACTTTGCAGCTCATTAATCATGCATCACGAGGAACTTGTTGAATCTCGTGGTGGAGCAGGCAGCGATTCATCTGTCCACTTCGCCCTTACCTCATGGGGTCGAAGGTACCGGCGCCATATTTAAACAGCACCTGGACAGATGTACACTCACTGCAGGCCAGGTGTAGGCTGAACGTCTGTATTTTGTCATGGCAATAAAATGCAATAAACACTCAGCTCCACAGCTCAGTGAGGCCTCCCTGGGGATTCTCCTCCAGGCCGTCCAGGAGGTCCTCTTTCCGAAGGATGGGAGCAGGTGGTCATCCCGCCTGACCATGCCAGCCTGGGAGGAGGTTGCCAGGGAGGTCAACACCCATGGTAAACAATAAAGGACCACCCTGCAGTGCCGGAAACGAATGAATGATCTGATGTGCTTCACCAGGATAAGTGAAACTTCTAATTACTCCAAACTCATGCTCTTATAAGGACATCAGAAGTCATATGAAAATACGGATTAGGAGCAGGAGTAGGCCACTTGGCCCCTTGAGCCTGGTCCGTCGTTCAATAAGGTGATGGCTAATCTGATTGTAACCTCAACCCCACATTCCCACCTACCCCCAGTAACCTTTCACTGCCTTGTTAATCAAGAATCTATCTAGCACTGCCTTAAAAATATTCAAAGACTCTGGAACTCTCTTCCTGAAAAACTGGTGGAAGCAAAGACTCAGGACCTCTGAGAGAAAAAAATGTATCTTTATCTCTTGGGAGACCTCATTTTTAAACAGTAACCCCGAGTTCCAAATTCCCCCACAAGATGAAACATCTTTTCCACATCCACCTTGTCAAGACCCCCCAGGCAGAATTTTGCCCTCGTCGGGCGGGCTCGGCCAGAGGGGGCAGAGATGGTCGGGAAGCCGCCCACCATCCGTAATCAGCACTGCAATGCGATTTCACGTGGGCAGGCCAATTAAGGTCCGCCCTGCATGGATCGCTATCGGCAGTACTGAGCCCTACCTGTGCAGGCAAGGGGAGGAGGGAGAATGGGCCTGGCATACAGTTCACACAAGCACGCAAAAGAGTGCTTCAATCTCCCTGGGACATGGAGCTGCCTCAGGGAGATTGAAGTGCTTTTTAAAAGAATTTAATTAAGACTATAAACATTTAATGAAACATGTTCCCTCATGTGACTGTGAGATAGGACATGTTTTTAATTTCAAAATGTTTTTATTTAATTTGTATTAGCTTTAGGAAACCTCATCCCACTCGTGGATGAGGTTTCCTGAAAAATGTAAAGGCTGCTTGGCCTTTTCGCCTGCCCGCCAACCATTAGGTTGGACAGGCAGTGTAAATTTCAAGTTAATGAGCTTGATAATGGCCTTAATAGGCCTTTCAATTATCAGCGGGCAGGCAGCTGGCTCTTGCACGCGCCTGCTGAATGAAATATTATACTCCATTTGGCAGATCTTTGAGCACTAACTTAACCTATCTATATCCGTTTGTAGCCTCCTTAAGTCCTCTTCACAACTTATTTTCCTACCTATCTTTGTATCATCAGTAAATTTAGCAACCATGCCTTAGGTCCCTTCATTGAAGTCATTTATATAAATTGTAAAAATCTGAGGCCCCAATATTGACCTCTGCCACTGGACCCTGTGCCACACCACTCGTTACATCTTGCCAACCAAAAAATGACCCATTTATGCTTACTCTCTGTTTCCTCTTAGCTAGCCAAACTTCTATCCATGCTGATATGTAACCCCCAACAGCATGAGCTGTTATCTTCCTCAATAAATTTTGATATGGCATCTTATCAAGTGCCTTCTGGAAATCTAGGTACATCCACCGCTTTCCCTTTACTACTTCATTGGTCAGTCTAAGGGTTAGAGTGCGCAGGGATGTCACGTACTATCAGCAGATGGAACAGCAGCACTACATGTCTGCTAGCCACCTTAAGTTCATCATCTCATAAAAATCCTGCACAAATGGTGTCTTAATCTAAATGGGGAGGGCTCAGCACACACCACAGACATGCATGGTTCTGAAATGCTCTTTCAACCATAGTGCTCACAGTCAATCCATCTGTCTTTATGCAGAACAAGATTGCCCACAACCGACAGGAAAGAGCAAAGACTGGAGGGGGGTCCCCAGAGCTCAGGACACTCCCCTCCTATGAGGAGCAAGCAGCAGAGCTCGCTGGAGAGGATAGTGTTCGCTTACGCACGGAAGGCAAAATCGGCCTCCCCCAACAAGCCAGTGAGCGTCCATCCAGTATACATCAGCCACATGCAGACAATGACTAAAACTGACTTATAGTTTTTGGAGCCTGCCTAGTCAATCATTATCTCTTCTCTCTATTCCAGCTATCACCGAGAAAAGGTGAAGGAAGACACAAAGCAAGCACCTCAGCCCCAGCCCCTGGAACACCTCAGATAAGGAGGCAGAGGAAGCATCTGAGGAAGACCTGTCACTGAGTTTACCTGCACCCTCCACCAACGAAGATACATGCACTTTGGTGGGTCCTAGTTCTAGAGTAGACTCGGGGTCAAATCTGGTGATCACCTCATGGAAATGTGTCCACAACTGGTGGAGACAGTGACAGCTGATGTCTCTGATACTCAGAGGACCAGTGGAGACCAGATCCATGCAGAGTCCGAGTCCGATGAGGAGCCTCTGCAATCGACCCTGGGAGAAGTGTTGGAGATGCAAAGACAGGCAGAGGAACATCAGGCAGAGTTGTCAGGCGCCCTCAGCAGACTGGAATGAAGGGTGAAGGAGTCCGTCCACATTCTGTCTGATGTCATGACTCCAGCATGCAGGCGCATCAAAGTCTCCATGGGAAGGGTGGCGGCTGCCTTGGAGACCCAAATTTTTAAAATATATTATTCGTACTTGGAATGTGGGTGTCATTGGCTGGGTCAGCATTTTTATTCCTCCAATTTCCAGGTGGTGGTGTTCCCATGTATCTGCTGGCCTTGTCCTTATAAATAGTAGCGGTGATGGGTTTGGAAGGTGCTGCCTAAAGAAACCTTGCTGAGTTTCTGCAGTGCTTCTTGTAGGTGGTACACACTACTGCCACTGTTCGTCAGGGGCGGAGGGAGTAAAGTTTGTGGATGTGGTGCCAATCAAATGGGCTTCTTTGTCCTGGATGGTATCAAGCTTCTCGAGTGTTGTGGGAACTGCACCCATCCAGGCAAGTGGAGAGTATTCCATCACACTCCTGACTTGTGCCTTGTAGATGGTGGACAGGCTTTGGGGAATCAGGAGGTGAGTTACTCACTGCAGGATTCCTAGCCTCTGACCTGCTTTTGTAGCCACAGTGTTTATATGGCTGGTCCAGTTCAGTTTCTCCTCAATGATAACTGCCAAGACGTTGATAGTGGGGGATTCAGCAATGGTAATGCCATTGAACATCACGGGGCAATGGTTAGATCTCTCTTGTTGGAGATGGTCATAACCTGGCACTTGTGTGGCATGAATGTTACTTGCCACTAGTCAGCCCAAGGCTGAATATTGTGCAGGTCCTGCTGCATTTGGACGTGGACTATTTCAGTATCTGAGGAGTTGCAAATGGTGCTGAACATTGTGCAATCTTCAGCAAAAATCCCCACTTCTGACTTTATAATGGAGGGAAGGCCATTGATAAAGCAGCTGAAGATGGTTGGGCCGAGGACACTACCCTGAGGAACTCCTGCAGTGATGCCCTGGAGCTGAGATCAGCAACCTTGTAAATAAGGCCTGAGCCATTTGCTCGCCATGCAAGCTTGACGCTGAAGTAGGGTGCATCAACGGCATCCTGCGAGATAATGGCTACCCTGATCAGATCATTTTGTGCTGTGTATCACACAAACTCATGAAGGCCATCACTTTCATCCCTGAAAAGTGACCAATCTACCTCAGATTACCCTGGTAGGGAAAGGTATCTCAAAAATTTGAGCAACAGGTGAAGCTAGCTGTTTCATGCTGCTACTATACGGTAGCAACACAAGTGGTATTCGTCACTAACAGGATGCTGCCGTCAAGCCAAAAAGATGTTCTGCCTATCACACAAATGAGTGATATGGTATATGAATTTTAGTGCCAGTGTGATGCTAGGTATTTAGGCTATACGTCCCAAAGACTGGTGGATCATATCAAACAGCATGCCCCAGCCGTTGCTCGCAATGGGCAGGGTACAGATCGTACCCAACCAGCCTATACTTGCAAAATTCAAAGCACATTTGATGTGATTCCGCAATTGGATAACATTTGCTAAATAATCCTCAGTGTGCTAGAATTATGCTGACAATCAGTTTAAGATTCTCAGTCAGGTGGTGCATCCAGCATGGCAATGCCATTTTCCAACCAATCAGCACTCTCTTCACATACAGTACAGTTTTTTGTTTTCCCCTTATATTCGTATTCTTGCGAAGTGTCCTGATGAGTGCCAGATGAAAAGCTTAGACATGTCTCTTTTTTCATGAATACTTTTAATGTGAGCTTTTGATATGGCTCAGATGGCAATAATGCCAGCATTAAATAAAACCTTTTATAAATAGAATTCACAACCTTGCCTGTAGCCTGTCTCATGGAGTTTCTCAAAGATTATAAAAAGACAATTTCCTGCAATTTATATTTGCCATTCCACCCCATTGTGTATCATGATTGCTCAGTTGTTATTGCTCACAGCATTTAGATCTCCAAAGATCAGAACAGACCTGATATGGAGGTACTTCTGCAGCGTTATCATCTCTTACATCTCATTGCTCAATATCAACACTGAATATGCCCTGACTCACTGATTATGTTCCTAATGTTAGACAATTACCAAGCCACAGAAAGAAATTTTTTTTACGTGTGCTCGTTGTGGGTGATATTAGTGCTTGTCAAACACTTTCCTTTGCTGTTACCCAGCACAAATATAGCATAGTCAGACAGATGCCGAATAATACTTCCACTCTGCTCCAACCAAGGGCTGGATCTTCAGGTCCCAATGGGGCATGAATAGAGGCGGGCAGGCACTAAAAATAGCATGCTGGTTTCACATTGCTGATCTTGCCGCCAGTGATTTTCCTCAGGAGAGGGTAGGCGGGCACTGGAAACCTGCCTGATTTTTGGAAGAGGCCAACTAATCAAGTTAACAAGCTCATTGTCAGCTCGTTAAGGGCCAGTTTGTGATTTTGTTGGGTGCACACACGTTGCACGCTTAATCAAGGCTTGGCCTAAATGGCCAAGTGGTTATGGTACTGGGTTTGGAACCCTAAGATCAAGAGTTCAAATCTCACAATGGCAATCAAGAGTTCAAATCTCACAATGGCAAACTATGAAACAACGTAACTTCATCTGAAACAGATGGAAACGTGTTTGTACTCGAATGAGTTACAAGAGCTCACAGTCATATCAAACAGAAGACATTGCACACTTAATCAGAACAGACTAGGTGCATGGAATCAATAACACAGAAGGGAGCCAGCTATGGCCACACCATAATAGAACCATAGAACACTACAGTACAGAAAAACAGGCCATTAGGCCCTTCTAGTCTGTGTCGAAATATTATTCCGCTAGTCCCATTGACCTGCACCTAGTTCATAACCCTCCAGACCTCTCCGATCCATGTACCTATCCAATTTATTCTTAAAACTTAAGAGTTTTACCCGCATTTACCATGTTAGATGGCAGCTCGTTCCACACTCCCACCACTCTCTGAGTGAAGAAGTTCCCCCTAATGTTCCCCCTAAACCTTTCCCTTTTCACCCTAAAGCCATGTCCTCTTGTGTTTATCTCTCCTAATCTAAGTGGAAAGAGCCTACTCGCATTTACTCTGTCTATATCCCTCATAATTTTGTAAACTTCTATCAGATCTCCCCTCATTCTTCTACGCTCCAAGGAATAAAGTCCTAACCTGTTTAATCTTTCCCTGTAACTCAACTCCTGAAGACTCGGCAACATCCTAGTAAATCTTCTCTGCACTCTTTCAATATTACCGATATCTTTCCTGTAGTTAGGCGACCAGAACTGCACACAATACTCCAAAGTTGGCCTCACCAATGTCTTATACAACCTCACCATAACATCCCAACTCCTATACTCAATACTTTGATTTATGAAGGCCAGTATGCCAAAAGCTTTCTTTACAACCCTGTCTACCTGTGACGCCACTTTCAGGGAATTATGTATCTGAACTCCCAGATCCCTTTGTTCCTCCGCACTCCTCAGTGCCCTACCATTTACTGTGTATGTCCTACCTTGGTTTGTCCTTCCAAAGTGCAACACCTCACACTTTTCTGCATTAAATTCCATCTGTCATTTTCTGGCCCATCTTTCTAGTTGGTCCAGATCCCTCTGCAAGCTTTGAAAGCCTTCCTCGCTGTCCACAACACCACCCAATCTTAGTGTCATCAACAAACTTGCTGATCCAATTTACCACATTATCATCCAAATCATTGATATAGACAACAAACAACAATGGTCCCAACACAGATCCCTGAGGCACACCACTAATCACAGGCCTCCAGTCTGAGAAGAAATCATCCACTACCACTCTCTATCTTCTCCCACACAGCCAATTTGGAATCCAGTTTACAACCTCTGCAAGGATACCAAGTGTCTGAACCTTCTGAACTAACCTCCCATGTGGGACCTTGTCAAAGGCCTTACTAAAGTCCATGTAGACAACATCCACAGCCTTTCCTTCATCTACTTTCTTGGTAACCTCCTCGAAAAACTCTACAAGGTTCGTTAAACACGACCTACCATGCACAAAGCCATGCTGACTATCCATGCTGTCCAAATAATATCCGATCTCTCAGAACATCTTCCAATAATTTACCTACTACTGACATCAGGCTCAACTTAAGTGAGCCCATAAAAGGGAACACGTCTGAACACGTCAGCCATTGGCACACAGGTGCCATCTGGTGTGCTCAGGTTGTTGTGAGAGTGCTTGTTGTCTAGCTTGGGCAGTGCAAAAGCGTCATGACTCTCCTAGTATCATTGGGGCTTAAGAGGAGTGGGGTTAGGCTTTAAGACATAATTGGGAGTCCAGTTGAGCACAAGGAAGGCAACAGCTGGTAATAGGAGTATGATTCTCAGATATTGGGTTTAGTGGCAATGAGAATCACCATCTTCATCAGCAAAAGCAGAGCCCAGGCAAGTACAAGGGGAGGGGGTGGACAAGGGGCAAGGAAGACAAGGGAGTCCATACCCACAGAAAGGGTAAAGCCAAAGCTGGAGCTACCTGGACATGTCAGAGAACCATATCAGGGGACAACCCCAAGGCAAATGGCCACAAAGATTTGTGCCCTCATTATAGAAGACCTCACACCTTGCAACACTGCTCACTTTGGTCAGTAGCCAAAGTGACTGGGGCCTTGAACTCCTTCACCTCTGGCTCCTTTCAATGAGCAGCTGGGGACCTTAGTGGTATCTCACAGGTGGCTGCACACCACTGCATCACACCGAGGGGCTGGGAAAGGGATAAACCCCTTGGGTTGTACGGTTCACAATAAATGTATGCATTGAATACTAATTGGATTATAATTGTATTGAAGCACCTCAGAGTGCAACATGATGTATGTTGATAACTCCAATACCATTGCACTGTCTGATTGTCTGTAATGACTATATTGAAATGATTGTAATATTCATTGATTGTATTGAAGCACCTCATGATCCATGTGTAAAAGTTGAATCTGATTGCACTTTTTGTGATGGTGATTTAGAAATGTTTTGTAATATTCTTTCAGATATTTTATGAATAAAGTATATTATTGAAACAAAAACTTAGAAGAGCGGGTGAAAAGAGAACCAGGAGGCAGTGAAGACCACCTAGCAGAGTGGTCAAAAGGAAGATCTAGAGGCAGTAACCTTCCCCTAAAAGAGCAGCAGCATTCTGAGAGGAATCAAAGTGTGATCTCACAGAAAACCAGATAAGGGATTGGTTGATGAATATTTTGCTCATTTATCTTCAAAACGTAATTTATTAGAAATTGTAAGGTTTTATTAGTTGTAGTAAGATTTATTCACGGTAGTAAATGTTATTGGGAATGGCTGTGTTTATAAATTCTGAATTAATTAAGAATAAATTAACATAAAGATCGCAGGGCAGGTGATGCATTGTGACGGCAGAAATTTCTGCAGTAAGTGCCTGCAGCTTGAGGAGCTTCAGCTCAGAGTCATTTAGCTGCAGACACTGTGATGCATCAGGGAGGGCAAAAGTTACCTGGATACTTTAAAAGGGTCACAACCCTTAGAATAGTGTCTTCTGATTTGGTCAAGGACAGGAGGATGGGACTATGAGTGAGGCAAGTATGGGGAGCCAGAAGGTAGAAGTGGAGGAGCCTCAGGCTTTGCAATTGTCCACCAGTGGTGGCTGCAGGGTGGATGAGCAAACCAACCATTGTGCCACGGTACAGGAAGCCATTCAAGCAAGAGGAGTTAATGAACGTAGTGATAGTTGGGGACAGTAGTCAGGGGAATAGACACAGTTCCCTGCAGCCAAGAGCGGGAATCCAGACAACTGTGTTCCCTGCTCAGTACCAGGGTTTGGGACATCTGCTCCGGGTTGGACTTGAACTTGCAGCGGGAGGAGGAGGATCCAGTGGTCATTGTCCACGTAGGTACCAACAACATAGGTAGAGCCGGGAAAGAGGTTCTGCTAACTGAGTATGAACAGTTAGGCGTTAAGTTAAAAAGCAGAAGCTCAAAGGTAATAATCTCTGGATTACTACCTGAGGCACAAGCAAATTAGCATAGGGTAAATCAGATTATAGTTGAATGCATGGGTCAACGATTGGAGTGTGAGAAATGAGTTTCAATTCATGGGGCACTGGCACCAGTACTGGGGAAAGTGGGAGCTGCACTGTTGGGACAGTCTTTACATGAACTGTGCAGGGACAAGTGTTCTGGCAAGATGTATAACTAGGGCAGTAGAGAGAGCTTTAAACTAAATAGTGGGGACAGGGATCAATTTTGGAAGATGTGATAAATAGAGAAGATAAGGCAAAAGAGCAAAGTAGGACTGAGAGAAATGATGACCAGAGCATGGTAGGAAGAGATAGAGTGTATAAACAGAAGCGTGTGCTAGCAGTTACGTCTAGACGTTACATAAATCAGTAAAAAGGCCGATACGTACATAACATTTGTAACAACACAGATGGATTGATAGCATAAATGGAAATAAATATGTATGATCTGAAAGCCATCACAGAGACTTAGCTGCAAGATTTCAAAGACAGGGACCTGAATATTGAATGGTATATGACATGTAGGAGGGGGAGGAAGCTAGGAACAGGTGGAGGGGTAGCTCTGCTAATTAAGGATGACATTGGTACAATAGAGAAAGATGACCTTAGTTCTGGAGATCAAGATGTAAAATCCATTTGGGTAGAAAGTAGAAATAATAAAGCTGAGTGAGAAAATTTGTGAGGTGGTTTATAGGCCCACTAACAGTAACCACACTGTAGGACATGGTATACAGGAAGAAATAATGGGGGCTTGTGAGAAAGGTATGGCAATAATCATGAGTGATTTTAATCTACGTATAGATCAGATGAATCAGATTGGCAAAAGTAGCCTGGATGATGGGTTCATAGTGTGTTTTCAGGACAGTTTCTCAGAGCAACACGTTTTAGCACCAACCAGAATGCAGGCTTTAATAGATATGGTAATGTGCAGTGAGACAGGATTAATAATGACCCCCAAAGTGAAGGTACACCTAGGTAGCAGTGATCATAATCTGATTGAATTATGCATTCAGTTTGAGGGAGAGAGGAGTGGGTCTAAGACTATTGTTTTAAACTTTAATAAGGTCAATTATGAAGGCATGAAGACAGTTGGCTAAAGTGAACTGGAAAATTAGGTTAAGGGGTAGGTCAGTAAAGATGCAGTGGCAGACATTTAAGGAGAGATTTTAGAATACTCAGAAAAGGTACATTCCAGTGAGAGAAAAAAACTGTAATGGAAGGACATAGCCCCATCTGTGGCTAACTAAAGGAGTTAAAGAAACTATCAACTTGTTAGAAAAATCATTTAATTCCACAACAATGAGCAATAGGTCAGAAGATTGGACAAAATATAAAGAACAGCAAAGAATGACTGAAATTTTAGTAAGGAGGGAGAAATTAGAGTACGAGAGAAAGCTAGCTAGAAATATAAAAATAGATGGTAATGGGGAAATAATAATGGAAAATAAGGAAATGGTGGATGAATTGAACAGATATTTTGCATCTGTCTTCCCTCTAGAGGATACAAATAACATCCCAGAAATAATTATGAATCAGGAGGTGAAAGGGAGGGCGGAACTTAAAACAAATACAATCACTAGGGAAAGGATACTGAGAAAATTTTACTGGAACAAAAAGCTGACAACTTCCTAGGTCCTGATGGACTTCATCCAAGGATCTTAAAAGAAGTGGCTGCTGAGATATAGATACATTGGTTTTAATTTTCCAATATTCTGGAAATGTCTTATCTGGTGAATGTAACTCCTCTATTCAAGAAAGGAGAGAGACAGAAAGAAAGAAACTGCAGGGAAGTTAATATAACATATGCTGTAGGGAGACTGCTGGAATTCATTATTAAGGAAGTTACAGAGGGATACTTAGCAAATTTCGGTGCCATGAAGCAGAACCAACATGGTTTTGTGAAAGGGAAATCATGTTTGGCTAATTTATTAGAGCTCTTTGAGGAAATACCAAGCGATGTGGATAAAAGGGAACCTGTGGATGTGGTGTACTTAGAGTTCCAGAAGGTATTTGACAAGGTGCCACATCAAAGGTCACCAACAAGGTAAGAGTGCATGGTGTAGGGGGTAACGTATTAGCATGGATAAAGGATTGGTTAGCTAACAGGAAACAGAGCATAGGCATAAATGAGTCATTTTCAGGTTGGCAAGATGTGATGAGTGGAGTGCCACAGGGATCAATTTATATTATAATTCTTATCAATGATTTAGTTGAAGGGACCGAATGTTTGGTAGCTAAATTTGCTGATGACACAAAGATAAGTAGGAAAATAAATTGTGAAGAGGACATAGGGAGTCTGCAAAGGGACATAGCTTAAGTGAGTGGGCAGAAATTTGGGATTGGAGTATAATGAGGGAAAATGTGAACTTGTCCACTTTGGCAGGAAGAATAGAAAAGTGCTATATTATTTCAATGGAGAGAGAACTCTGAGGTACAAAGGGAACTGGGTGACCTGGTACATGAATCGAGGAAAGTTAGTACACAGGTACGGCAAGTTATTAGGAAGGCAAATAGAATGTTGTTTATTGCAAGGGGAATGGAATATAAAAGTAGGGATGTTTTGCTATAGTTGTACAGGACATTGATGACTCTGCCTCTAGAGTATTGTGTACAGTTTTGGTCTCCTTATTTAAGAGAGGATATAAATGCTTTAGAAGCAGTTGAGAGAAGGTTCACTCGACTGAAACTTGGAATGGGGACTTCATTTACAAAGGAAAATTGGGCAGGCTGGCATTGGCGTTTAGAAGATTTGAGGGGTGACCTTATTGAAACATCTAAGATCCTGAGAGGATTTGACAGGGTGGATGCTGAAAGGATGTTTCCTCTTGTCAGAGAGACTAGAACTAGGGGACACAGTTTAAAAATTAGGGTCTCCCATTTAAGGCGGAGATGAAAGAACATTTTATTCTCTCAGAGAGTTGTGAATCTTTGGAACTCTCTTCCCCAGAGAGCGGTGGAGGCAGAGTTAGATAGATTCTTGACTAACAAGGGAGTGAAAGTTATCAGGGCAGGTGGAATGTGGACCTGAGGCCACAATCAGATCAGCCATGATCTTAATGAATGACAGAGCAGGCTTCTGGGGCCAAATGGCCTACTCCTGTTCCTAATTCGTATGTTCAGTTGGTCTGAGATCCACAACAAGCTGGCTACAAGTGTGGGTTTCCTTTCCTACCAGCTGTCAGTACTGTACATAATAATGCCCTGTATAACTGAAGCATAACCTCTCTACATTTGTATTCAATTCCCCTCACAATAAATGATAGCATTCTATTAGCATTCTTAATTACCTGCTGTATCTGCATACTAACCTTCTGTAATTCATGCACGAGGATACCCAGATCCCTCTGAATCTCAGAACTTTGCAATTTCTCATTATTTAGGTAATAAGCTTTTTTATTCTTCCTGCTAAAATGGACAATTTCACACTTGCCTACCTTATACTCCATTTGCCAGATCTTTGCCCATTCACTTAACCTATCTATGTCACTTTGTGGGCTCCTTACTTTCCTACCTATCTTTGTGTGTATTGTATCATGCTCCTGCCATATAGATGGTGGACAGGCTTTGGAGAGTCAGGAGGTGAGTTACTCATTGCAGAATTCCTAGCCTCTGACCTGCTCTTGTAACCATAATTATATTGACAGATTTACGAGCAATTAAGAGGATAATGGTTTTTAAGTGGATTTTGAATGACTGTTTGAAAACTTATCAAATTGCCATTATAACCAAAGACTTCCCAATGTTATTATAGGGCTTGTGAGCTCTGTGCATAGTGTATACCTGATGAGTGACTATGGGGTGAGGGGCAATGGAGGGAGTGCATGGCATGTGTTGTGTTGAGAGGCGAGGGAGGTATGGTGGTTTGGGGGCTGAGGGTATAGTAGGATGAGGGAGTGTATGGGGGGGTAAAGAGGTATGGGGTTGAGGATTAGGGGGCCCATAGCTCACAGGTACCATGGTCGTGGCTTCTCTCTTCAACTGGGCAGAAGTCCTCTCCAGGCTTAAGGGTTGGGTACGTTCTCTCAGATCCTGAAATGTGCACTCACTCATCATTATGGCTGATGTCCCTGTATCCACCTCCATAACCACAGTCCCGTTTATGTGGAGTGTGACAGTAATACGGTCTGCCTTGACTGCTGTAAGATTACAAAGAGAGTGAATATCAGAATCAGTTATTTCATGTTATGTACTTCTAACATCTTTGCTGGCTGTTTACTTGGCAGTCTGGACTTAGCTCTGCACTGCTTTATCAAATGCCCTCTTTTGTGACAGTAATAGCCTCCTTAAATCTACATGTTTCAGGAGTGTGCCATTACCCCTACATAAGTAACATTTCAACTTCAGGATTGCTGTCTGTTTGCCTCCAGTATATTTTTTTGATTTCTGGGTGATTGGGAATAATTTCTGCTTTGCAGCCGTTTTTGCCTGGCTGCAGATTTCCACCCTAACTGGTAAACAGCGCCATTTTGCAAGCTCTGTAGTTCCTGCAAATCTGTTTCAGCATTTTCCATGGCCAGCGCTATCTCCAATGGTCGTTTAAAATTTATATTGACTTATGCCAGCAATTGACACTGAATGGCATCGTTGCGTATGCCACAAACTGACTGTTCATGGAGCATGTGTTTCAAAGTTGCTCCGAAATTACAACGCTCCGACAATTGCTTCAACTTAGCAATATAGGTTGCAATTGAATCGCCTGAGGCCCGCACCCTTGTATTTCCAAATTTGCCAGGGAGGGTACAGAAGAACCAAGATAATCAGAAAATAAGCCACAATTTGCATAGTAGAGCCTGAAAATTTATGGTAAATTAAGCCATATATGTAAGTAACTTTGGTAGCGGTCCAAGTTGGATCCCAAGAATTATTGTGTATAAGACTAGATCCCTTTCATACTAAGAAGACTTGGAAGGCTGGATTGTTCATAAACATGTGGATCACCTGAGGAGCAGGGAGATGCTTGCACAGTCAGTGTTGCCACCAAGGAATGTTATTGAACCAATAAGTACTAAAGTACCTGATCGACCTGTTATAGACATAACTGATGTCTCCATTGAATCAAATAGCCTGTACCAAAAGAGGTACCCGTTATGCCAGTTCCTCTTAGTGTCGATGCTGTAAGAGAGCCTCAGGCTATAGAATTATGCCACTCTACCCAGAAAAGAATCCCCCCCTGCCCCAATGACTTGATTTGTAATTAATGGACCTATGTATATAAGCGTATGATCTGAATTCATGACAAAGTGCAGTGTGATTATTTCTAAGATTTTTGATATTGTTTTCTATTCACTCTGTATAAAGAAATTTGTGTAAATAGGGAATGTAAAACGGAATTAAAGGGGGAGGGATGTGGTGATTGTTGCTTTATGGTCAGCCTTACTGAGTAAGGGTCACTTGGTCAGAATAGCCAATCAACACCGAGCGTGGGGAATCTTATCGGGCGGAGTTTTCCTAGTCTAGAGAATGTATTCTAGAGCTAGAAGCTCTAAATAAAATTTGTTGTTCAACTAAAGAAGCCTCTCGGTAGTACATCTCTACAACACACATCTCAGAACTGGGTCGATGTCCCAACAAACAGAAGTGGGTCTTTTAATCCGGCTACCTTGGTCCCCAACTGTCTCCTTTCTACCTTGGGCCTACAGTGGGAGGTGGCTTCCCCAACTCCTACTCAACACCGCCGCCCTGCCATGAAGAAAGCATAGGCGGGCACTGCTGGTCATGAGGTGGAATTGAAAACGTCCCAATCAGGAGGTTGGGAAATGGCCCGGTTCCTACCTCAAAATGAAAATACAGCCAAGGTATTCCTAGAAGGAAGAAACTGTTTAACAGAAATGGTTGAAACAGTTGCCAACTAGAAACTGAGACCAGTTGAAAACAGTTGATGCTGGTTAGGAAAGGTGATTAGCAAGCCCACCCCGATAATAAAGGTCTTGTGCATCAGTATGATAATATGTGCAGTTGTGAAAGAGTGAAGAAACTGAAAGATACTGACTGTAGCTTTACTGTTTAAACTTTCATTGGTAAAACGCAATTAAATTTAACGTTACATATATCACATTAATAAACACTTTCTTTACAAGATTTACATACACCTAAATCATCTCCAGGAAATATTGTTTCTTAAGATCTTGTATTTTATCAGAGATGTTGTTGTTCATCTTCTTGACATTTGACAGCATTCAACTTTTTTGACGAAAGCACTGGCTTTGCCCCACCACTATTGTTCACAAACCATGGGCATGCTCTGCTGCAGGCCAACCTGTCCCAGAGTGTCACAGGGCCCCAGATGCCAGCAGCCAAGCACTTAACAAATAACGAATTTGTCCTCTGGCCATGGACCGAGTTCCAAAGTCACTTCAGGATCTTAATCCCACACAACAATTGCACCTTTATGTAAAATCAGGGGCAGATCAGAATCCCATATCTAAAAAAGGAAAATATCACATATTTTAATTGAGTAGTTGTTAAGGCTCAGTAGCAGTGAATCCCCAGAAGGAAAAAACAGTAAAGACTGAGAAATAAGAATACTGGTCTGAACTGGTCTTGTATACCTTAAAATGGAACACCAGTAAAAACTGGGAAATAAGAGTACTTACTGGTCCAAACTGATTTCTCCTTCTGAATTGGCACTAGGCAAGTTTTACACTGCAGTCAGCACTATCATATTGATCTACTTCTACATGCAGTTGTAGCTACTATTCAGGTGATGCTCTGAAAATCATTTGAGATTAATTACCTTGCCATCAGTTGGGGTGTACAGCTGTGTCTCCAAGGCTTGGGAGCATTTGGTGATGACTCTGCTTGGATGTTGGGGCTCCAGCTGATGCTGCCACTGACATTCTTGCTGCAGCAATGTGTTATGATCCCATCATAAGATTACCCCCGGACAAGCATGATCCCAGCTTGATAGATCCTAACTTTTATTTGTTTGTTTAGATACATGAAGAGTGGCTACTGAACAAATTCACAGGAGTCAGCTGATGAATTTTTAACAAAAGTATAAAACATTTATTTAACAAGAAAATATGAACTATGTTATAATACTCCTTCACCCACAACTATACCTTTTACAGATATTTACAAATTTGTAAGAATAACACAAGTTACAAAAATTATCTTATACTTTAATGTTCACAGTAAATACACAGTCCATGTAAACCAATAGGCACCCTGTGGTCAGACGCACCACACCCTAAAACCAAGTGACAGATGCCACCCCAAACAGGTACTATGGATCTCTCCTCAACTCCCAACCCCCTAACCCCCAGACGCTTGTCACATCATGAGGCCACCGGTCTCGTGAACTCCATCTTTCACATAAGGGTTTCCAATCTCTACTTTCCAAGAACTCACTTTGGAATCTTCTCCCAAACCGACGCTTTCTCTCAGACACCTTCTGCAAGGGTTCACCTCCAGAATTTCAAATTGTCCTTCTGATGTTCCTCTTCCCTGGGTCACCACATGCATTCAATCTGTCTTCCACACACTGTCTCTCACCAACTCAGCCAGCAACAGTACTACTGCTTCACATGCCTATAGCAAAGAGTCACAGACTTTCGGTTGTCTCTTTGGACCTTCTTGC
The DNA here is from genome assembly GCA_026770705.1 of Isurus oxyrinchus. NCBI lineage: Eukaryota > Metazoa > Chordata > Chondrichthyes > Lamniformes > Lamnidae > Isurus > Isurus oxyrinchus. Next base: position 83,832,869 of record JANJGN010000017.1, read on the forward strand.
CTCTTGCAAGCTTTTCTCACCTTAAATCTGCTTTTTGCAGCTTTTGTCTTTTTAAATCTGAAGCTTGGAGCCTTTCTTTCTGCCTCTCACTCTTAACTTCACTTAACAGGACCTTTTCCAGATTCCTGTCTTTCCTTTGACTAGAAGGTATTCTTGGGACTTCCTCCTGTTCCACTCCCCTGGATTTTGGGGTCTTTTCCTTTAGCTTAGGACTGGCTGTCTGTCCGCTTCGCTCCAGTCTCTCCTGGCAGCTACTTTCAAAACCATCTAACCTCAAGCAGCTTCCAAAATCAAACTGCTGTTTCTCTTCTTTTGTGTGTGTCTGTGGGAAGGACCTGCCTCCCTGGACACCTGTTGCTAGGCAACAGCACTTTTCTTCTACTCTCGTTTGCTTAACTTAACTTACAGTCATAAAACTCTCATTAGAAATGTAAGCACCTTTTAAAGTGAAATTAAAACTTAATTTGTCCTTTCTTAACACACAGACACAGAAATACAAATCAAACTTAAACTTTAAAGCTAAAGCTCATTCCTAACACCTACAAATACCACCAATATGGCTTACTTAAATTGTCTCTATTTCCTAACAGATGAAAAGTCATTTGTGCTATTCTGGAAGTTATTGGGCCAACACAAATTTATGCACCTGTTTCCCATTCGATGCTGTTTTAGTCATAGAAGGAGATTTAAATAATAAATAAATATTACCCAATCCTGAGACTGCCACAATTTCTTTTTGTAGCTTTACATTTGGAGCCTCCAACAGGTCCCACAGGGAGCTGACACAATGCTGCCCTCTCTTCCTCCAGGCTCTTAATTTTTTGGTGTACAATGCTCTCGCTTCTCTTAGCCTCCTGATTCTCTTATCCTTTTTCCATGCTGTGATTAGTTGGGTTGGGGGTTGAGGGAGTCAGGGCACCTCCTGCCACCCAGAGGGATTTCTACTTGTTCCACCACCTGTTCCTGGGGTCAGGAAGGTTGCACCAGTGTCCGAGTCATATGCTCCTTTTGCCCAGCTGCCATCCATTCATTTGTGATGTTGGTGAGCTGACTGTCTTGGGCCTCCTTCATTTGAGCAGACTTTTCTTCTGTAGAGGAGAAATAGACATTTAGAATGTCTCAGCCATCACATGCTTTTAATTTTGCTCTCACAGACTATCTGCAAGATATCTAGAGATAATTTACCCTGGCTGTATCTGCATCCTTCGCTGCCTTCTTTGCTTTCAACAGACTCATGCCAGGGACATCACCACCACTGCCGTCTGTCTTGACATTGGTGCTGATCACCCTCAGCAGCCTTGACTCTCGTCCTGACTCTTGATCTCCTGACAAGTCTCTGGAGAGCAAAACATAGGGAAATCAAATTCCATTTTATAGAATGCATTTTAAGGTCTCTTGTATTGAAGGTCAGAGCGGACAGCCCATCCCGCAGAGCTTCAACAGTTAGCACGGCTGAAGCAGTGATCTGCTGGCTCTGGAAGTCCACCCACAGGTTGAGCACCAGATGCCAGGTGGTGAAGTCCGGCACTACCGTGAATGAACTAGCATTTTAGATGCACCATCCTGTTCAGGGCATCATGTTTCCAGGCAAATGTTTTCAGCATAAGAACAAATGTGAGATATTTTAAAAACTGCCCATCTCAAGAAAGAATATCATCTTTGAGATTAAGCTGTGATCCATATCTGAGCTTTGTAGTAAAGCATTGCACTTGAGAGAGATAGAGGAAGAAATGGGGAGAAGAAGAGGAAGAAAAGGGGAGAGGGGCAGAGAGAGGGAGGAGAGAGAGAGGGAGGAGGACAGAGAGGGAGCGAGAGGGATATGCCAGAGATATACTGCACATGACAATACCCCAGTGTGTGCTATAGCCTGTGTGCAGAGAGTGTAATGCTGAGACACCTCACGTGACCGAGGGTTTATAGACCTCACACGTCTTATCTGCAGATGAGTAAGACAGTGTCACCAATGCATCTGCATGCCTGTGGATCTGGTGACTCACATTTGCCACATTCTCCAGGAATTGGTGCCATGGGGACTGTCATGTAAGTATAATTTTTATACGATCATTGGGGTTTATTGTAAAGTAGGAATGGTGGTGCCTCGTTAGTGTGTGTGTCTGTGTGTGTGTGTGTGTGTGTGTGTGTGTGTGTGTGTGTGTGTGTGTGTGTGTGTGTGTGTGTGTGTGTGTGAATTAAAGACAGCTGTTCTGAAGGCTTTGATGTATCAGAAGAGAAGCTAGATTTGAAATGCTAAATAAGTAGACATAGCTGAGTTTTAGAATGTGAGGTGTAAAAAGAAAATTTGCATTTTGAGATAAAACAGAGTAGTTGTGAATTTGAAAGAGGGTGAAATGTTACACTTAGCCAGAAGAAGCCAGTGTGTTTATTTTTTCCCAAAGCTTGCTGATAAAATGCAAGATTTTTATTATTAGAAAGGTAAAGTCCAAAGACATATTGAAACAATGGGATTTACATTAAAAAAGGAGAAACATGTAAAAAGAAGATGATGCTATGTATAAGAAAGAAGGAATTCCAAGATCTGACAAGCATGAAAAGCCTCCAGCTTCTATGTACCAAACTGCTCCCTGTAGGAACCGAAGCTGAGAGAATTCACTGTGAATATCCCTGTTCAGGGCATTGTGTGCTTTGCCATGGGTCTGTTCAAATCTATTTTGTTTTTACTGTTGCCTTAACAGAGGTGTAACTGGGTGTTAGATTAATTAGGGGAGCTAGGAGTTACCATAGTAGTACTTTGTATGTATGTGCTTAAAACTTTTTCTTTCATTAATAAATGTTTATTTTAGTTTTATAAAAACCCTCTAAGTCTTGATAGACTCGTTACTACTGAATTCAAGCCATGCATCTCAAAATCAAAGTACAAATTGCAAAAGAGTTGTGTCAGTTGTTTCAAGTTTCCCTCCGGGATTTGAGCAGCTCAGCATTTACCATCGGCTGTGTCAAAACAGGGACTGGGAGGCCATCCATTGCCAGTGGCTTTGAAAGTCACCACCATACTGAACTTCTACATGAATGGCTCCTTCCAGGTCTCCACTAGGGACCTTTGTAGGATCTCCCAAGTGGTAAGACTCAAATGCATACACGAGGTGACAGATGCCCTTTTTGTGAAGGCCCACAATTACATGCGCTTTGTCAAAGATCAAGAGAGCCAGCAGGCCAGAGCTCTGGGCTTTGCTGAGATTTCCAGATTCCCACAGGTGCAGGGTGCTATTGACTCATCTGGCTATCAAAGCTCCATGGCAACAGGCACTGCAGTGCATAAACAGGAAAGGATTCCATTTGCTCAAAGTTCAGCTGGTCTGTGACCATAAGAAGCCAATAATGCAGGTGTTTGCGCGATACCCAGGCAGCTGCCACGACTCATATGCCTGGATTTTCTGGCCCTGCTGTGGCATGTCTGCTCCCAGCAGATGTGGTGAGCCATTTAAATCTCCATTCAGTTCGGTGGGACCTTAATATGCCGCCAGGCTGGAGGGGCCATAAAATCCTGGCCGTACATCTTGAGTAGTTCACAGATCCCTGACATCTTTGAGGGACTACACAGAATCCAGGGTTGTGTCCTCGGCAGCAAAGGGTATCCCCATAGCACCTGGCTGATGACGCCGGTGCAGCAGCCTCAAAACCCTGCAGAGAGAAGGTACAACAAAACTCATATCACTACCCAAACAATGGCAGAGCATTGGCATCCTGAAGATACAGTTCTGATGCTGCGACAGATCTTGCAGAGCACTCCAGTACTCCCCAGAGGGCCTCCCGGATCATTGTCGTCTGCTGCATGCTGCACAAGCTGGTGCTGCAAAGGGGGAGGACTTGCCGGATGCAGACATGGAGGGGCTGCATATCTCCCCTGATGTGGAGGACGCTGAAGGGGATGAGGACAATGAGTTCGAGGAAGCCGAGGCTGCAGGGTAGGAGACTATAGCACAAGCCAGGTGAGGCAGGCATGCACATGAGGCCCTCATAGTCACCAAATTCCACAAGGAGGATGATCAGTATTAGTCTGCATTCCCCTGGTAGTGTCCTTTCTCATCGGCCCACATGAACACCAGCATTGCTAACCGTCTGATTGCAACCATGCCCTTCAATCTGAGAGTGAGTTCTCAACCATTTTGCCAACCATTGTCCTGGTCCTTTGAAGGCTGTTGAAGGCTCGGTAACATGTGTCCTGTTGAGAGGAGCTCCAAGCTAGAGGAGGGCATTCCGGCATCACACATCATAAGGTACAGCCCCTTGTAACATTTCTACAGCAACCCAGTCACCACAGAAGCCTAGTGGAGGCAGGAGCAGCCCTACAATCCTCAGTGCGCTCGTAGCTGAATGCCTTCAGTCTGACAAAGCTGCTGAAAGAGATCCAAATGGGACAAGGCATTCTATGTCACCACAACGGTGTAACTGAAAGGTCACACTTAGGCCAAGGCAGCTGTGGACATTACACTGGTCCAACTCCATTTCAAAATCACCTAGTCCTTTGTGCCACCTTTTCCTCTATCACATTGACATCTGTCACTCCCAGTTAGAGATGCGGGCGTGCATTCATCCTGACCTTTCTCTGGAATTGGATCACCTGAGGACCATGAAGTTCACACAGTAAGTTTGCTCTCATGGCCAGCACTGGCTCTTGCCAGCTGCAAAATGCAAAGATACTCAAGGTAACGGTTGTTTGAAAATAAAGAACACTCATCAGATTCATTACATTCTGGGTTGCATCCCACTAGTACCTTTAACAGTGTCAAAAGCTACCATATGCACTTCCAGATTATGTTCCAAGGCTCCTTTGATCACAACACATGACCATTTGTGCTTATCTTCAATGACCTCGGTGAGCGTATAGGTGAGGAGAGGCTACTCAAAATGTGTGGCTCCACTCTGTATCCCTACATTGTGACAAGAGCCTTGTGTCCGAAATGCAAGCAACAACAACAAGGTTAGAAAAGCAGAATGTTAGAGGCTTGAGTGCTAGCAAAATGAAGTTCTTTCTAGGGTCTGAGTTCCAGCACTTCAGTGTAGAAAGGTGCTCATACTTTTTGCTGAGCTTAGCAACTGTGCACTGTGAGAGTCGGATACACACAAGGTGGACAGGATCTCTGAGTAAGGTCTCAGAGATAGGAAATCCTGCCAGATGACAGTGAGCAAATGGAGTGTGAGGATCAATGACCCTTCTCCATGCGTTTACACATATCTCGATGGACACGACCTTACAATAATGCAGACGAGATGGGTGAATACCTCAGCCTCAATCTTAAGCAGCCAAAAATGAAGATGACATCAGCAGCACCTTTTGTGAATGAGGTTCCTTCCACAAGCATGGTGTCCTGCCTATGTGTATTCATCTGAGTATTGTTCCTTTTTCCCAACATTTTGGAGACAGAATTAAAAGAGTGTAGAACTAGTGTGCTGACACCTTCAGCACTTATTTCCAGTTTGTCCTTATGTTTCAGTTGTTTGTTAGGTGTAGCTTGCAGCGACAATAATTCCCCAAAAATGCTGTTGTAAACGGAATCATTTTTTTCTCCAATTTAGCATGTTTGTGTCATGGTACACAAAGAATTAAAATTTAGCTTCACTGACAGAAATCATACCTCGTGCATTAATGAGGTGATTGCTTATTTGGTTTCCAAGCAATCTGCTCAAGGAAGAAGCAAGTCACCTATCTTAAGTACAAAAATGTTATGATTTTTAAAAAATATGTGTTTGTTAGCATTTTGAATTCACTGTTATGAAAATTCAAGGGAATTTATTAGCTCAAATTAGTGAATCTTATCTGGAATGTTTAAGGTAATGAGGTAGGTTTTCAACTTGCAACCTGGTGTGAAACTGATTGCGATTGACCATCATGCAAGTGAGGATACACAGTTTCTATCAGAGGTAAATCTGCAATCTCAGTTTTACTAGTGGGTAATTGTAAATCTACCCAGTCTGTCTGCAACTACCAATAAATGTTAGTTAAGGCAACTAGCTGTAATAACTGATGAGAGAAAGGAGAAAAAAACTGATTATCGTACAAAGTATGAACTGTTTATTATTTTTACAGTAGCAGGAGCTAGCAAAGAACATATCCTTCCAAAGAAGGTAGTTGTATGCCAAATCTCCCAATGGTTAAAAGGCCTGCCACAGTTCTCTGGGACATTTGCTTGTTGCTTATATTTTAGGCTCTCTGGCCCTCACACCCTATTATACCCTTCACCCACTCCTTCTGCCATCTCGATGCACCATTATACCTTCCATGTCAACTCATGCATCACCACCCATCCGAATGGCCAATAACACCCCATGTCACCCATCCCCACACAGCCTATCATATCCTCCATGCCAACTCATGCCCCCAACCACCCTCAATGGCCCCCATACCCTCTTTGCCAAATCATGGTACTTTCCTGGTCCACTAAACTAGTATACACACTGTTCAGAACCAATGAAGCCTATATTAACAATGGCATGTGAGAACTGCATAAAAATTCACCCATTCATAACTTCCTTTAAACAACTGCTGTTGCTACAACCCTAAAATGTGTCAATTGACTAGACCTTTAAAGCCATCAATAACAGAAGTTGTAAGTACTCGACACCTCTTTATCTTGTGCAAACATTGAACCATTGACAAAAGAGATCACAGAAAAATAGCTTATTATAACATCATAAAGCTGTCAATCATGTAATGTTTTGCTAAAAACAAAAAACTGCGGATGCTGGAAATCCAAAACAAAAACAAAAATACCTGGAAAAACTCAGCAGGTCTGGCAGCATCGGCGGAGAAGAACAAAGTTGACGTTTCGAGTCCTAATGACACTTCAACAGAACTAAGTAGAAATAGGAAAGGGGTAAAATATAAGCTGTTTAAGGGGGGGAAGGGTTGTTGGGACAAGCAAGCAGTGATAGGAGGAGATAACCAAAAGATGTCAAAGACAAAAGAACAAAGAGGTGTTGAATGTGGTGATATTATCTAAAAGCATGTGCTAATTAAGATCGGAGAGCAGGACAAGCAATGTAGCTCTAGTGGGGGTGGGGTGAAATAAAACATGGGTGGAATACATTTAAAAATAATGGAAATAGGTGGGAAAAGAAAAATCTATATAAATTATTGGAAAAAACAAAAGGGAGGGGGAAGTAACAGAAAGGGGGAGGAGATGGAGGCCCATCCGGCCCATCTCCCGCGCATCTGCCCTCATGCCTTCTCCTCCCTCCCAGAAACATGATAGGGTCCCCCTTGTCCCCACTTATCACCCCACCAGCCTCCGCATTCAAAGGATCATCCTCCACCATTTCCTCCAACTCCAGCATGATGCCACCACCAAACACATCTTCCCTTCACCCTCCAGCAGCATTCCATAGGGATCATTCCCTCTGTGACACCCTGGTCCACTTCTCCATCACCCCCTACTCCTCAATCCCCACCTATGGCACCTCCCCATGCAAACGCAAAATATGCAACACCTGCCCCTTCACTTCCTCTCTCTTCATCGTCCAAGGGCCCAAACACTCCTTTCAGTGAAGTGAAGCAGTGTTTCACTTGCACTTCCCTCAGTTTAGTCTACTGCATTCATTGCTCCCAATGCGGTTTCCTCTACATTGGAGAGACCAAACGCAGACTGGGTGACCGCTTTGCAGAACACCTTCAATCTGTCCGCAAGAATGACCCAAACCTCCCTGTCGCTTGCCATTTTAACACTCCACCCTGCTCTCTTGCCCACATGTCTGTCCTTGGCTTGCTGCATTGTTCCAGTGAAGCCCAACGCAAACTGGAGGACAGCACCTCATCTACCGACCAGGCATTTTACAGCCTTCCGGACTGAATATTGAGTTCAACAGCTTAAGATCTTCAACTCCCTCCTCCATCCCCAAACCCTTTCCGTTTCTTCCCCCTCCCTTTTGTTTTTTCCAATAATTTATCTAGATTTTTCTTTTCCCACCTATTTCCATTATTTTTAAATGTATTCCACCCATGGTTTATTTCACCCCACTCCAACTAGAGCTATCTTGCTTGTCCTGCTCTCCAATCTTAATTAACATATTCTTTTAGATAATATCACCACCTTCAACAGCTCTTTGTTCTTTTGCCTGTGACAGCTTTTGGTTATCTCCTCCTATCACTGCTTGCTTGTCCCAACAACCCTGCCCCCCCCCCTTAAACAGCTTATATTTCACCCCTTTCCTATTTCTACTTAGTTCTGTTGAAGTGTCATGAGGACTCGAAACGTCAACTTTGCTCTTCTCCGCCGATGCTGCCAGACCTGCTGAATTTTTCCAGGTATTTCTGTTTTTGTTATGTAATGTTTTGCCTTCTCTGCACCTGTATCAACAAAGTTAATCCTTTTATGGGTGTGTGTGCTCTCAGTCAAGCCTCTTCATGCATGGAAGTGCCATGAGTTATCATGGAGAATATGAGGTGCCAATGGGGGTCGGTGGGGGCATGAGTGGCATGGAGTGTATGAGGGGCATGCAAAGTAGGTGGAGGGCATGAGTTGGCATGGAAGGGTCATGGGTAAGCCTTTTTGATCTTAACTTTCAAAAGGTTCCCAAACCAGATTATGGTTCACAACTCCTATGAGGGGCCCTGAACCATGAGTCATGGAGAAGCTGGTTTGACTCCATGATAATTGCAGGGAGCTAGGACATGCTGACCCTGACAATGGAGCCAACCAGGTCAGGAGTCTGCACCCTTATCCCTTGGCACTGAAAATTGGGAGTGGCAGGAATGGGGATGGGAATCACAGAATCAGGTCCTGCCAGCCATTTTTAATTGGCTCTGAAGTCCTTACACCTCCACAAATTCGGGCCCATTCAGAATCTAAATGAACCTTTGTAACTTTGGCTTGCATACTTGCCTCTAACCGTGCAAAGCTGTGCCAGTCTGGTTAGAATTGGTGTAAATTGATAAAATGTTCTGGATGTGTGAGAATCTTCTTACTTAGTAATATTAAAGATTAAGGGCTAACATCAGATGATCAGGACCAATTGAAAATCAGTTATGTACTCATGTAACTGGTCAATTGTTAAAATGGTTTGTAAGGGAGGATACTAATTAACTGTTTAGGTAATAAGAAATAAGGTTGAAACCAGGATCTTTGCAGCAGAGAGAAAACAGATTCAACCAGAGGGAATACCTTTACCCAGGACCTGAGAAGTATGAGAAGCCCCAAGAGGGTACAGAAGTTCAAAGAGACTACAAGAGTTTAGGAAAATTTCAAAGTCTGAGAAGGACAAGAAAGAGAAGACTATAAGACAAATCCAGGCCAGGTTTTGTGCACTCTGTTGTCCATAGTTGAAACAGGGAAGTATAATCTGTTACGCTGTGTTAATTACTGCCTACTTTACTAAGTCATACTTAATAACACTTTCCACTTTGCTGCAGCTTGATAGTCTTGCTTTTGACTTATTTATGATGTCCAAATTCCTTATATACTGGGCTAGGTAGAAGGCAGGCCACATCACCAGAATGCAACACTGAAGGAGAGACAGCAGATGCAGTGCCCAACTAACTGATTACTCAGCTACAGACTTCAGAAAATGCTATATTCATCTAAGCATTTTGAAACATTCAACACATATGCCACATTTACCCTGCCCTAGTAAATCATCTTGATCATTGTCCTTAATGTACACTCCTTTACCAACTTGGGTAAAGCTGTATTCCTCCCCAGCTAACTTCTGCCCTCTGAAATGAGACCTACTATTGTGCCTAATTTTGTTGCCTCCAATAGTTTGCTATGTAAGAGTGTGCTTCCCCTCCTCTCATCATTTCCTCACTCCTCTTTGTAACTATGTTGGATTCCACTTCTAATTCCTAACTGTGTGCTTCTTTTAAGTGTTTCTCCTTTGGCTGAGGAGGTGAGGTGACAGGTGTGTAGCCCTTGGGCCTAGCGAAGGAGACAACCTAATGTACAAAGACTGAGTTTTGAGGCAGTGATCACCTAGGCCTAAATATTCTGTAACAATCCAGTAGTTATTTGATTATACAGGCTAGATATTACAAGACCTGTGTCACCCTGCAAGACAGCTCCCTCATCTAGAGTTGACTCTGCCTAGACTGCAGAAACCCCATCATGAGCAATGAGCAATTAATAGCAGAAATAGGGAAGGGCAGGTCAGAGGCTTGCACCAAGCTCAGAGCTATATCATTCTTCACATTTCAACTTATCCAGCAGATGTTGTACAAGCGATTGGACAACACAGAAAAGTTGGTGGTAAGATGGAGCCTGGTGTTGTCAGTATACATGTGGAACCTGAAGTGTTTTTGGATGATGCCATTTCTGACTTTGATCAAGACTGTTTGGTGCCGTGGAAACTGGATTGGAATGGTTCAAATAAAGAGTTGAGAGAAAGAAGGGCAAGGATTTGGAAGGCACCAACACATTCAGGGAGAAAGCACATTGATGGCCTCTATTACAGTGCAGCACTACCTCAGGAGTGCATTGAGCCTGATTCAGAGGTGCATGTGCTGCCATTGAGCCAAGGCTGATACAAGAAATGAATATTTACTTAATAATCCTAACAGCCAGTAAATGTTCTGCAAGCACCCTTACAGAGGGAGATTGTAAAGTTGTTTCACCTGGAAAACAGGCTTTATTCATTAGCTTTAGATAGGTGTGCAGCACAGACTGGGTTAACTGTCAGGTAACACCTGAGAAGGCTGAAATAGTCTTGTAGTATTGAATTGTTGGCGACACCCGCAAAGAAAACTGCTCAAGAAGCTCCCTTTGTAAGGATACCATGTAGCAGAAAAGCAGGCAGCTTACCTCACTATCACTGTATGCTTTGGCTGATAGTTTGCTGGGCAGATGAAAGATCTAGATTATTGTGTTAAGTGAAAGGCAATGTTTTGCTTCAGCTGATGTCTCACATGATCATTTCTGCACCAATTGGCTGTCACCACCTGATAAGCTCTTGAGAAGGAAGTAAAGAGAAGGTCTACACTGCATGAGGATAATAATGAATGTATGCATTGGCATCCTGTTATGACAGGCCAACTAAGATGGTAAGCAAATGCCAACAAGGCTGTGTGAGGGGGAAAAGTGAAGAGCTTACATAGAACTTTAAAGCTAGGCTCAAGAGAAATATATCTGTATGAGAGATTTGCCACTATTCTTGGCAAGCATGTCAATACCCATTGGCATTGGTCCCTCAGATGCATTGCCATTGGCCACCTGATCTGCCCCTTAGTGATCCTCCTTCTCCTCAGAATAAGGTGTGTGCTCAAGGAGATTCTCATTGTCCAAGGCTACTCTCCACTGGAGTGCCAAGTTGTGCAGAGCACAGCATATCACCACAGCCTGTGAAACACTTCATGGTGAGTACTGCAGGGGCTCTGCCAGATTTATCCAGGCATCAGAACTTTGTTTTCAGAAAGGCTTATGGCCTGTTCAATTGTTGCCCTCATAGTCACATGGCACTGGTTGTAGGTTTTCTCTGCCTCTTTGTCACGGTGCCGCACAGTTGTAAGGAGCCATGTCTTCACAGTGTGTCCCTTATCATCCAGTATCCATCCATGGGGATAATCAGCCTGAAAAGCTGGTGCCTGGAATTGTCCCAGGGAACCAGTTGAGGGATGGACAATGGTGGAGAGTCATTGGAGGAGGAGAATGCATCAAGAGCTGCAAACAGATCGAGAAGGATGAGGAGGAAGAGTTTGCCTTTGTCACAGTCACATTATGTGATTTGTGACTTTGGCAAGAGCAGTTTCAGTACTGTGGCAGGGGCAGAAACCAGATTGTAAGGATTCAAACATGGAGTTCCAGGAAAGATGGTCATAGGTTTTGGAGTCAACAGCACATTCAAGGACTTTGGATAGGGAAGAGAGACTGGAAATTGGATGGTAGTTTGCATGGGCAGAGAAGTTAAAGGGTTGGCTTTTTGAGGAGAGGGGCAATGATGGCATTTGAAGGAGATAGTACCTGAGAAGAGACAGCCATTAACAATATCGGCTAACATGCAGGCCAGGAGGGGAAGTTAGGTGGTCAGCAGTTTAATGGAAATAGGATTAAGGGAGCAAGAGGTGGGTCTTATGGACAAGATGATCTCAGAGAGGGAATGAGGGGAGATAGGAGAGAAACTAGGGAAAGATATAATTCGGGACTAGGAAGTTTAGCCTGGTGGGTGAGGAGAAGGAAGGGAAGTAGCAGAGGCAGCTGATCAGATTGTCTCAATCTTACTGACAAAGAAATTCCTGAGTCCCTTGTACTTGCTGTTGGCGTTGAAGGTAGAGGGGACCAGGGAGAGAGGGTTTTAAGAAGTAGACATGAGGCAAAAACTCTAGAATCTTGCCCAGGCACACCGAGGAGGCAATAGAGAAGTTGAATCAGATTAATAATTGACTTGATTACTCACAATGCCAGAGGCAGTCGCATTGAAAGGCTTCCTGTTATTTGCAGTCACTTCCCCTGAATCAGAGTGGACCCTCATCACATGAATGATTTTTGTGCATCTCCCTGGCAACAGTGTGAAATTAAATCAGTCTGTTTGCAACTTTGTTGTCATATTTGATTCTGGTATGAGCTTCCAACTACATTCATGACATCACTAAGTCTGCCTATTTTTGCCCATTTCCACCTATGCTTGATGATGTCCCTGTGTCAGCTCATCTGTTGCTGAATCCCTCATCCATGCCTTTGTTACCCCTAGACTCAACTATTCAAATGCGCTCCTGGCTGGCCTCCCATATTCTACTCTTCATAAACTTGAGGCTATCCAAAGCTCTGTTGCCCATTTCCCATTCCCCTATCACCCCCAAACGCACCAATCTGCAGTGGCTCCTGGTCCATCCTTGTTTTCAAATCCATCCAGAGCCTTGCTCCCTCCCTATCTCTGTAATCTCCTCCAACCCCACAATTCTCTGTGATATCTCTGCTCCTCTAATTCTGGCTTCTTGTGCATTCCCAATTATAATTGGTCCAGCATTGGTACTGTGCCTTCAGTTGCCTGGGCCCAAGATCTGGAACTAACCACCAACCACCGCTCCACCCCCCCCCCCTCCCCCCGCCTCTCATCCCCCCTAAACCTCCCTGCCTCTTTACCTTATTTTCCTCCTTTAAGACATTCCTTGAAACTGACCTCTATGACCAAGCCTTTGGTCATTTCACCTAATATCTCCTTCTGTGGCTCGGTGTCATTTGTTGTTGTCTCATAGGAGCTGACCATCTATGGAAGTTTAGGAACTGACTAGCAACCTGATACCTTCACAGGGCATTGGATTCATCAAATGGATTCATGGCAACAGCCCAAAAATGCCCACTTCCACTATCAGAGATGTCAATTCAATTACCTCCACATCACATCTTCACTGGATCGAAATTGTGGAATTCCATATCTAACAGCACTGTTGGGTTTAGATGCACAGAATGCAGCAAATCAAAAAGGTGGCTCACCACCAGATTCTCAAGGGCCACTAGGATGGGCAATATATGCTAGTCCTGCCATAATGCTCACATACCAAAGAAAGATAAAAAGAGTTGGCCTGTAATGAGTGGTTGCACATGTTTTCTTAAGTTTACATTAACAGCATAGTGATATCTACCACCAAATTGGTAAAGCAGGAATAAATGGGAATGCCATCGTCCTCATGAAGACCTACCACTGCCTTCTCTGTGCAGTTAAATATGTCAATGCCACAGTCTGCTGGTGAGAAGCCTTTTTTTCAAATTCTTTCATGGCATATGAGGATCACTGGCAATTGTTGCCCATCCTGAATTGATCCTGAGAAGGTGCTGTTGAGCCATCTTCTTGAATTGCTGCAGTCCATGTGGTGTAGGTGCACCCACAGTGCTGTTAGGGGGGGAAGGTTCCGGAATTTTGACCCAGCAACAGTGAAGGTACAGTGATATAGTTCCAAGTCAGGATGGTGTGATTTGAAGGGGAACTTGCAGGTAGTGGTGTTCCCTTGCATCTGCTGCCCTTGTTCACTTAAAGAGCTGTCACCAAGCATAAAACAACCTATTGTACCATCCCTCAGCCAGATATTAAAGGAAAGGAGTACAGTTTGCTTTGGCAACAAATATTTTGTAAACACCATTAAATCAAAGATGAGAATTTTACATACAATGAAAGAAAGCAAAAAAGCTGGTTATTCTAATAATTAAATAATGACTCAAATAGACAAGGTATATAGGAAGCGACAACAGGGAATTTGTTCAATCTTAACACTATCCATAAAGAATTCTAAAACTTCCTGATTTTGAATAGAATTAAACTGCAATGAATATCAGTATCACTTCTAATTCCTGAAGGTGCTGACTCAAGTGGCAATTTTTCCCTTCTATGCCTATGCATCACAGTTATCTCAATGCTGTCCTTACCAGCTGTCCAGATTCTAGCAGGAGCCATTGGTTATGATGAGCATTTAGTTGATTTTTTTCTCTCTCTCAAATCCAATAATACAAGGCCATTTGTAATACCAAATTGGAGACCAGTTGAGATCTGCTAACTCAGCACAAATCAGGTACTTGACTTTTTAAGTCTGAATGCCCTTATATTACACCAGGTCTTATCAAATGCCAACTGAGCCAAGCTGACAACATACTCACCCTTGAGTCAAAAACTTCACTCCAGTACTTTAGCACGTAATGATGGAGTATTGCACCAGAAGAGGAGAATTTAAACTGCCTGTTTTCTGCCCGGAGAATCTTACCTTCTAGAGATGGACTGCCTTGCTTACCTCTGGGAAATAGTAGCGTTACTTCCAATGGTTCTGAAGTATTTTGAGGCTGTGATGTGTGGCACAACTCACTGGGGATAGTGTGCTATAATATCAACTGTTTCCTGAGCCGCAACAAATGTGAAAACTTTGACCAAACCACCAGATTGCCCCAATTCTACCTAACTGTTTACTTTAGGCCAACAGAATACAAGCACCAGGTTTGTAAACTTAATAAGTAAATAACTGTTTATTGAACAAATTGTCTTTAACTAGTGGCAAAAGAAAGAAATATGATACATATATACATACACACAAGACTCTCAAAACATGGATTTTAGGGGTGGGATAATAGTACCAATCCAGGGTACAGGATTTGATGGATTGATTTTGATCGATGTCTTCCAAATTCCTTTCAGTTCTTGTCAATGACACAAGGTGGTCTTCCAGCATTTTCAGCTGTAGTTCAGTGGTTGAGCACTTGCCTTTCAATGTCTCTAACAGTGCTTTTCCCCTTTGCTTCTTGATGGGTTTTCAGAGATAGAGCAGATTATAGACATATTAGGAGAGAAAAAAAACAGCTAGTTATTATTGTGGAACTCCTGGAATCTTCCACACGTAGGAAAAAGGGGTTTTAGGTCTTGTTGCTTTCAGTCTAGAAGCTATTCTGCTCACTCACACAAAGCCTGGTCACCTGGTCAGGAACACTTGTCAGGCAGCTACTTTTGTCCAGGACTCCTCTCCAGCACCATCCTGTCTTTCATGGCACACCCTGTTCCAGGATAGCAGCATTGCATATATCTCTCTCTGTTCCAGTGGATATGTCTTTCAGCTGCAGCCATTGTAATTTTACCATGGTCCAGCAGAAAATAAAAAGATATGGGGCAAAAATTTGCTCTGAGTGGGCGGGCATATGCCCGACCTGCTCGAGCATAAAATGACACACAATGACATGGGGCAAGTGTTCCGATGTCATTGCGCACTTGCATGATATTTCAGTCAGCAGGCAGCGTGGGAACTGGCAGCAAGCCTGCTGACAATTAAAAGGCCTATTAAGACCATTAAAAGAATAATTGAGTGAAATTTTTCACTGCCCATCCAACCTTATGATTGGTGGGTAGGTGAAAAGGCCAAGCGACCTTTGGATTTTTTAAGAAATCTCATTCATGGATAATATGAAGTTTCCAACAGCAAATAAAAATTAAAGTTTTTAACTTTCATTCATAACATGTCCCTGCTAAGCCACATGAGGGGACATGTTTTTAACACTCGTTAAACTTTTTATTTTTGTGTTTTTAAATCTTCAGCTCTCTGAGGCAGCTCCGAGCCTCAGGGAGCTTTCATTGAGCGCACTCGCATGCATGTATGAGCTTCCGCACTCGCCCTCCTCCCAGCCCCATCCAGCAACGCTGAGCACTGCAGCATGCATTTCAATGCTGGCTCGCTGTTAAATGTCGGGGCCTGATCGCATGCGGCTTCATGACTGCACCAGGGCCTGCCCGCCCGACCATGTTCTTTACAACAGTCCAGCAGAAATAAAAAGATATGTTCCTTACATGTGGCGGGGGTGGTTAGGCCTGGGTCCCAAGCAGATTGCCTTGTATCTACCCTGCTTACCACTGCTTCCTGGACTCACCATATGGTAGGGGGCAATAGGCCTGGGAAAGATCCTGACAGCCTGGGGCTGGATTTTCATTAGGAAGGCTGGAATCATGAGTTGGTCATTTTCCTGATGTCAGATCCCAACTCTGTCTCAGCAATGCCGGCTGCTGGGAGTTTCAGCTGGAGAGGTGGGGATAGGCTTGAGATGGGCTTGCCACCTCCTATGCTGGCCTGGAGCTGGAAATGGAGCCAGAAGCGGAGCAGGAAGCAGAGGCAGGACAGTCTCGGCATAGGCCTGATAAAATGACTAAGTCTACTGCAATCTTTGTGGCTTTGGAGATTCATGGTTTGCAATGAAACTTGTAGCGTAATGGTCTGGCACATAAAAGGTTAAAGTAGGACTGAGTACACTACCACACACAGTGATGTAAGAGAACACATGACCCATACCTAGGGGTCAGTTGTAGTGTTGGACAGAGCCGTGTGTAGAAGCAAGTGTGGAGACAGCACCTAGCTTGGACCTTTAATGCAACACCTTAAACATGTTGGCAGCAAATGAACAACTCTAAACCTTGCAGAGATTGAAGAAGAAAATTAAAATCCTGGAAAACTGAAGGAATCAAATAAGCCTTCTGACCTGAAGAAAAGCTTAAGAAGCAAAGGTGTAGAAGAAAATTGCCAGAGAAAAGCTCTAAAGAAAGGTTTGGAAGCTGAAGGCAGAAATTAAATTCCTCACTGCAGCAAAAGACTCCATTGAAGCATGTGGAAGCCCAGCTTCAATACAAAGAGGGTGCAGAGTCAGCAGACCTAGCAGGAGTGAGCTAAAAATTTAAAGTTCCTGGACAACACAAGTCCTGAAAAAAAGTTAAATACTGAAGTGGACAGAAATTTCCATTTAAATAATGGTCCAAGAAACTTGTTTCCCAAGTTGGCACCTGAAAATGTGGCGTCTGAGCCCACTGCAAACAAAGGAAAAAAATTAATTAATTATTAATTGCAACTGAGTAGGCTGCTTTAAAAACCCAGCAAAAGCTGGGAATCAATGCTTCCAAGACCTGGCAACATTGCGCTCAAGCAGGGAAGACTCTAACCAGTCGATCCAGGCAGCAATTGGTGAAAAAATTTAAATGCTGAGATCATGAATGCCATTACTGCAGGAGCCTACCAAAAACCCCAAGCGCAGGAAAACCCTTTGTGCAGAAACATATGGCAAGCCATCTTGGATTTTCAGAAACCTCTTATAGCTGAGCCTGTGATTTAAAAATTTGAACCATAAATCAGAAATCCACTCTTCCAGGTCAATTGGACTTTTCCAAGGCCCAGACAAATCACAAAATTAGGGACTTTAGAGAAAGAGATCCCCCTTAGATACATAATTGCTTCAGGTCTGGATAAAAAGACAGAAGCTGAACAAGTTAACACACTGCTTTATTAAGTTGGCACGATGGCCGATGATATAATAGCTAGACAAGGAATCAATGAATCATTTGCAAAATTTAAAGTTTTAAAATCATTCACTGCATTTGCAGAAGTAACAAAATCCTTGAAAGGGCTAAATTTAATAATCATGTCCCAGGAGAATCTGTCGACTTCTTCATAATGATCTGCACAAAATGGCTGAAGGCTGTGATTACGGTGACATGAAATCTGAGCTAATCAGGGATAGAATAGTTATAGGAGTGGCAGATAATGCACTCTCAGTCATGCTTCAAGTGAAGGAAGATCTAACCCTTGAAAAAGCCATCCAGATTGTCAGGCAATCTAAAATCCAGGTGTAGCACAGATCCATGTTAAGAGGAAAAAGCAAACTGTGTTACAAAGTAAACCCCACTGTCCAGCTAATAAAACAGCACAGAAACAGAGATACTCCAGCCCAAGGGAAGCAATAACCTAACTGACCAGTAGAGTGACCATGCCAGCGCTGTGGAGCAACGTGTCCCCACAGGTGTGATCAACATCCAGCAACTTCAGCCCAATACTTTCAATGTAACCGAAGAGGACACTTCAGGAAGCTGTGCAAAGCCAAAACATCAAAACACACAGTAAATCTCAAGAGGGTTCACAAGGTCGAGACATCACACCAAGAGGACAAACAAGCATGCTTCTTGAGTGGCTTTTCATTCTGGAATGCAGGCATCTCAGTTAATGGCCATCTCTCAAACTATAAGTTGGCCATGGGAGCCAGTATTAAGGTCCTATCAACAGAGAACCATGGCTGGTGATGCAATGATTGATGCCACCCACAATACACCTGTAGGGAGGAGAAGGGGGCATCAAACTCCCAGTGGAAGATACTCTGCAGCCGGCACTCAGGTACAAAGACAAAACAATCTGAGAGACCCTGCTGATGGTCCACTTCCAGGTCTGTTCACTGTTGAGCTGAAAAGCCTGCTTCGATCTTAACCTTTACAAAAATTCACAAAGGGTGAACAAGGGCCTAGCTCCATGTATAAAAAGGAGTTCCCAAATCTCTTTACAAGATTGGGGTGACTGGAGAATGCATGCAAGATCACATTGAGGGAGGATGCTGAACCTGTGTGCCTGTTCACACTACGAAAGACTCCCCGCCCACTCATGAAGCAAGTACAGCAGCAGCTGGACGTGTTGACCAATATGGGGATCACCACATGGTGTTCTGGAATGGTCCCAGTCCCAAAACCGAATGGTATTTGTGTAAATAAAGCTGTAGCCAGAGAAATCCACCCAGTGCCGTCAGTAGATGAAAGCCAGATAACACTCTCCAAGAGCACAGTGTTTTCAAAACCCAATGTCAACAGTGGCTTTTGGCAACTTGCCCGAGATGAAAAATCCAAATTGCTGACCACATTCGTTACTCCCTTTGGCAGATTCTGCTTCAACTGCTGGCCATTTGAAATCACCATGACACCAGAATTTTTTAAAATTCATTAATGTGATGTGGGCGTTGCTGGCTGGGCCAGCATTTATTGCCCATCCCTATTTGCTCTTGAGAAGGGGTGGTGAGCCACCTTCCTGATCCACTGCAGTCCATGTGGTGTAGATGCATGAGGGAGGAAGTTCAACGTACAATGTTGGCCATGTTATAAGACCTACAAAGTGTCATCTGCCATATGGACAATCTTTTGGTTCATAGCACAACAATGGAGGAACATGACAAAAGACTCATAGCAGTCCTAGAAAGCCTGCAGGAAGCAGGGCTGATAATAAATGAGAAATGCAAGTTCTCCAAGACATTGATTCAGCTCCTGGGCCACATCAATTGCAATGAAAGCAGCACTGCGGACCCACAGAAAACTAAAGCTATTTGCAAGTTCTCAACACGAACAGAGATTCCTGGGGATGGCGAACCAGTTGGCAAAATTGTTACCAAATCTGTCACAGGTCACAGAACCTTTGAGTTATCTTACTTAAGGAAGACCAGGCATGGTACTGGGACTCCTATCAAGAGCAAGCATTCACTCAAATCAAAGCAATGCTGCTCTCAAGCAACATTCTGGCCCACTATGACCCATACCTACCCATCATCATAGCAGCAGATGCTTCATCCACAGGCCTTGGAGCAGTCCTATTTCAAGAGCAACTGGATGGAAGTTAAAAACAAAAAACTACGGATGCTGGAAATCCAAAACAAAAACAGAATTACCTGGAAAAACTCAGCAGGTCTGGCAGCGTCGGCGGAGAAGAAAAAAGTTGACGTTCGAGTCCTCATGACTCTTCAACAGAACTGAGTGAAATTAGGAGAGGGGTGAATTATAAGCTGGTTTAAGGTTGGGGGGGGGGTGGGGTGGTGGGGGGACAGAAGTGTAGGGGGGGTGGTGGTGTGGTTGTAGGGACAAGCGAGCAGTGATAGGAGCAGATAATCAAAAGATGTCACGGACAAAAGAACAAAGAGGTGTTGAAGGTGGTGATATTATCTAAATGAATATGCTAATTAAGAATGGATGGCAGGACACACAAGGTATAGCTCTAGTGGGGGTGGGGTGGAATAAGACTAACCAGGCATAAAAGGTATAGATTTAAAAATAATGGAAATAGGTAGGAAAAGAAAAATCTATATAAATTATTGGAAAAATCAAAAGGGAGGGGGAAGAAATGAAAAGGGGGTGGGGATGGAGGAGGGAGTTCAAGATCTAAAGTCGTTGAATTCAATATTCAGTCTCGAGGGCTGTAAAGTGCCTAGTCGGAAGATGAGGTGCTGTTCCTCTGGTTTGCGTTGGGCTTCACTGGAACAATGCAGCAAGTGAAGGACAGACATGTGGGCAAGAGAGCAGGGTGGAGTGTTAAAATAGCAAGTGACAGGGAGGTTTGGGTCTTTCTTGCGGACAGACCGCAGGTGTTCTGCCAAGCGGTCGCCCAGTTTGCATTTGCTCTCTCCAATGTAGAGGAGACCGCATTGGGAGCAATGAATGCAGTAGACTAAGTTGGGGGAAATGCAAGTGAAATGCTGCTTCATTTGAAAGGAGTGTTTGGGCCCTTGGACGGTGAGGAGAAAGGAAGTGAAGGGGCAGGTGTTGCATCTTTTGCGTATGCATGGGGAGGTGCCGTAGGCGGGGGTTGAGGAGTAGGGGGTGATGGAGGAGTGGACCAGGGTGTCCCAGAGGGCACGATCCCTATGGAATGCTGCCGGGGGGGGTGGGTGAAGGAAAGATGTGTTTGGTGGTGGCATCGTGCTGGAGTTGGCGGAAATGGTGGAGGATGATCCTTTGAATGCGGAGGCTGGTGGGGTGATAAGTGAGGACAAGGGAGACCCTATCATGTTTGTGGGAGGGAGGAGAAGGCGTAAGGGCGGATGCGCGGGAGATGGGCCGGACATGGTTGAGGGCCCTGTCAATGACCGTGGGTGGAAAACCTCGGTTAAGGAAGAAGGAGGACATGTCAGAGGAACTGTTTTTGAAGGTAGCATCATCAGAACAGATGTGACGGAGGCGAAGGAACTGAGAGAATGGAATGGAGTCCTTACAGGAAGCGGGGTGTGAGGAACTGTAGTCGAGGTAGCTGTGGGAGTCGGTAGGCTTGTAATGGATATTGGTGGACAGTCTATCACCAGAAATTGAAACAGAGAGGTCAAGGAAGGGAAGGGAAGTGTCAGAGATGTACCATGTGAAAATGATGGAGGGGTGGAGATTGGAAGCAAAATTAATAAATTTTTCCATGTCCCAACGAGAGCATGAAGCAGCACCGAAGTAATCATCGATGTACCAGAGAAAGTGTTGTCGGAGGGGGGCCAGAGTAGGACTGGAACAAGGAATGTTCCACATACCCCATAAAGAGACAGGCATAGCTGGGACCCATGCGGGTACCCATAACCACACCACTTATTTGGAGGAAGTGAGAGGAATTAAAGGAGAAATTGTTCAGTGTGAGTCCAAGTTCAGCCAGGCGGAGGAGAGTAGTGGTGGATGGGGATTGTTCGGGCCTCTGTTTGAGGAAGAAGCTAAGGGCCCTCAGATTATCCTGGTGGGGGATGGAGGTGTAGAGGGATTGGACGTCCATGGTGAAGAGGAGGTGGTTGGGGCCAGGGATCTGGAAATTGTTCATGTGACGTAAGGTATCAGAGGAATCACGGATGTAGGTGGGAAGGGACTGGACAAGGGGAGAGAGAAGGGAGTCAAGATAACGAGAAATGAGTTCCATGGAGCAGGAACAGGCTGACATGATTGGTCTGCCGGGACAGTCCTGTTTGTGGATTTTGGGCAGGAGGTAGAAGCGGGCCGTCCAAGGTTGGGCGACTATCAGGTTGGAAGCTGTGGTAGGAAGATCTCCAGAGGAGATGAGAATGTAAGTTGCCGAATACTGTTCTACACTTCCAGAGGACTGTTGGATACAGAAATGAGATTCGCCAATATTGAAAAGGAAGCCTTCACAGTCACATGGATGTGCAAGAAATTTTCAGACTATGTCATTGGCCTAAAGTTCACAACTGAAAAAGACCAATGGTCTCATTGTTAGACAAAGGGAGCTGGCAAATACGCCTCCTAGAATCCAGAGATTCCTCCTGCACATCTTGAGTTTCCCTCATGAAACAGTATATAACTAGGGCAAAACCAATCAGCAGCAGACACACTTACCAGGGCCACAGTGGACCTTCCGACAAAACAGGATGTCATTCTGATCAAGGACTTGAAGCATTAGTTTATTTGTTTACAGCAGCAAATCATTCCTTATTGTGGTGAATTACTTTTCCAGAGGTGAAGCAGCAAATGTAGTAGTTAAAGCACTGAAAGAGATGTTTGTGAGCCGCAGCATTCCAGGTGAGATTGTGTCTGATAATGGCCCACAATTTTAAAATCAGTACTTCTCCCAAGGTGCCATCACAACCGTCTTCCACCACTGTACCAGCTCCCCAAGATACCCATAGTCGAAAGACCAAAAGAAAGGCCTGCACTATAAAAGCCCTCCTAAAAAAAGAACGAAGATTTTGAAACAGCGCTGCTAACATATAGGTTCACCCTATTACAATGTGGCCTAGCCCCATCCAAACTCCTGAAGGGCAGAAAACTCTGCATACTACTCCCAATCCTACCAAAAGAAAATAATCCCAGGGCTGGTAGCCAAGGATTACCAAGACAGAGAACAGTCCAACAGACAGAAGCAGGCTTCCGCCTACATCCAAAGGTACCGCACCAGACACTGCCACAACGAAAGGACAACAAAGCCTGGATTGAGAGTAAGTGACCCCAGTCATTCCTGGCTGGCACCCCAGAGAGCATAGCCAAGAGAAACAGGAGGAGTCTCCTCCTCATCCCTCGAAGGGTCCCTCCCACTGTGCGGTGGAGAGAAACTGAGAAAGATACCTAGGTGCCAGAACAACCTCCGATTCAACAAAATTTACCTGTAGCAACCACACCTACCACTCCTCCGACAGTAGTGACAACAAGATGTGGAAGAATTAAAAGACCTCCAGATGACCTGAACCTATGAACCCAATCCATTGCAGCTCCCTTGAGTCTTTGGTCTGAAGAAGGGTCATACAGACTCAAAATGTCAACTTTGTTTCTCTCTCCACAGATGCTTTCGGACCTGCTGAGTTTTCCCAGCTTTTTCTGTGTTTGTTTCAGATTTCCAGCATCCGCAGTATTTTGCTTTTATCTGCTGAGTCTTCATCTGCTGCCTCAGACACCCAGCACTGAGTACTGTTGGCCCAATTTGTCTCTGCTCTCTCCAACAAGTGGCTGCACTCTGCCAATGCAAGTCCCAGCACAGTGCCACAAGTGAGCACAGCAGAGGTTGCTCCCCACAGTCAGCCTCCAGCTCTACTTCTCTTCACAGTTACCCCTATTCCTACAATCTCAATACAGGAGGGAAACCACTGTGCAATCCTCTGGCCACCCCTAACCTATCATCATCCCAATGAAAGTTTGCTGTTAAGGAGCTCCCAGTAACATTGCCACATGGGATAATGCACACCATCTTGACATAAATGGTAAGGCCACCAAGCTTACATGCTGCAAATTCATCACCAGTATTCAATCAACAACCCACTAGCCCCACATTATCATGTAATCATGCCAATTTAATGATGCACCCCACACAAAGTGAACACACATATTAACCCAAGTATTTCTTCTACTCTAGTGGCAGAATGTCAAATCAATTCAGCAGCCACGAGAGCCAGAACTCATCAGGACCAAGATTCTGTGACCAGGATCTCGGTCTCTTTGTGCAGGTATTCCAGGAGAGGTGAGACATCCTGTATCCAGGGGGCCACAAGCTGTCCTTGACCATCACCAAGAACGGGGTGGGGGTGCGGAGGGGGGGTGGGGGGGGGGGGAGAGGGTTGCAAATTGCAGTATTTGTTTAATGTCTGCTATTTCCTTGTTCTCCATCAGTTTCTCCTGTCTCTGCCACTATGAGAACCATGTTTATTTTCACTAATTTCTTCCTTTATAAATACCAATTGATATGTTTACTGTCCATTTTTATCTTTCTAGCTTACTGCCATATTTTTTCCTCTTCATCAATTTCTTGGTCATCCTTTGTGAATTCTGAAACCTTCCTTATCATCAGGCAGCATTATAAACATCGTCCTTTAATCTAATATTACCTTAAAACTTCTCTTGTTAGCTACGATTGGGCCACTTGTCCTATGGGGTTTACTCCTTAAGGGAACGCATATTTATTGTAAATGATGAATTAATTTTTAAAATCTTTTTTCTCCACCGCCCCATTAAACACGCCCAGAGCAGAAAGAGACAGCTTAAATCTGAGTAAAGCTCCCTTTGCACTATCCCTTCCGGAAAGGTGAACTATGTGTGAGGGACTTCCCTTTGGCCGTCGATGTGTTTTCATTATGAAAACATTTACAACAGGGATTTTTAAAATGAAACATTATTTGTGTTATTCCTTCACATTGATGTTTATCTGTTAATTTAAACTGGATGGCGGGTACTACTTATAGGCTAGGGATTTTTCAGGACTTGGTTACGTATCCCCAATACTTCTTCCCTTTAGAATGAGGGTGTTGCCTAATATGCAGCACAAATGCATCCCCTCAAGACTATAGCAGCGGTCTCGCATATTAAAATCGAAATATTTTGTAAGCAAATGAAAAATCATCACTAAGACCAATCCTAATTCAGAAAGCAGCTGGTTATGGAAAAGTCGCCAAATTGAGGTACAATGGGGAATTATATGTAAACCAACATTTCAAATGGGAGCAATCCATCACGGGTAAATGAAAGGGGTGAGCCCAAAGAGAAAATCTTGGAAGCATGCAAGATAATAATTTACTTAAATCAAAGGGTAGGGCATGCAAGTGACAGTGGGGTTGCTCATACTCAAAATCTGTACAGGGATTAGTATTGGTAAAATCTATGATGCTGATATTTTACGGGATGTATTCGGTGATGTCACCATCTCTTTGGAGTTTAACCCAGTTCAAAGCTCCGCCCCTTGGATATACATATACAGCAACTCCTGCAAACTTCACTTGGATACCGTGCTGATAGATCCTGAATCCACCACTTTCATCAATGGTTATCGCTATTTATAAATTGGTGCAAATGTTTGCGAAGGTGACTACGGTCATTCCAGTCTTGGGGCGTGAGTTGGGAAGTTGGGAATCCGGTATCAGGGCATCGCTCAGTGTAGAGATGGTGAGCTTCGTCTGAGTGTTGGAATAGTGAGCTGGGGTCTCAGTCTCGAAATAGTAATCTGGGTCTCAGTGTCGGGATAGCAATCTGGGTCTGAGTGTCGGCATAGTGATCTGGGGGTCTCATTGTCGGGATAGTGAGCTGGGTTTCAGTGTCGGGATAGCGAGCTGGGGGTCTCAGTGTCGGGATAGCGAACTGGGTGTCTCAGTTCGGGATACCGAGCTGGGGGTCTCAGTGTCGGGATAGTGAGCTGGGTCTCAGTGTCGGGATAGCGAGCTGGGGGTCTCAGTGTCGGGATAGCGATCTGGGGGTCTCAGTGTCGGGATAGCGAGCTGGGGCTCTCAGTGTCGGGATAGCGAGCTGGGGGTCTCAGTGTCGGGATAACGATCTGGGTGTCTCAGTGTCGGGATAGCGAACTGGGTGTCTCAGTTCGGGATAGCGAGCTGGGGGTCTCAGTGTCGGGATAGTGAGCTGGGTCTCAGTGTCGGGATAGCGAGCTGGGGGTCTCAGTGTCGGGATAGCGATCTGGGGGTCTCAGTGTCGGGATAGCGAGCTGGGGCTCTCAGTGTCGGGATAGCGAGCTGGGGGTCTCAGTGTCGGGATAACGATCTGGGTGTCTCAGTGTCGGGATAGCGAGCTGGGGGTCTCAGTGTCGGGATAGCGAGCTGGGGGTCTCAGTGTCGGGATAGCGAGCTGTGCCCTGGGATTGAGTTATTTGTGAAGTTAACAGAGTAACAGAGCTCTGGCTCGGATTGAATTTGTTGGGAATGAGCGGCGAGGCTGAAGTGGATCTGAATGCGATTGAGTCCAGTGCCAATGGGACCCTGGGCAATGTGTTCGCCCAGCCGGCCTGGCAGGTGTGTCTCTGGGCTATTGCTTACGCAGTTATCGTGCTGACCGCTGTGTGTGGGAATGTGATTGTGGTTTGGATCGTTCTTGCTCATAGGAAGATGCGAACTGTTACCAACTACTTCTTACTTAACCTGGCGGTGGCTGACGCAGCCATGGCCGCTTTTAACACCGCCTTCAACTTCATCTACGCCGTTCACAATGACTGGTACTTCGGTCTACATTACTGCCGCTTCCAAAACCTCCTGCCCATCACTGCTGTGTTCGCCAGCATCTACTCAATGACAGCAATTGCCCTGGACAGGTAAGCAGCAGAGACCGGGACACCTCTCGCCAGGGACTATCCCGGAACAGGCCTCCCAAGAATATCACTCAAAGGAGTTTCATCTGAAGGGAGATCGAGCCGGGAGCCGTTCACTTTTTGCTCTAGAGTCGGTTTCAATTCAATCTTTAGCTTCTTAGTGTGGTCGCTGGTTTCAGTCCCATTCCCAGATTGCTTCTCCGGTGTTTGGAGTTCTGAAATTAGTTCCCATCTCTGTTTAAAGCGACGGAACTAAATAACCAACATACGAACTCCAGTAATGAACGCCATCTCAACAAGTGTCCGAGTAACTTATTTCTCAGACTGGCTTGTCCGCCCTTTTTAAAGGACCGGATATCGTTTGTTCAGAGAAGGAGGACACTGTCCTCTTTGAACCTCCAGCTTGAACTATTTGTGCTGCACTTGACCCGTCCTGGCTGTGTATTCGGTAAAGTAGCCCCACATTGACTGTTCGCTTTCACTGGGAGTCCTGTCAGACAGCAGGAGGGGAACAACGTCTACAGTTAGTAGTGAGAACCCAATCCAATAAATATCACAATCCCAAATCAAATAGTGGGGTCGTTAATGGGATCAGTGACCCAAGAAACATTCAAATCCTGTAAAGTCCTGCTTGCTGGCATCTGGGGCTAGCGCCAACATTGGGAGAGCTGTCTCACAGACTAGTCATCCTCATAGAATCAGACCTTACAGATAATGTCTCAGACACCACCATCACCATCCCTGGCTTTGTCTTGTCCCACCGACAGGACAGGCCCAGCAGAGGTGGCGGCACAATGGTATACCGTCGGGAGTGAGTTGCCCTGGGAGTCCTCAACATTGACTCTGGACCCCATGAAGTCTCATGGCATTAGGTCAAACATGGGCAAGGAAACCTCCTGTTGATTACCACATACTCCCTTCCCTCAGCTGATAAATCAGTGCTCCTCCATGTTGAACACCATTTGGAGGAAGCACTGAGGGTGGCAGGGCACAGAATGTACTCTGGGTGGGGAACCTCAATGTCCATCACCAAAAGCAGCTCGGTAGCACCATTACTCACCAAACTGGCCAAATCCTAAAGGACATAGCTGCTAGACTGGGTATGCGGCAGGTGGTGAGGGAACCAACAAGAGAGAAAAACATTCTTGACTTCATCCTCACCAACCTGTCTGCCACAGCTGCATCTGTCCATGACAGTATCAGTAGGAGTGACGACCGCACAGTCCTTGTGCAGACAAAGTCCCATCTTCACATTGAGGATACCCTCCATCGTGTTGTGTGGTGCTACCACTGTGCTAAATGAAATAGATTTTGAACAGATCTAGCAACTCAAGACTGGGCGTCCATGAAGTGCTGTGGGTAATCAGCAGCAGCAGAATTGTACTAAAACACAATCTGTAACCTCATGGCCTGGAATATCCCCCCACTCTAGCATTACCACCATGCCAGGGGATCAACCCTGGTTC
Source organism: Isurus oxyrinchus (assembly GCA_026770705.1). Classification (NCBI taxonomy): domain Eukaryota; kingdom Metazoa; phylum Chordata; class Chondrichthyes; order Lamniformes; family Lamnidae; genus Isurus; species Isurus oxyrinchus. The sequence goes on from JANJGN010000017.1 coordinate 83,860,796, forward strand.
AATGAAGTTTGCAGGAGGGCATGCCAGGAGCAGCAAAACCTGATGAGGCTACAGTACAGGACTACTTGCATGCCAAACAGCACAAGCAGCAAGTGATAGACAGAGCTAAGTGTTTCCACAGCCAATGAATCAGATATAAGCTCTGCAGTCCTGCCACATCCAGTTGTGAATGGTGGTGGACAACTAAACAACTCACTGGAGGAGGAGGCTCCACAAATACCCCCACCCTCAATGGTGGGGGACCCCAGCACATTAGTGCAAAACATAAAGCTGAAGCATTTGCTACAATCTTCAGCCAGAAGTGCCAAGTGGATGATCCCTCTCAGCCTCCTCTGGAGCTCCCGAGCATTACAAATGCCAGTCTTCAACCAATTCAATTCACTCTATGTGATATAAAGAAATGGCTGAAGGCACTGGATAGTGCAAATGCCATGGGCCCTGACAATATTCTGGCAATTGCACTGAAGATTTGTGCTCCAGAACTTACCAAGCTACAACACTGGCATCTACCCAGCAATGTGAAAAATTGCCCACACATGTCCTGTACACAAAAAGCAGGACAAATGCAACCCAGCCAATTACCGTCCCTTCAGTCTACTCTCAATCTTCAGTAAAGTGATGGAAGGGGTCATCAACAGTGCTATCAAGTGGCACTTGCTTAGCAATAAACTGTTTATTGAAGCCTAGTTTGGGTTCCTCCAGGGCCACTCAGCTCCTGACCTCATTACAGCCTTGGTTCAAACATCAACAATAGAGCTGAACTCCCGAGGTGAGGTGAGGGTGACTGTTGTTGACATCAAGACCACATTTGACTGAGTATGGTATTAAGGAGCCCGAGCAAAACTTGAATCGGGGGAAAACTCTGCTGGTTGGAGTCATACCTAGCACGAAGGAAGATGATTGTGGTTGTTGGAAGTCAATCATCTCAGTTCCAGGACATCACTGCAGGAGTTTCTCAGGGCAGTGTCCTGGGCCCAACCATCTTCAGCTGTTTCATCAATGACCTTCCTTCCATCATAAGGATACACAATAAATGCTGGCCTAGCCAGTGAAGCCCACATCCCTTGAATTAATAGAAAAAAATCCTGCTTTTGCAAATTGGGAAATTAAATTCAGTAACTTGATGGTAAAATTAATTTGAACCTACTACTGTGAGGCAGTTTTTCCACTGTAACAAAACTTCTTTCACCAATGGAGTGTGTCACCCTCCATTGACTCAGTCCCACATTTTAAAGTGGATCAGCTGACCCAGCAGGACCAGCTGAAGTGGAAACTTCCCATCATCACCCTCCCAGTGCAGCTAGAGAGTGTGGACATTGCACAGGCAATGAAGAAACAATCAATCAGAATTTCCAATCAATGCGAGCATCTAGAAAGGCACAGGAGAGCCAGCAAGTATTTGTTAAAGGCAAATCATGTTTGATAAATTAATAAAAATGTTTGATGAAGTGACCAAATGGATAAAGGGAATGCTGCAGATGCAAAATATAAACAAAAGGAAAAATACAACGATGCTGGAAATCAAAAATCAAAAGAGAAAATGCTGGAAATACTCAGCAGATCTGGCAGCATCAATGGAGAGAGAAGTAGAGTTAATGTTTCAGGTTAATGATCTTTCATCAGAAATGGAAGGGATTGAAAACGTGACTGGCTTGAAGCAAATACAGAGATATTTGGGGTAGGGTCTTGGACAAGTGAAATGCAAAAGAGATTAAATGTCAAAACGGATGATGGTTCAAGTCCAAAGGAATGGGACAAGTAAAGAAAGAAAGATGGGTCGAAAGGAGGTGTGAATGAGAACAGTAGAACCATTATCAGCACTTTCTGCCCCAGGAACGTGAGCAGTGGTTATGTTCTGAAACAGTTGAATCCAATGTCAAGCCTGGAAAGTTGTAAAGTGCCTACTCCACATCTTAATTGGAACAGTGCAGGTGGCTGTACCTTGCCTTGTCTTTTAGAAGTTTTAATTTACATTCAAGAACACATATCCTTCCTCACAGTTCTATTATGTCAGCACTGGATTCAACTTTCCCACTCTCCTTCAAAACATTAATTTCCTCTGTCACAATTAGCTATCAGTACTAGTGCCATCTGCTTCACCATACCTTGCTCAGGTTTTTCCTGCATCTTTTATTCAGACAGCTTTAGCTTGTTTGCAACTATCATTAACTCTTTCTTTTCAATGTCTTTTAAAATTAGCAGGCTGAGTTCCTGAATCTTTGGACACATCTTTAGTTGAAACTTTAATTTTTGCAGCAGGTTTACAGAAAGCTATTGATTCTTTTAAATCACTCAGCTTTTGCTTTAAAACTTCAGTTTCAACAGCCTCAACAGACTTTCTCAAAACCATTGGTGATGACAATGCCTTATCCCCAGCCGAGACATTTCTGACTAAAAAATCTACACTGTCAACAGGCAAAGTAGGAACCACCCCAACAATTACAGAACAAATTATTAATCCACATTTTAAATTAACTCTATACAAAGAAACAGGTAAATAATTTCCATCAGTACCCCATATCAATATATTTTTATTTATCAGATTTTCTGGAGAGGAATTCTTGTCACCTGCCAGTGTCAGTAACTGTGCTGACCCTGTATCCCTAGGCTTCCTGCCTCACCAGATAAGAATGGGGACACTTCACCTTTACACAAAAAGCTTCCATAATTTCCTGCACTCTGTCCCTCTTCAGTAGTAAACCAAAGCAAGTTTAACAGCTTGTCATCAACTTTACCCACTGGGACAATGTTTCCTGGAGGAGCACCATGCACCCTTACAAATGACACAGTCTTGCTTTGGGTGACAATTGACAGGCAGGATTTACTGGAAAAGCTGACTATACTTATAGTGGATAAGCAGATAAACCCCTGGTCCAAATATCTTACATCCCAAGTTGCTAAAGGAAATGAAAGTAGAGATAGTGGAAGGGCTTACCATAATCTTTCAATATCCCCTCGATATGGGAGAGGACTGGCATCAAAGTTGAATTCCATAGGATCAAAGAAGGCAGTGGCAGTGTAAAAATGAAATTAGCTCAGAAACAGAAAACAAAAAACAAAGGTGAATATGTTTTTCAGACTGGAGGCAAGTATACAATGGCATTCCCCAGGGGCCAGTATTAGGATCACTGCTCTTTTGTTATTGATTAATGACCTGGACTGACATGCCTTATCATGCCTCATTTGATTAGATTATTACACTGCAAGCTGAGAAATGACACTTTCTACATTACTGCTGTACTAAAGACAGCTCTAAGTAACTGTAGAGTTGATGTTGTCCTCTGACATCTCCATCATTCTCACCCATTGTAATCTGTCTCTCTCTGAACTTACTGGACTCTGTTCTCTCAGGTCCAACCCCAACATTGTCATCAAACCTGCTGACAAGGGTGGTGCTGTTGTTGTCTGGCGCACTGACCTCTATCTCATGGAGACTGAGCGTCAACTCGCAAACACTTCCTCCTACCTCTCCCTGGACCAGTGAACATCAAGCCATTGTTTCCAGGACTGTCACTGACCTCATCTCCTCTGGAGATCTTCCTTCCACAGCTTCCAACCTGATAGTTGCCCAACCTCGGACGGCCCACTTCTACCTCCTACCCAAAATCCACAAACAGAACTGTCCTGGTAGACCGATTGTGTTAGCTTGCTCCTGCCCCAAGGAACTCATTTCTCGTTATATTGACTCCCCTCTCTCTCCCCTTGTCCAGTACCTTCCCATCTACATCCGTAATTCCTCTGACACCTTATGTCACATCAACAAGTTCCAGTTCCCTGGCCCCAACCGCTTCCTCTTCACCATGGATGTCCAATCCCTCTACACCTCCATCCCCCACCAGGATGGTCTGAGGGCCCTTAGCTTCTTCCTCGAACAGAGGCCCAAACAATCCCCATCCACCACTACTCTCCTCCGTCTGGCTGAACTTGTTCTCACACTGAACAATTTCTCCTTCAACTCCTCTCACTTCCTCCAAATAAAAGGTGTGGCTATGGGTACCCGCATGGGCCCCAGCTATGCCTGTCTCTTTATGGGGTATGTGGAACTTTCCTTGTTCCAGTCCTACACCGGCCCCCTTCCACAATTCTTTCTCTGGTACATCGATGATTACTTCGGTGCTGCTTCATGCTCTCGTCGGGACTTGGAAAAATTTATTAATTTTGCTTCCAATCTCCACCCCTTCATCATTTTCACATGGTACATCTCTGACACTTCCCTTCCCTCCCTTGACCTCTCTGTCTCAATCTCTGGTGATAGACTGTCCACCAATATTCATTACAAGCCTACCGACTCCCACAGCTACCTCGACTACAGTTCCTCACACCCCGCTTCCTGTAAGGACACCATTCCACTCTCTCAGTTCCTTCACCTCTGTCGCATCTGTTCCGATGATGCCACCTTCAAAAACAGTTCCTCTGACATCTCCTCCTTCTTCCTTAACCGAGGTTTTCCACCCACAGTTGTTGACAGGGCCCTCAACCGTGTCCGGCCCATCTCCCGCTCATCCGCCCTCACGCCTTCTCCTCCCTCCCAGAAACATGATAGGGTCCCCCTTGTCCTCACTTATCACCCCACCAGCCTCCGCATTCAAAGGATCATCCTCCACCATTTCTGCCAACTCCAGCATGATGCCACCACCAAATACATCTTCCCTTCACCCCCCCCGTCGGCATTCCGTAGGGATTGTTCCCTCCGGGACACCCTGGTCCACTCCTCCATCACCCCCTACTCCTCAACCCCCACTTATGGTACCTCCCCCATGTCCACGCAAAAGATGCAACACCTGCCCCTTCACTTCCTCTCTCCTCACCGTCCAAGGACCCAAACACTCCTTTCAAGTGAAGCAGCATTTCACTTGCATTTCCCCCAACTTAGTCTACTGCATTCGTTGCTCCCAATGTGGTCTCCTCTACATTGGAGAGACCAAAAGTAAACTGGGCGACCGCTTTGCAGAACACCTGCAGTCTGTCCGCAAGAATGACCCAAACCTCCCTGTCGCTTCACCCTGCTCTCTTGCCCACATGTCTGTCCTTGACTTGCTGCATTGTTCCAGTGAAGCCCAATGCAAACTGGAGGAACAGCTCCTCATCTTCCGGCTAGGCACTTAAGAGCCTTCCAGACTGAATATTGAATTCAACAAAAACAAAAACAGAATTACCTGGAAAAACTCAGCAGGTCTGGCAGCATCGGCGGAGAAGAAAAGAGTTGACATTTCGAATCCTCATGACCCTTTGACAGAACTAGAGTTCTGTCGAAGGGTCACGAGGACTTGAAACGTCAACTCTTTTCTTCTCCGCCGATGCTGCCAGACCTGCTGAGTTTTTCCAGGTAATTCTGATTTTGTTTTTGTTTTGGATTTCCAGCATCTGCAGTTTTTTTGTTTTTATCATTGAATTCAACAACTTTAAATCTTGAACTCCCTCCTCCATCCCGCCCCCTTTCTGTTTCTTCCCCCTTCCTTTTGTTCTTTCAAATAATTTATGTAGATTTCTCTTTTCCCACCTATTTCCATTATTTTTAAATTTTTTATGCCCTGCTAGCCTTTCCACCCCACCCCCACTAGATCTGTACCTTGAGTGCCCTACCATCCATTCTTAATTAGCACATTCGTTTAGATAATTTCACTACCTTCAATACCTCTGTGTTCTTTTGTTCTTTTGTCTGTGACATCTTTTGATTATCTGCTCCTATCACTGTTTGCTTGTTCTACAATCACAACACCCCCCCACTTCTCTCCCCCCACCTTAAACCAGTTTATATTTCACCACTTTCCTAAGATTCACTCAGTTCTGTTGAAGGGTCATGAGGACTCAAAACGTCAACTCTTTTCCTCTCCGCTGATGCTGCCAGACCTGCTGAGTTTTTCCAGGTAATCCTGTTTTTGTTTTGGATTTCCAGCATCCACAGTTTTTTGTTTTTATCTCTATCATTCTGCTTTCCAAATGCACAATATGAACATGGAAGCACTGTGGGAATGCTAGTGCCAGATAATACCAATCATAGATGCTTTCAAAAGGAAGTTGAGCAAGTACATGAGGGAGAAAAGAATAGAAGGATATGTTTGGATGAAGTAAGGCAGGAGGAAGCTTGTGTGGAGCATAGTGATTGACATTGGCCTGTTGACTGAATGATGATTCTAATACCGGTCTTTCTCTCTAATACCGGTCTTTCTACATGATTATAAATGGAGAATGAGCATAATATGGAGGATTGAGAGGTGCTATCTGATTACCTGCTATGTAACACTTGCTATATCTCACTGCACAGGTACATTGCCATCATCCACCCTTTGAAGCCCAGGCTGTCCTCCAGCTCGACTAAGATAGTGATTGGCGTTATCTGGCTGCTGGCCCTGGCTCTAGCATTCCCACAGTGCTTCTATGCCCGTATTGTGCAATCGGAGAGCAGAGTGATCTGTAACGTGGACTGGCCTGGGGATGTCGGAGGACAACATCAACTGACGTAAGAATCTGTGCTCAGTTCTCCCCTACTGTTACAGCTAGTATTAACCATGCCCATTTGCAAATGTGGATGCCTATCCAAAAATAATTTCATAGTTTCGGGGGGAATAAAACAACCAAGTGGCATAAATCTGAAGAAATTTTGCTCTTAATAAACTGATGTCCCCCTGATGCAAAATCTTGAGCTACTGATTTAGAATTTATGTGAAAATAAATTGTTTCATTGGAAGAAGCTACCAGGACAGGATAGGCTTAAACCTTCACTATATTGGGTATTTGGCAATAGTGGTTAAACCTTGTCTTGTCTTGTGATTTGAAACCTATGAACTGGATTGGTCAGAGGAAAGAAATTGCTTTTCTTGTTACATTAAAGTTGGTTGGTGGATTCCATTAAGTGCAGGATGTCATTGTTAGTATCCTTACAACCCTACACACTCTATGACCAGTAGTGTCACCACATGAAGCATAAGGGCTTTGATTCCATCATCTCTGTGACTGTATATAACACACACTGCAGTTTATTGCCCAATTCCCAGGAAACACTTCTGACACTTTTCCAGGTCTGTGGGATCTTTCAACAAAATCCAGCTAACATCTGCTGGATCAGATGCCTATTCAAAAATAATTTCATAGTTTGCAGCATTCACCATAGCATGGCAATTCATCCATATGACATCTCCAGAAGGGAGGATCTAACCATCTCCCCTTGACATTCAATGGCATTACCATCACTGAATCCCCCACTATCAACATCCTGGGGGTTAACATTGACCAGAAACTTAATTGCAACAATCACATAAAAGCCACTGAGTACTGAAGAGGTCAGAGGCTATGGCCAGAATTTTCCCAGAATTGCACTAAGTGCGGTGGCGGACATGAAAAAAAACCTTTTCTTGCAAGCTGCAAGGGCAGACTTTTGTGCCGTATCATCTGCTTGCTGCCTTATTAATTACGCAGGCACAGGAAACACACCATATCGCTGGCAGGCAGCCTCTGAATCACCTGCCACACCAGTACATCACCATTTCCTCGCTCTGGGTGCCATTTGTAACATGCAGCTACGCACATAGTTCTCCACGCTTGCAGCCCAGTACTACTCCAGTGAAGACATGGCCCTGAAAGCCAAGAAAGTTTAGTGACCCTTCACTGGAATGCCTTTTGGAGGCCCACCATGATGTCCTCCACCCCTGCTCAGGCCACAGGAGGTCCCGCAATCTCACTACTCTGGCTGGTCTGGTAGGTAGAGACTTACCAATGAGCACGCCGAAAAGTGATGTGGTTCTGCCTGCGAAGCACTGATGACCATGAGTGCTGCCCGAAGCAAGGTAGATAAAAAAACATTGAAGTACCAAGCAAAGTACAGCTCGCCAGGTGCACGTCACTTATGTACCATTGTAAACCACACTGGCATGCAATCACACCGATGTGACGCATGATCCAATGTGGGGTATGATTCCGGTAAGCAGGCCTAATAGTGAGATTCTACAGCGATAAAATTAGCTTCCTGATGTGCGGCAAACATGGCCTGCCATTGAAAGGTGGAGCGGACGATCACAAACTGGTTTTATGACAACCTGAAACTGATTTTTGTGTTCTCCCGATATTTTCTGCTGCCCCCCTGCATTGACGCCCACCGTAAATGGGAGCAGAAAATCCCATCTTATGCATTTTGTGGTCAATGGCTCACTCCCTGGCTTCTCTCCACCACCTACAAGGCACAACTCAGGAGTGTGATGGAATACTCCCCACTTGCCTGGATAAGTGCAGCTCCCACAACACTCAAGAAGCTTGACACCATCCAGGACAAAGCAGCCTGTTTGATTGGCACCACATCCACCACCTTGAAATTCACCCTCTCCAGTGCACAGTGGCAGCAGTGTGCACTATATACAAGATGCACTGCAGTAACTCACCAAAGCTCCTTCAACAGCACCTTCCAAACCCACAATCTGTACCGCTTAGAAAGAGAAGGGCAGCAGATGCATGGAAGCATCACCACCACCAAGTGACTCACCATTGTGACTGGGACAGGACCACGTAACTCATTGTTACTCTATATACAACTGGTCATTATTAGAATAATATCCCAATATCTTATCTGTAAATAGCAATAATCCTGTAACCTGTTGATATTCACCCTGAAACTGTAGCCAGAGTTCCCCTACACAGCACAAGCTGCAGTCAGGTTCCCCAGTGGATGCCATTTTTTAACAGGCTCCATCTCACTCCCTATCTCCTTGGACCCTGGTTCAGTGGAACCTCAGTTAGAGCCGATCAGTTACACATCAAAAACGGCCAACCCAGACCAATCTGAACCAAAAGAGATCGCACAAAGGACATTGGGCTCAGTGTTTGTAGGACTTCTTACAGGGCACATCAAACTCAGTTACACACCAACATTGCTAAACCACTCTCTGGAATCAGACTCAATATACAAGCTTTTCATAGGGACTGGAGATTACAGGGTAGGAGAATATTTGACCTCAGTGCCTGTACTGGCAACTGTCCTGTAACCCCATTCTCTCTGACCATCTCATATAGTGCCACAGAAGAACCATAGAAAGAGGCCATTCAGCCCAAAGTGTCTGCGCCGGCAAAAGGGACCAAAGAAACTAGCCGCTTATTTTAACTCCACTTTCCAGCCCCTGGTCCATAGCCTTGCAGGTTACAGCACTTCAGTTGCAGATCCAGGTACCATTTAAATGAGTTGTGTTTCAGCCTCAACCACCAACTTAGGCAATGAAGTCCAGATGCCTACTACCTTCTCTTTTCAAATGCTTACTCCATTTCCAATTCATGTTAAGATTTAGTCTCTGCCTCAATAGCTGCTTGTAATGAAGCATTCCATGTTCTGATGGCCCTCAGTTTGAGAACTTTCCTTCGAACTCAACCAAACTGATACAGCTCTTATCAAAGTCACAAATAACATCCTATGTGACTGTGACCTAGGTAATTTTTCCCTCCTCATCCTTCTTGACCTGTCTGCAGCCTTTGACATTGTTGACGACACCACCTTCCTCCAACACCTCTCCACTAGCGTCCAGCTGGGCGGGGCTGCTTTCATCTGGTTCCATTCTTAACTATCCTAATCATAGCCAGAGTATCATTTGCAATGACTTTAATTCCTGCTCCCACATCATTACCCCTGGTGTCTCTCAAGGACCAATCCTTGGCTTCTCCTATTTCCCATCCACATGCTACCCTTGGTGTAAGTACTCACAGTAAGTCGTGTTAGTTTTCACATGTACACTGATGATACCCAGCTCTACCTCACCACCACCTCTCAATGTCCTCTAATTAAATATTGGGAGGAGTGAAGCCATTGTCTCTGGACTCAGCTCTAAACTCTTTTCCCTAGCTACAAATTCAACCCTACTTCTCCCCAACTCCCCAGCAATAGCCTTAAAAAATGTACCAGTCTGTTCACAACCTTAGTGTTTTATTTGTCCTTGAGATGTTCCTTCAACCATATATTCGTGCCGTCATTAAGTGTGCCTATTTCCACCTCCATGACATCAAATGACTTCACTATCTCAGCTCATCTTTTTTTTAAATTCATTCACGGGATGTGGGCTTCGCTGGCTAGGCTAGTATTTATTGCCCATCCCAATTACCCTTGGGAAGATGGTGATGAGCTGCTTCTTGAACCGCTGCAGTCCATGTGGTGTAGGAACACCCACAGCATTGTTAGGGAGGGAGTTCCAGGATTTTGACCCAGCGACAGTGAAGGAATGGCGATATATTTCCAAGTCAGGATGATGAGTGACTTGGAGAGGAATTCTAGGTGGTGGTGTCCCTATCTATCTGCTGCCCTTGTCCTTCTAGATGAGAGTGGTTGTGGGGTTGGAAGGTGCTGTCAAAGGAGCCTTGGTGAATTCCTGCAGTGCATCTTGTAGATTGTACACACTGCTGCTACTGTGTGTCGGTGGTGGAGGGAGTGAATGTTTGTGCATGTGGTGCCAATCAAGCGGGCTGCTTTGTCCTGGACGATGTCAAGCCTCTGGAGTGGTGATGGAGCTGCACTCATCCAGACAAATGGGGAGTATTCCACCACACTGCTGATTTGTGCCTTGTAGATAGTGGAAAGGCTTAGGGGAGTCAGGAAGTGAGTTACTCGTTACAGGATTCCCAGCACCTGACCTACTTTTGTAGCCACAGGATTTATGTGGCTGGTCCAGTTCAGTTTCTGGTCAATGGTAACCCCCAGGATGTTGACAGTGGTGGGACTTGGTGATGGTAATGCCATTGAACATCAAGGGACGATGGTTAGATTCTCTCTTGTTGGAGATGCCATTGCCTGGCACTTTTCTGGTGCAAATGTTACTTGCTATTTGTCAGCCCAAGCCTGGATATTGTCCAGGTCTTGCTGCATTTTGTCCATGTTTGAACAAAGGCTGTAATGAGGTCAGAAGCTGAGTGGCCCCGGTGGAAGCCAAACTTGGTGTCAGTGAGCAGGTTATTGCTAAGCAAGTGCTGCTTGATAGCAGTGTTGATGACCCCTTCTATCACCATACAATGAACGAGAGTTGACTGATGGGGCAGTAACCAGCCGGGCTGGATTTGTCCTGCTTTTTGTGTACAAGACATACCTGGGCAATTTTCCACATAGCCGGGTAGATGCCAGTGTTGTTGCTGTACTGGAACAGTTTGGCTAGGCGCACGGCAAGTTCTGGAGTACAAGTCTTCAGTACTATTTCCGGAATATTATCAGGGACAATAGTCTTTGCACTATCCAGAGCCTTCAGCCTTTTCTTGATATCATGTGGAGTGAATTGAATGGACTGAAGACTGGTATCTGTGATGCTGGGGACCTTCAGAGGAGGCCAAAGTGGATCATCCACTTGGCACTTCTGGCTGAAGATTGTAGCAAATGCTTCAGCTTTGTCATTTGTGCTGATGTACTGGCTCCTCCATCACTGAGGACGGGGATATTTTTGGAGCCTCCTGCTCCAGTGAGTTATTTAATTGTCCACCACCATTCACAACTGGGTGTGGCAGGACTACAAAGCTTAGATCTGATCTGTTGGGCATGGGATCACTTAGCTTTGTCTATAACTTGCTGCTTATGCTGTTTGGCACGCAAGTAGTCCTGTGTTACAGCTTCACTGGTTGACACCTCATTGTTAGGTATGCCTAGTCCTGCTCCTGGTATACCCGCCTGTACTCTTCATTGATCCCCTGGCTTGAAGATAATGTAAAGTGGAGTATATGCCAAGCCATGAGGTTACAGATTGTTTGAGCACAATTCTGCTGCTGATGAGTAACTCATGGATGCCCACTTATGAGTTGCTAGATCTGTTCAAAATCTAGCCTATTTAACATGGTCGTGGTGCCACACAACACGATGGAGGGTATCCACAATGTTGAAGGTGCGACTTCATCCCCACAACGACTGCGTCGTGGTCACTCCTACCAAACTGCCATGGACAGATGCATCTGTGGAAGGCAGGTTGGTGAGAATGAAGTTAAGTATGTTTTTCCTTCTTGTTTCACTCACCATCTGCCGCAGACTCAGTCTAGCAGCTATGTCATTTAGGATTCAGCCAACTCAGTCAGTAGTGGTGCTACTGAGCCCACCTTGGTGATGGACCCTGAAGTCCCCCACCCAGAATCCATTCTGCGCCTTTGTCAACTTCAGTGCTTCCTCCAAATACTGTTGAACATGGCGGAGCATTGATTTATCAGCTGATTGAGAATGGTATGTGGTAATCAGCAGGAAGTTTCCTTGCCCATGTTTGACCTGATGCCATGAGACTTCATGGGGTCTGGAGTCGATGTTGAGGACTCCCAGGGCAACTTCCTCCCGACTGTATACCACTGTGCCGTCTCCTCTGCTGGTGTGTCCTGCCAGTGGGACAGGAGATACCCAGGGATGGTGATGGTGGTGTCTGGCACACTATCTGTAAGGTATCATTCCGTGAGGACGCATATGTCAGGCTGTTGCTTGACTAGCCTGTGAGATAGCTCTCACAATTTTGGCACTAGCCCCCAGAATGTAAGGAGGACTTTGCAGGGTTGACATAGCTGAGTTTGCTGTTGTCGTTTCCTTTGCCTAGGTTGATGCGGGGTGGTCCATCCGGTTTCATTCCTTGTTTGAGACTTTGTTGCGGTTTGATACAACTGAGTGAATGGCTTGCTGGGCCATTTAGGAGGGAATTTAAGAGCCAACCAAATTGCTGTGTGCCTGGAGTCATATGTAGACCAGACCAAGTAAGGACGGCATTTTTACAACAATCCATGCTGGTTTCCTGCTTTTTTTGAACTTGAATTTGAATTCCATGGCAGGATTCAAACCCAGATTCCCAGAGTACTACCCTGGTTTTCTGGATTACTAGTCCAGTAACAATACCACTATGCCATCACGTCCCCCGGTCATCTGCTGCTGAAATTCTCATCTATGTCTTTGTTAGCTCTAGACTCAACTATTCCAACACACTCCTGCCATCCTCCCACGTTCTACCCCCTGTAAACTTGAGATCATCCAAAACTCTGCTTCTCGTGCCCTTACTCACACCCAGTCCCACTCACCTATCATCCCTGTGCTCACTGACCTACATTGGCTGCTGGTCAAGCAATGCCTTGATTTTAAAATTCTTCTGGCCTCATCCATCCCTATATCTGTAATCTCCTCCAACCCCAGAACCCTCTGAGATATCTGCACTCTTCTAATTCTGGCCTCTTTTGCATTCCCAATTATAATTTTTCCACCATTGATGTCAGTTGCCTGACCCTAAGCTCTGCAATTCCCTCCTTACTCCTCAATGCCTGTCCACCTCACTTTCCTCCTTTAAGACAATCTTTAAACGCTATCTATTTGACCAAGTTTTCAATCATCTTCCCTGATATCTCCTCATGTGGCTCAGTGTCAAATTTTGCTTTATAATGTTCCTGTGAAGCACCTTAGGACATTTTATTACATTTGTGATGCTATAGAAACACAAGTTAATGTTGTTGTTCTCCCCTTCCACCTTGAATTTTCCAGTGAAAATCCTTGATCTCCATCCTCTTGTTCCCCATTCAGCCATTATGGCAACAATCTTTCACTAATTACCCAATATGAAGGCCCAGGTTTCATTTAGATCTTTACTTGTTGCTCATCTCAATGCTACTTCCACTTGACGCAGTATTCTAGGCTCAGCACTGTGGGTGTACCTACAGTACATAGACTGCAGCAGTTCAAGAAGGCAGCTCACCATCACCTTCTTAAGGGCAATTAAGGATGGGCAACAACTGCTACTTTAGGCAATGACACTCACATCCCAAGAAGAATAAAGAAATGAAAATATTGGGCCCCTCACCAATCTTACTCCCCAATCTTGTGCTCTTTCCCCTACTTCCAGTCCCCACTTGGATCTCATTCCCCAACGTGGAATTCTCTTCCCTGCTGTTGCTCTCCTCAACCCCTACTACCATGTCGCCCTTTCTCATTCCCACCAGAGCCCCAACCCTTCTCTCTTCCCCACCCAAACCTCAATTTCTTAACCTCCATTCGCGTTGTCCTCATTCTCCCCTAGTTCCCCAAGCTTTCCTCCATGTTCCTGTCTGCCCTGAACACCATGTGTCCACTGTCATTCTCCCTTGAACTCCAGTCCTTGAGTCCAGTCTCAGTCACCTATGATCTCTTTCCCCTAGTTCCTTGACAGTTTAGATGCTGAGCAAAAGTTTCCCTTGCCTGGGGAATGTAGAACATGGGGAACAATCTCAGAATAAGTGAGTGGCTATCTAATATTGAGATGAGGAAAGATTTCTCAACTCAGAGGGTTTACGCAGAAGGTTGTGAATCTATGGCAGGTAAGCTAGACATGTTTTGTTCTCACAATGTGGTCAAGGTGCAAACAATGATTACATCTTGATCCTTTAGTTTCTTTACTAAATCATTGCACATTTAGTGCACCAGAGAGGGAAAGAAGCCAGCAGGCAAACCAGGTGGTGATCTTTAGAATTTTCCAGAGATAGAATCTCTGATACATGACATTTAAATACTATATCAATGGCACTGAAGAACCCGGAGAACTTCACGCTTGAATCTTCTTAGTGCTTACCGCAGAAGCACCACCCACACTGTCCCTCTGCTCCGTGATGTCACCCCATCCTCTCAAAACGTACCCACTTTGAGAGTCTTGGTTGTGTAAGCAAGAGAACATGAGTTCAGCGATGAAAAGAAAGAATGTGCAGGGTTAAGGGGAGAATGTGGGGGAATGGTACTAGGTGAAATGCTCATTCCCAGAGCCAGTGCAGACACAATGGGCTGAATGGTCTCTTTCTGAACTGTAACAACTCCGTGATTCTGAAAATATTTCCTCATCTCAATATTAGATAGCCACTCCCTTATTCTGAGATTGTTCCCCATGTTCTACATTCCCCAGGCAAGGGAAACTTTTGCTCAGCATCTAAACTGTCAAGGAACTAGGGGAAAGAGATCATAGGTGACTGAGACAATCTGGGCCATGTAGGAGACTTGACTGACGAGCTCTGTAACTTCCAACCATGCTGCTCCAGCTGTACTCATCCGAGGATGTCTCTCTCTTTCCAGTGAACCAATCTCTGCTACATAATTTTTGGTGGAAGACCCTCAGTGTCTGGCTGCTGAAGGGAGCCATTCGACTCTCAACTGTTTTTCATCCTAAGTGCATTTGTCCCTTTAAATGGTGGAGAGAGGTACTTTAAGGACAGCTGCACAGGCAGCCTTCCAGCCTGACTATAGTGCACTCACAGTGCAACACATACCAAGCACAGGGGTGGGGGTGGGGAAGGGGGAGGGTGGGGGGGGTGGCAGGGAGTGCCTTCAAAATGTATGAATGTGGACAGTCACTGATGAGCAGGTTCTTGAATTGACTGTTCCAGGGAGTTCTTCCTGCACTGTCATCAATACATTATGGACTGAAGTTCATTGGACACCTTGTCCCAGAAAACGAGGTATACATGCAGGACTACAAACATACAATGTAATGAGAGCAGAGGGGCTGAAAGCCTTCAACTCAGCCTGTGAGCTGGGCTCAGCAAGCTCTTGAGTTGTTCAATAATGTATGCTACCTCTACCAGAACAGCTCATAATGACAGTCAACTTACTCTTTTTTTTATTCTGGCTAGGCCAGCATTTGTTGCCCATTCCTAATTGCCCTCGAGAAGGTGGTGGTGAGCTGCCTTCTTCAACCACTGCAGTCCATGTGGCATAGTTACACCCGTACTACTGTTAGGGAAGGAGTTCCAGGATTTTGACCCAGCGGTAGTGAAGGAACGGCGATATATTTCCAAGTCAGGATGGTGAGTGACTTGGAGAGCAACTTGCAGATGGTGGTGTTCCCATGCATCTGCTGCCTTGTCCTTTCTCGATGGTAATGTTTGAGGGTTTGGGAGGTGCTGTCAAAGAAGCCTTGGTGAGTTGCTGCAGTGTCACCTTGTAGATGGTATACACTGCTGCCATTGTGCATCAGTGATGGAGGGAGTGAATGTTTAAGTTGGTGGATGGGATGACAATCAGATGGGCTGCTTTGGCCTTGATGGTATCGAGCTTCTCGAGTGTTGTGGGAGCTGCACTTATCCAGGCAGGTGAGAAATATTCCATCAAACTCCTGACTTGTGCCTTGTAGATGGTGGACAGGCTTTGGTGAGTCAGCAGGTGAGTTATTCTCTGCAGAATTCCCAGCCTCTGACCTGCTCTTGTAGCCACAGCTCAGTCCAGTTCAGTTTCTGCTCAATGCAATCAGTGCCAGTGAGCGAAATCATGGGGCCTGATAATCTCCTGTTTCTGGGCCCCTTATCCCCCAACTTTGGGGGCATGACCAATGGGCATGTTCTCCTCTGATTGACAGAGATGGGGGTGTGTCCTCCTTCGATTGAATCCTTTTTCACACAGTGGAATAAATGCTCAGAGAGGAAGGCTCTATTCTAAGGCAGCAGGAGGACTGGTGAAGTCCAGGATCCTGGTCACATTTTAGGCCCAACTCCACAATACTAGTGAAGATCAGTTCACTAACACAGTCATATCTCTATCTCTCTTTCCTTAATGTGTTATCAAAGACACAGCAAAAACAAACATTACAGTTTTGCAGATCCCTCTAATGCAGGATGCATAAATTATCAATACTCTGGCTATGTTTAGTCACCACTGTTCAGTGATATCTTATGTAACCTCTCCTCTTACTCTCTAGTATTCCTTTCTAAATCCCTCTTTCTGCATCTCATGAGAAATAGGAGCAAGAGTAGGCCATTTGACCCCTCAAGCCTGCTCTGCCATTCAATTAAATCATGGCTGATCTGCTTGTATTTCGAATTCCAGCCCTCTCTCCTTTCAAAACCTTTACAAAAACCATTTCTCTGACCAATCATCTCTCCTGATTTCTCCCACATTGTCCATTCACCTATCTGAGAAAAACCCCAGAACATTTTTTTTTAATGTGAAAGGTATAATTTCATTAGTAATGGTTATTGATTATAGCTTTGAAAGAACTCATCTTTATCATGAGGAATACCCTCAGCTCCAGACATCCTGTAATATTCTTCTCCACACCCCCACTCAAGAAGGGTTACTTGGAATTTGGACTGGAGGGCTGGTTACAAGTGAACAGCGGAAAGGAATTGATAACAAACATAAACAAAAGATGTTCGGTGCACATAGAGTATGGGAGTAAATCTGACTGAACTTGTGTGACTATGTCACCACAACTAACCTGTGCAAATTCTCCAACATGAACTTCTTAAACTGGGGTGGCCCTGGATTTAAAGATATCATGCCATTGATGAAATTGTGACATCAATAGTTCACACATGAACAAGAGTTAAAATATCACAGCCGCTTGAACATGCATGGAGTTTTCTGATCCAGGGACATGAACAAGCTTCAATTATTTGTGTACATTTGAATGTGTGGTTTTCTGAGGGAACTGTCCAGTGAGCTGGACTAAAGCATACAAACATCATAAAATTCATGTCATAGGAGAGACATTGTCAACCAGATAGCAAATATTTTTTGTGCATCCTGTCCAATAAGTGTGCAGGAGTCATTTGAACACTTGGTAGAAATAGGAGCAATATCTTGGTCTTGGAATGACATAGACTTGATAGACAGTTTAGAATTATTGAGGGGAAATGAGCACTTGGATTAAAGAGGAAACAGCTTCTTGGAGGCAGCTTTAGCAACAAGTGAGATGTGATATTTCTACTTGAGGTCAGAAGAGATAATGAAGCCCAAATATTTATAACTAGAGACATGTAAAGGTAGGTTTTCGGAATTCACACTCCTAAGCGAGCTTCAGCCAGTAATGTATACTGAAAAACATGGGCATGGAGATCAACAGGATCTTTAGGATTTTTAGTCCTTTTTTTATTCTGATATATGATCCCACCACAGGAATCTCTACAATAAAATTACAAATTTGTAAAATCTCTCCTCAGAGGTAACATTGCTAACTGACGGTTAGAGACATAATATGTGAAGGATCTATCTTTGACCAACTGAAATAAAAACCACTTTATTTTCCCTATCAGAGGACAGAATGGGAGAGAGGAAAGAGGCTGGGGAATCTCTTGGTTCATGGAGAAAGAGTCAGAGAATGTATTGTCAACTTTGTTTTAGATGAAGGGATTTGAGAGGAAACTAGATTGCGAGTCGAAAAGCCATGTTGAATACCAAACAGGCAATTATGAAGTAGTCTAGACTTGAATCTGGCATTAAGATAAAAGTAAAATACTGCGGATGCTGGAAATCTGAAGAGTCATATGAAATGTTAACTCTGTCTTCCTCTCCACAGACAATGTCAGATCTGCTGAGTTTTTCCAGCAATTTTTGTTTTTGTTTAACTTGGCATGGGTTGAATGTCAAAAGGGATCATCTTTCTCAGGAAAAGGGTGAATATTAGAACATTTACAAAGGAAAAATAAGCTAGACATGCTCAAAAATAAAGATAGACCATCTCTGATACATACTGGTCAGGAGTGCTTAAGGCTTGAACCTGATCTGTGCTGTATTAGCTGATCATACCCAAGGACACTACAATGTCCCAAAATAGGGTGGGAAAATTGGTAGGGATCTTCTCCTTTCCCTGCAGGAGATCTAC
Source organism: Isurus oxyrinchus (assembly GCA_026770705.1). Classification (NCBI taxonomy): domain Eukaryota; kingdom Metazoa; phylum Chordata; class Chondrichthyes; order Lamniformes; family Lamnidae; genus Isurus; species Isurus oxyrinchus. Next base: position 83,879,311 of record JANJGN010000017.1, read on the forward strand.
ATATGTGTACACTAGGAGTAGTGCAGATTTTAGCAGTAAGACTAGCCTCTTGGTTAGAGGGAAAAGTAATGAAAGATGACTTCATAAGATAGAGCTTTAACCTTGAAAAGAGACATCAGAGAGGTATATGATACTTGACACAATAGTGAAAATAAACCCCAAACTAAAATTTCAGTTCTGTCGAAGGGTCATGAGGACTCGAAACGTCAACTCTTTTCTCCTCCGCCGATGCTGCCAGACCTACTGAGTTTTTCCAGGTAATTCTGTTTTTGTTTTAAAATTTCAGTTACTCTAGCGAAGCAGAACAAGACAAGACAGGTCGATGATGTACAAATCTAGGACAGAAGTATTTCATTCCAATAGCTGCAATAGGTGGCAAGAAAAGAGGGTGAGGCAGAACACTGAATACATTCAGGGAATGACGAGAAACTGTGATGAAAGCACAAGTAGTGTTGATATTATGAGCATAAGATCAAATAGGATGAAAAACATTTTGATCTGAATTCATCTTGTGTTGTCAACTTGGCTTGGGATGTTTTGTTTACAGCAGATAATGGCACACATATTTGAACCAAGACAGAACTGTATCAGATCTGGTGGAAGGTGAAGTATGATTGTGGAATCTTAAACACCAACTAGAATAATTTAATTTAGATTCTTGTTCATCTGCACTGTTGCCATTGTTGGGATCAGCAATTTCAGCAGAGGTCAGGTTATGAGCCCTGGACATTCCTCATCTGCATGGTCCAACTATCCACACAATACACACGTTGATCCCCAGTCAGTTACTGCACTGACATAGACAAGAAGAATGAGAATAAAAGTAAGAAAAAACAGCAAAGATTCTTCATCAGAAGCATCACCTCATTGAATTTATCCTGTAATCTAGAAGTTTAACTGAACCACATGGCCAGTCATGAATACAAATATGGTGACCAACAATTATTTTTGGATTATTCCAGATAACAAAGGAGTCAACATTAGTGCTGGTGTGACAAGTAATCTATAAAAATATTTGATTTCTACAGTCTACACCCCCCACAAATTTCAATTAATTTCTTCAAACACTTGTTTACAAGCCTTGTTACAATTCTGTAGAAATAACTGCTTGTGATTCACGACAACACCGCTGATCAGTCAAAAAACCAAAACCATTGCTCCTAAGGAAAATAAAGTTGAAAATGATGATTTCAGGGCAGGAAATGATAAGACTTGATGAACTAATTTTATTGGGAGTCTTAAATATTATAGCACAATCAAGTTATGACTCAGCTAGGATTTTCAAAGTAACATGCAGCTTATTGCCTCAGCTCCTTTTGTCTCCCAGAACATGTGCAGAAGCCAACAACTAACCCTGGGAAACTTCAACTCCCAGCAGCCAGGTTTCTGATGTGGGACAGAAAATGAGGTGAAGATCGGGGGCAGGGTTGAGCAGCATCAATGGAGGAGGAGGGGGAGATGGTGGAGAATGAGCTGGGGCCCTGTAGGGTACGGGCCCGGTTCTTTGTACCTCGTGCATCCTCCTCTCCCGCGTCATGATGATAAACCCCCAGGATGTTGATAATGGGGGATTCAGCTATCATAATGCCATTAAATGTCAAGGGATGATGGTTGGATTCTCTCTTGTTGGAAATGGTCATTGCCAGGCACTTGTGTGGCACAAATGTTACTTGCCACTTATCAGTCGAAGCCTGAATATTGTCCAGGGGGCGAATTTTCTCCCCATCAGGCGGGCTGAGCGGGCGCGGGCGGGCGTGCAGCCGATCGCTGCCTGTGATCGGCTGCACAATGCCATTTTACATGGGCAGGCCAATTAAGACCTGCTCAGTGCTACCTGTGTGGGCGGGGGGAGGAGGGAGAGTCGGGGCCTGCGTGAAAGAGCACAGAAATCTCCCTGAGGCAGCTCCGTGCCTCAGGGAGATTAATTTAAGAATAAAGCATTGCGAAGAAAAAATACTCAGCCATGTCCCCTTATGTGACAGTGTCACATGAGCTGGGACATGTTAATGTATTTCAATAAAATTTTTTATTTCATTTATAAAGCCTTCATGAAACCTCATCCCGCCCGGGCAGCCCAGACAATCAGCTCCATTGTTTGATAAATGGCCTTAATAGGCCGTTGACAGAGTCAGCTGCGTGCCCGCCGAACTGAAGATCGGAATGATGAGTGGTGACATCGGGCGCACGCCCAATGTTGCCGTGCGCCATTTTAAGCATCGGCGAGCGAAGCCTGCCCCTGCACGCCAGCCAGAAGATTCAGGCCCATGTCTTGCTGCATTTGGACATATCTGAGGAGTCTTCAGTATCTGAGGAGCCGGGAATGGTGCTGAACATTGTGCAATCATCAGTGAACATCCCCACTTCTGACCTTATGATGGAAGGAAGGTCATTGATGAAGAAACTGAAAATGGTTGGGCCTAGGACACTACCCTGAGAAACTCTTGCAGTGATGTCCTGGGATTGAGATGATTGACCTCCAACAACCACAACCATCTTCCTTTGTGCTAGGTATGACTTTTACCAGCGGAGAGTTTTTCCCCCTGACTCCCATTGACTCCAGTTTTGCTAGGGCTCTTTGATGTCTCACTTGGTCAAGTACTGCTGTGAAGTCAAGGGGAGTCACTCTCACCTCATCCCGGGAGTTCAGCTTACTTGTCCATCTTTGGACCAATGCTGTAGTGAGGTCAGGAGCTGAGTTTTGTTTTTATTCATTCGTGGGATGTGGGCACCAAAGGCTAGGCCAGCATTTATTGTCCATCACTAAGTTCCCTTGTTCAGAAGCATTTTTAAAAGTCAGCCACACTTCTGTAGGTCTGGAGTCACATGTAGGCTAGACCAGGTGAGGACAGCAGATTTCCTTCCCTAAAGGACATTAATGAACCAGATGGGTTTTTATGACAATCGACAATGGTTCCATGGTCATCATTAGACTTTTAGTCCCAGATATATATTGAATTCAAATTCCACCATTTGCTGTGGTGGGATTTGAACTCAGGTCCCTAGACCATTATCCTGAGTCTCTGGATTACCAGTCCAGTGACAATACCACAACGTAACCACCTCTCCAAGCGGCCCCAAACTGAGTGTCAGTGAGCAGGTTATTGCTAACCAAGTGCCGCTTTATAGCACTGTTGATGTCTCCATCCATCACTTTGCTGATGATTGAAAGTAGACTGATGGAGCGGACATTGGCTGGGATGGACTAGGGTTGACACTCCACAATGCAGCCTGGTACTCACAGTGCATCAATATGTTATGTAAGGGGTTGCAAAGTTTTTCCAGTAGTCTGTTGCTAAGGTTGCATTCTCTGCCTTGCAGTGTTCTTGTTGCACTATCACAAGTGTTATGTTCATTCATAGGCACTGATAACACGAGCTGTGTGCCTTGCTTATCAGGCCGTCTGTGTACCATGGGAGAATCGACCTTGAGAGATAACACAAGGTCACTAACTTAAAAATTTTCATGGCATGCTTACAATCTCTTACACTGGGCGATGCTGGTAATTCAGTGTTGCCCTTATAGGGAAATCAGCTTGAGGCAGACGTTCAACTTCATCATTGCTGCCTTGAGGGCTCCCCTACAGGTCACTGCTAATGCTGAAGGAATGAAACAGGGGAACAGCAGAAATTGGCACTGGGTTAGCAGTTGAGGCAGAAACTGTCAGCATTCAAGATTAGATTGCATAGTGCATGAAGGAATATGGACACAGAGTAGGAAATGTGATTCTAATGACTTGCTTGTGTCCGGTATAAACAGTGACACATATTAGTTCAACCAAATGCCTATTTCCATGTAATAACTTCTATTTATTTCTCGATGATGCAACTGTCTCTTGGTAATGGCATATGTCCATCTGTTTGCTGGTACTGAGCAGGCGAAGGATTGGATTTCAGGAGACCGAGAGTACAGACTGCTGCTGACCCTCCCCTGTGCTGAGCATAGATATAGCAAGGCATGTATTAACTTCAAAGACACGTTGCTTCTGGGTACTGAGACTGCGAGGGGTAATTACAATATTAACCAATCCACAATCTGCAGGATCACTGTGGTAAGTTCCATTCTCCATAACGCGCACTCAGTTGCAACAGAAACACTCCAAGGAGCAGGTGGAAAACAAGGCTAGGTACCTGAGTAACCCAGCACATAGCAGTATATGCCCCATTGGCAATTGCAACATCTTGTCACCAATTCCTTTTATTAGATACAAGAATCTTCCTGCTAAAGCCAACAAGCACTCTGAATCTTCCATATCTCCCACCCATTATTCCTGTTCTTTCACAGTTTCTCACAATTTTCTGTCTGTCTACACTGTAGAGGATACAAGCAACATCTCAAAAATAATTGTGAATCAAGAGGTGAAAGGTAGGGAGGAATTTAAAACAAATACAATCACCAGGGAAAGGGTACTGAGAAAATTATTAGAACTAAAAGCTGACAAGCCCCCAGGTCTTGATTGACTTCATCCTAGTGTCTTAAAAGAAGTATCTACTGAGATAGTAGACAAATTGATTTTAATTTTCCAAAATTCTCTAGATTCTGGAAAGGTCCCACAGATTGAAAAATAATGAATGTAGCTCCTCTATTCAAGAAAGGAGGGAGGCAGAAAACAGGGAACTACGGGCCAGTTAGCCTAACTTCTGCCATAGGGAAATTGCTAGAATCTAAAATTAATCAGGTTATAGCAGGGCACTTAGAAAATCTCAGTGCCACGTAGTAGAGTCAACATGGTTTTGTGAAAGGGAAATCAAGTTTGACTAATTTATTGGAGTTCTTTGAGGAAGTAACAAGCAACATGGATAAAGGGGAACCGGTGGATGTGCTGTACTTAGATTTTTAAAATTCATACATGCGATGTGGGCATCACTGGCTAGGTCAGCATTTATTGCCCATCCCTAATTGTCCTTGAGAAAGTGGTGGTGTGCTGTCTTTTTGAATCGCTGCAGTCCATGTGGTGTAGGAACACATAGAGTGCTGTCAGGGAGGGAGTTCCAGGATTTTGACCCAGGAACAGCGATATATTTCCAAGTCAGGATGGTGAGCAGCTTGGAGAGGAACATCCAGTTGGTGGTGTTCCATATGTTTGCTGCCCTTGTCTTTCTAGATAGCAATGGTCGTGGGTTTGGGAGGTGCTGTTGAAGGAGTCTTGGTGAGATTCTGCAGTACATCTTGTAGATGATACACACTGCTGCCACTGTGCATTGGTGATGGAGGGAATGAATGGAGCCAATAGCCAATGGTAGTGGATGGGGTGCCAATCAAGCGGGTTGCTTTGTCCTGGATGGTGTCAAGTTTCTTGAGTGTTTTTGGAGCTGTATTCTTCCAGGCAAGTGGAGAGTATTCCATCACACTCCTGACTTGTGCCTTGTAGATGGTGGACAAGCTTTGGGGAGTCAGGAGGTGAGTTACTTTCCATGGGATTCCAGGCCTCTGACCTGCTTTTGTAGTCACAGTATATCTATACCTCCAGAATGTTGATAGTGGGGAATTCGGCAATGGTAATGCCATTGAATGTCAAGGGGCAATGGTTAGATTCTCTCTTGATGGAAATGGTCATTGCCTGGCGCTTGTGTGGTGCAAATGTTATTTGCCACTTGTCAGCCCAAGCCTGGATGTTGTCCAGGTCTTGCTGCACTTGGATATGGACTGCTTCAGTATCTGAGGAGTCACGAATGATGCTGAACATCGCGCAATCATCAGCGAACATCCCCACTTCTGACCTTATGATGGAAGGAAGGTCATTGATGAAGCAGCTGAAGATAGTTGGGCCTAGGATACTACCTTGAGGAAACCCTGGAATGATGTCCCGGAGCTGCGATGATTGACCTCCAGAACCACAACCATCTTTCTTTGTGCTAGATATGACTCCAACCAGTGGAGAGTTTTCCACCTGATTCCCATTCTCCAATTTTGCCAGGGCTCCCTGCTGTTAAATGCTGCCTTGATATCAAGGGTATTCACACTCACCTCACTTCTGGAGCTCAGCTCTTTTGTCCATGTTTGTCCATGAGGTTAGGAGCTGAGTGGCCTTGGCAGAACCCAAGTTGAGCGTCAGTGAGCAGGTTGTTGCTAAGCAAGTGCCACTTGATAGCACGGTTGATGACACCTTCTTTCGCTTTACTGAAGATTTCCAGAAGGCATTTGATAAAGAACCACATCAAAGTTTACTATGGAAAATAAGAGCTCATGGTGTAGGGGGTAACATATTAACATGGATAGAGGATTGGTTAACTAACAGGAAACAGAGACTAGGCATAAGTGGATCATTTTTGGGTTAGGAATTTGTGATGAGTGATGTGCCACAGGGATCAGTGCTGGGGCCTCAACTATTTACAATTTATATCGATGACTTGGTTGAAGGGACCAAATGTATGGTTGCTAACTTTGCTGATGACACAAAGATAGGTGGGAAATTAAGTTGTGAAAAGGATGTAAGGAATCTGTAAAGGAACATAGGAACTTATTTAAGCAAGTGGAAAAAAATTTGGCAGATGGAGTATAATGTGGGAAAATGTGAACTTGTCCACTTTGGCAGGAAGAATAGAAAAGCGGAATATTATTTAAATAGAGAGAGATTGCAGAACTCTGAGATACAGAGGGATCTGGGTGTCCTGGTAGATGAATCAGGAGAAGTTAGTATGCAGGTACAGCAAGTGATTAGGAAGGCTGATAGAATGTTGTTTATTGCAAAGGGGAATGGAATATAAAAGTAAGGATGTGTTGCTACAGTTGTACAGTTGGTGAGGCCACATCAGGAGTACTGTGTGCAGTTTTGGTCTCCTTATTTAAAAAAAGATATAAATGCTTTAGAAGCAGTTCCTGAAAGATTCATTCAACTGATACTTGGAGTGGGGGCGGTTATCTTATGAGGAAAGGTTGGACAGGCTGGACCTAGCTCCATTGGAGTTTAGAGAGAATTAGAGGTGATCTTATTGAAACATAGCTTGAACTTCCCTGGAGTGGCAATCAGTGTCAGAGGTCGGGGAGAGGTGGGGAAATATCTTGGGGATGCCTTTGGGAGGTCGGTGTGGTCAGAGGTCGGAGGGTGGTCGGGCCTTGGAGTTTGGGGGGGTCAGAGATTGAGGAGTCCAGAGGTTAGGTGTGGTCACATGTTGGGGTGGTTGGAGGTTAGGGAAGGCTGAGGAGTCAGATAGGAGGTCAGGGGAAGATCTGGGGTGGGGTTGGAGGGAGAATGCGGGGGTTGGAGATCGGAGGGGTTGGATGGAGGTCAGGGGGGTTGTCGGGCCTTGGGGGAGGGGAGGGGTCAGGTGTTGGGTTAGATTGGACCTGTGGGGGCGATGGGGGTAGGGTGTTGGGCCTCGGTGGGGCAATCAGGCTATGGACGGGGGGGGTAGAGCTTTTCAGGCTTTGAGGGGGGTGTCCGGCCTCAGGTCTGGTCGGGTCAGGCCTGTAGGAAATGGGGAGGAGAGTGTGGGGCCTCAAGTGCGTTGCGCCTCAGCAGGTGGGGCAGGCCTCTGGTCGGGCTTGGTCAGGTCTGGAGAGGGGTGGGGTGAGATCGGGCCCGTTAAAGTAAGGGCTGGAGAGGAGTCCCTTGCGGGTGGGGGGATTCCCATGGTGGGTGGTAGTTGGGGGTGTGGGGGGAGTCCTGTGGAAGGCTCAGTTTGGGTCTGTATAATAGATACCCAGAAGTTAGAGGTGCTTTTCATCTTTCTAACATTTTCTGGGTAACTATTGATGTAACCCAGTCGGAACCATCTGAAGTTTGTGACTTAAATCACATTTTTGGATGGTTCCCAGTGCAGGGCAATCGCCCAGGGGAAGTTTGCGTTTCTGGGCAATTGCAAAGTTTACCTGGGAATTTGGAACCCATCTTTGGGGTACCCTCTGAGTACAACACTGGGAGCTCAGAAGTTACGGACCAAGGGACTTGTCAAGGTGGATGCTGAATGAATGTTTCCCCTTGTAGGAGAGACTAGGGGAAGAATATTCCAGTTGGCGGTGGGCCCCGCATACCGACACGTAAAATGAGGCGTGGTGACATCAGGCGAGTGTCCTGATGTCACCACGTGCCATCGTGATATTTCAATCGGTGGGTGTGTGATGATCTCCGATGCGCATCCGCCATTAATTAACAGGCCACTTAAGGCCCTTAATGCACCAATTAACAGTGATTTCTCAGGGACCGTGCGAGCTTCGGGTAGGCGCATGGGTGCAATGGGCAGGCGGGTAGGACACATTTGTATAAACCTCATTGACGGGCGGGATAAGAGGGCTCAGTGGGGTCGCAAATGTGCTCAGTCAGATATTTAATTTGGGAAGTTATGAATACTTGCCTATGTTAGCAGAAATACTTCAAAACTCATACCAGCTGCTTGGACAGGACTCACAACCTTCAGGTCAGCACTCTACAGTGAGGATCCTTTTTGGGGCCTGCAGGTTTCAGGAGGCCTTCCCTTAGCCTGGGAATGGGAGTTGTGCTCTCCAGTGGAGGCATCTCCTCTGAGGAGGAAGGGAGGGCCAGAAGGGGGGAGGAGGCCAGGAGTGCACATTCAGCCTCCAGGGGAACCACCTTTGGGAGGAGAGGTGCAGATACAAGGGACACAGGGCCAAGAGGAAGTCCAAGGTGGAAGGGGCTGCAAAAGACGCCATTATCCTGCTCCGAGGGTTTACAAGCAGTGAAGCAGCTACCTCAATATGACAGGTGCAGTGCCAAAGCAGGCTCTGTCTCTCAAGGGAGACAGTCAACTTTATCTGTCAGATGATTGGCCCTGAGATCTCCACTAACTGTGTTGGTGGACACCCTATGGGATGGCTCTAAAGGTCACAGCTGCCCTCAACCTCTATGCCTCTGGCTCTTTCCAAGGCTCAGTGGGTGATCTTTGCGGTGTCTTCAAATCAGCTGTCCACACTTGTCAAACAGGTTGCAGACGCTCTGTTCAGGCATTGACATTCATCCACTGCCGCTGGGTCAGTTAGACAGAGCAAGCCAGAGGCTTCGCGGCCATTGCTGGCTTCCCCTGCGTTCGGGGTGCTATAGGCTGTACACATGTGGCCATCAAGGCGCCAGCAGGTGAGCCTGGTGCCTTCATCAACAGGAAGGGCTTCCACTCTATGAACGTGCAGATAGTGTGTGATCACAGGATGCTGATTCTACAAGTCTGTGCAAGTCAGGCAGCTCCCACGATGCCTACACCCTCAGACACTCCCAGTTGCCAGAGCTCTTCAGTGCTCCAGCCTGGCTGGATGGATGGCTGCTGGGTGACAAGGGCTTTCCCCTCAGAAGGTGGCTCGTACTGAGCAGTGGTACAATAGGAGCCACAGCACCACAAGGGCTGTGGTGGAGAGAGCCATCAGTCTTCTCAAGATGCGCTTCCAATGCCTGGACCACTCAGGAGCGCACTCCAGTACCCTCCAGATCATGTGTCAGTGATAGTGGTTGCATGCTGCACTCTCCAAAATCTTGCGCTGGAAAGGGGGAAGCAGTGGATGATGAAGATGTAGACAGTTTTTGCGGCTGCACAGGATGAATCCAACAGTGAGTCGGAGGATGAGCATGCACAGGGAAATGCTGAGGGGGTAGAACGCTGACCCGGGCATACTCCAGGGAGGCAGTGACAACCTGGGAGGCTTTAATCGAATGAACCTTCAGCTATCCCACCACAGATGGACCTCCAATACAAGCCTGTGCTGCAGGCTCCATGCTCGATACCTGAATGCTAAATCTACCTGGGTAGGAACGTTAACTAAGGGCCATGTCAATAAAGCTCATTGTGACACAACCCACTCATAACATCATGTAACCATCCACCTGCAGAGGAAAAGAGGCACCCTCAGCCATGGTCACATGTCTAAATTTAATGATATAAAAAAATGCGCTTAAGGAAACAAAATGATAAAGGTGTTAAACAGCATACCAACTAATCATGACCTCATTGTGGGGGCAACACAAAAGCACCAGTGAGAAACCTGTGGTGTGCCTAAGGTGCCTTAAATTTACGCTTTCAGGTGCCACGTCTAGGTGCTCCCCCCTTGCTGGCACTGGCATCTGAGACAGCCTGCTGACTGTACTGTCCTGTTGGCCTCGATGACCTTGGCGGCCGTCCTCTGGCCTGTAGAGTCTGTGCTGGCCCTGCCTGGAAGGGATCTGCCAGTTCCACAGCTGGCGTCTTCCCAGTTGTCACAGCCTCATCAGATGCAACAGTCCTTGGCAGAGGGGCAGAGGAGCTGCCGCCCTCATCCGGAGCCCCCTGAGAGGAGCCCGCAGAGACGACAGGCAGCTGCTGCGCCAATGTGAGATCGCTTTGGAGCCCCTGCTCACCGTAGATGGATGGGCACCGAGCTTGGAAATTTGGTGCCCAGGCCAACTCCCACACTGGCACTGACCAGCTGAGGTCAATGCCTATGTGAGGGCTTGCTGGTCCAAGCGTATCCCCAGGAAGCCCTGATTGGTCTCCTGGAGGAGCATCTCCACAAGAGTCGCCACTCTCTCCATGGAGGATGTATGGCGCTTGGCCATGAAGCTCATTGCATTAGCGATGGTCCACGTGGACTCCTCCACCACGGACACCAAGCCAAGCAAAGCCTCATGTATCTCCTCCAGATGCTCCCACACACCCTGCTGGACTTCCAGCATCTGCTGCCTCACGGATGACTCCAGGGGCACATCATCAGCCACCGACTGAGTATGTGCCTGATCCCTGCAGTCCTCAAACTGGGCACTCTCTGTCTCCGCCAGCTCCTCCAGTGACTGTGAAGTGCCCTCACAGTTGTGCCCGGGGACACTAGCTGATGATCTAATTCCCACCGAGGTGTTAGTATCTGTGCTGGTGCCTACCTGGCAGAGATGATGTGATACTGGTGGGTCAGGGACTTCAGGGCCCTCAGGTGTGAGAGGGGGCACCTGTGCCTCCTCCTCCCAGCCCTGCTCCACTAATGCTGTAAGAAAGCACAAGGACAGTGGATCAGTTAATGTGGAGATAATGACAAAGTGCATCCCTGCCCCCTGGATCATTATGTACTCATCCCCCCATAATAAATGGTCAAGCCATGTTACAAACTTCAATCACTGAACATTCAGCACTGCCATGGCTGCTGGGACACTAATGGTGACCTCAGTGCTCGGCAAACATACCTGCCCGTGGCACCCCAGCCTCACCGACACCGGTGGACCTGGGCGGATGGTGCCTCTCCAAATAGAGCCTGCTGCTCAAACCTGCTAATGATCACCAACTGGGCCAGTCCTCAACTGCTCATTGGCATTATGAGCATTCTTCTCCTGGAAAGGAGAGAAGAGCATTGATTAGTGCAACTTGTACCTGGAATCTCTTCGCTGCCAGACTGGAACATTGCAGGGCTCCAGTGCCTCCTCATCCCTCAGCTGCCACACACTCATACAAAGATGCCAGGCCAGTCCCCTCTTCCTTGGCCAAATGCTGCCTACATCACATTTGGCACCACACAGTCTAACCTTGCAAAGCAAGGAGGCGCAAGCACATGGAATGCAAAGGGCAGCAGATGGATCGGTGCCCCCACCACCTGGAAGCTTCCCTCCCAGCATGTCAGCACCCTGACTTTGACATGTTTTGCAGTTCCAGCACTGTGCCTAGGTGCAGATCCTCCAGGTTGCCCTCAAAGCAGTAATGTGGGTCTCAGTTTACCACATGCAGAACCCATCTCTTCACCACCCTCTCAGAGTGACCTAGGCATGGGCAATATCTGCTGGCCCACCCAGCGAAAGACAATGATTCAATGCAGTAACTACACTCAGAGTTGGGGGCGTGCGAGGCCAGGGGGAGAAGCTTACCTGCTGCGTTAAGTGACCAATGCCAACATGGTACTCACCCTCCCCAAGCACAAGAGGTCGTTGAAATGCTTGCGGCACTGGATCAAGGTGCATCACAGCATATATCGCGGGAGCTCACCACCTCTGCCACCTCCTCCCAAGCACATTTGGTCTTGTGGGAGGGGGGGGCCTCCTCCTCCTGTCCCTGGGAATGAGGGCCTCCCACCGTGCTGTCAGAGGGCAGCAAGGCAATCGTCTGAAAAATGAGGGGCACAGTGGCCCCCTGCCCTACTCTTCGGCCTGGCTTGCTCATCAGCAGCGCTCTGGGGAGCCCTTCTGCTGGCCATATTTGACAGCCTTTGCAAGGCTGCAGGAGCTCTTTTAAACAGGACGCCGCCCGCCCACTCCCTCTGTCGTCGAGAGCTGCAGTTCTGCACCCGTGCCTGCATTGTCTCCCCAACAGGCAGAGAATTCTGCCCTAGAACAAGGGAACATAGTTTAAAAGTAATGGATCTCAAATTTAAGACAAAGGTGGGGAGAAATTTTTCTCTCAGGGGGTCATGAATCTTTGGAACTCTCTTCTCCAGAGAGCGGTGAAGGCAGGTTCAATTAATATTTTTAAGGCAGAGGTAGATAGATTCTTGACTCATAAGGGAGTAAATGGTTTTTGGGGCTAGGCAGAATGTGGTGTTGAGGGCATGATCTGACTGAATGGCAGAGCAGGCTCAAGTGGCCAAATGGCCTACTGCTCCTAATTCATATGTTCGTATTACAGAAACTTAACAGTTTCCATCAAGAGTCATTGGATCGGTTCACTCAATGCATGCATACGAACATACGAATTAGGAGCAGGAGTAGGCCGCTCAGCCCCTCGAGCCTGTTCCACCATTCAATAAGGTCATGGCTGATCTGAATGTAACCTCTACTCCACATTCCTGCCTACCTTTGATAACCCTTCACCCCCTTGTTAATCATGAATCTATCTAGCTCTGCCTTAAAAATGTTCAAAGAGTCTGCTTCCACCACCTTTTGAGGACGAAGGTTCCAAAGACTCACAACCCTCTGATAGAAAAAATTTCTCCTCATTTCTGTTTTAAGTGAGCAACCCCTTATTTTTAAACAGTGACAGTTAAAACAGTTCAAGATTCTCCCACAAAATGAAACATCCTCTCCACATCCACTCTGTCAAGACCCCTCAGGATCTTAAAGGTTTCAATTAAGTCATGTCTTACTCTTCTAAATTCCAGTGGATAAAAGCCTAACCTGTCTAGCGTTTCCTCATAAGACAACCCGCCCATTCCTGGTATTCATCTAGTTCCTATGTATGTTTGCATGTAATCCCAACATTCCTATGATTGTTCCAATATACAGTAACTGGAGGCAGTGATTCAGGTCCTTAGTCCTTGAGGAACATGAAGAGGAAGAGTCTTCAAGAATCCTCGTACTTCAGAAACTCTTGACCTTACTTGGGAGCCGGTATGGGTTCAGTAGGCACAGAGTGAAGGAAATTGACACCAGAGAGGATGAGTTCACTCCACTTGGAACCTGATAATTCCACTTGGGAGAAAATGACAAATAATGATGTCCTTCTCAGCCCAAGAGGGTCTTTGCTTTTTTCCCATTGATGCTGATGAGTGGGGGCTGGGTAGAAGCCTCTGCTGAGCAGCTACAGGCATGGGCTGGTGGTCCTGAATATTAAAATGATCCTATTCCAGAGATTTAGGAATGGGTTGAATGGCCTTTAAAGACAGAGGTTGGAATTCCAACTGCATCACTGTTGTGGGGGTGGAGCAGGACTGTAGGTGCTCCTGTCAGAGTGAGGCACTGTTGGTTGGTATATATATGATCTCTCTGTATGTCCTGACAGTTCTCCTGTTCTCAGACCCTTTTAGGTGCAGGAGGAGAAATTGAGGCTGTAATCATGGGTGCTAATGTACTGCTTGTGCCCAGCAGAGGGAAAGCTGCATATGAATTAGTTATGTATGGATGGACTTTTCTGTGGAAATTGCTGAATTGTTTCCTGTTACAAATTTTGACAGATGATTAACTCTGCTCTCTTGTGTTCAGCTCTACATCTAGCTCCTTTTCTTCACCTAGCTTCATCTCTTCCCCTTACCAGAGACAAGTTGTGTAGGATACAGTAATCAACATTAATCTTAAGCCATTGACAGGGTGGCAATACAGTCGGGCTGATTGATTGGGCTCCAGAATCACTGCTTGACAATGTGCTTTGTTACTTTAAACACAAATCACTTGTAACAATCACAGAATCAGAGCTTTATCTTTAATGAGCTCATGTTAAAGAATCCAATATAAGTGCTCGATCAAATCATACAACATTATTCCAAATTGATTGTATGATTTTTTTTATTACTAAGTTCACAATTCACTATGAGAACTCTGACATCAGGCTTCACAATTCTAGACTGACTACAGCAAACTGTGGTTTGCTCAAAACGTTTACACCAATTCTACATTTTAATCTTTACATTCCATGCGTGCAAACACTAAATGATGATACATCAAAAGACAGACAAAGCAGATATTAGGCATGCAACATAAAGTGAAGAAGTTATAGTTATGTTCTCAATTTCTCTCAATGACTCTGCTACCATGGCTATATGGTCCATTTGGACACTTCAATAATGTTATTACCATAAATAGTGACCAAACAACATCTCCCAGACCCTTAAGACATGGATGAATGACCTTCTCATTTCTTCAGCCCTTCAGCCTTGTCAAAGGTTTGCTTCACAAAGCTTTCCTATTCAGTAGAACTGAAAGCTGTTTCAACTCACCGTGCACCAATCCCTCAATTTTCTGGCCCCATTGGTGGGCAGGGGGGGAACAACATGGCGAGAAGATGGGATTCTCAGGATAGGGAACGTACATGTTCACCTGGTCATCCTGGGAAGAAAAGGTTCAGGTTGGTTGGTGATGGTGGGGAAGTGGAAGGTGATGCTGAGGGGGCCCAACAGCGATGGGGGAAAGGACATGGGTGACTGGGGGAGGGGAGAAGATGGGGGAGCTTATGAGGAACTTGATCAAGACCATGATTTTCAAATCGAAAATGAATGGAGCCTCGTGTTGGACCGGCACAGCTGCTGCATGGGAATGAGACCAGTGGGTGGATGGAGATGCAGGTCAGCTCAGATGGACAACTGAAAGAGAACCCCAGCAGGCAGCATTGAAAATGTTCGGGCAAGTATGAGTGTGATTGAGGAAGGCTTCCTCTGCGTGGGAGAGGGCTTGCGTGAAAGGCCCTGCCAAAGACATACTTCTCCCTCCAGAATCACTCATGGTTTGGCTGCGTGCAGCTGAAGTGCTAGTGGGGGCGCAACAGGGGGAGAACTTGCGAAGCCTGTAAATAAAGCTAGAAGTCAACATTACACATTATTCAGTGAAAGTGAATATATTTTGAGATTATGAAGTGACAAATGTGTTCATCCATGCAGCCACTTTTGATCAGAATTTCTTAACTTTTCTAGGCCTACCAATTCTACTAGGTGCTGCTCTGACATCTGATGCAGGGTTGGAGATGGCATGTGTAATGGTTGGCTCTTTTGCCTCTGATGACTTTGTTGTGCGTCCACAGGAGGCCCAAGGTATTAGGGGCCCTGGCTTGCTTTGGCTGTCCCCCTGTGGGCCAGCTGCTCCCTCTGTGGTGACAGAGGATGAGGTTGAGGGTGTCACAGGCAAAGGGGACTCAGAGGGAGAGGACAGCCTCTGAGATCCCCGAGGGAAGGAGCACTTGGAGGGACATCGAGGTTCCCCGTTTCGCTCTCGTGTTGCTACTGCAGGAACTCACCCTTGGCTACCATGATGGAGTGCAGGTCTATGTGCACCTCCGCGTTCTGCTGAACCAGGGTCTCCATGGTGTCCACCATCTTTCCTATAGGGACATCCATATGTGCACATGTGGGCACCACTTCAGAGATCAGGCAGACACACTCCTCTAACACACATGCCACTCTGTTGAGGGCTTCCAACAGCTCTGTGTGATGTTCCCCCACCTTCTGCTGACTCTCCATGATAAGTTGGAAGGCTGAATCCAGAGGCTCATTATCAAACATTCCCAGGGCAGGTACAGCACAGGGTTAGATACAGAGTAAAGCTCCTTCTACACAGTCCTCATCAAACACTCGCAGAAAACTTTCATCCTATCAACCTGATTTAGATGTAAGTGCAGGTCCCTGACCTTACATCTTTGCATACTCGTTGTTTATTTTATAAAATGTTATATGATGCGAGTGTACTGCCTTTTCTGAGTATTTGACAAAGTTAAATGCTGGTGGAAAAATTGGAGGCTCATGGAATTGGGGGGTTAGTGTCAGCTTAGATAAAATTTGGCTTAAGTCAGAAAACAGTGGGTAGAATTCTCAGTGTGATGTGTAGGGGACAGGTCCCACACGTCAGTGTGTAAAATGACATGCGGTGATGTCGGGCGAGTGTCCCGATGCCACCGTGTGCCATCATGATATTTTGCTGGGCAGGCGCACAATGAAGTTTGACGCGCACCCGCCATTAATTAACGGGCCAGTTAAGGTCCTTATTTCGTCAATCGATGGCGATTTTCAGGTGCCCCTGCAATCTTCGGGTCGGGCAGGCGGGTAAGAGACTTCTTTATGAACCTCCTTTAAGGGCAGGATAAGAGCGCTCAGCAGGGTCATCAACCTGCTCTGTGGAGTATTTATTGGAGAAAGTTTTTTAAACTTTCCTGTGTGATCTGTAGCAGTCCAGAACGAATTCCAGCAGCTTTCTGTGTACTTTGATCCTTCAGGTCAGCACTCTGCAGTCAGTAATCTTTATCAGGCCTGCAGCTTTCCAGAGGCCTCCCCTTAGCCTGGGTATGGGTTCTGACATGTCCACTGGAGGCAGCTTCTCTGAGGAGGAAGGGAGGGCTAGAATAAGGAGGAGGCCAGGAGTGCACATTCAGCCTCCAGGGGAGCCACCTTTGGGATTATAGGTACAGGCACAAGGGGCACAGAGCTAAGAGGTAGTCCAAGGTGGAAGGGGCCACAGAAGATGCCACTAACCTGCTGCCAGGGTTTACAGGCGGCGAAGCAGCTACCTCAATATGACTGAGGTGCAGTGCCGAAGGAGGTTCCGACTGTCAAGGGAGACAGTCAGCTACATCTGTCAGATGATTGGCCCTGAGATCTCCCCTAACTGTGTGGGTGGACACCCAATGCCAGTGGCTCTGAAGCTCACAGTTGCCCTCAACTTCTATGCATCTGGCTCCTTCCAGGGTTCGGTGGATGATCTTTGTGGTGTCTCCCAATCAGCTGTCCACACTTGTATCAAGCAGGTTACAGATGCTCTGTTCAGCCGGGCATTGACATTCATCCACTTCCGCTGCGACCAGGCAAGTCAGGCACAGCGAGCCAGAGGCTTCGCGGCCATTGCTGGCTTCCCCCGCGTCCAGGGTGCAATAGACTGTACACATCAAGGCGCCAGCAGGTGAGCCCGGTGCTTTCGTCAACAGGAAGGGCTTCTACTCCATGAACGTGCAGATAGTGTGTGATCACAGGATGCTGATTCTACAAGTCTGTGCAAGGTACCCAGGCAGCTCCTACAACGCCAACATCCTCAGACACTCCCAGGTGCCGGGGCTCTTCAGTGCTCCAGCTCAGCTGGATGGATGGCTGCTGGGTGACAAGGGCTATCCTCTCAGAAGGTGGCTCATGACGCCTTTCCGCCATCCATGAACAGAAGCTGAGCATCGGTACAATAGGAGCCACACCTCCACATGGGCTATGGTGGAGAGAGCCATCGGTCTTCTCAAGATGCGCTTCCAATGCCTGGACCGCTCAGGGAGTGCACTCCAGTACCCCACAGATCATGTCTCGCTGATAGTGGTTGCATGCTACACTCTCCACAACCTTGCGCTGGAAAGGGGGGATGCAGTGGATGATGAAGACATTGACGCAGTGGATGTAGCTGCACATGATGAGGCCAGCACTGATTCTGAGGATGAGGGGCTGATGGGCTAAACGCCGACCCAGGACTACCTGGGAGGCAGGGACACCTGGGAGGCTTTAATCCAATGAACCTTCAGCTAGCACAACAAAAGTGGATCAGCAGGACCAGCCTTGCCTGATGCTTCCATACAGGTGCTATGTCTTGGTGTCGCCCCATCACTCTGAGTGGCATCTGAAGCAGCCTGCTGACTCTGCTGTCCTGTTGGTCTTGATGGCCTTGGTGGTCATCCTCTGGCCCGTGAAGCCTGTGCTAGGCCCGCCTGGGAGGGATCTGCCAGTTGCACAGCTGGCATCTCCCCAGTCATCGCAGCCTCACCCGATGATGCGGTCACTGGGAGAGGGGCGGAGGAGCTGTTGCCCTCATCTGGAGCACTGTGAGAAGAGCCCGCAGATATGATAGGCAGCTGCTCCGCCAATGTGAGGTCACCTCGGACCTCCCTGCTCACCGTGGATGGATGGGCAACAAGCTGGGAAACTGAAGCCCACACCATCTCCCACATTGACACTGACTAACTGAGGCCACTGGCACTGTGAGGGCTTGCAGGTCTGAGCGTAACCCCAGGAGGACTTGATTGTTCTCTTGGAGGCACCTCTCCATGAGAGTCGCCACTCTCTCCATGGAGGAAGCATGATACTCTGCCATGAGGCTCATTGCATCAGTGATGCTCAGTGTGGAATCCTCCACCATGGACACCAAGTGAAGCACAGCCTCATGTATCACTCCCAGGTGCTCCCGCACACCCAGCTACATTTCCTGCAGCTGCTGCGTCTCGGACAACTCCAGAGGCACATCAACAGGCACCGACTCAGCATATACCTGATCCCCTGCAGTCCTCTGATTGCTGGCACCGTGGACACTCCCTGTCTCTGCCAGCTCCTCCAACGATTGTGAAGTGCGCTCTCCACTGTGCCCCGGGACAGTAGCCAATGTTCCAATGCCCACTGAGGTGCCAGTATCTGCGCTGGTGCCTGCCTTGCAGAAATTGTGTGACGCAGGTGACACTTGAGGGCCCTCAGATGTGAGAGGGGGCATCTGCAGTTCCTCCTGGTGACCAGGCTGTGACGATGCTGAAATGAACAACAAGGACAGTGGATCAGTTAGCGTGTACACAGTGACACACTTCATCCCTTTCCCCCTGGCTTATTATGCGCTCAACCTTCTAGAACCAATGGACACAAATATTGGTGGGGTGGCAAACAGTGAGGAGGATAGCCTTACATTACAGGTAGATATAGATGGGTTGTTCAGATGGGCTGATGAGTGCCAAATGGAATGTTATGTGGATAAGTGTGAGATGATGCACTTGGGCAGGATAAACAAGGCACGGGAATACACAATGAATGGTAGGACTGTGGGAAGTAAGGAGGATCAGAGGGACCTTGCTGTGCATGTCAACAGGTCCCTTAAGGTAGCAGGACAGGTACATAAGGTGTTTAAGAAGGCAAATGCCATGCTTGCCTTTATTAGCTGAGGCAATGAATATAGGAGCAGGGAGATAATGTTCCAAGTGCATAGAACGCTGCCTAGGCCACAGCTATAGTTCTGCGTGCAGTTCTGGGCATGAGGTTGACGGGGGATGTGATAAGAAACTAATGCACACAGAGCGTGTTGGGAATGTGGAATGCACTGGCTGAAAGGGTAGTGGACGCAGAAACCCTCCTAACATGTAATAAGTATTTGGATGTGCAGTTGCGATGCCGTGGCATATAAGGCCATGGGGATAGTGCTGGGAAATGGGATTAGAAGAGTTAGGATCACGTTTGACGTGTGCATCCTCAATAGGCCGAAGGACCTTTTTCTATGATCCACACCTCTGACTCTATCACTCTGTGACTGAGCAATGTTACAACAATAACAAATTAAACAATCATCAGTGCTATGGATGTTGGGAGGACATTGCGGATCTCACTGTTGGCCTCAAATACCTGGCCGTTCCATCCCAGCCTCACCGACACCAGTTGACCTGGGTGCATGACGCCTCTCAAACTGCAGGTCCTCCTGTTCAAAACAGCTTAACATGAGGAGGTGAGCCTGGCCACCTCCAGTCCTCACACGCTCCGAGGCATTATGAGCATTCTTCTCCTGAAAAACAGAGAAGACCATTCATTGCGGCAATTTGCACTTGTGATTGCACGCACATGCTGCAACCCAACCACAATGGTCCATATCAGGCCTCCAGTGCCTCTTCCCGCTATTGCTGAACAGTCACACAAAGATAGTACGCCTGCCCCCAACCTCCCCCAATGGCCACCCTGGAGACATTCACTTTAGGAAACACACGGTCTTTGCTCCCAAGAAGACGTCAAGGGCAGCAGATGGTTCTTGGCCACGACACCTTGGGGCTCCCTTTCAACCATCTCATCACCGTGAATAGGACATGTGTTGGAGTTCTGAGTATGAGCCTAACTGCATCTCCTGCAGGTTGCCTCCAGACTAGTCATGTGCGACTAAGAGCAACACATGGTGTGGGGGAGAAATCATCTCCTCATGAACCACTAAGGCTAATCTAAGCATGGGCACTATCTGCTTGCCCACCCAGAAATGTCCAACATGATTCAATGCAGTCACGACAGTAAGACTTGCTGGGGGGGGGGTGGGGGCGGGGGTCCTCAGAGGGTAAGGCTACCTGCTGGGTTAAATGCCCAATGCCAACATGGTACTCACCCTTCCAGAGCGCAGCAAATCGTTGAAGCGCTTACAGCACTGGATTCAGGTGCACGCCGCACCATGTCATGGGAGCTCACCACCTCCGCCACGTCCTCCCAGGCACATTTTGTCATGTGGGGGGGGCCTCCTCCTCTGATCCTGGGGCACCAACACCTCCTGCCGTGTTGCCACCTCCTTGAGGAGGGCAGCAAGGCAGTCATCTGAAACACGAGGGGCACATCAGCCCCCCTGCTGGCCTACCCTGCAGCCTGCCCTGCTCCTATAGCAGACCCTGCAGCCTGACCTGTTCCTCTGCACTTCCCTCCAGCCTGCCCTGGTCAGCAGACCCCCTGCAGAGTGACCTGGAAGTGGCCATTGTGAGTCGCCTACAGCAGCTGCCTGGCCTTCCTTTAAACAGACTGCCAGGTCGCCATTGGACCTAGCAGTTCATGCACGCCCGCTGCAGCCCGCACACTCCCGCTATTCACGGGAGTCGGCAAATACGCTGGACCCACCCGCGCAAAATGGTGGCGTGGACCCGACCGTGGGCACCGATCGGGTCCATGCCCGCCCACACCCACGCCCGCTCCAGCTCTGCCCACCCGACAGGCAGAAAATTCTGTCCCGTGAATCATGGTAAATGGTTATTTTCAGATAGAAGATGGTAGACAGTGGTATTCCCCAAGAGTCAGTGCTAGGATCTCTGCTTTTTTATTATATATAAATAACTTGGATGTTGGAATATTGAGTAAAATTTCAAAATTTATCAATGATACCACACTTGGAGGCATGGCAGTGTGGATGATACCAATTAATTGGAACAGGAAAAGATCAATTAGCAGAATGGGCAGGCAAGTAGTAGATGGAATTTAATACAGACAAATGTGAGGCAATATATTTTGGCAGAAAAAAAGAGAAAGACTTGCATTTGTAGAGCACTGTTGATGATAACTAGACGTCTCAAAGCACATTGCACCATTGAAGTACTTTTTGAAGTGTAGTCACTGTTGTAATGTCGGAAATTCAACAGCCAATTTGCGCACAACAAGCTCCCACAAATAGCAACATGATAATGACCATATAATCTGTATTTTATGATGTTGATTAAGAGAGAAATGTTGTCCAGGGCACTGGGGATAACTTCCCTGCTTTTCTTCAAAATAGTGCCATGGGATCTTTTAAATCTTCCCAAGCAGGCAGATGGGACCTCAGTTTAAAATTTCATGCAAAAAACCACACCTCTGGCAGTGCAGGGCTCCTGTACTGCCCTGGAGTGTCAAACATGAAGGGAGGGAGAGCCAATATAAATTTAATGGTACAGTTTTAAAGAGTGTACAGGGACAGAGAAACCTGAGGGTGCATGTGTATCAATCTTTGAATGTGGCAAGACATATTGAAAGAGTAGTTATCAAATTATATGAGATCTTGGACTTCATAAATAGAGGCATTGAGTACAAAAACAGGGATGTTATGCTGAGCCTTTATAAAGCTCTGGTTAGGCCACAACAGAGTATTGTGTCCAGTTCTGGTCACCACACTTTAGGAAGATGTGAGGGTCCTTGAGAGGGTGGAGAGAGATTTACCAGAATGGTTCCAGGTTAGGTTGGAGAAGCTGGGGTTGTTCTCCTTGAAGCAAAGGAGATTGAGGAGTGGTCTGATAGAGGTGAACAAGGTTATGATAGGTTTAGGTAAGGTAGACAATGAAAAACTGTTCCCATTAGCTGATGGTACAAGAATTTATGCTTCTTGGCAAGAGATGCAGGGACATGTAAGGAAGAATCTTTTTACTCAGCAAGTGGTAATGGCCTGGACCTCGCTGCCCATGATGGTGATGAAAGCAGAGATGATGAATGCTTTGAAAAGAAAATTGTGTGGGAGTTTGAGGGAAATAAATTTGCAGATTATATAGGGATCAAGCGGGGGAGTGTGGCTGATTGGATTGTCTTACAGTCAATGGGCCAAATGGCCTCCTTCTGTGCTATAATGACTGTGACTTTGTTCGTTCTTTATATGAGACCAGAAATTACCTTTCACTAATTTGACTCAATGTTCCTCAATTCTAGTCTCATACTTTAATTGGGAATAATTTTTCCATGCGTATGTCCCTGTGTAGGATCATTGCATGGATGTCACCTTTCCAGGCTGGAAATCAGGTTTCTGCAGTACATCCTCATAACCCCGACTCTGGGGCCTGAACTTTTCGCTCGTTGGGCATGAGCAATTGGCGGGCCCGGGAGCAGATGGGAAATGGCCCTGGACCCCGATTTCACTCTGGCTGGCCAATTAACGGGCAGCCAGCCTGAAAAGTGTGCTGAGAAAGGCTCATCACTGCCAGTGGGTTGGGGGGGAGAGGGCAGGCACCGATGTCACCGCGGGTGCTGGTGAGTGATTCCAGTGAGCTCCCTGAAGGCAGACAGCTCCCCCAGGAAGCTCCCTACAGAATAGACCAAACAACAACTATGCTGCAAAATATATCCATGCAGCACTGTCAAGCACCTGAAAACAAACCTCATAAAAAACCAGTCCCCAGGTATCTGATTTTATTTCCCCACAGAGATTTCATCCCACCCTGGATCGAGGTTTGAGCAAAAATATAAAGGCCGATTGGCCCATCTGCCAACCAGAAAAGTGGAAGGGCCACAAAAAATCTCTTTCAATTGCCTCCTTAATGGGCTTAATTGCCCACTTAATTGTTGGCAGACGCGCTTCTGACTGCTACGCACACCCGCTGACCTGAAGATTGCTCGTGTGTGGGATGACGTGGGGACGTTTGCCTGATTTCATCTCACGCTATTTCACGTCCGTTTGGGTCAGGTACACGCCCACCTGTGAGTTGTAACATTCTGCACTGGAGTTAATCTCGTGGTTCTTCCTGCACAGTCTCTTGTACTTATCTCTCAGTGACCAGAGCAAGGCTTAAGGTTATTCTGACCAGAACTGGACATAGGGCTCAAGGTGGGTCTGACCTGGACCTAGTATTTAAATTGGCTGAATGGCTTCCTGTATTGCATCATTCTATGATTCTAAATTGATTGTCCATTTTAAATGTGGATGTTTTAAGTGGTGGAGACTGTTGTTAGGTAAAACTGAAGCTAGAGCTGTTAGTCAAAGCAATAGACTACATTTTCAACCAATGCAGAGTAGCAATGAATATGATCAATAAGATTCTGTACTACAATAGCCTGAACAGTAGAACACAAGTCAGAGGAAGTACTGATCAAGCTGGTTAAGTTCCAGTCAGACCCTCCTTGAGCTCTTGTGTCCAGTTCTGGTTAGATCCGCCTTGAGTATTGGGTCCACCATGCCTGTGCTGGCTTTTCAGTAGAACTATCCAATTAAACCCACAACAAAAAACAGAATTACCTGGAAAAACTCAGCAGGTCTGGCAGCATCGGCGGAGAAGATAAGAGTTGACGTTTCGAGTCCTCATGACCCTTCGACAGAACTCCCTGGTTCTTTCTCTGAAATTTATTTTCTCTTCAGATAATCATCCAGTTCCCTTTTGAAAGTCACTATCAGATCTGCTACCACTGCCCTTTCAGACAGTGCAGTCCAGATCACATCAACTGTGGCCAGGATTTTTCAGTTGGCATGCGGGGGTGGGCCCAACACACCGGTGCATAAAATGACGTGCGATGATGTAGGGCACGCATCCTGATGTCATCATGCAGTCTTGCGCGGTTTCGTTCGGTGGGCCTGCGCCGGAGTTGGATGCGCGCGCGCTGATATTTAAAAGGCCTATTAAGGCCATTAAGGAACTAATTAAGATCAACTTTACGCTGCCCATGCAACCTTATGGTTGGAAGGCTGGCGAAAAGGCTAAGAGGCCTGTACGTTTTTAGGAAACCTCATCCATGAGCGGGGTGAAGTTTCCTAAAGCTTTTACAAATTCAATTAAAAATTTCTCTGAAATATAAAAACATGTCCCATCTCATGTGACACAGTCACATGAGGGCACATGTTTAATTAAATTTTTATACCAGTTATTTATTTCTAAAGCACTTCAATCTCACTGAGGCAGTTCTGTGCCTCAGGGAGATTGAAGCGCTCTTTTGCACGCATGCGCAAAAGAGCGTTGGCCCCGACTCTCCCTCTCCCCATTGCCTACACAGGTAGTGCTGAGCACTACTGCTCACATCTTATGCTGGATGAGCCTTAATTGGCCCGTCTGTGTAAAATGGAGTCCACCCCTGCCCGCTCCTGCTGATCCCTGCTCCCCCCCCCCCCCACCACCGATGTGGGAAAAAAAAATCAGGGCTGTGTTTCCTAATGTCACTTCTGGTTCTTTTGCCACTCACCTTAAATCTGTGTTCTCTAGTTACCAACCGTTTTTGCTACTGAAATCAGTTTCTCTTTATTTGCTCTCTAGTATTTGCTCTATGTATTGTCCAAACAGTTATAACCATTACCATTTGCATTAACATCAATTTCTAAGTTGCTGGTTATAGTGTCTTAAGTGCTACATTTAATTCAGACGGAAACACCTGTTCATTTTCACAAGCTCACAGCTCACTAAGGTGCATTGTCTGCAAGAACAAACGAAGCCAGTATTAGCTCATACAGAGTACACTGAATGCAATATAAGAGACTTATCAAGGCAGTCTTCATTTTAATAATTTATATTTTTGGATGAGAATCCCTCAGCTAAACCTGTCTGGCTTTGCAGTTTTCTTCTGTTATGGACTGACAGAAGCCTAGAGGGACCTGTTTTACTTTTCTACTGAATTTGTGATTATGGTGTATCAGATGTAATAAATGGGATCAATCTGAAAAATATCCAGTAACATCACTTGATGAGCACCTTGTCACTTTCAATTTTAGCACTTCAGCAGATCAACACATCTTAAAAGAATCCTGTCTGAAAGAAAGAGAGCCAGTGAAATCAGGCTCCACCTTGTGGCTGGACTGGCACTTGGAAGCTCTGAAATCCTAAAATGGTGCTGGCCTTGCTTCTGGCTACTTCCAGTGTGACCCAGATGGTGCTCTGTGCTGTGAAGGACATGCCATGTGTGCACCAGAAACATCAGAAGAGGTCCTACCATGATGTCAGACAACTGTTCCAACTGATTTGACAATGGTTTCACCAACTCAGTCTGCATGTGCACTCTCTGCCTTTGTGGAGCACCCACAAATGAACATACGGTATGAGGGATTCCCAGTTTAATTTACTTAAAAGCCAGCAACCAAATTGCATGTGAGATGTTTTTGAGTTATTTTGCTTAGGTAGTCAGTGGAGCTCCTGTGGATTGTGTTTGGAGGTGTTTTGCAGAGTGGCTGTAAACATTCAGGGAGGCAACAGGATTTGGTGACTCAATTCTGGTGCTGTGTTTGCAGGACCTCTGGCTCTGCAACATGACCAGCGAATGGAGTGAAGGCTTCAGAGAGAGTGGGGAAGCTCTGCAAAAAGGGAGGGGGAGGTGATTCTCCACAGAAGAAAACACGAAACAGGTTATTTGCATCCAGGTCCTGTACTTCCTACCCTTCAGTCAGTTTCTTATCCATTCCCAGAGCTTACGTGGAATCTCCAATTATTTGAGTTTAAGTAACACACTTTTATCTCAAATTTTGCAAAGCCCTTTTGGAATCTCTAAAACATACAGTTAGCATAATTGATGATTGTGTATTCCAGGTACCAACTTGTGGTGATTGTACTGACTTACCTAATGCCTTTGATGGTGATGGGAGTCACATATATGAAGGTGGGAATCACACTGTGGGCCAGTGAAATACCCGGAGACTCAACACAAAGATATCGTGAGCATCTGAACGCAAAAAGAAAGGTCTGTAGCAAAAGAAAAAAGAAATTGTAATGCATGAGTATCGTATCATCAGTTTTAATTGGAAACCAGGGCATGTCTCCTGATGAATGCTAGAGAACATGAAGAGAAAAAGCACCTACTGGCCAATGAGAGTAATTTATTTAAACCCACTGCAAGGTTTTCACTGTAACTGAAGGTGATTGCAAGTTTAAAGTGCTCATTATTCATTAAATATAGTCTCTATCTGTTTAAGGACATGGCTAGAGGCAGGAGGAGAGTGACATTGCAAAGCCAGTATCAGTGAGGCAGCCACTATGCTTGGTTAAATATATTGACATCTGGCCAGAACGGGGATGATTCAGTAACATATGGAGGTTGCATTGCTGTAAGTCATGCAGATTGATTTTATATATGCAATTTGAATCATGTAAATATCCTCCACCCTCAGCATTTTTCTGGGGAATTCACCATTGTGGAAGAAGTTGTTGCAATTTCAGTTATGTGTTCCATTTACTCATGTTCATAGACAGTCTATTAAAATGAAGTCTCTGGTCTGATAGCGCACTGTTTAAATAAACATTATTTGCTGAGTAAATATACTTTGCTCACTATGGAATTGACCGTTTGCAGTAAGTCCAGCCTTGACTCCAACTTGTTGGCTCGCCAAAGATTTCAAGAGGTAGGCTGGCATGTTACACATCAAATCAATTTTCTATTCCACCAGCTAGGGATGAAACACACACCCACTGTTAAATTCCACATCCCCCCCAACACACTCACTGTTAAGTTCGACAGCCGCCCCATCTGCTGTTAAAAACCACATCCCGCGCCACACACTCACTGCAAAAATCCACATCATACAACACACCCATTGTTAAATTCCACATCCCCCCAAAACACCCATTGTTAAATTTCACATCATCCCCAACACACCCACTGTTAATTCCACACCAACCACATACCCACTGTTAATTCCAAAACCCCCACATATCCACTGTTAATTCCACAACCTCAACAGACGCACTGTAAGATTCCACATACCCCCCACACACCCATTGTTAAATTCCACACCCCCCACATACCCACTGTTAAATTCCACATCCCCCACATAAACACTGCTAAATTCCACTTCCCCAACACACCCACTGTTAAATTCCACATCCCCCACAAATCCAGTTAAATTCCACATCCCCTACAGACCCACTGTTAAATTCCACATTCTCTCCACACACCCACTGTGAAATTCCACATCCCCCTCACACCCACTGTTAAATTCCACATACCCCCACAAATCCACAGTTAAATTCCACATCACCCTCACACCCACTTTAAATTCCATATAACCCTACAAATCCAAAGTTAGATTCCACATCCCACACACGCCCACTGAAAATTCCAGATCCACCTCACACCCACTGTTAAATTCCACATCCACCCCCAAACCCACTTTTAAATTCCACATCCACTCTGACACCCACTGTTAAATTCCATATCCCCCCATGTCCATTGTTAAATTCCATATCCCCACCAAAACACCCACTGTTAAATTCCTCATCCCCAACATCCACAGTGAATTTCAACATCCCCTACATACCCACTGTTAAATTCCACATCCCCCACACACCCACTGTTAAATTCCACACCCCCTAAACACACACTGTTAAATTCCACATCCCCCACAGAGCCACTGTTAAATTCCACATTCCCCACATACCCACTGTTAAGTTTGACATCTCCCCTCCACACCCACTGTTAAAATCCACATCACCCTCACACCCACTGTTAAATTCCACATAACCCCACAAATTGAAAGTTAAATTCCATATCCCACACACGCCCACTGAAAATTCCAGATCCAACTCACACCCACTGTGAAATTCCACATCCACCCCCAAACCCACTTTTAAATTCCACATCCACCACCACACCCACTGTTAAATTCCATATCCCCCCCATACCCATTGTTAAATTCACATCCCCACCAAAACACCCATTGTTAAATTCCACATCCCTACCAAAACACCCACTGTTAAATTCCACATCCCCCACACACGCACTGTTAAATTCCACATCCCCTAAACACACACTGTTAAATTCCACATCACCCACACACCACTGTTAAATTCCACACCCCCACACACCCACTGTTAAATTCCACATCCCAACACATACACTGTGAATTTCCACATTCCCTACATACCCACTGTTCAATTCCACATCCCCTAAACACACACTGTTAAATTCCACATCCCCGCACAGCCACTGTTAAATTCCACAACCCCTAAACACACACTGTTAAATTCCACAACCCCGAAACATCCATTGTTAAATTCCACATCCCCACATATCCACTGTGAATTTCCACCTTCCCTACACACCCACTGTTAAATTCCACATCCCCACACCCACTGTTAAATTCCACAACCCCTAAACACACACTGTTAAATTCCATATCCCCTAGACGCCCACCATTAAATTCCACATCACCCCACACACCCACTGTTAAATTCCACATTCCCCCCATACCCATTGTTAAATTCCACATCCCCACCAAAACACCCAATGTTAAATTCCACATCCTCCCCACACAGCCACTGTTAAATTCCACACCCCCACACCCCCACTGTTAAATTCCACAACCCCACACATCGACTGTGAATTTCCACATCCCCTACATACCCACTGTTAAATTCCACATCCCCCACACACCCACTGTTAAATTCCATATCCCCCACAACACACATTGTTAAATTCCAAATCCCCACCAAAACACCCACTGTTAAATTCCACATCCCCCCATACCCAATGTTAAATTCCACATCCCCCCAACACACCCACTCTTAGTTCCACATCCCCACACACCCATTGTTAAATTCCACACCCCCACACACCCAGTGTTAAATTCCACATCCCCACACATCCACTGTTAAATTCCACACCCCTACATACCCACTGTTAAATTCCACATCCCCCACACACGCACTGTTAAATTCCACATCCCCACACATCCACTGTTAAATTCCACATCCCCACACATCCACTGTTAAATTCCACACCCCTACATACCCACTGTTAAATTCCACATCCCCCACACACGCACTGTTAAATTCCACATCCCCACACATCCACTGTTAAATTCCACATCCCCACACATCCACTGTTAAATTCCACACCCCTACATACCCACTGTTAAACTCCACATCCCCCACACACGCACTGTTAAATTCCACACACCCTGGACACCCAGCATTAAATTCCACACCCCCCCACAGACCCACTGTTAAATTCCACGTTCCTCACATACCCACTGTTAAATTCGACATCCCCCCTGCACACCCACTGTTAAAATCCACATCCCCCACACACCCACTGTTAAATTCCACATCCCTTAAACACACACTGTTAAAATTCACATCCCCCACACACCCAGTGTTAAATTCCACATTCCCCCACCACACCCACTGTTAAATTCCACATCCCCCACAACACACATTGTTAAATTCCAAATCCCCACCAAAACACCCACTGTTAAATTCCACATCCCCCCATACCCAATGTTAAATTCCACATCCCCCCAACACACCCACTCTTAGTTCCACATCCCCACACACCCATTGTTAAATTCCACACCCCCACACACCCAGTGTTAGATTCTATATCCCCACACATCCACTGTTAAATTCCACACCCCTACATACCCACTGTTAAATTCCACATCCCCTACATACCCACTGTTAAATTCCACAGCCCCCACACACGCACTGTTAAATTCCACACACCCTGGACACCCAGCATTAAATTCCACACCCCCCCCCACACACCCACTGTTAAATTCCACATCCCACACACGCCGATGAAAATTACAGATCCACCTCACACACACTGGTAAATTCCACATGCCCCCACACACCCACTTTTAAATTCCACTTCCACCCACACCCACTGTTAAATTCCATATCTCCCCATACCCATTGTTAAATTCCACATCCCCTACATATCCACTGTTAAATTCCACATCCCACACACACCCACTGTTAAATTCCACATGCCCTAAACACACTCTGTTAAATTTCATATCCCCACACACGCACTGTTACATTCCACACCCTCTAGACACTCACCATTAAATTCCATATCCCCCGACACGCCCACTGTTAAATTCCACATTCCTCACATACCCACTGTTAAATTTGACATCCCCCTCCACACCCACTGTTAAAATCCACATCCCACACACCCAGTGTTAAATTCCACATCCCCCACACACGCACTGTTAAATTCCACACACCCTGGACACCCAGCATTAAATTCCACACCCCCCCCCCCATACACCCACTGTTAAATTCCACATCCCACACACGCCGATGAAAATTACAGATCCACCTCACACACCCTGTTAAATTCCACATGCCCCCACACACCCACTTTTAAATTCCACTTCCACCCACACCCACTGTTAAATTCCACATGCCCTAAACACACACTGTTAAATTTCACATCCCCACACACGCACTGTTACATTCCACACCCCCTAGACACCCACCATTAAATTCCACATCCCCCGACACGCCCACTGTTAAATTCCACATTCCTCACACACCCACTGTTAAATTCGACATCCCCCTCCACACCCATTGTTAAAATCCACATCCCACACACCCAGTGTTAAATTTCACATCCCCACACATCCACTGTTAAATTCCACATCCCCTACATGCCCACTGTTAAATTCCACATCCCCCACACACGCACTGTTAAATTCCACACACCCTGGACCCCCACCATTAAATTCCACATCCCCCCACACACCCACTGTTAAATTCCAAATTCCCCACATACCCACTGTTAAATTCGACATCCCCCCTGCACACCCACTGTTAAAATCCACATCACCCTCACACCCACTGTTAAATTCCACATCCCCCACACACCCACTGTTAAATTCCACATCCCACACATGCCGATGAAAATTACAGATCCACCTCACACACACTGTTAAATTCCACATGCCCCCACACACCCACTTTTAAATTCCACATCCACCCACACCCACTGTTAAATTCCATACCCCCCCCATACCCATTGTTAAATTCCACATCCCCTAAACACACACTGTTAAATTCCACATCCCCTACGCACGCACGGTTGAATTCCACAACCCCTAGACACCCACCATTAAATTCCACATTCCCCTGACACGCCCACTGTTAAATTCCACATTCCCCATATACCCACTGTTAAATTCCACATCCCACACATTGACACTGTTAAATTCCATATCCCCCACACACCCACTGTTAAGTTCCAAATCCACCATCACACCCACTCTTAAATTCCATATCGACTCCAGACACATTGTTAAATTCCAAATCCCCACCAAAACACCCACTGTGAATTTCCACATCCCCTAAACACACACTGTTAAATTCCACATCCCCCACACACCCACTGTTAAATTCCACATCCCCTAAACACACACTGTTAAATTCCACATCCCCCACACACGCACTGTTAAATTCCACACCCCCTAGACACCCACCATTAAATTCCACACCCCCCCACACACCCACTGATAAAGTCCACATTCCCCACATACCAACTGTTAAATTTCAAATCCCCCCTCCACACCCACTGATAAAATCCACATCCCACACATACACACTGTTAAATTCCACACCCCACACTTCCACACTGTTAAATTCCACACCCCCCACACACCCACTGTAAAATTCCACATCCACCCACTGTGAAATTCAACATCCCCACAAATCCTCTGTTAAATTCCACATCCCCTAAACACACACTGTTAAATTCCACATCCCCCACACGCGCACTGTTAAATTCCACACCCCCTAGACACCCACCAATAAATTCCACATCCCCCCACACACCCACTGTTAAAGTCCACATTCCCCACATACCCACTGTTAAACTTGACATCCCCCCTCCACACCCACTGTTAAATTCCACATCCCACACTTCCACACTTTTAAATTCCACATCCCTCACACACCCACTGTTAAATTCCTAATCACCCACACACCCACTGTGAAATATCACATCCACCCCCACACCCACTTTGAAATTCCACATCCCCAACACACTCACTGCTGAAGTCTACACACCCCACACACCCACTGTAAAATTCCACATCCACCCCACACACCCATTGTGAAATTCCACATCCCCGACACGCCCTCTGTTGAATTCCACATCCGACCAAATCACCACTGTTAAATTCTACATCCACCCCCCCAGACAGCCACTGTTAAATTCTACATCCCTCTGACACCCACTGTTAAATTCCAAATCTCCACACTCCCTTTGTTAAATTCCACGTCTCCCACCCAGCCACTGTTAAATTCCACAACCCGCCCACACACGCTGTTAAATTCGACATCCTCCACACACCCACTGTTAAATTTCACATCCCCCCACACCAACTGTTAAAATCTACATGCCCCACCCACACCCACTGTTAAATTCCACATCCACTCCACACCCACTGTTCAATTCCACATCCCCACACACCGACTGTTAAATTCCCACCCCCCACACACCCCCTGTTAAATTCCACATCAAACCCAAACACCCATTGTTAAATTCCACATCCCCCCTCCACACCCATTGTCAAAATCCACATCCCACACATACGCACTGTTAAATTCCACATCCCACACACACACACACTGTTAAATTCCACATCCCCCACAAACCCACTGTTAAATTCCTATTCCTACACACACCCACTGTTAAATTCCCCATCCCCCACTCACACCTACTATTAATTTCAACATCCCACCCCACAACCACTGTTAATTTCCACATTCCCCACATACCTACTGTTAAATTTCACATCCTCCACACACCAACTTTTAAATTCCAAACCCCCCTTACACCCACTGTTAAATCCCACATCCCCGACACACCTAGATATTCCAGATCTCCCACTCAGCCATTGTTAAATTTCACATCCCACCTCCATATCCACTGTTAAATTGCACATCCCACACATACACACTGTTAAATTCCACATCTCCCTCACACCCACTGTTAAATTCCAAATCCCCCCACACCCACTGTTAAAATCCACATCCACCCCCACACCCACTTTTAAATTCCACATCCCCCACACACCCCCCTGTTAAATTCCACATCCACCCCACACACCCACTGTTAAATTCCACATCCCCCACACACCCACTGTGAAATACCACATCCACCCCCACACCCACTTTTAAATTCCACATCCCCCACACACCCACTGCTAAAGTCTACACCCCCCACACATCTACTGTAAAATTCCACATCCACCCCACACACCCACAGTGAAATTCCACATTCCCCACACACCCATTGTTAAATCCCACATCCCCCCACAAAGCCACAGTTAAATTCCACATCACCCCACAATCCACAGTTAAATTCCACATCCCCCTCACACCCACTGTTAAATTCCACATCACCAAGATACCCACTGTTAAAATAGACATCCACCCCACACACCCACTGAAAATTCCATAACCCCCTCACACCCACTGTTAAATTCCATATCTCCCCCATACCCACTGTTAAATTCCAAATCCTCGACACATCCATTGTTAAATTCACATTCCACACACACCCACTGTGAAATTCCACATCCCCCACACACCCACTGTTAAATTCCTCATCCCTTCCCCCATACCCACTGTTAAATTCCAAATCCCTGACACATCCACTGTTAAATTCACATTCCACACACACCCACTGTTAAATTCCTCATCCCTCCCCCATACCCACTGTTAAATTCCAAATCCCTGACACATCCACTGTTAAATTCACATTCCACACGCACCGACTGTTAAATTCCTCATCCCTCCCCCCATACCCACTGTTAAATTCCAAATCCCTGACACATCCACTGTTAAATTCACATTCCACACACACTCACTGTGAAATTCCACATCCCCCACACACCCACTGTGAAATTCCAAATCCCCGACACACCCTCTGTTGAATTCCACATCCGACCAAATCACCCACTGTTAAATTCTACATCCACCCCCCAGACAGCCACTGTTAAATTCTACATCCCTCTGACACCCACTGTTAAATTCCAAATCTTCACACATCCACTGTTAAATTCCACATCCCCCTCACACCCACTGTTAAATTCCATATCCCCCCATACCCTCTGTTAAATTCCAAATCCCTGACACATCCACTGTTAAATTCACATTCCACACACACCCACTGTTAAATTCCTCATCCCTCCCCCCATATCCTCTGTTAAATTTCAAATCTCCCACACATCCTCTGTTGAATTCCACATCCGACCAAATCACCACAGTTAAATTCTACATCCACCCCCCCAGACAGCCACTGTTAAATTCTACATCCCTCTGACACCCACTGTTAAATTCCAAATCTCCACACATCCACGTTAAATTCCACATCCCCCACACACACCCCTGTTAAATTCCACATCCACCCCACACACCCACTGCTAAATTACACATCCCCCACACACCCCTTCTTAAATTCCACATCAGCTCCCAACACCAATAGTTCAATTCCACATCCCCTCTCCACACCCACTGTTAAGTTCCACATCCCACATATACACACTGTTAAATTCGACATCCTCCACACAACCACTGTTAAGTTCCACATACACCCACTGCTAAATTCCACATCCCCTCCACATCCACTGTTAAATTCCAGATATCCCCCAGCACGCATTGTTAAATTCCACATCCCCCAGACAACCACTGTTAAATTCCACAACCCCGACACACTCACTTTTAAATTCCACCTCCCCGACACACCCACTTTTAAATTCCACAGCCCCCACACACCCACTGTTAGATCCCACATCCCCGTCACACCCACTGGTAAGTTCCACAACTCCCACACAGCCACTGTTAAATTCCACAACATCCCCCACACACTGTTAAATTCCACATCCTCCACACACACACTGTTAAATTCCACATCCCCCCTCACCCACTGTTAAATTCCACATCCCCCCACAAATCTACAAGTAAATTCCACACCACCCTCACACCCACTGTTAAATTCCACATAACCCACAAATCCAAAGTTAAATTCCACCTCCCACACATACTCACTGAAAATTCCAGTTCCACCTGACACCCACAGTTAAATTCCACATCCACTCCGACAGCCACTGTTAAATTCCACATTCCCCCACACACCCACTTTTAAATTCCACATCCATCACCACACCCACTTTTAAATTCCACAGCCACTCCGACAGCCACTGTTAAATTCCACATTCCCCCACACACCCACTTTTAAATTCCACATCCATCACCACACCCACTTTTAAATTCCATATCCCCCATACCCATTGTTAAATTCCAATCCCCACCAAAACATCCACTGTTAAATTCCACATCCCCCCACACCCAATGTTAAATTCCACATCCCCCCCACACAGCCACTGTTAAATTCCACATGCCCACACATCCACTGTGAACTTCCACATCCCCTACATACCCACTGTTAAATTCCACATCTCCCACACACCCACTGTTAAATTCCACATCTCCCATACACCCACTGTTAAATTCCACATCCCCTAAACACACACTGTTAAATTTCACATCCCCCACACACACACTGTTAAATTCCACATCCCCCCACATACCCACTGTTAAATTCGACATCCCCCCTCCACACCCACTGTTAAAATCCACATCCCACACACACCCACTGTTAAATTCCACATCCCCAACACACCCGTTAAACTCCACATACACCCCTACACTCACTGTTAAATGGCACATCCCCCCCACACACACTCTTAAATTCCACAAGCCCCACACCCACTGTTAAATTCCACAACGAACCCCAAACACACACTGTTAAATTCCACTTCCCCCACAGACCCACTGTTAAATTCCAGATCCCCCCTACAACCCACTGTTAAATTCCAGATCCCCTACACACCAATTGTTAAATTCCACATTCCCAACCACACACCCACTGTAGCTTCCACATCACCCACACGCCCACAGATAAATTCCACATGCCCCACACACCCATTGTTAAATTCCACATCACCCCCACACCCACTGTAAATTCCACATCCCCAACACACTCACTCGTAAATTCCACATCCCCCACACACCCACTGTTAAATTCCACATCTCCGACAAACCCAGTGTTAAATTCCACATTCCCCACACGCCGACTGTAACATTCCACATTCCCCTTCCCCACACCAACTTTGAAATTGCTTATCCCCCCAACACACTAATTTTTCAGAAATATATTCTTGTTTGCAATGGGTGCTGTTTTAGTTACCTATTCTAGTTTGGAATGAGTGTTGTTTCAGTACTCCATTGTAGTTTGGAATGAGTGCTGATGCAGTAATCTATTCTAGTTTGGAATAAATGTTGTTTCAGTGACCTATTCCACTTTGGAATGAGGGTTGTTTTAGTAATCTGTTCTAGTTTGAAATCAGTGCTGTTTCAGTAATCTATTCTAGGTTGTAATGAGCCATGTTTCACCAATCTAACCCATTGTGGAATGAGCAATGTTTCTGCAATCTTTCGCAGATTGGAAGGACTGTTGATTCAGTAATCCATGCAAGTTAGGAATGAGGTCTGTTTCAGTAACCTATTCTCATTTGGAATTATTGCTGTATCAGTTATCGATTCTAGTTTGGAATGAGCGATGTTTCAGTAATCTATTGAAGTTTGGAATGACTGATGTTTCAGTAATCTATTCTAGTTTGGAATGATTGCTGTTTCAGTAATCTATTCTAGTTTGGAATGAGCAATATTTCAGTAATCTATTCTAGTTTGGAGTGAGTGCTGTTTCAGCAATCTATTCTTGTTTGGAATGATTGATGTTTCAGTAATCTATTCTAGTTTGGAATGAGTTCTGTTTCAGTAATCTATTCTAGTTTGTAATGATAATGTTTCAGTATCCTGTTCTAGTTTGGAATGAGTGATGTATCAGTATTCTATTATATTTTGGAACGTGTGCTATTTCAGGAATCTTGTTAGGAATGAGTAATGTTTCTGTAATCTATTCTATTTTTAAATGAGTGCTAATTCACTAATCTATTGTGGTTTGGAATGAGTGCTTCTTCAGTAATCTATTCTTGTTTGGAATGATTGATATTTCAGTCATCTATTCTAGTTTGGAATGAGCGATGTTTCAGTAATCTATTCTAGTTTGGAATGATTGATGTTTCAGTAAACTATTCTAGTTTGGAATGATGGCTGTTTCAGCTATCTTTTCTTGTTTGGAATGCTTGATGTTTCAGTCACCTATTCTAGTTTGGATGAGTGCTATTTCAATAAACTATTGTGGTTTGGAATGAGTGCTGCTTCAGTAATCTATTCTTGTTTGGAATGATTGATATTGCAGTAATCTATTCTCGTTTGGAATTATTGTTGTTTCAGTAATCTATTCTAGTTTGGAATGAGTATTTTTTCAGTAATCTATTCTAGTTTGGAATGAGCGGCGTTTCAGTAATGTATTCTAGTTTGGAATGATTGCTGTTTCAGTAATCTATTCTAGTTTGGAATGAGCAATGTTTCAGTAATCTATTCTAGTTTGGAGTGAGTGCTGTTTCAGCAATCTATTCTTGTTTGGAATGATTGATGTTTCAGTAATCTATTCTAGTTTGGAATGAGTTCTGTTTCAGTAATCTATTCTAGTTTGTAATGATAATGTTTCAGTATCCTGTTCTAGTTTGGAATGAGTGATGTATCAGTATTCTATTATATTTTGGAACGAGTGCTATTTCAGGAATCTTGTTAGGAATGAGTAATGTTTCTGTAATCTATTCTATTTTTGAATGAGTGCTAATTCACTAATCTATTGTGGTTTGGAATGAGTGCTTCTTCAGTAATCTATTCTTGTTTGGAATGATTGATATTTCAGTCATCTATTCTAGTTTGGAATGAGTGTTTTTTCAGTAATCTAATCTAGTTTGGAATGAGCGATGTTTCAGTAATCTTTTCTTGTTTGGAATGCTTGATGTTTCAGTAAACTATTCTAGTTTGGAATGAGTGCTATTTCAATAAACTATTGTGGTTTGGAATGAGTGCTGCTTCAGTAATCTATTCTTGTTTGGAATGATTGATATTGCAGTAATCTATTCTAGTTTGGAATAATTGTTGTTTCAGTAATCTATTCTAGTTTGGAATGAGTATTTTTTCAGTAATCTATTCTAGTTTGGAATGAGCGGCGTTTCAGTAATGTATTCTAGTTTGGAATGATTGATGTTTCAGTAAACTATTCTAGTTTGGAACGAGTGCTGTTTCAGCTATCTTTTCTTGTTTTTAATGTTTGATGTTTCAGTCACGTATTCTAGTTTGCAATGAGTGATGTTTCAGTAATCTATTCTCGTTTGTAATGAGTTATGTTTCAGTAATCTATTCTAGTTTGGAATGAGTGATGTTTCAGTAATCTATTCTAGTTTGGAATGAGTGCTGTCTCAGCAATCTATTCTGGTTTGTAAAGGTAATGTTTCAATATCTTGTTCTAGTTTGGAATTAGTGATGTGTCAGTACTCTATTCTATTTTGGAATGAGTGATATTTCAGGAATCTTGTTTGGAATGAGTGATGTTTCTGTAATCTATTCTTGTTTTGAATGAGTGCTATTTCACTAATCTATTGTGATTTGGAATGAGTGCTGCTTCAGTAATCTATTCTATTTTGGAACGAATGCTGTTTCAGAAATTTTTTCTCGTTTGGAATGAGTGAGTTTTCTGTAAACTATTCTAGTTTGGAATGAGTGTTGTTTGAGTAACCTATTCTAGTTTGGAATGAGTGTTGTGTCAGTAATCTAATACGTTTGTAATGAGAAATGTTTCAATAATCTATTCTCGTTTGTAATGAGTTATGTTTCAGTAATCTATTCTAGTTTGGAATGAGTGCTGTTTCAGCTATCTTTTCTTATTTGGAATGTTGGATGTTTCAGTCATGTATTCTAGATTGCAATGAGTGATGTTTCAGTAATCTATTCTCGTTTGTAATGAGTTATGTTTCAGTAATCTATTCTAGTTTGGAATGAGTGATGTTTCAGTAATCTATTCTAGTTTGGAGTGAGTGCTGTCTCAGCAATCTATTCTGGTTTGTAAAGGTAACGTTTCAATATCTTGTTCTAGTTTGGAATGAGTGACGTATCAGTACCCTATTCTATTTTGGAACGAGTGCTATTTCAGGAATCTTGTTTGGAATGAGTGATGTTTCAGTAATCTATTCTTGTTTTGAATGAGTGCTATTTCATAATTTATTGTGGTTTGGAATGAGTGCTGCTTCAGTAATCTATTCTTGTTTGGAATAATTTTTATTGCAGTAATATATTCTAGTTTGGAATGATTGTTGTTTCAGTAATCTATTATAGTTTGGAATGAGTGTTTTTTCAGTAATCTATTCTAGTTTGGAATGAGCGATGTTTCAGTAATCTATTTTAGTTTGGAATGATTGATGTTTCAGTAAACTATTCTAGTTTGGAATGAGTGCTGTTTCAGCTATCTTTTCTTGTTTGGAATGCTTGATGTTTCAGTCATCTATTCTAGTTTGGAATGAGTGCTATTTCAATAATCTATTGTGGTTTGCAATGTGTGCTGCTTCAGTAATCTATTCTAGTTTGGAATAAATGTTGTTTCAGTGACCTATTCCACTTTGGAATGAGGGTTGTTTTAGTAATCTGTTCTAGTTTGAAATCAGTGCTGTTTCAGTAATCTATTCTAGTTTGTAATGAGCCATGTTTCACCAATCTAACCCATTGTGGAATGAGCAATGTTTCTGCAATCTTTCACAGACTGGAAGGACTGTTGATTCAGTAATCCATGCAAGTTAGGAATGAGGTCTATTTCAGTAACCTATTCTCGTTTGGAATTATTGCTGTATCAGTTATCGATTCTAGTTTGGAATGAGCGATGTTTCAGTAATCTATTGAAGTTTGGAATGACTGATGTTTCAGTAATCTATTCTAGTTTGGAATGATTGCTGTTTCAGTAATCTATTCTAGTTTGGAATGAGCAATGTTTCAGTAATCTATTCCAGTTTGGAGTGAGTGCTGTTTCAGCAATCTATTCTTGTTTGGAATGATTGATGTTTCAGTAATCTATTCTAGTTTGGAATGAGTTCTGTTTCAGTAATCTATTCTAGTTTGTAATGATAATGTTTCAGTATCCTGTTCTAGTTTGGAATGAGTGATGTATCAGTATTCTATTATATTTTGGAACGTGTGCTATTTCAGGAATCTTGTTAGGAATGAGTAATGTTTCTGTAATCTATTCTATTTTTAAATGAGTGCTAATTCACTAATCTATTGTGGTTTGGAATGAGTGCTTCTTCAGTAATCTATTCTTGTTTGGAATGATTGATATTTCAGTCATCTATTCTAGTTTGGAATGAGTGTTTTTTCAGTAATCTAATCTAGTTTGGAATGAGCGATGTTTCAGTAATCTATTCTAGTTTGGAATGATTGATGTTTCAGTAAACTATTCTAGTTTGGAATGATGGCTGTTTCAGCTATCTTTTCTTGTTTGGAATGCTTGATGTTTCAGTCACCTATTCTAGTTTGGATGAGTGCTATTTCAATAAACTATTGTGGTTTGGAATGAGTGCTGCTTCAGTAATCTATTCTTGTTTGGAATGATTGATATTGCAGTAATCTATTCTCGTTTGGAATTATTGTTTTTCAGTAATCTATTCTAGTTTGGAATGAGTATTTTTTCAGTAATCTATTCTAGTTTGGAATGAGCGGCGTTTCAGTAATGTATTCTAGTTTGGAATGATTGCTGTTTCAGTAATCTATTCTAGTTTGGAATGAGCAATGTTTCAGTAATCTATTCTAGTTTGGAGTGAGTGCTGTTTCAGCAATCTATTCTTGTTTGGAATGATTGATGTTTCAGTAATCTATTCTAGTTTGGAATGAGTTCTGTTTCAGTAATCTATTCTAGTTTGTAATGATAATGTTTCAGTATCCCGTTCTAGTTTGGAATGAGTGATGTATCAGTATTCTATTATATTTTGGAATGAGTGCTATTTCAGGAATCTTGTTAGGAATGAGTAATGTTTCTGTAATCTATTCTATTTTTGAATGAGTGCTAATTCAC
This sequence comes from Isurus oxyrinchus, assembly GCA_026770705.1. Classification (NCBI taxonomy): domain Eukaryota; kingdom Metazoa; phylum Chordata; class Chondrichthyes; order Lamniformes; family Lamnidae; genus Isurus; species Isurus oxyrinchus. The sequence continues at coordinate 83,920,537 of JANJGN010000017.1, forward strand.
TAATCTATTGTGGTTTGGAATGAGTGCTTCTTCAGTAATCTATTCTTGTTTGGAATGATTGATATTTCAGTCATCTATTCTAGTTTGGAATGAGTGTTTTTTCAGTAATCTAATCTAGTTTGGAATGAGCGATGTTTCAGTGATCTATTCTAGTTTGGAATGATTGATGTTTCAGTAAACTATTCTAGTTTGGAATGAGGGCTGTTTCAGCTATCTTTTCTTGTTTGGAATGCTTGATGTTTCAGTCATCTATTCTAGTTTGGAATGAGTGCTATTTCAATAAACTATTGTGGTTTGGAATGAGTGCTGCTTCAGTAATCTATTCTTGTTTGGAATGATTGATATTGCAGTAATCTATTCTAGTTTGGAATAATTGTTGTTTCAGTAATCTATTCTAGTTTGGAATGAGTATTTTTTCAGTAATCTATTCTAGTTTGGAATGAGCGGCGTTTCAGTAATGTATTCTAGTTTGGAATGATTGATGTTTCAGTAAACTATTCTAGTTTGGAACGAGTGCTGTTTCAGCTATCTTTTCTTGTTTTTAATGTTTGATGTTTCAGTCACGTATTCTAGTTTGGAATGAGTGATGTTTCAGTAATCTATTCTAGTTTGGAATGAGTGCTGTCTCAGCAATCTATTCTGGTTTGTAAAGGTAATGTTTCAATAACTTGTTCTAGTTTGGAATGAGTGATGTATCAGTACTCTATTCTATTTTGGAATGAGTGATATTTCAGGAATCTTGTTTGGAATGAGTGATGTTTCTGTAATCTATTCTTGTTTTGAATGAGTGCTATTTCACTAATCTATTGTGATTTGGAATGAGTGCTGCTTCAGTAATCTATTCTATTTTGGAACGAATGCTGTTTCAGAAATTTTTTCTCGTTTGGAATGAGTGAGTTTTCTGTAAACTATTCTAGTTTGGAATGAGTGTTGTTTGAGTAACCTATTCTAGTTTGGAATGAGTGTTGTGTCAGTAATCTAATACGTTTGTAATGAGTGATGTTTCAATAATCTATTCTTGTTTGTAATGAGTTATGTTTCAGTAATCTATTCTAGTTTGGAATGAGTGCTGTTTCAGCTATCTTTTCTTATTTGGAATGTTGGATGTTTCAGTCATGTATTCTAGATTGCAATGAGTGCTATTTCAGTAATCTATTCTCGTTTGTAATGAGTTATGTTTCAGTAATCTATTCTAGTTTGGAATGAGTGTTTTTTCAGTAATCTAATCTAGTTTGGAATGAGCGATGTTTCAGTAATCTATTCTAGTTTGGAATGATTGATGTTTCAGTAAACTATTCTAGTTTGGAATGATGGCTGTTTCAGCTATCTTTTCTTGTTTGGAATGCTTGATGTTTCAGTCACCTATTCTAGTTTGGATGAGTGCTATTTCAATAAACTATTGTGGTTTGGAATGAGTTCTGCTTCAGTAATCTATTCTTGTTTGGAATGATTGATATTGCTGTAATCTATTCTCGTTTAGAATTATTGTTGTTTCAGTAATCTATTCTAGTTTGGAATGAGTGTTTTTTCTGTAATCTATTCTAGTTTGGAATGAGCGGCGTTTCAGTAATGTATTCTAGTTTGGAATGATTGCTGTTTCAGTAATCTATTCTAGTTTGGAATGAGCAATGTTTCAGTAATCTATTCTAGTTTGGAGTGAGTGCTGTTTCAGCAATCTATTCTTGTTTGGAATGATTGCTGTTTCAGTAATCTATTCTAGTTTGGAATGAGCAATGTTTCAGTAATCTATTCTAGTTTGGAGTGAGTGCTGTTTCAGAAATCTATTCTTGTTTGGAATGATTGATGTTTCAGTAATCTATTCTAGTTTGGAATGAGTTCTGCTTAAGTAATCTATTCTATTTTGGAACGAATGCTGTTTCAGAAATTTTTTCTCGTTTGGAATGAGTGAGTTTTCTGTAAACTATTCTAGTTTGGAATGAGTGTTGTTTGAGTAACCTATTCTAGTTTGGAATGAGTGTTGTGTCAGTAATCTAATACGTTTGTAATGAGTGATGTTTCAATAATCTATTCTTGTTTGTAATGAGTTATGTTTCAGTAATCTATTCTAGTTTGGAATGAGTGCTGTTTCAGCTATCTTTTCTTATTTGGAATGTTGGATGTTTCAGTCATGTATTCTAGATTGCAATGAGTGCTATTTCAGTAATCTATTCTCGTTTGTAATGAGTTATGTTTCAGTAATCTATTCTAGTTTGGAATGAGTGTTTTTTCAGTAATCTAATCTAGTTTGGAATGAGCGATGTTTCAGTAATCTATTCTAGTTTGGAATGATTGATGTTTCAGTAAACTATTCTAGTTTGGAATGATGGCTGTTTCAGCTATCTTTTCTTGTTTGGAATGCTTGATGTTTCAGTCACCTATTCTAGTTTGGATGAGTGCTATTTCAATAAACTATTGTGGTTTGGAATGAGTTCTGCTTCAGTAATCTATTCTTGTTTGGAATGATTGATATTGCTGTAATCTATTCTCGTTTAGAATTATTGTTGTTTCAGTAATCTATTCTAGTTTGGAATGAGTGTTTTTTCTGTAATCTATTCTAGTTTGGAATGAGCGGCGTTTCAGTAATGTATTCTAGTTTGGAATGATTGCTGTTTCAGTAATCTATTCTAGTTTGGAATGAGCAATGTTTCAGTAATCTATTCTAGTTTGGAGTGAGTGCTGTTTCAGCAATCTATTCTTGTTTGGAATGATTGCTGTTTCAGTAATCTATTCTAGTTTGGAATGAGCAATGTTTCAGTAATCTATTCTAGTTTGGAGTGAGTGCTGTTTCAGAAATCTATTCTTGTTTGGAATGATTGATGTTTCAGTAATCTATTCTAGTTTGGAATGAGTTCTGCTTAAGTAATCTATTCTAGTTTGTAATGATAATGTTTCAGTATCCTGTTCTAGTTTGGAATCAGTGATGTATCAGTATTCTATTATATTTTGGAACGAGTGCTATTTCAGGAATCTTGTTAGGAATGAGTAATGTTTCTGTAATCTATTCTATTTTTGAATGAGTGCTAATTCACTAATCTATTGTGGTTTGGAATGAGTGCTTCTTCAGTAATCTATTCTTGTTTGGAATGATTGATATTTCAGTCATCTATTCTAGTTTGGAATGAGTGTTTTTTCAGTAATCTAATCTAGTTTGGAATGAGCGATGTTTCAGTAATCTATTCTAGTTTGGAATGATTGATGTTTCAGTAAACTATTCTTGTTTGGAATGATGGCTGTTTCAGCTATCTTTTCTTGTTTGGAATGCTTGATGTTTCAGTCATCTATTCTAGTTTGGAATGAGTGCTATTTCAATAAACTATTGTGGTTTGGAATGAGTGCTGCTTCAGTAATCTATTCTTGTTTGGAATGATTGATATTGCAGTAATCTATTCTAGTTTGGAATAATTGTTGTTTCAGTCATCTATTCTAGTTTGGAATGAGTGTTTTTTCAGTAATCTAATCTAGTTTGGAATGAGCGATGTTTCAGTAATCTATTCTAGTTTGGAATGATTGATGTTTCAGTAATCTATTCTAGTTTGGAATGAGTTCCGTTTCAGTAATCTATTCTAGTTTGTAATGATAATGTTTCAGTATCCTGTTCTAGTTTGGAATGAGTGATGTATCAGTATTCTATTATATTTTGGAACGAGTGCTATTTCAGGAATCTTGTTAGGAATGAGTAATGTTTCTGTAATCTATTCTATTTTTAAATGAGTGCTAATTCACTAATCTATTGTGGTTTGGAATGAGTGCTTCTTCAGTAATCTATTCTTGTTTGGAATGATTGATATTTCAGTCATCTATTCTAGTTTGGAATGAGTGTTTTTTCAGTAATCTAATCTAGTTTGGAATGAGCGATGTTTCAGTAATCTATTCTAGTTTGGAATGATTGATGTTTCAGTAAACTATTCTAGTTTGGAATGATGGCTGTTTCAGCTATCTTTTCTTGTTTGGAATGCTTGATGTTTCAGTCACCTATTCTAGTTTGGATGAGTGCTATTTCAATAAACTATTGTGGTTTGGAATGAGTGCTGCTTCAGTAATCTATTCTTGTTTGGAATGATTGATATTGCTGTAATCTATTCTCGTTTGGAATTATTGTTGTTTCAGTAATCTATTCTAGTTTGGAATGAGTGTTTTTTCTGTAATCTATTCTAGTTTGGAATGAGCGGCGTTTCAGTAATGTATTCTAGTTTGGAATGATTGCTGTTTCAGTAATCTATTTTAGTTTGGAATGAGCAATGTTTCAGTAATCTATTCTAGTTTGGAGTGAGTGCTGTTTCAGCAATCTATTCTTGTTTGGAATGATTGATGTTTCAGTAATCTATTCTAGTTTGGAATGAGTTCTGTTTCAGTAATCTATTCTAGTTTGTAATGATAATGTTTCAGTATCCTGTTCTAGTTTGGAATGAGTGATGTATCAGTATTCTATTATATTTTGGAACGAGTGCTATTTCAGGAATCTTGTTAGGAATGAGTAATGTTTCTGTAATCTATTCTATTTTTGAATGAGTGCTAATTCACTAATCTATTGTGGTTTGGAATGAGTGCTTCTTCAGTAATCTATTCTTGTTTGGAATGATTGATATTTCAGTCATCTATTCTAGTTTGGAATGAGTGTTTTTTCAGTAATCTAATCTAGTTTGGAATGAGCGATGTTTCAGTAATCTATTCTAGTTTGGAATGATTGATGTTTCAGTAAACTATTCTAGTTTGGAATGAGGGCTGTTTCAGCTATCTTTTCTTGTTTGGAATGCTTGATGTTTCAGTCATCTATTCTAGTTTGGAATGAGTGCTATTTCAATAAACTATTGTGGTTTGGAATGAGTGCTGCTTCAGTAATCTATTCTTGTTTGGAATGATTGATATTGCAGTAATCTATTCTAGTTTGGAATAATTGTTGTTTCAGTCATCTATTCTAGTTTGGAATGAGTGTTTTTTCAGTAATCTAATCTAGTTTGGAATGAGCGATGTTTCAGTAATCTATTCTAGTTTGGAATGATTGATGTTTCAGTAAACTATTCTAGTTTGGAATGAGGGCTGTTTCAGCTATCTTTTCTTGTTTGGAATGCTTGATGTTTCAGTCATCTATTCTAGTTTGGAATGAGTGCTATTTCAATAAACTATTGTGGTTTGGAATGAGTGCTGCTTCAGTAATCTATTCTTGTTTGGAATGATTGATATTGCAGTAATCTATTCTAGTTTGGAATGAGTATTTTTTCAGTAATCTATTCTAGTTTGGAATGAGCGGCGTTTCAGTAATGTATTCTAGTTTGGAATGATTGATGTTTCAGTAAACTATTCTAGTTTGGAATGAGTGCTGTTTCAGCTATCTTTTCTTGTTTTTAATGTTTGATGTTTAAGTCATGTATTCTAGTTTGCAATGAGTGATGTTTCAGTAATCTATTCTCGTTTGTAATGAGTTATGTTTCAGTAATCTATTCTAGTTTGGAATGAGTGATGTTTCAGTAATCTATTCTAGTTTGGAATGAGTGCTGTCTCAGCAATCTATTCTGGTTTGTAAAGGTAATGTTTCAATATCTTGTTCTAGTTTGGAATTAGTGATGTATCAGTACTCTATTCTATTTTGGAACGAGTGATATTTCAGGAATCTTGTTTGGAATGAGTGATGTTTCTGTAATCTATTCTTGTTTTGAATGAGTGCTATTTCACTAATCTATTGTGATTTGGAATGAGTGCTGCTTCAGTAATCTATTATATTTTGGAACGAATGCTGTTTCAGAAATTTTTTCTCATTTGGAATGAGTGAGTTTTCTGTAAACTATTCTAGTTTGGAATGAGTGTTGTTTAAGTAACCTATTCTAGTTTGGAATGAGTGTTGTGTCAGTAATCTAATACGTTTGTAATGAGTGATGTTTCCGTAATCTATTCTCGTTTGTAATGAGTTATGTTTCAGTAATCTATTCTCGTTTGGAATGAGTGCTGTTTCAGCTATCTTTTCTTATTTGGAATGTTGGATGTTTCAGTCATGTATTCTAGATTGCAATGAGTGATGTTTCAGTAATCTATTCTCGTTTGTAATGAGTTATGTTTCAGTAATCTATTCTAGTTTGGAATGAGTGATGTTTCAGTAATCTATTCTAGTTTGGAGTGAGTGCTGTCTCAGCAATCTATTCTGGTTTGTAAAGGTAACGTTTCAATATCTTGTTCTAGTTTGGGATGAGTGACGTATCAGTACCCTATTCTATTTTGGAACGAGTGATATTTCAGGAATCTTGTTTGGAATGAGTGATGTTTCTGTAATCTATTCTTGTTGTGAATGAGTGCTATTTCAGTAATTTATTGTGGTTTGGAATGAGTGCTGCTTCAGTAATCTATTCTTGTTTGGAATAATTTTTATTGCAGTAATATATTCTAGTTTGGAATGATTGTTAGTTCAGTAATCTATTATAGTTTGGAATGAGTGATTTTTCAGTAATCTATTCTAGTTTGGAATGAGCGATGTTTCAGTAATCTATTCTAGTTTGGAATGATTGATGTTTCAGTAAACTATTCTAGTTTGGAATGAGTGCTGTTTCAGCTATCTTTTCTTGTTTGGAATGCTTGATGTTTCAGTCATCTATTCTAGTTTGGAATGAGTGCTATTTGAATAATCTATTGTGGTTTGCAATGTGTGCTGCTTCAGTAATCTATTCTTGTTTGGAATGATTGATATTGCAGTAATCTATTCTAGTTTGGAATAATTGTTGTTTCAGTAATCTATTCTAGTTTGGAACGAGTGCTGTTTCAGCTATCTTTTCTTGTTTGGAATGCTGGATGTTTCAGTCATCTATTCTAGTTTGGAATGAGTGCTATTTGAATAATCTATTCTAGTTTGTAATGATGATGTTTCAGTATCCTATTCTAGTTTGGAATGAATGATGTTTCAATAATCTATTCAAGTTTGGAATGAGTGCTGTTTCAGTAATCTATTCTAGTTTGGAATGATTGATGTTGCAGTAATCTATTCTTGTTTGGAATGAGTGATGTTTCAGTAATCTATTCTATTTCGGAACGAATGCTGTTTCAGAAATTTTTTCTCGTTTGGAATGAGTGAGTTTTCTGTAAACTATTCTAGTTTGGAATGAGTGTTGTTTGAGTAATCTATTCTAGTTTGGAATGAGTGTTGTGTCTGTAATCTAATAAGTTTGTAATGAGTGATGTTTCAGTAATCTATTCTCGTTTGTAATGAGTTATGTTTCAGTAATCTATTCTAGTTTGGAATGAGCGATGTTTCAGTACTCTATTCTAGTTTGGAATGAGTGCTGTTTCAGCTATCTTTTCTTGTTTGGAATGTTTGATGTTTCATCATGTATTCTCGTTTGCAATGAGTGATGTTTCAGTAATCTATTCTCGTTTGTAATGAGTTATATGTCAATAATCTATTCTAGTTTGGAATGATTGATCTTTCAGAAAACTATTCTGGTTTGGAGTGAGTGCTGTTTCAGCTATCTTTTCTTGTTTGGAATGCTTGATGTTTCAGTCATCTATTCTAGTTTGGAATGAGTGCTATTTCAATAATCTATTGTGGTTTGGAATTAGTGCTGCTTCAGTAATCTATTCTTGTTTGGAACGATTGATATTACAGTAATCTATTCTAGTTTGGAATAATTGTTGTTTCAGTAATCTATTCTAGTTTGGAATGAGTGTTTTTTCAGTAATCTATTCTAGTTTGGAATGATTGATGTTTCAGTAATGTATTCTAGTTTGGAATGAGTGCTGTTTCAGCTATCTTTTCTTGTTTGGAATGCTTGATGTTTCAGTCATCTATTCTAGTTTGGAATAAGTGCTATTTCAATAATCTATTCCAATTTGTAATGATGATGTTTCAGTATCCTATTCTAGTTTGGAATGAATGATGTTTCAATAATCTATTCTAGTTTGGAATGATTGCTGTTTCAGTAATCTATTCTAGTTTGGAATGATTGATGTTGCAGTAATCTATTCTTGTTTGGAATGAGTGATGTTTCAGTAATCAATTCTATTTTGGAACGAATGCTGTTTCAGAAATTTTTTCTCGTTTGGAATGAGTGAGTTTTCTGTAAACTATTCTAGTTTGGAATGAGTGTTGTTTGAGTAATCTATTCTAGTTTGGAATGAGTGTTGTGTCTGTAATCTAATAAGTTTGTAATGAGTGATGTTTCAGTAATCTATTCTCATTTGTAATGAGTTATGTTTCAGTAATCTATTCTAGTTTGGAATGAGCGATGTTTCAGTACTCTATTCTAGTTTGGAATGAGTGTTGTTTCAGCTATCTTTTCTTGTTTGGAATGTTTGATGTTTCAGTCATGTATTCTAGTTTGCAATGAGTGATGTTTCAGTAATCTATTCTCATTTGTAATGAGTTATATTTCAGCAATCTATTCTAGTTTGGAATGATTGATCTTTCAGAAAACTATTCTGGTTTGGAATGATGGCTGTTTCAGCGATCTTTTCTTGTTTGGAATGCTTGATATTGCAGTAATCTATTCTAGTTAGGAATAATTGTTGTTTCAATTATCTATTCTGGTTTGGAATGAGTGTTTTTTCAGTAATCTATTCTAGTTTGGAATGAGCGGTGTTTAGGTAATGTATTCTAGTTTGGAATGATTGATGTTTCAGTAAACTATTCTAGGTTGGAATGAGTGCTGTTTCAGCTATCTTTTCTTGTTTGGAATGCTTGATGTTTCAGTCATGTATTCTAGTTTGGAATGAGGGCTGTTTCAGCTATCTTTTCTTGTTTGGAATGCTTGATGTTTCAGTCATCTATTCTAGTTTGGAATGAGTGCTATTTCAATAATCTATTCTAGTTTGTAATGATGATGTTTCAGTAATCTATTCTAGTTTGGAATGATTGATGTTTCAGTAATCTATTCTTGTTTGGAATGAGTGATATTTCAGTAATCTATTCTACTTTGGAACGAATGCTGTTTCAGAAATTTTTTCTCGCTTGGAATGAGTGAGTTTTCTGTAAACTATTCTAGTTTGGAATGAGTGTTGTTTGAGCAATCTATTCTGGTTTGGAATGAGTGTTGTGTCAGTAATCTAATAAGTTTGTAATGAGTGATGTTTCAGTAATCTATTCTCGTTTGTAATGAGTTATGTTTCAGTAATCTATTCTAGTTTGGAATGAGTGCTGTTTCAGCTATCTTTTCTTGTTTGGAATGTTGGATGTTTCAGTAATCTATTCTAGTTTGGAATGAGTGATGTTTCAGTAATCTATTCTAGTTTGGAGTGAGTGCTGTCTCAGCAATCTATTCTGGTTTGTAAAGGTAATGTTTCAATATCTTGTTCTAGTTTGGAATTAGTGATGTATCAGTACTCTATTCTATTTTGGAACGAGTGCTATTTCAGGAATCTTGTTTGGAATGAGTGATGTTTCTGTAATCTATTCTTGTTTTGAATGAGTGCTATTTCACTAATCTACTGTGATTTGGAATGAGTGCTGCTTCAGTAATCTATTCTATTTTGGAACGAATGCTGTTTCAGAAATTTTTTCTCGTTTGGAATGAGTGCGTTTTGTGTAAACTATTCTAGTTTGGAATGAGTGTTGTTTGAGTAACCTATTCTAGTTTGGAATGAGTGTTGTGTCAGTAATCTATTCTAGTTTGTAAAGATAATGTTTCAGTATCTTGTTCTCGTTTGGAATGAGTGATGCATCAGTACTCTATTCTATTTTGGAACGAGTGCTATTTCTGGAATCTTGTTTGGAATGAGTGATGTTTCTGTAATCTATTCTTGTTTTGAATGAGTGCTAATTCACTAATCTATTGTGGTTTGGAATGAGTGCTTCTTCAGTAATCTATTCTTGTTTGGAATGATTGATATTTCAGTCATCTATTCTAGTTTGGAATGAATGTTTTTTCAGTAATCTAATCTAGTTTGGAATGAGCGATGTTTCAGTAATCTATTCTAGTTTGGAATGATTGATGTTTCAGTAAACTATTCTAGTTTGGAATGAGGGCTGTTTCAGCTATCTTTTCTTGTTTGGAATGCTTGATGTTTCAGTCATCTATTCTAGTTTGGAATGAGTGCTATTTCAATAATCTATTGTGGTTTGGAATGAGTGCTGCTTCAGTAATCTATTCTTGTTTGGAATGATTGATATTGCAGTAATCGATTCTAGTTTGGAATAATTGTTGTTTCAGTAATCTATTCTAGTTTGGAATGAGTGTTTTTTCTGTAATCTATTCTAGTTTGGAATGAGCGGCGTTTCAGTAATGTATTCTAGTTTGGAATGATTGATGTTTCAGTAAACTATTCTAGTTTGGAATGAGTGCTGTTTCAGCTTTCTTTTCTTGTTTGGAATGCTTGATGTTTCAGTCATCTATTCTAGTTTGGAATGAGTGCTATTTCAATAATCTATTCTAGTTTGTAATGATGATGTTTCAGTATCCTATTCTAGTTTGGAACGAATGATGTTTCAATAATCTATTCTAGTTTGGAATGATTGCTGTTTCAGTAATCTATTCTAGTTTGGAATGATTGATGTTTCAGTAATCTATTCTTGTTTGGAATGAGTGATGTTTCAGTAATGTATTCTATTTTGAAACGAATGCTGTTTCAGAAATATTTTCTCGTTTGGAATGAGTGAGTTTTCTGTAAACTATTCTAGTTTGGAATGAGTGTTGTTTGAGTAATCTATTCTCGTTTGCAATGAGTGTTGTGTCAGTAATCTAATAAGTTTGTAATGAGTGATGTTTCAATAATCTATTCTCATTTGTAATGAGTTATGTTTCAGTAATCTATTCTAGTTTGGAATGAGCAATGTTTCAGTACTCTATTCTAGTTTGGAATGAGTGCTGTTTCAGCTATCTTTTCTGGTTTGGAATGTTTGATGTTTCAGTCATGTATTCTTGTTTGCAATGAGTGATGTTTCAGTAATCTATTCTTGATTGGAATGAGTGATGTTTCAGTAATCTATTCTATTTTGGAACAAATGCTGTTTCAGAAATGTTTTGTCGTCTGGAATGAGTGAGTTTTCTGTAATCTATTCTAGTTTGGAATGAGTGATGTTTCAGTAATCTATTCTAGTTTGGAGTGAGTGCTGTCTCAGCAATCTATTCTGCTTTGTAAAGGTAATGGTTCAATATCTTGTTCTAGTTTGGAATGAGTGATGTATCAGTACTCTATTCTATTTTGGAATGAGTGCAATTTCAGGAATCTTGTTTGGAATGAGTGATGTTTCAGTCATCTATTCTTGTTTTGAATGATTGATATTGCAGTAATCTATTCTAGTTTGGACTGATTGTTGCTTCGGTAATCTATTATAGTTTGGAATGAGTGTTCTTTCAGGAATCTATTCTAGTTTGGAATGAGCGATGCTTCTGTAATCTATTGTAGTTTGGAATGATTGATGTTTCAGCTATCTTTTCTTGTTTGGAATGTTGGATGTTTCAGTCATGTATTCTAGTTTGCAATGAGTGCTATTTCAATAATCTATTGTGGTTTGGAATGAGTGCTGCTTCACTAATCTATTCTTGTTTGGAATGATTGATATTGCAGTAATCTATTCTAGTTTGGAATAATTGTTGTTTCAGTAATCTATTCTAGTTTGGAATGAGTGTTTTTTTCAGTAATCTATTCTAGTTTGGAATGAGCGGTGTTTCAGTAATGTATTCTAGTTTGGAATGATTGATGTTTCAGTAAACTATTCTAGTTTGGAATGAGTGCTGTTTCAGCTATCTTTTCTTGTTTGGAATGCTTGATGTTTCAGTCATCTATTCTAGTTTGGAATGAGTGCTATTTCAATAATCTATTCTAGTTTGTAATGATGATGTTTCAGTATCCTATTCTAGTTTGGAATGAATGATGTTTCAATAATCTATTCTCGTTTGGAATGATTGATGTTTCAGTAACCTATTGTAGTTTGGAATGAGTGCTGTTTCAGTAATCTATTCTTGTTTGGAATGACTGATATTGCAGTAATCTATTCTAGTTTGGAATGAGTGATGTTTCAGTAATGTATTCTATTTTGGAACGAATGCTGTTTCAGTAATTTTTTCTCGTTTGGAATGAGTGAGTTTTCTGTAAATTTTTCTAGTTTGGAATGAGTGTTGTTTGAATAATCTATTCTAGTTTGGAATGAGTGTTGTGTCTGTAATCTAATAAGTTTGTAATGAGTGATGTTTCTGTAATCTATTCTCGTTTGTTATGAGTTATGTTTCAGTACTCTATTCTAGTTTGGAATGTGCGTTTCTTCAGTAATCTATTCCAGTTTTGAGTGAGCGATGTTTCAGTAATCTATTCCAGTTTGGAATGATTGACGTTTCAGTAATCTATTCTAGTTTGGAATGATTGATGTTTCAGTAATCTATTCTTGTTTGGAATGAGCGATGTTTCAGTAATCTATTCTATTTTGGAACGAATGCTTTTTCAGTAATCTTTCCTTGTTTGGAATGAGTGAGTTTTCTGTAAACTATTCTAGTTTGGAATGAGTGTTGTTTGAGTAATCTATTCTAGTTCTGAATGATTGTTGTTTCAGGATTCTATTATAGTTTGGAATGAGTGTTTTTTCAGTAATCTATTCTAGTTTGGAATGAGCGATGTTTCAGTAATCTATTCTAGTTTGGAATGATTGATGTTTCAGTAAATTATTCTAGTTTGGAATGAGTGCTGTTTCAGCTATCTTTTCTTGTTTGGAATGCTTGATGTTTCAGTCATCTATTCTAGTTTGGAATGAGTGCTATTTCAATAATCTCTTCTGGTTTGTAATGATGATGTTTCAGTATCCTATTCTAGTTTGGAATGAATGATGTTTCAGTAATCTATTCTTGTTTGGAATGAGTGATGTTTCAGTAATCTATTCTAGTTTGGAATGTGTGTTTTTTCAGTAATCTATTCTAGTTTGGAATGAGCGGTGTTTCAGTAAACTATTCTAGTTTGGAAGGAGTACTGTTTCAGCTATCTTTTCTTGTTTGGAATGCTTGATGTTTCAGTCATCTATTCTAGTTTGGAATGAGTGCTATTTCAGTAATCTATTCTAGTTTCAAATGATGATGTTTCAGTATCCTATTATAATTTGGAATGAGTGATTTTTAAGTAATTTTTTCTAGTTCGGAATGATTGCTGTTTCAGTACTCTATTGTAGTTTGGAATGTGCGTTTCTTCAGTAATCTATTCCAGTTTTGAATGAGCGATGTTTCAGTAATCTATTCCAGTTTGGAATAATTGATGTATCAGTACTCTATTCTATTTTGGAATGATTGATGTTTCAGTAATCTATTCAATTTTGGAACGAATGCTGTTTCAGTAATCTTTTCTTGTTTGGAATAAGTGAGTTTTCTGTAAACTATTCTAGTTTGGAATGAGTGTTATTTGAGTAATCTATTCTAGTTCGGAATGATTGTTGTTTCAGTAATCTATTATAGTTTGGAATGAGTGGTTTTTCAGTAAACTATTTTAATTTGGAATGAGCGATGTTTCAGTAATCTATTCCAGTTTGGAATGATTGATGTTTCAGTAAACTATTCTAGTTTGGAATGAGTGCTGTTTCAGCTATCTTTTCTTGTTTGGAATGCTTGATGTTTCAGTCATCTATTCTAGTTTGGAATGAGTGCTATTTCAATAATCTATTGTGGTTTGGAATGAGTGCTGCTTCAGTAATCTATTCTTGTTTGGAATGATTGATATTGCAGTAATCGATTCTAGTTTGGAATAATTGTTGTTTCAGTAATCTATTCTAGTTTGGAATGAGTGTTTTTTCTGTAATCTATTCTAGTTTGGAATGAGCGGTGTTTCAGTAATGTATTGTAGTTTGGAATGATTGATGTTTCAGTAAACTATTCTAGTTTGGAATGAGTGCTGTTTCAGCTATCTTTTCTTCTTTGGAATGCTTGATGTTTCAGTCATCTATTCTAGTTTGGAATGAGTGCTATTTGAATAATCTATTCTAGTTTGTAATGATGATGTTTCAGTATCCTATTCTAGTTTGGAACGAATGATGTTTCAATAATCTATTCTAGTTTGGAATGATTGCTGTTTCAGTAATCTATTCTAGTTTGGAATGATTGATGTTTCAGTAATCTATTCTTGTTTGGAATGAGTGATGTTTCAGTAATGTATTCTATTTTGAAACGAATGCTGTTTCAGAAATATTTTCTCGTTTGGAATGAGTGAGTTTTCTGTAAACTATTCTAGTTTGGAATGAGTGTTGTTTGAGTAATCTATTCTCGTTTGCAATGAGTGTTGTGTCAGTAATCTAATAAGTTTGTAATGAGTGATGTTTTCAGTAATCTATTCTCATTTGTAATGAGTTATGTTTCAGTAATCTATTCTAGTTTGGAATGAGCAATGTTTCAGTACTCTATTCTAGTTTGGAATGAGTGCTGTTTCAGCTATCTTTTCTGGTTTGGAATGTTTGATGTTTCAGTCATGTATTCTTGTTTGCAATGAGTGATGTTTCAGTAATCTATTCTTGATTGGAATGAGTGATGTTTCAGTAATCTATTCTATTTTGGAACAAATGCTGTTTCAGAAATGTTTTGTCGTCTGGAATGAGTGAGTTTTCTGTAATCTATTCTAGTTTGGAATGAGTGATGTTTCAGTAATCTATTCTAGTTTGGAGTGAGTGCTGTCTCAGCAATCTATTCTGCTTTGTAAAGGTAATGGTTCAATATCTTGTTCTAGTTTGGAGTGAGTGATGTATCAGTACTCTATTCTATTTTGGAATGAGTGCAATTTCAGGAATCTTGTTTGGAATGAGTGATGTTTCAGTCATCTATTCTTGTTTTGAATGAGTGCTATTTCACTAATGTATTGTGGTTTGGAATGAGTGCTGCTTCACTAATCTATTCTTGTTTGGAATGATTGATATTGCAGTAATCTATTCTAGTTTGGAATAATTGTTGTTTCAGTAATCTATTCTAGTTTGGAATGAGTGTTTTTTCTGTAATCTATTCTAGTTTGGAATGAGCGGTGTTTCAGTAATGTATTCTAGTTTGGAATGATTGATGTTTCAGTAAACTATTCTAGTTTGGAATGAGTGCTGTTTCAGCTATCTTTTCTTGTTTGGAATGCTTGATGTTTCAGTCATCTATTCTAGTTTGGAATGAGTGCTGTTTCAATAATCTATTCTAGTTTGTAATGATGATGTTTCAGTATCCTATTCTAGTTTGGAATGAATGATGTTTCAATAATCTATTCTAGTTTGGAATGATTGATGTTTCAGTAACCTATTGTAGTTTGGAATGAGTGCTGTTTCAGTAATCTATTCTTGTTTGGAATGAGTGATGTTTCAGTAATGTATTCTATTTTGGAACGAATGCTGTTTCAGTAATTTTTTCTCGTTTGGAATGAGTGAGTTTTCTGTAAATCTTTCTAGTTTGGAATGAGTGTTGTTTGAATAATCTATTCTAGTTTGGAATGAGTGTTGTGTCTGTAATCTAATAAGTTTGTAATGAGTGATGTTTCAGTAATCTATTCTCGTTTGTTATGAGTTATGTTTCAGTAATCGATTCTAGTTTGGAATGAGCGATGTTTCCGTAATCTATTCCAGTTTGGAAAGATTTCTGTTTCAGTAATCTATTCTTGTTTGGAATGATTGATGTTTCAGTAATCTATTCTTGTTTGGAATGAGTGATGTTTCAGTAATCTATTCTATATTGGAACGAATGCTGTTTCAGTAATCTTTTCTTGTTTGGAATGAGTGATTCTTCTGTAAACTATTTTAGTTTAGAATGAGTGTTGTTTGAGTAATCTATTCTAGGTCGAAATGAGTGTTGTCTCAGTAATCTATTCTCGTTTGTAATGAGTTATGTTTCAGTAAACTATTCTAGTTTGGAATGAGCGATGTTTCAGTAATCTATTCTAGTTTGGAGTGAGTTCTGTTTCAGTAATCTATTCTAGTTTGTAAAGATAATGTTTCAGTATCTTGTTCTCGTTTGGAATGAGTGATGTGTCAGTACTCTATTCCATTTTGGAACAAGTGCTATTTCAGGAATCTTGTTTGGAATGAGTGATGTTTCTGTAATCTATTCTTGTTTTGAATAAGTGCTATTTCACTAATTTATTGTGGTTTGGAATGAGTGCTTCTTCAGTAATCTATTCTTGTTTGGAATGATTGATATTTCAGTAATCTATTCTAGTTTGGAATGAGTATTTTTTCAGTAATCTATTCAAGTTTGGAATGAGCGATGTTTCTGTAATGTATTCTAGTTTGGAATGAGTGCTATTTCAGTAATCTATTCTAGTTTGGAATGATTGTTGTTTCAGTACTCTATTCTGGTTTGGAACGTGCGTTTCTCCAGTAATCTATTCCAGTTTTGAATGAGCGATGTTTCAGTAATCTATTCTAGTTTGGAATGATTGATGTCTCTGTAATCTATTCTGGTTTGGAATGATTGATGTTTCAGTATTCTATTGTATTTTGGAATGAGTGTTGTATCGGTAATCTATTCTATTTTGGAATGAATGCTGTTTCAGTAATCTTTTCTTGTTTGGAATGAGCGCGTTTTCTGTAAACTATTCTAGTTTGGAATGAGTGTTGTTTCAGGATCTATTATAATTCGGAATGAGTGTTGTGTCAGTGATCTAATAAGTTTGTAATGAGTGATGTTTCAGTAATCTATGCTTGTTTGTAATGAGTTATGTTTCATTAATCTATTGTTTGTAATGGGTGCTGTTTCAGTAATCTATTCTAGTTTGGAATGAGTGTTGTTCAGTAATCTATTCTAGCTTGTAATGAGTGATGTTTCAGTACACAATTCTAGTTTGGAATGAGCGATGTTTCAGTAATGTATTCTAGTTTGGAGTGAGTGCTGTTTCAGCAATCTATTCTTGTTTGGAATGATTGATGTTTCAGTAATCTATTCTAGTTTGTAAAGATAATGTTTCAGTGCTATTTCAGGAATCTTGTATGGAATGAGTGATGTTTCTGTAATCTATTCTTGTTTTGAATGAGTGCTATTTCACTAATCTATTGTGGTTTGGAATGAGTGCTTCTTCAGTCATCTATTCTTGTTTGGAATGAATGATATTTCAGTAATAAGTTCCAGTTTGGAATGAGTATTTTTTCAGTAATCTATTCTAGTTTGGAATGAGCGATGTTTCTGTAATGTGTTCTAGTTTGGAATGATTGATGTTTCAGTAATCTAATCTAGTTTAGAATGAGTGCTGTTTCAGCAATCTATTTTTGTTTGAAATGCTTGATGTTTCAGTCATCTATTCTAGTTTGGAATGAGTGCTATTTCAGTAATCTATTCTAGCTTGTAATGATGATGTTTCAGTATCCTATTATAAGTTGGAATGAGTGATGTTTCAGTAATCTATTCTAGTATGTAATGATTGCTGTTTCAGTACTCTATTCTAGTTTGGAATGTGCGTTTCTTCAGTAATCTATTCCAGTTTTGAATGAGCGATGTTTCAGTAATCTATTCTCATTTGTAATGAGTTATTTTTCAGTAATCTAGTTTGGAATGAGCGATGTTTCAGTAATCTATTCTAGTTTGTAAAGATAATGTTTCAGTATCTTGTTCTAGTTTGGAATGAGGGATGTATCAGTACTCTATTCTATTTTGGAACGACGGCTATTTCAGAAATCTTGTTTGGAATTAGTGATGTTTCTGTAATCTATTCTTATTTTGAATGAGTGTTATTTCACTAATCTATTGTTGTTTGGAATGAGTGCTGCTTCAGTAATCTATTCTTGTTTGGAATGATTGATAATGCAGTAATCTATTCTAGTTTGGAATGATTGTTGTTTCAGTAATCTATTCTAGTTTGGAATGAGCGATCTTTTTGTAATGTATTCTAGTTTGGAATTATTGATGTTTCAGTAATGTATTCTAGTTTGGAATGAGTGCTGTTTCAGCTATTTTTTCTTGTTTGGAATGTTTGATGTTTCAGTCATGTATTCTAGTTTCCAATGAGTGCTATTTCAGTAATCTATTTTAGTTTGTAATGATGATGTTTCAGTATCCTATTCTAGTTTGGAATGAGTGATGGTTCAGTAATCTATTCTAGTTTGGAATGATTGCTGTTTCAGTAATCTATTCTAGTTTGGAATGATTGATGTTTCAGTAATCTATTCTATTTTGGAACGAATGCTGTTTCAGTACTCTTTTCTTGTTTGGAATGAGTAATTCTTCTGTAAACTATTCTAGTTTGGAATGAGTTATGTTTGTGTAATCTATTCTTGTTTGTAATGGGTGCTGTTTCAGTAATCTATTCTAGTTTGGAATGAGTGTTGTTCAGTAATCTATTGTCGTTTGTAATGAGTAATGTT
Organism: Isurus oxyrinchus; assembly: GCA_026770705.1. Taxonomy (NCBI): domain Eukaryota; kingdom Metazoa; phylum Chordata; class Chondrichthyes; order Lamniformes; family Lamnidae; genus Isurus; species Isurus oxyrinchus. The sequence continues at coordinate 83,938,736 of JANJGN010000017.1, forward strand.
TCAGTAAACTATTCTAGTTTGGAATGAGTGCTTTTCAGCAACATATTCTTGTTTGGAATGATTGATGTTTCAGTAATCTATTCTAGTTTGTAATGATTGATGTTTCAGTAATATATTCTTGTTTGCAATGAGTTATGTTTCAGTAATCTATTCTTGTTGGTAATGGGTGCTGTTTCAGTAATCTATTCTAGTTTGGAATGAGTGTTGTTCAGTAATCTATTCTAGTTTGCAATGAGTGATGTTTCAGTAATCTATTCTATATTGGAACGAATGCTGTTTCAGTAATCTTTTCTTGTTTGGAATGAGTGATTCTTCTGTAAACTATTCTAGTTTAGAATGAGTGTTGTTTGAGTAATCTATTCTAGTTCGAAATGAGTGTTGTCTCAGTAATCTATTCTCGTTTGTAATGAGTTATGTTTCAGTAAACTATTCTAGTTTGGAATGAGTGCTGTTTCAGTAATCTATTCTAGTTTGTAAAGATAATGTTTCAGTATCTTGTTCTCGTTTGGAATGAATGATGTGTCAGTACTCTATTCCATTTTGGAACAAGTGCTATTTCAGGAATCTTGTTTGGAATGAGTGATGTTTCTGTAATCTATTCTTGTTTTGAATAAGTGCTATTTCACTAATCTATTGTGGTTTGGAATGAGTGCTTCTTCAGTAATCTATTCTTGTTTGGAATGATTGATATTTCAGTAATCTATTCTAGTTTGGAATGAGTATTTTTTCAGTAATCTATTCAAGTTTGGAATGAGCGATGTTTCTGTAATGTATTCTAGTTTGGAATGATTGATATTTCAGTAATCTATTCTAGTTTGGAATCAGTGCTGTTTCAGCAATCTATTGTGGTTTGGAACGCTTGACGTTTCAGTCATCTATTCTGATTTGCAATGAGTGCTATTTCAGTAATCTATTCTAGTTTGGAATGATTGTTGTTTCAGTACTCTATTCTGGTTTGGAACGTGTGTTTCTCCAGTAATCTATTCCAGTTTTGAATGAGCGATGTTTCAGTAATCTATTCTAGTTTGGAATGATTGATGTCTCTGTAACCTATTCTGGTTTGGAATGATTGATGTTTCAGTATTCTATTGTATTTTGGAATGAGTGTTGTATCGGTAATCTATTCTATTTTGGAACGAATGCTGTTTCAGTAATCTTTTCTTGTTTGGAATGAGCGCGTTTTCTGTAAACTATTCTAGTTTGGAATGAGTGTTGTTTCAGGAATCTATTATAATTCGGAATGAGTGTTGTGTCAGTGATCTAATAAGTTTGTAATGAGTGATGTTTCAGTAATCTATGCTTGTTTGTAATGAGTTATGTTTCAATAATCTATTGTTTGTAATGGGTGCTGTTTCAGTAATCTATTCTAGTTTGGAATGAGTGTTGTTCAGTAATCTATTCTAGCTTGTAATGAGTGATGTTTCAGTACACTATTCTAGTTTGGAATGAGCGATGTTTCAGTAATGTATTCTAGTTTGGAGTGAGTGCTGTTTCAGCAATCTATTCTTGTTTGGAATGATTGATGTTTCAGTAATCTATTCTAGTTTGTAAAGATAATGTTTCAGTATCTTGTTCTCGTTTGGAATGGGTGATGTATCAGTACTGTATTCTATTTTGGAACGAGTGCTATTTCAGGAATCTTGTATGGATTGAGTGATGTTTCTGTAATCTATTCTTGTTTTGAATGAGTGCTATTTCACTAATCTATTGTGGTTTGGAATGAGTTCTTCTTCAGTCATCTATTCTTCTTTGGAATGAATGATATTTCAGTAATATGTTCCAGTTTGGAATGAGTATTTTTTCAGTAATCTATTCTAGTTTGGAATGAGCGATGTTTCTGAAATGTGTTCTAGTTTGGAATGATTGATGTTTCAGTAATCTATTCTAGTTTAGAATGAGTGCTGTTTCAGCAATCTATTTTTGTTTGAAATGCTTGATGTTTCAGTCATCTATTCTAGTTTGGAATGAGTGCTATTTCAGTAATCTATTCTAGCTTGTAATGATGATGTTTCAGTATCCTATTATAAGTTGGAATGAGTGATGTTTCAGTAATCTATTCTAGTTTGGAATGAGTGCTGTTTCAATAATCTATGCTGCTTTGGAATGAGTGATAAGCGCATAAGACCATAAAACATAGGAGCAGAAATTAAGCCATTCAGCCCATCAAGTCTTTTCTGCCATTCATTCATGGCTGATAAGTTTCTCCACCCCATTCTCCCACCTTTCTCTCCGTAACCTTTGATCCCCTTACCCGTCAAGATCCTATGTCTCTCATAATGTTTCAGTTATCTATTCTAGTTTGGAATGAGTGCTATTTCACTAACCTAATGTAGTTTGGAATGTGTGCTGCTTCACTAATTTGTTCTTGTTTGGAATGAATGATGATTCAGTAATCTAATCTTGTTTGGAATGATTGATGATTCAATAATATATTCTAGTTTGGAATGAGTACTGTTTCAGTAATCTATTCTAGTTGAGAATGAGTGCTGTTTCAGTAATCTATTCTAGTTTGGTATGAGTGATGTTTTAGTTATCTATTCTAGTTTGGAATGAGTGCTGTTTCAGTAATCTATCTCTAGTTTGGGATCAGCGATGTTTCAGTTATCTATTCTTGTTTGGAATGATTGATGTTTCAGTAATCTTTTCTTGTTTGGAATGATTGATGTTTCAGTAATCTTTTCTTGTTTGGAATGAATGATGATTCAGTAATCTAATCTTGTTTGCAATGATTGATGATTCAATAATATATTCTAGTTTGGAATGAGTGTTGTTTCAGTAATCTATTCTAATTCGGAATGAGTGTTGTGTCAGTAATCTAATAAGTTTGTAATGATTGATGTTTCAGTAATGTATTCTTGTTTGTAATGAGTTATGTTTCAGTAATCTATTCTTGTTTGTAATGGGTGCTGTTTCAGTAATCTATTCTAGTTTGGAATGAGTGTTGTTCAGTAATCTATTCTAGTTTGTAATGAGTAATGTTTCAGTAATCTATTCTTGCTTGGTATGAGTGCTGTTTTAGTAACCTATTCTAGTTTGGAAAAAGTGTTGTGTCAGTAATCTATTCTAGTTTGGAATGGTTATGTTTCAGTAGGCTTTTCTATTTTGGAAAATCACCTGTTTCTGTAATCTTTTGTTGTTTGGAATGAGTGATGTGTCTGTAAACTATTCTAGTATGGAGTGAGTGCTATTTCAGTAATGTATTCTAGTTTGTAATGAGTGCTGATTCAGTAATCTGTTCTAGTTTGTAATCAGTGCTGTTTCAGTCACCTATTCTAGATGGAATGAGTGCTGTTTCATTCATCTATTCTAGTTTGAAATGATTGATGTTTTAGTAATCTATTCTAGTTTGCAATGAGTGCTGTTTCAGTAATCTATTCTAGTTGAGAATGAGTGCTGTTTCAGTAATCTATTCTAGTTTGGTATGAGTGATGTTTTAGTTATCTATTCTAGTTTGGAATGAGTGCTGTTTCAGTGATCTATCTCTAGTTTGGGATCAGCGATGTTTCAGTTTTCTATTCTTGTTTGGAATGATTGATGTTTCAGTAATCTTTTCTAGTTTGGAATGAGTGATGCTTCTGTAAACTATTCTAATTTGGAGTGAGTACTATTTCAGTAATGTATTCTAGTTTGTAATGAGTGCTGATTCAGTAATCTATTCTAGTTTGTAATCAGTGCTGTTTCATTAATCTATTCTAATTTGAAATGATTGATGTTTTAGTAATCTATTTTAGTTTGGAATTAGGCTCTTTCATTAATCTATTCTTGTTTGTATTAAGCGATGTTTCAATATCCTATTCTAGTTTGGAATGAGTGATGTTTCAGTAATCTATTCTTGTTTGGAATGAGTGCTGTTTCAGTAATCTATTCTAGTTTGGAATGAGTGCTGTTTTAGTAATCTATTCAATTTGGAATGAGTGCTGTTTCAGTAATCTATTCTTGTTTGGAATGAGTGCTGTTTTAGTAATCTAGTTTGGAATGAGTGATCGATCAGTAATCAATCTGGTTTGGAATGTGTGCTGTTTTAGCAATCTATTCAATTTGGAATGAGTGATGCTTCAGTAATCTGTTCAAGTTTGGGATGAGCGCTGTTTCAGTTATCTTTTCTTGTTTGGAATGAGTGCTGTTTCAGCAATATAATCTAGTTTGGAATTAGTGATGTTTCAGTAACCTATTCTGGTTTGGAATGAGTGATGTTTCAGTAGGATATTCTATTTTGGAACAACTGCTGTTTCAGTAATCTATTATTGTTTGGAATGAGTGAAATGTCTGTAAACTATTCTAGTTTGGAATGAATGCTATTTCAGTAATGTATTCTCATTTGTAATGAGTGCTGATTCAATAATCTATTCTGGTTTGGAATGTGTGCTGTTTTAGTAATCTATTCAATTTGGAATGAGTGATGCTTCATTAATCTATTCTAGTATGGAATGAGTGATGTTCCAGTAATCTATTCTAGTTTGGAATGAGTGCTGTTTTAGTAATCTATTCAATTTGGAATGAGTGATGCTTGATTAATCTATTCTAGTTTGGAATGAGTGCTGTTTCAGTCATCTCTTCTAGTTTGGAATGAGTGATAAGACCATTAGACTTAGGACGGGATATTAGGCCATTTGGCCCATCAAGTCTTCTCCGCCATTCATTCATGGCTGATAAGTTTCTCAACCCCTTTCTCCCGCCTTCTCCCGGTAACCTTTGCTCCCCTTACCAATCAAGACCCTATCTCTCTCATGATGTTTCAGTTATCTATTCTAGTTTGGAATGAGTGCTAATTCACCAATCTACAGTGGTTTGGAATGAGTGCTGCTTCAGTAAACTGTTCTTGTTTGGAATGACTGATATTTCAGTAATCTATTCTAGTTTGGAATGATTGTTGTTTCAGTAATCTATTATAGTTTGGAATGAGTGCTGTTTCAGCTATCTTTTCTTCTTTGGAATGTTTGATGTTTCAGTCATGTATTCTAGTTTGCAATGAGTGCTATTTCAGTAATCTATTCTAGTTTGTAATGATGATGTTTAAGTATCCTATTCTAGTTTGGAATGAGTGACGTTTCAGTAATCTATTCTAGTTTGGAATGATTGCTGTTTCAGCTATCTTTTCTTCTTTGGAATGTTTGATGTTTCAGTCATGTATTCTAGTTTGGAATGAGTGATGTTTCAGTAATCTATTCTATTTTGGATCAAATGCTGTTTCAGTAACCTTTTCTTGTTTGGAATGAGTGAGTTTTCTGTAAACTATTCTAGTTTGAAATGAGTGTTGTTTGGGTAATCTATTCTAGTTCGCAATGAGTGTTGGGTCAGTAACCTATTCTAGTTTATAAAGATAGTGTTTCAGTATCTTGTTCTCGTTTGGAATGAGTGATGTATCAGTACTCTATTCTATTTTGGAATGAGTGCTACTTCTGGAATCTTGTTTGGAATGAGTGATGTTTCTGTAATCTATTCTTGTTTTGAATGAGTGCTATTTCACTAATCTATTGTGGTTTGGAATGAGTGCTTCTTCAGTAATCGATTCTTGTTTGGAATGATTGATATTTCAGTAATCTATTCTAGTTTGGAATGAGTATTTTTTCAGTAATCTATTCTAGTTTGGAATGAGCGATGTTTCTGTAATGTATTCTAGTTTGGAATGAGTGCTGTTTCAGCAATCTATTCTAGTTTGGAATGGTTATGTTTCAGTAGGCTTTTCTATTTTGGAAAATCACCTGTTTCTGTAATCTTTTGTTGTTTGGAATGAGTGATGTGTCTGTAAACTATTCTAGTATGGAGTGAGTGCTATTTCAGTAATGTATTCTAGTTTGTAATGAGTGCTGATTCAGTAATCTGTTCTAGTTTGTAATCAGTGCTGTTTCAGTCACCTATTCTAGATGGAATGAGTGCTGTTTCATTCATCTATTCTAGTTTGAAATGATTGATGTTTTAGTAATCTATTCTAGTTTGCAATGAGTGCTGTTTCAGTAATCTATTCTAGTTGAGAATGAGTGCTGTTTCAGTAATCTATTCTAGTTTGGTATGAGTGATGTTTTAGTTATCTATTCTAGTTTGGAATGAGTGCTGTTTCAGTGATCTATCTCTAGTTTGGGATCAGCGATGTTTCAGTTTTCTATTCTTGTTTGGAATGATTGATGTTTCAGTAATCTTTTCTAGTTTGGAATGAGTGATGCTTCTGTAAACTATTCTAATTTGGAGTGAGTACTATTTCAGTAATGTATTCTAGTTTGTAATGAGTGCTGATTCAGTAATCTATTCTAGTTTGTAATCAGTGCTGTTTCATTAATCTATTCTAATTTGAAATGATTGATGTTTTAGTAATCTATTTTAGTTTGGAATTAGGCTCTTTCATTAATCTATTCTTGTTTGTATTAAGCGATGTTTCAATATCCTATTCTAGTTTGGAATGAGTGATGTTTCAGTAATCTATTCTTGTTTGGAATGAGTGCTGTTTCAGTAATCTATTCTAGTTTGGAATGAGTGCTGTTTTAGTAATCTATTCAATTTGGAATGAGTGCTGTTTCAGTAATCTATTCTTGTTTGGAATGAGTGCTGTTTTAGTAATCTAGTTTGGAATGAGTGATCGATCAGTAATCAATCTGGTTTGGAATGTGTGCTGTTTTAGCAATCTATTCAATTTGGAATGAGTGATGCTTCAGTAATCTGTTCAAGTTTGGGATGAGCGCTGTTTCAGTTATCTTTTCTTGTTTGGAATGAGTGCTGTTTCAGCAATATAATCTAGTTTGGAATTAGTGATGTTTCAGTAACCTATTCTGGTTTGGAATGAGTGATGTTTCAGTAGGATATTCTATTTTGGAACAACTGCTGTTTCAGTAATCTATTATTGTTTGGAATGAGTGAAATGTCTGTAAACTATTCTAGTTTGGAATGAATGCTATTTCAGTAATGTATTCTCATTTGTAATGAGTGCTGATCCAATAATCTATTCTGGTTTGGAATGTGTGCTGTTTTAGTAATCTATTCAATTTGGAATGAGTGATGCTTCATTAATCTATTCTAGTATGGAATGAGTGTTGTATTGGTAATCTATTCTATTTTGGAACGAATGCTGTTTCAGTAATCTTTTCTTGTTTGGAATGAGCGCGTTTTCTGTAAACTATTCTAGTTTGGAATGAGTGTTGTTTCAGGAATCTATTATAATTCGGAATGAGTGTTGTGTCAGTGATCTAATAAGTTTGTAATGAGTGATGTTTCAGTAATCTATGCTTGTTTGTCATGAGTTATGTTTCATTAATCTATTGTTTGTAATGGGTGCTGTTTCAGTAATCTATTCTAGTTTGGAATGAGTGTTGTTCAGTAATCTATTCTAGCTTGTAATGAGTGATGTTTCAGTACACTATTCTAGTTTGGAATGAGCGATGTTTCAGTAATGTATTCTAGTTTGGAGTGAGTGCTGTTTCAGCAATCTATTCTTGTTTGGAATGATTGATGTTTCAGTAATCTATTCTAGTTTGTAAAGATAATGTTTCAGTATCTTGTTCTCGTTTGCAATTTGTGATGTATCAGTACTGTATTCTATTTTGGAACGAGTGCTATTTCAGGAATCTTGTATGGATTGAGTGATGTTTCTGTAATCTATTCTTGTTTTGAATGAGTGCTATTTCACTAAACTATTGTGGTTTGGAATGAGTTCTTCTTCAGTCATCTATTCTTGTTTGGAATGAATGATATTTCAGTAATAAGTTCCAGTTTGGAATGAGTATTTTTTCAGTAATCTATTCTAGTTTGGAATGAGCGATGTTTCTGTAATGTGTTCTAGTTTGGAATGATTGATGTTTCAGTAATCTATTCTAGTTTAGAATGAGTGCTGTTTCAGCAATCTATTTTTGTTTGAAATGCTTGATGTTTCAGTCATCTATTCTAGTTTGGAATGAGTGCTATTTCAGTTATCTATTCTAGCTTGTAATGATGATGTTTCAGTATCCTATTCTAGTTTGGAATGAGTGATGGTTCAGTAATCTATTCTAGTTTGGAATGATTGCTGTTTCAGTAATCTATTCTAGTTTGGAATGATTGATGTTTCAGTAATCTATTCTATTTTGGAACAAATGCTGTTTCAGTACTCTTTTCTTGTTTGGAATGAGTAATTCTTCTGTAAACTATTCTAGTTTGGAATGAGTTATGTTTGAGTAAAAAATTCTTGTTTGTAATGGGTGCTGTTTCAGTAATCTATTCTAGTTTGGAATGAGTGTTGTTCAGTAATCTATTGTCGTTTGTAATGAGTGATGTTTCAGTAAACTATTCTAGTTTGGAATGAGCGACGTTTCAGTAATCTATTCTAGTTTGGAGTGAGTGCTTTTCAGCAATATATTATTGTTTGGAATGATTGATGTTTCAGTAATCTATTCTAGTTTGTAATGATTGATGTTTCAGTAATCTATTCTAGTTTGGAATGAGTGTTGTTCAGTAATCTATTCTAGTTTGTAATGAGTGATGTTTCAGTAATCTATTCTTGCTTGGAATGAGTGCTGTTTTAGTAACCTATTCTAGTTTGGAAAAAGTGTTGTGTCAGTAATCTATTCTAGTTTGGAATGGTTATGTTTCAGTAGGCTTTTTTATTTTGTAAAATCACCTGTTTCTGTAATCTTTTGTTGTTTGGAATGAGTGATGTGTCTGTAAACTATTCTAGTATGGAGTGATTGCTATTTCAGTAATGTATTCTAGTTTGTAATGAGTGCTGATTCAGTAATCTGTTCTAGTTTGTAATCAGTGCTGTTTCAGTCACCTATTCTAGATGGAATGAGTGCTGTTTTATTCATCTATTCTAGTTTGAAATGATTGATGTTTTCGTAATCTATTCTAGTTTGGAATGAGTGCTGTTTCAGTAATCTATTCTAGTTTGTAAAGATAATGTTTCAGTATCTTGTTCTTGTTTGGAATGAGTGATATATCAGTACTCTATTCTATTTTGGAACGAGTGCTATTTCAGGAACCTTGTTTGGAATGAGTGATGTTTCTGTAATCTATTCTTGTTTTAAATGAGTGCTATTTCACTAACCTATTGTGGTTTGGAATGAGTGCTGCTTCAGTAATCTATTCTTGTTCGGAATGATTGATATTGCAGTAATCTATTCTAGTTTGGAATGATTGTTGTTTCAGTAATCTATTCTAGTTTGGAATGAGCGATGTTTCAGAAATGTATTCTAGTTTAAAATGATTGATGTTTCAGTAACCTATTCTAGTTTGGAATGAGTGCTGTTTCAGCTATCTTTTCTTGTTTGGAATGTTTGATGTTTCAGTCATGTATTCTAGTTTGCAATGAGTGCTATTTCAGTAATCTATTCTAGTTTGTAATGATGATGTTTAAGTATCCCATTCTAGTTTGGAATGAGTGACGTTTCAGTAATGTATTCTCGTTTGGAATGATTGCTGTTTCAGTAATCTATTCTTGTTTGGAACAAATGCTGTTTCAGTAACCTTTTCTAGTTTGGAATGAGTGTTGTTTGAGTAATCTATTCTAGTTCGCAATGAGTGTTGTGTCAGTAATCTATTCTAGTTTGTAAAGATAATGTTTCAGTATTTTGTTCTCGTTTGGAATGAGTGATGTATCAGTACTCTATTCTATTTTGGAACGAGTGCTATTTCCGGAATCTTGTTTGGAATGAGTGATGTTTCTGTAATCTATTGTAGTTTTGAATGAGTGTTATTTCACTAATCTATTGTGGTTTGGAATGAGTGCTTCTTCAGTAATCGATTCTTGTTTGGAATGATTGATATTTCAGTAATCTATTCTAGTTTGGAATGAGTATTTTTTCAGTAATCTATTCTAGTTTGGAATGAGCGATGTTTCTGTAATGTATTCTAGTTTGGAATGATTGATGTTTCAGTAATCTATTCTAGTTTGGAATGAGTGCTGTTTCAGCAATGTATTCTAGTTTGGAATGCTTGCTGTTTCAGTCATCTATTCTAGTTTGGAATGAGTGCTATTTCAGTAATCTATTCTAGCTTGTAATGATGATGTTTGGGTATCCTATTATAGTTTGAAATGAGTGATGTTTCAGTAATCTATTCTAGTTTGGAATGATTGCTGTTTCAGTACACTATTCTATTTTGGAATGTGCGTTTCTTCAGTAATCTATTCCAGTTTGGAATGAGCGATGTTTCTGTAATGTATTCTAGTTTGGAATGATTGATGTTTCAGTAATCTATTCTAGTTTGGAATGAGTGCTGTTTCAGCAATGTATTCTAGTTTGGAATGCTTGCTGTTTCAGTCATCTATTCTAGTTTGGAATGAGTGCTATTTCAGTAATCTATTCTAGCTTGTAATGATGATGTTTAGGTATCCTATTATAGTTTGAAATGAGCGATGTTTCAGTAATCTATTCTCGTTTGGAATGATTGATGTTTCAGTATTCTATTCTATTTTGGAATGAGTGTTGTATCGGTAATCTATTCTATTTTGGAATGAATGCTGTTTCAGTAATCTTTTCTTGTTTGGAATGAGTGTTGTTTCAGTAATCTATTCTAATTCGGAATGAGTGTGGTGTCAGTAATCTAATCAGTTTGTAATGTTTGATGTTTCAGTAATCTATTCCTGTTTGTAATGAGTTATGTTTCAGTAATCTATTCTAGTTTGGAATGATTGTTGTTTTAGTAATCTATTATAGTTTGGAATGAGTGTTTTTTCAGTAATCTATTCTAGATTGGAATGAGTGCTGTTTCAGCTATCTTTTCTTGTTTGAAATGCTTGATGTTTCAGTCATGTATTCTAGTTTGCAATGAGTGCTATTTCAGTAATCTATTCTAGTTTGTAATGATGATGTTTAAGTATCCTATTCTAGTTTGGAATGAGTGACGTTTCAGTCATCTATTCTAGTTTGGAATGATTGCTGTTTCAGTAACCTATTCTAGTTTGGAATGATTGATGTTTCAGTAATCTATTCTTGTTTGGAATAAGTGATGTTTCAGTAATCTATTCTATTTTGGAACAAATGCTGTTTCAGTAAGCTTTTCTTGTTTGGAATGAGTGAGTTTTCTGTAAACTATTCTAGTTTGGAATGAGTGTTGTTTCAGTAATCTATTCTAATTCGGAATGAGTGTTGTGTCAGTAATCTAATAAGTTTGTAATGTTTGATGTTTCAGTAATGTATTCTTGTTTGTAATGAGTTATGTTTCAGTAATCTACTCTTGTTGGTAATGGGTGCTGTTTTCATAATCTATTCTAGTTTGGAATGAGTGTTGTTCAGTAATCTATTCTAGTTTGGAATGAGTGCTGTTTCAGTAATCTATTCTAATTTGTAATGAGTGATGTTTCAGTAATCTATTCTAATTTGGAATGAGTGATGTTTAGGTAATCTATTCTATTTTGGAATGAATGATGTTTCAGTAGGCGATTCTATTTTGGAACAACTGCTGTTTCAGTAATCTTTTATTGTTTGGAATGAGTGATGTGTCTGTAAACTACTCTAGTTTGGAATGAATGCTATTTCAGTAATGTATTCTAGTTTGTAATGAGTGTTGATTCACTAATCTATTCTAGTTTGAAATGATTGTTGTTTCAATAATATGTTCTAGTTTGGAATTAGTGCTATTTCAGTAATCTATTCTTGTTTGTAAAGAGTGACGTTTCGGTATCCTATTCTAGTTTGGAATTAGTGCTGCTTCTGTAATCTATTCAATTTGCAATGAGTGATGCATCATTAATCTATTCTAGTTTGGAATGAGTGATGTTTCAGTAATCTATTCTAGTTTGGAATGAGTGCTGTTTCAATAATCTATGCTGCTTTGGAATGAGTGATAAGCGCATAAGACCATAAAACATAGGAGCAGAAATTAAGCCATTCAGCCCATCAAGTCTTTTCTGCCATTCATTCATGGCTGATAAGTTTCTCCACCCCATTCTCCCACCTTTCTCTCCGTAACCTTTGATCCCCTTACCAGTCAAGATCCTATGTCACTCATAATGTTTCAGTTATCTATTCTAGTTTGGATTGAGTGCTATTTCACTAACCTAATGTAGTTTGGAATGTGTGCTGCTTCACTAATTTATTCTTGTTTGGAATGAATGATGATTCAGTAATCTAATCTTGTTTGGAATGATTGATGATTCAATAATATATTCTAGTTTGGAAGGAGTGCTGTTTCAGTAATCTATTCTAGTTGGGAATGAGTGCTGTTTCAGTAATCTATTCTAGTTTGGTATGAGTGATGTTTTAGTTATCTATTCTAGTTTGGAATGAGTGCTGTTTCAGTAATCTATCTCTAGTTTGGGATCAGCGATGTTTCATTTATCTATTCTTGTTTGGAATGATTGATGTTTCAGTAATCTTTTCTAGTTTGGAATGAGTGCTGCTTCACTGATCTGTTCTTGTTTGGAATGAATGATGATTCAGTAATCTAATCTTGTTTGCAATGATTGATGATTCAATAATATATTCTAGTTTGGAATGAGTGCTGCTTCAGTAATCTATTCTAGTTGAGAATGATTGATGTTTCAGTAATCTATTCTAGTTTGGAATGATTGATGTTTCAGTATTCTATTCTATTTTGGAATGAGTGTTGTATCGGTAATCTATTCTATTTTGGAACGAATGCTGTTTCAGTAATCTTTTCTTGTATGGAATGAGTGTTGTTTCTGTAAACTATTCTAGTTTGGAATGAGTGTTGTTTCAGTAATCTATTCTAAATCGGAATGAGTGTTGTGTCAGTAATCTAATAAGTTTGTAATGAGCGATGTTTCAGTAATGTATTCTTGTTTGTAATGAGTTATGTTTCAGTAATCTATTCTTGTTTGTAATGGGTGCTGTTTCAGTAATCTATTCTAGTTTGGAATGAGTGTTGTTCAGTAATCTATTCTAGTTTGTAATGAGTAATGTTTCAGTAATCTATTCTTGCTTGGTATGAGTGCTGTTTTAGTAACCTATTCTAGTTTGGAAAAAGTGTTGTGTCAGTAATCTATTCTAGTTTGGAATGGTTATGTTTCAGTAGGCTTTTCTATTTTGGAAAATCACCTGTTTCTGTAACCTTTTGTTGTTTGGAATGAGTGATGTGTCTGTTAACTATTCTAGTATGGAGTGAGTGCTATTTCAGTAATGTATTCTAGTTTGTAATGAGTGCTGATTCAGTAATCTGTTCTAGTTTGTAATCAGTGCTGTTTCAGTCACCTATTCTAGATGGAATGAGTGCTGTTTCATTCATCTATTCTAGTTTGAAATGATTGATGTTTTAGTAATCTATTCTAGTTTGGAATGAGTGCTGTTTCAGTAACCTATTTTAGTTTGTAAAGATAATGTTTCAGTATCTTGTTCTCGTTTGGAATGAGTGATGTATCAGTACTCTATTCTATTTTGGAACGAGTGCTATTTCAGGAACCTTGTTTGGAATGAGTGATGTTTCTGTAATCTATTCTTGTTTTGAATGAGTGCTATTTCACTAACCTATTGTGGTTTGGAATGAGTGCTGCTTCAGTAATCTATTTTTGTTTGGAATGATTGATATTGCAGTAATCTATTCTAGTTTGGAATGATTGTTGTTTCAGTAATCTATTCTAGTTTGGAATGAGCAATGTTTCAGTAACCTATTGTAGTTTGGAATGGGTGCTGTTTCAGCTATCTTTTCTTCTTTGGAATGTTTGATGTTTCAGTCATGTATTCTAGTTTGCAATGAGTGCTATTTCAGTAATCTATTCTAGTTTGTAATGATGATGTTTAAGTATCCTATTCTAGTTTGGAATGAGTGACGTTTCAGTAATCTATTCTAGTTTGGAATGATTGCTGTTTCAGTAACCTATTCTAGTTTGGAATGATTGATGTTTCAGTAATCTATTCTTGTTTGGAATGAGTGATGTTTCAGTAATCTATTCTATTTTGGAACAATTGCTGTTTCAGTAAGCTTTTCTTGTTTGGAATGAGTGAGTTTTCTGTAAACTATTCTAGTTTGAAATGAGTGTTGTTTGGGTAATCTATTCTAGTTCGCAATGAGTGTTGTGTCAGTAACCTATTCTAGTTTATAAAGATAATGTTTCAGTATCTTGTTCTCGTTTGGAATGAGTGATGTATCAGTACTCTATTCTATTTTGGAATGAGTGCTATTTCTGGAATCTTGTTTGGAATGAGTGATGTTTCTGTAATCTATTCTTGTTTTGAATGAGTGCTATTTCACTAATCTATTGTGGTTTGGAATGAGTGCTTCTTCAGTAATCGATTCTTGTTTGGAATGATTGATATTTCAGTAATCTATTCTAGTTTGGAATGAGTATTTTTTCAGTAATCTATTCTAGTTTGGAATGAGCGATGTTTCTGTAATGTATTCTAGTTTGGAATGAGTGCTGTTTCAGCAATCTATTCTTATTTGGAATGCTTGCTGTTTCAGTCATCTATTCTAGTTTGGAATGAGTGCTATTTCAGTAATCTATTCTAGCTTGTAATGATGATGTTTCAGTATCCTATTATAATTTGGAATGAGTGATGTTTCAGTACTCTATTCTAGTTTGGAATGATTGCTGTTTCAGTACTCTATTCTAGTTTGGAACGTGCGTTTCTTCAGTATTCTATTCCAGTTTGGAATGAGCGATGTTTCAGTAATCTATTCTAGTTTGGAATGATTGATGTTTCAGTAATCTATTCTATTTTGGAATGATTGATGTTTCAGTATTCTATTCTATTTTGGAATGAGTGTTGTATCGGTAATCTATTCTATTTTGGAACGAATGCTGTTTCAGTAATCTTTTCTTGTTTGGAATGATTGAGTTTTCTGTAAACTATTCTAGTTTGGAATGAGTGTTGTTCAGTAATCTATTCTAGTTTGGAATGAGTGCTGTTTCAGTAATCTATTCTAGTTTGTAATGAGTGATGTTTCAGTAATCTATTCTAATTTGGAATGAGTGATGTTTAGGTAATCTATTCTATTTTGGAATGAGTGATGTTTCAGTAGGCGATTCTATTTTGGAACAACTGCTGTTTCAGTAATCTTTTATTGTTTGGAATGAGTGATGTGTCTGTAAACTACTCTAGTTTGGAATGAATGCTATTTCAGTAATGTATTCTAGTTTGTAATGAGTGTTGATTCACTAATCTATTCTAGTTTGAAATGATTGTTGTTTCAATAATATGTTCTAGTTTGGAATTAGTGCTATTTCAGTAATCTATTCTTGTTTGTAAAGAGTGACGTTTCGGTATCCTATTCTAGTTTGGAATTAGTGCTGCTTCTGTAATCTATTCAATTTGCAATGAGTGATGCATCATTAATCTATTCTAGTTTGGAATGAGTGATGTTTCAGTAATCTATTCTAGTTTGGAATGAGTGCTGTTTCAATAATCTATGCTGCTTTGGAATGAGTGATAAGCGCATAAGACCATAAAACATAGGAGCAGAAATTAAGCCATTCAGCCCATCAAGTCTTTTCTGCCATTCATTCATGGCTGATAAGTTTCTCCACCCCATTCTCCCACCTTTCTCTCCGTAACCTTTGATCCCCTTACCAGTCAAGATCCTATGTCTCTCATAATGTTTCAGTTATCTGTTCTAGTTTGGAATGAGTGCTATTTCACTAACCTAATGTAGTTTGGAATGTGTGCTGCTTCACTAATTTGTTCTTGTTTGGAATGAATGATGATTCAGTAATCTAATCTTGTTTGGAATGATTGATGATTCAATAATATATTCTAGTTTGGAATGAGTACTGTTTCAGTAATCTATTCTAGTTGAGAATGAGTGCTGTTTCAGTAATCTATTCTAGTTTGGTATGAGTGATGTTTTAGTTATCTATTCTAGTTTGGAATGAGTGCTGTTTCAGTAATCTATCTCTAGTTTGGGATCAGCGATGTTTCAGTTATCTATTCTTGTTTGGAATGATTGATGTTTCAGTAATCTTTTCTAGTTTGGAATGAGTGCTGCTTCACTGATCTGTTCTTGTTTGGAATGAATGATGATTCAGTAATCTAATCTTGTTTGCAATGATTGATGATTCAATAATATATTCTAGTATGGAATGAGTGTTGTTTCAGTAATCTATTCTAATTCGGAATGAGTGTTGTGTCAGTAATCTAATAAGTTTGTAATGATTGATGTTTCAGTAATGTATTCTTGTTTGTAATGAGTTATGTTTCAGTAATCTATTCTTGTTTGTAATGGGTGCTGTTTCAGTAATCTATTCTAGTTTGGAATGAGTGTTGTTCAGTAATCTATTCTAGTTTGTAATGAGTAATGTTTCAGTAATCTATTCTTGCTTGGAATGAGTGCTGTTTTAGTAACCTATTCTAGTTTGGAAAAAGTGTTGTGTCAGTAATCTATTCTAGTTTGGAATGGTTATGTTTCAGTAGGCTTTTCTATTTTGGAAAATCACCTGTTTCTGTAATCTTTTGTTGTTTGGAATGAGTGATGTGTCTGTAAACTATTCTAGTATGGAGTGAGTGCTATTTCAGTAATGTATTCTAGTTTGTAATGAGTGCTGATTCAGTAATCTGTTCTGGTTTGTAATCAGTGCTGTTTCAGTCACCTATTCTAGTTTGGTATGAGTGATGTTTTAGTTATCTATTCTAGTTTGGAATGAGTGCTGTTTCAGTGATCTATCTCTAGTTTGGGATCAGCGATGTTTCAGTTTTCTATTCTTGTTTGGAATGATTGATGTTTCAGTAATCTTTTCTAGTTTGGAATGAGTGATGCTTCTGTGAACTATTCTAATTTGGAGTGAGTACTATTTCAGTAATGTATTCTAGTTTGTAATGAGTGCTGATTCAGTAATCTATTCTAGTTTGTAATCAGTGCTGTTTCATTAATCTATTCTAATTTGAAATGATTGATGTTTTAGTAATCTATTTTAGTTTGGAATTAGGCTCTTTCATTAATCTATTCTTGTTTGTATTAAGCGATGTTTCAATATCCTATTCTAGTTTGGAATGAGTGATGTTTCAGTAATCTATTCTTGTTTGGAATGAGTGCTGTTTCAGTAATCTATTCTAGTTTGGAATGAGTGCTGTTTTAGTAATCTATTCAATTTGGAATGAGTGCTGTTTCAGTAATCTATTCTTGTTTGGAATGAGTGCTGTTTTAGTAATCTAGTTTGGAATGAGTGATCGATCAGTAATCAATCTGGTTTGGAATGTGTGCTGTTTTAGCAATCTATTCAATTTGGAATGAGTGATGCTTCAGTAATCTGTTCAAGTTTGGGATGAGCGCTGTTTCAGTTATCTTTTCTTGTTTGGAATGAGTGCTGTTTCAGCAATATAATCTAGTTTGGAATTAGTGATGTTTCAGTAACCTATTCTGGTTTGGAATGAGTGATGTTTCAGTAGGATATTCTATTTTGGAACAACTGCTGTTTCAGTAATCTATTATTGTTTGGAATGAGTGAAATGTCTGTAAACTATTCTAGTTTGGAATGAATGCTATTTCAGTAATGTATTCTCATTTGTAATGAGTGCTGATTCAATAATCTATTCTGGTTTGGAATGTGTGCTGTTTTAGTAATCTATTCAATTTGGAATGAGTGATGCTTCATTAATCTATTCTAGTATGGAATGAGTGATGTTCCAGTAATCTATTCTAGTTTGGAATGAGTGCTGTTTTAGTAATCTATTCAATTTGGAATGAGTGATGCTTGATTAATCTATTCTAGTTTGGAATGAGTGCTGTTTCAGTCATCTCTTCTAGTTTGGAATGAGTGATAAGACCATTAGACTTAGGACGGGATATTAGGCCATTTGGCCCATCGAGTCTTCTCCGCCATTCATTCATGGCTGATAAGTTTCTCAACCCCTTTCTCCCGCCTTCTCCCGGTAACCTTTGCTCCCCTTACCAATCAAGACCCTATCTCTCTCATGATGTTTCAGTTATCTATTCTAGTTTGGAATGAGTGCTAATTCACCAATCTACAGTGGTTTGGAATGAGTGCTGCTTCAGTAAACTGTTCTTGTTTGGAATGACTGATATTTCAGTAATCTATTCTAGTTTGGAATGATTGTTGTTTCAGTAATCTATTATAGTTTGGAATGAGTGCTGTTTCAGCTATCTTTTCTTCTTTGGAATGTTTGATGTTTCAGTCATGTATTCTAGTTTGCAATGAGTGCTATTTCAGTAATCTATTCTAGTTTGTAATGATGATGTTTAAGTATCCTATTCTAGTTTGGAATGAGTGACGTTTCAGTAATCTATTCTAGTTTGGAATGATTGCTGTTTCAGCTATCTTTTCTTCTTTGGAATGTTTGATGTTTCAGTCATGTATTCTAGTTTGGAATGAGTGATGTTTCAGTAATCTATTCTATTTTGGATCAAATGCTGTTTCAGTAACCTTTTCTTGTTTGGAATGAGTGAGTTTTCTGTAAACTATTCTAGTTTGAAATGAGTGTTGTTTGGGTAATCTATTCTAGTTCGCAATGAGTGTTGGGTCAGTAACCTATTCTAGTTTATAAAGATAGTGTTTCAGTATCTTGTTCTCGTTTGGAATGAGTGATGTATCAGTACTCTATTCTATTTTGGAATGAGTGCTACTTCTGGAATCTTGTTTGGAATGAGTGATGTTTCTGTAATCTATTCTTGTTTTGAATGAGTGCTATTTCACTAATCTATTGTGGTTTGGAATGAGTGCTTCTTCAGTAATCGATTCTTGTTTGGAATGATTGATATTTCAGTAATCTATTCTAGTTTGGAATGAGTATTTTTTCAGTAATCTATTCTAGTTTGGAATGAGCGATGTTTCTGTAATGTATTCTAGTTTGGAATGAGTGCTATTTCAGTAATCTATTCTAGCTTGTAATGATGATGTTTCAGTATCCTATTATAATTTGGATTGAGTGATGTTTCTGTAATCTATTCTAGTTTGGAATGATTGCTGTTTCAGTACTCTATTCTAGTTTGGAATGTGCGTTTCTTCAATATTCTATTCCAGTTTGGAATGATTGATGTTTCAGTAATCTATTCTATTTTGGAATGATTGATGTTTCAGTATTCTATTCTATTTTGGAATGAGTGTTGTATCGGTAATCTATTCTATTTTGGAACGAATGCTGTTTCAGTAATCTTTTCTTGTTTGGAATGATTGAGTTTTCTGTAAACTATTCTAGTTTGGAATGAGTGTTGTTCAGTAATCTATTCTAGTTTGGAATTAGTGCTGTTTCAGTAATCTATTCTAGTTTGTAATGAGTGATGTTTCAGTAATCTATTCTAATTTGGAATGAGTGATGTTTAGGTAATCTATTCTATTTTGGAATGAGTGATGTTTCAGTAGGCGATTCTATTTTGGAACAACTGCTGTTTCAGTAATCTTTTATTGTTTGGAATGAGTGATGTGCCTGTAAACTACTCTAGTTTGGAATGAATGCTATTTCAGTAATGTATTCTAGTTTGTAATGAGTGTTGATTCACTAATCTATTCTAGTTTGAAATGATTGTTGTTTCAATAATATGTTCTAGTTTGGAATTAGTGCTATTTCAGTAATCTATTCTTGTTTGTAAAGAGTGACGTTTCGGTATCCTATTCTAGTTTGGAATTAGTGCTGCTTCTGTAATCTATTCAATTTGCAATGAGTGATGCATCATTAATCTATTCTAGTTTGGAATGAGTGATGTTTCAGTAATCTATTCTAGTTTGGAATGAGTGCTGTTTCAATAATCTATGCTGCTTTGGAATGAGTGATAAGCGCATAAGACCATAAAACATAGGAGCAGAAATTAAGCCATTCAGCCCATCAAGTCTTTTCTGCCATTCATTCATGGCTGATAAGTTTCTCCACCCCATTCTCCCACCTTTCTCTCCGTAACCTTTGATCCCCTTACCAGTCAAGATCCTATGTCTCTCATAATGTTTCAGTTATCTATTCTAGTTTGGAATGAGTGCTATTTCACTAACCTAATGTAGTTTGGAATGTGTGCTGCTTCACTAATTTGTTCTTGTTTGGAATGAATGATGATTCAGTAATCTAATCTTGTTTGGAATGATTGATGATTCAATAATATATTCTAGTTTGGAATGAGTACTGTTTCAGTAATCTATTCTAGTTGAGAATGAGTGCTGTTTCAGTAATCTATTCTAGTTTGGTATGAGTGATGTTTTAGTTATCTATTCTAGTTTGGAATGAGTGCTGTTTCAGTAATCTATCTCTAGTTTGGGATCAGCGATGTTTCAGTTATCTATTCTTGTTTGGAATGATTGATGTTTCAGTAATCTTTTCTTGTTTGGAATGATTGATGTTTCAGTAATCTTTTCTTGTTTGGAATGAATGATGATTCAGTAATCTAATCTTGTTTGCAATGATTGATGATTCAATAATATATTCTAGTTTGGAATGAGTGTTGTTTCAGTAATCTATTCTAATTCGGAATGAGTGTTGTGTCAGTAATCTAATAAGTTTGTAATGATTGATGTTTCAGTAATGTATTCTTGTTTGTAATGAGTTATGTTTCAGTAATCTATTCTTGTTTGTAATGGGTGCTGTTTCAGTAATCTATTCTAGTTTGGAATGAGTGTTGTTCAGTAATCTATTCTAGTTTGTAATGAGTAATGTTTCAGTAATCTATTCTTGCTTGGTATGAGTGCTGTTTTAGTAACCTATTCTAGTTTGGAAAAAGTGTTGTGTCAGTAATCTATTCTAGTTTGGAATGGTTATGTTTCAGTAGGCTTTTCTATTTTGGAAAATCACCTGTTTCTGTAATCTTTTGTTGTTTGGAATGAGTGATGTGTCTGTAAACTATTCTAGTATGGAGTGAGTGCTATTTCAGTAATGTATTCTAGTTTGTAATGAGTGCTGATTCAGTAATCTGTTCTAGTTTGTAATCAGTGCTGTTTCAGTCACCTATTCTAGATGGAATGAGTGCTGTTTCATTCATCTATTCTAGTTTGAAATGATTGATGTTTTAGTAATCTATTCTAGTTTGCAATGAGTGCTGTTTCAGTAATCTATTCTAGTTGAGAATGAGTGCTGTTTCAGTAATCTATTCTAGTTTGGTATGAGTGATGTTTTAGTTATCTATTCTAGTTTGGAATGAGTGCTGTTTCAGTGATCTATCTCTAGTTTGGGATCAGCGATGTTTCAGTTTTCTATTCTTGTTTGGAATGATTGATGTTTCAGTAATCTTTTCTAGTTTGGAATGAGTGATGCTTCTGTAAACTATTCTAATTTGGAGTGAGTACTATTTCAGTAATGTATTCTAGTTTGTAATGAGTGCTGATTCAGTAATCTATTCTAGTTTGTAATCAGTGCTGTTTCATTAATCTATTCTAATTTGAAATGATTGATGTTTTAGTAATCTATTTTAGTTTGGAATTAGGCTCTTTCATTAATCTATTCTTGTTTGTAATAAGCGATGTTTCAATATCCTATTCTAGTTTGGAATGAGTGATGTTTCAGTAATCTATTCTTGTTTGGAATGAGTGCTGTTTCAGTAATCTATTCTAGTTTGGAATGAGTGCTGTTTTAGTAATCTATTCAATTTGGAATGAGTGCTGTTTCAGTAATCTATTCTTGTTTGGAATGAGTGCTGTTTTAGTAATCTAGTTTGGAATGAGTGATCGATCAGTAATCAATCTGGTTTGGAATGTGTGCTGTTTTAGCAATCTATTCAATTTGGAATGAGTGATGCTTCAGTAATCTGTTCAAGTTTGGGATGAGCGCTGTTTCAGTTATCTTTTCTTGTTTGGAATGAGTGCTGTTTCAGCAATATAATCTAGTTTGGAATTAGTGATGTTTCAGTAACCTATTCTGGTTTGGAATGAGTGATGTTTCAGTAGGATATTCTATTTTGGAACAACTGCTGTTTCAGTAATCTATTATTGTTTGGAATGAGTGAAATGTCTGTAAACTATTCTAGTTTGGAATGAATGCTATTTCAGTAATGTATTCTCATTTGTAATGAGTGCTGATTCAATAATCTATTCTGGTTTGGAATGTGTGCTGTTTTAGTAATCTATTCAATTTGGAATGAGTGATGCTTCATTAATCTATTCTAGTATGGAATGAGTGATGTTCCAGTAATCTATTCTAGTTTGGAATGAGTGCTGTTTTAGTAATCTATTCAATTTGGAATGAGTGATGCTTGATTAATCTATTCTAGTTTGGAATGAGTGCTGTTTCAGTCATCTCTTCTAGTTTGGAATGAGTGATAAGACCATTAGACTTAGGACGGGATATTAGGCCATTTGGCCCATCGAGTCTTCTCCGCCATTCATTCATGGCTGATAAGTTTCTCAACCCCTTTCTCCCGCCTTCTCCCGGTAACCTTTGCTCCCCTTACCAATCAAGACCCTATCTCTCTCATGATGTTTCAGTTATCTATTCTAGTTTGGAATGAGTGCTAATTCACCAATCTACAGTGGTTTGGAATGAGTGCTGCTTCAGTAAACTGTTCTTGTTTGGAATGACTGATATTTCAGTAATCTATTCTAGTTTGGAATGATTGTTGTTTCAGTAATCTATTATAGTTTGGAATGAGTGCTGTTTCAGCTATCTTTTCTTCTTTGGAATGTTTGATGTTTCAGTCATGTATTCTAGTTTGCAATGAGTGCTATTTCAGTAATCTATTCTAGTTTGTAATGATGATGTTTAAGTATCCTATTCTAGTTTGGAATGAGTGACGTTTCAGTAATCTATTCTAGTTTGGAATGATTGCTGTTTCAGCTATCTTTTCTTCTTTGGAATGTTTGATGTTTCAGTCATGTATTCTAGTTTGGAATGAGTGATGTTTCAGTAATCTATTCTATTTTGGATCAAATGCTGTTTCAGTAACCTTTTCTTGTTTGGAATGAGTGAGTTTTCTGTAAACTATTCTAGTTTGAAATGAGTGTTGTTTGGGTAATCTATTCTAGTTCGCAATGAGTGTTGGGTCAGTAACCTATTCTAGTTTATAAAGATAGTGTTTCAGTATCTTGTTCTCGTTTGGAATGAGTGATGTATCAGTACTCTATTCTATTTTGGAATGAGTGCTACTTCTGGAATCTTGTTTGGAATGAGTGATGTTTCTGTAATCTATTCTTGTTTTGAATGAGTGCTATTTCACTAATCTATTGTGGTTTGGAATGAGTGCTTCTTCAGTAATCGATTCTTGTTTGGAATGATTGATATTTCAGTAATCTATTCTAGTTTGGAATGAGTATTTTTTCAGTAATCTATTCTAGTTTGGAATGAGCGATGTTTCTGTAATGTATTCTAGTTTGGAATGAGTGCTGTTTCAGCAATCTATTCTTATTTGGAATGCTTGCTGTTTCAGTCATCTATTCTAGTTTGGAATGAGTGCTATTTCAGTAATCTATTCTAGCTTGTAATGATGATGTTTCAGTATCCTATTATAATTTGGATTGAGTGATGTTTCAGTAATCTATTCTAGTTTGGAATGATTGCTGTTTCAGTACTCTATTCTAGTTTGGAATGTGCGTTTCTTCAATATTCTATTCCAGTTTGGAATGATTGATGTTTCAGTAATCTATTCTATTTTGGAATGATTGATGTTTCAGTATTCTATTCTATTTTGGAATGAGTGTTGTATCGGTAATCTATTCTATTTTGGAACGAATGCTGTTTCAGTAATCTTTTCTTGTTTGGAATGATTGAGTTTTCTGTAAACTATTCTAGTTTGGAATGAGTGTTGTTCAGTAATCTATTCTAGTTTGGAATGAGTGCTGTTTCAGTAATCTATTCTAGTTTGTAATGAGTGATGTTTCAGTAATCTATTCTAATTTGGAATGAGTGATGTTTAGGTAATCTATTCTATTTTGGAATGAGTGATGTTTCAGTAGGCGATTCTATTTTGGAACAACTGCTGTTTCAGTAATCTTTTATTGTTTGGAATGAGTGATGTGTCTGTAAACTACTCTAGTTTGGAATGAATGCTATTTCAGTAATGTATTCTAGTTTGTAATGAGTGTTGATTCACTAATCTATTCTAGTTTGAAATGATTGTTGTTTCAATAATATGTTCTAGTTTGGAATTAGTGCTATTTCAGTAATCTATTCTTGTTTGTAAAGAGTGACGTTTCGGTATCCTATTCTAGTTTGGAATTAGTGCTGCTTCTGTAATCTATTCAATTTGCAATGAGTGATGCATCATTAATCTATTCTAGTTTGGAATGAGTGATGTTTCAGTAATCTATTCTAGTTTGGAATGAGTGCTGTTTCAATAATCTATGCTGCTTTGGAATGAGTGATAAGCGCATAAGACCATAAAACATAGGAGCAGAAATTAAGCCATTCAGCCCATCAAGTCTTTTCTGCCATTCATTCATGGCTGATAAGTTTCTCCACCCCATTCTCCCACCTTTCTCTCCGTAACCTTTGATCCCCTTACCAGTCAAGATCCTATGTCTCTCATAATGTTTCAGTTATCTATTCTAGTTTGGAATGAGTGCTATTTCACTAACCTAATGTAGTTTGGAATGTGTGCTGCTTCACTAATTTGTTCTTGTTTGGAATGAATGATGATTCAGTAATCTAATCTTGTTTGGAATGATTGATGATTCAATAATATATTCTAGTTTGGAATGAGTACTGTTTCAGTAATCTATTCTAGTTGAGAATGAGTGCTGTTTCAGTAATCTATTCTAGTTTGGTATGAGTGATGTTTTAGTTATCTATTCTAGTTTGGAATGAGTGCTGTTTCAGTAATCTATCTCTAGTTTGGGATCAGCGATGTTTCAGTTATCTATTCTTGTTTGGAATGATTGATGTTTCAGTAATCTTTTCTTGTTTGGAATGATTGATGTTTCAGTAATCTTTTCTTGTTTGGAATGAATGATGATTCAGTAATCTAATCTTGTTTGCAATGATTGATGATTCAATAATATATTCTAGTTTGGAATGAGTGTTGTTTCAGTAATCTATTCTAATTCGGAATGAGTGTTGTGTCAGTAATCTAATAAGTTTGTAATGATTGATGTTTCAGTAATGTATTCTTGTTTGTAATGAGTTATGTTTCAGTAATCTATTCTTGTTTGTAATGGGTGCTGTTTCAGTAATCTATTCTAGTTTGGAATGAGTGTTGTTCAGTAATCTATTCTAGTTTGTAATGAGTAATGTTTCAGTAATCTATTCTTGCTTGGTATGAGTGCTGTTTTAGTAACCTATTCTAGTTTGGAAAAAGTGTTGTGTCAGTAATCTATTCTAGTTTGGAATGGTTATGTTTCAGTAGGCTTTTCTATTTTGGAAAATCACCTGTTTCTGTAATCTTTTGTTGTTTGGAATGAGTGATGTGTCTGTAAACTATTCTAGTATGGAGTGAGTGCTATTTCAGTAATGTATTCTAGTTTGTAATGAGTGCTGATTCAGTAATCTGTTCTAGTTTGTAATCAGTGCTGTTTCAGTCACCTATTCTAGATGGAATGAGTGCTGTTTCATTCATCTATTCTAGTTTGAAATGATTGATGTTTTAGTAATCTATTCTAGTTTGCAATGAGTGCTGTTTCAGTAATCTATTCTAGTTGAGAATGAGTGCTGTTTCAGTAATCTATTCTAGTTTGGTATGAGTGATGTTTTAGTTATCTATTCTAGTTTGGAATGAGTGCTGTTTCAGTGATCTATCTCTAGTTTGGGATCAGCGATGTTTCAGTTTTCTATTCTTGTTTGGAATGATTGATGTTTCAGTAATCTTTTCTAGTTTGGAATGAGTGATGCTTCTGTAAACTATTCTAATTTGGAGTGAGTACTATTTCAGTAATGTATTCTAGTTTGTAATGAGTGCTGATTCAGTAATCTATTCTAGTTTGTAATCAGTGCTGTTTCATTAATCTATTCTAATTTGAAATGATTGATGTTTTAGTAATCTATTTTAGTTTGGAATTAGGCTCTTTCATTAATCTATTCTTGTTTGTAATAAGCGATGTTTCAATATCCTATTCTAGTTTGGAATGAGTGATGTTTCAGTAATCTATTCTTGTTTGGAATGAGTGCTGTTTCAGTAATCTATTCTAGTTTGGAATGAGTGCTGTTTTAGTAATCTATTCAATTTGGAATGAGTGCTGTTTCAGTAATCTATTCTTGTTTGGAATGAGTGCTGTTTTAGTAATCTAGTTTGGAATGAGTGATCGATCAGTAATCAATCTGGTTTGGAATGTGTGCTGTTTTAGCAATCTATTCAATTTGGAATGAGTGATGCTTCAGTAATCTGTTCAAGTTTGGGATGAGCGCTGTTTCAGTTATCTTTTCTTGTTTGGAATGAGTGCTGTTTCAGCAATATAATCTAGTTTGGAATTAGTGATGTTTCAGTAACCTATTCTGGTTTGGAATGAGTGATGTTTCAGTAGGATATTCTATTTTGGAACAACTGCTGTTTCAGTAATCTATTATTGTTTGGAATGAGTGAAATGTCTGTAAACTATTCTAGTTTGGAATGAATGCTATTTCAGTAATGTATTCTCATTTGTAATGAGTGCTGATTCAATAATCTATTCTGGTTTGGAATGTGTGCTGTTTTAGTAATCTATTCAATTTGGAATGAGTGATGCTTCATTAATCTATTCTAGTATGGAATGAGTGATGTTCCAGTAATCTATTCTAGTTTGGAATGAGTGCTGTTTTAGTAATCTATTCAATTTGGAATGAGTGATGCTTGATTAATCTATTCTAGTTTGGAATGAGTGCTGTTTCAGTCATCTCTTCTAGTTTGGAATGAGTGATAAGACCATTAGACTTAGGACGGGATATTAGGCCATTTGGCCCATCAAGTCTTCTCCGCCATTCATTCATGGCTGATAAGTTTCTCAACCCCTTTCTCCCGCCTTCTCCCGGTAACCTTTGCTCCCCTTACCAATCAAGACCCTATCTCTCTCATGATGTTTCAGTTATCTATTCTAGTTTGGAATGAGTGCTAATTCACCAATCTACAGTGGTTTGGAATGAGTGCTGCTTCAGTAAACTGTTCTTGTTTGGAATGACTGATATTTCAGTAATCTATTCTAGTTTGGAATGATTGTTGTTTCAGTAATCTATTATAGTTTGGAATGAGTGCTGTTTCAGCTATCTTTTCTTCTTTGGAATGTTTGATGTTTCAGTCATGTATTCTAGTTTGCAATGAGTGCTATTTCAGTAATCTATTCTAGTTTGTAATGATGATGTTTAAGTATCCTATTCTAGTTTGGAATGAGTGACGTTTCAGTAATCTATTCTAGTTTGGAATGATTGCTGTTTCAGCTATCTTTTCTTCTTTGGAATGTTTGATGTTTCAGTCATGTATTCTAGTTTGGAATGAGTGATGTTTCAGTAATCTATTCTATTTTGGATCAAATGCTGTTTCAGTAACCTTTTCTTGTTTGGAATGAGTGAGTTTTCTGTAAACTATTCTAGTTTGAAATGAGTGTTGTTTGGGTAATCTATTCTAGTTCGCAATGAGTGTTGGGTCAGTAACCTATTCTAGTTTATAAAGATAGTGTTTCAGTATCTTGTTCTCGTTTGGAATGAGTGATGTATCAGTACTCTATTCTATTTTGGAATGAGTGCTACTTCTGGAATCTTGTTTGGAATGAGTGATGTTTCTGTAATCTATTCTTGTTTTGAATGAGTGCTATTTCACTAATCTATTGTGGTTTGGAATGGGTGCTTCTTCAGTAATCGATTCTTGTTTGGAATGATTGATATTTCAGTAATCTATTCTAGTTTGGAATGAGTATTTTTTCAGTAATCTATTCTAGTTTGGAATGAGCGATGTTTCTGTAATGTATTCTAGTTTGGAATGAGTGCTGTTTCAGCAATCTATTCTTATTTGGAATGCTTGCTGTTTCAGTCATCTATTCTAGTTTGGAATGAGTGCTATTTCAGTAATCTATTCTAGCTTGTAATGATGATGTTTCAGTATCCTATTATAATTTGGATTGAGTGATGTTTCAGTAATCTATTCTAGTTTGGAATGATTGCTGTTTCAGTACTCTATTCTAGTTTGGAATGTGCGTTTCTTCAATATTCTATTCCAGTTTGGAATGATTGATGTTTCAGTAATCTATTCTATTTTGGAATGATTGATGTTTCAGTATTCTATTCTATTTTGGAATGAGTGTTGTATCGGTAATCTATTCTATTTTGGAACGAATGCTGTTTCAGTAATCTTTTCTTGTTTGGAATGATTGAGTTTTCTGTAAACTATTCTAGTTTGGAATGAGTGTTGTTCAGTAATCTATTCTAGTTTGGAATGAGTGCTGTTTCAGTAATCTATTCTAGTTTGTAATGAGTGATGTTTCAGTAATCTATTCTAATTTGGAATGAGTGATGTTTAGGTAATCTATTCTATTTTGGAATGAGTGATGTTTCAGTAGGCGATTCTATTTTGGAACAACTGCTGTTTCAGTAATCTTTTATTGTTTGGAATGAGTGATGTGTCTGTAAACTACTCTAGTTTGGAATGAATGCTATTTCAGTAATGTATTCTAGTTTGTAATGAGTTTTGATTCACTAATCTATTCTAGTTTGAAATGATTGTTGTTTCAATAATATGTTCTAGTTTGGAATTAGTGCTATTTCAGTAATCTATTCTTGTTTGTAAAGAGTGACGTTTCGGTATCCTATTCTAGTTTGGAATTAGTGCTGCTTCTGTAATCTATTCAATTTGCAATGAGTGATGCATCAGTAATCTATTCTAGTTTGGAATGAGTGATGTTTCAGTAATCTATTCTAGTTTGGAATGAGTGCTGTTTCAATAATCTATGCTGCTTTGGAATGAGTGATAAGCGCATAAGACCATAAAACATAGGAGCAGAAATTAAGCCATTCAGCCCATCAAGTCTTTTCTGCCATTCATTCATGGCTGATAAGTTTCTCCACCCCATTCTCCCACCTTTCTCTCCGTAACCTTTGATCCCCTTACCAGTCAAGATCCTATGTCTCTCATAATGTTTCAGTTATCTATTCTAGTTTGGAATGAGTGCTATTTCACTAACCTAATGTAGTTTGGAATGTGTGCTGCTTCACTAATTTGTTCTTGTTTGGAATGAATGATGATTCAGTAATCTAATCTTGTTTGGAATGATTGATGATTCAATAATATATTCTAGTTTGGAATGAGTACTGTTTCAGTAATCTATTCTAGTTGAGAATGAGTGCTGTTTCAGTAATCTATTCGAGTTTGGTATGAGTGATGTTTTAGTTATCTATTCTAGTTTGGAATGAGTGCTGTTTCAGTAATCTATCTCTAGTTTGGGATCAGCGATGTTTCAGTTATCTATTCTTGTTTGGAATGATTGATGTTTCAGTAATCTTTTCTTGTTTGGAATGATTGATGTTTCAGTAATCTTTTCTTGTTTGGAATGAATGATGATTCAGTAATCTAATCTTGTTTGCAATGATTGATGATTCAATAATATATTCTAGTTTGGAATGAGTGTTGTTTCAGTAATCTATTCTAATTCGGAATGAGTGTTGTGTCAGTAATCTAATAAGTTTGTAATGATTGATGTTTCAGTAATGTATTCTTGTTTGTAATGAGTTATGTTTCAGTAATCTATTCTTGTTTGTAATGGGTGCTGTTTCAGTAATCTATTCTAGTTTGGAATGAGTGTTGTTCAGTAATCTATTCTAGTTTGTAATGAGTAATGTTTCAGTAATCTATTCTTGCTTGGTATGAGTGCTGTTTTAGTAACCTATTCTAGTTTGGAAAAAGTGTTGTGTCAGTAATCTATTCTAGTTTGGAATGGTTATGTTTCAGTAGGCTTTTCTATTTTGGAAAATCACCTGTTTCTGTAATCTTTTGTTGTTTGGAATGAGTGATGTGTCTGTAAACTATTCTAGTATGGAGTGAGTGCTATTTCAGTAATGTATTCTAGTTTGTAATGAGTGCTGATTCAGTAATCTGTTCTAGTTTGTAATCAGTGCTGTTTCAGTCACCTATTCTAGATGGAATGAGTGCTGTTTCATTCATCTATTCTAGTTTGAAATGATTGATGTTTTAGTAATCTATTCTAGTTTGCAATGAGTGCTGTTTCAGTAATCTATTCTAGTTGAGAATGAGTGCTGTTTCAGTAATCTATTCTAGTTTGGTATGAGTGATGTTTTAGTTATCTATTCTAGTTTGGAATGAGTGCTGTTTCAGTGATCTATCTCTAGTTTGGGATCAGCGATGTTTCAGTTTTCTATTCTTGTTTGGAATGATTGATGTTTCAGTAATCTTTTCTAGTTTGGAATGAGTGATGCTTCTGTAAACTATTCTAATTTGGAGTGAGTACTATTTCAGTAATGTATTCTAGTTTGTAATGAGTGCTGATTCAGTAATCTATTCTAGTTTGTAATCAGTGCTGTTTCATTAATCTATTCTAATTTGAAATGATTGATGTTTTAGTAATCTATTTTAGTTTGGAATTAGGCTCTTTCATTAATCTATTCTTGTTTGTAATAAGCGATGTTTCAATATCCTATTCTAGTTTGGAATGAGTGATGTTTCAGTAATCTATTCTTGTTTGGAATGAGTGCTGTTTCAGTAATCTATTCTAGTTTGGAATGAGTGCTGTTTTAGTAATCTATTCAATTTGGAATGAGTGCTGTTTCAGTAATCTATTCTTGTTTGGAATGAGTGCTGTTTTAGTAATCTAGTTTGGAATGAGTGATCGATCAGTAATCAATCTGGTTTGGAATGTGTGCTGTTTTAGCAATCTATTCAATTTGGAATGAGTGATGCTTCAGTAATCTGTTCAAGTTTGGGATGAGCGCTGTTTCAGTTATCTTTTCTTGTTTGGAATGAGTGCTGTTTCAGCAATATAATCTAGTTTGGAATTAGTGATGTTTCAGTAACCTATTCTGGTTTGGAATGAGTGATGTTTCAGTAGGATATTCTATTTTGGAACAACTGCTGTTTCAGTAATCTATTATTGTTTGGAATGAGTGAAATGTCTGTAAACTATTCTAGTTTGGAATGAATGCTATTTCAGTAATGTATTCTCATTTGTAATGAGTGCTGATTCAATAATCTATTCTGGTTTGGAATGTGTGCTGTTTTAGTAATCTATTCAATTTGGAATGAGTGATGCTTCATTAATCTATTCTAGTATGGAATGAGTGATGTTCCAGTAATCTATTCTAGTTTGGAATGAGTGCTGTTTTAGTAATCTATTCAATTTGGAATGAGTGATGCTTGATTAATCTATTCTAGTTTGGAATGAGTGCTGTTTCAGTCATCTCTTCTAGTTTGGAATGAGTGATAAGACCATTAGACTTAGGACGGGATATTAGGCCATTTGGCCCATCAAGTCTTCTCCGCCATTCATTCATGGCTGATAAGTTTCTCAACCCCTTTCTCCCGCCTTCTCCCGGTAACCTTTGCTCCCCTTACCAATCAAGACCCTATCTCTCTCATGATGTTTCAGTTATCTATTCTAGTTTGGAATGAGTGCTAATTCACCAATCTACAGTGGTTTGGAATGAGTGCTGCTTCAGTAAACTGTTCTTGTTTGGAA
The DNA here is from genome assembly GCA_026770705.1 of Isurus oxyrinchus. NCBI lineage: Eukaryota > Metazoa > Chordata > Chondrichthyes > Lamniformes > Lamnidae > Isurus > Isurus oxyrinchus. The sequence goes on from JANJGN010000017.1 coordinate 83,970,033, forward strand.
TGACTGATATTTCAGTAATCTATTCTAGTTTGGAATGATTGTTGTTTCAGTAATCTATTATAGTTTGGAATGAGTGCTGTTTCAGCTATCTTTTCTTCTTTGGAATGTTTGATGTTTCAGTCATGTATTCTAGTTTGGAATGAGTGATGTTTCAGTAATCTATTCTATTTTTGATCAAATGCTGTTTCAGTAACCTTTTCTTGTTTGGAATGAGTGAGTTTTCTGTAAACTATTCTAGTTTGAAATGAGTGTTGTTTGGGTAATCTATTCTAGTTCGCAATGAGTGTTGGGTCAGTAACCTATTCTAGTTTATAAAGATAGTGTTTCAGTATCTTGTTCTCGTTTGGAATGAGTGATGTATCAGTACTCTATTCTATTTTGGAATGAGTGCTACTTCTGGAATCTTGTTTGGAATGAGTGATGTTTCTGTAATCTATTCTTGTTTTGAATGAGTGCTATTTCACTAATCTATTGTGGTTTGGAATGAGTGCTTCTTCAGTAATCGATTCTTGTTTGGAATGATTGATATTTCAGTAATCTATTCTAGTTTGGAATGAGTATTTTTTCAGTAATCTATTCTAGTTTGGAATGAGCGATGTTTCTGTAATGTATTCTAGTTTGGAATGAGTGCTGTTTCAGCAATCTATTCTTATTTGGAATGCTTGCTGTTTCAGTCATCTATTCTAGTTTGGAATGAGTGCTATTTCAGTAATCTATTCTAGCTTGTAATGATGATGTTTCAGTATCCTATTATAATTTGGATTGAGTGATGTTTCAGTAATCTATTCTAGTTTGGAATGATTGCTGTTTCAGTACTCTATTCTAGTTTGGAATGTGCGTTTCTTCAATATTCTATTCCAGTTTGGAATGATTGATGTTTCAGTAATCTATTCTATTTTGGAATGATTGATGTTTCAGTATTCTATTCTATTTTGGAATGAGTGTTGTATCGGTAATCTATTCTATTTTGGAACGAATGCTGTTTCAGTAATCTTTTCTTGTTTGGAATGATTGAGTTTTCTGTAAACTATTCTAGTTTGGAATGAGTGTTGTTCAGTAATCTATTCTAGTTTGGAATGAGTGCTGTTTCAGTAATCTATTCTAGTTTGTAATGAGTGATGTTTCAGTAATCTATTCTAATTTGGAATGAGTGATGTTTAGGTAATCTATTCTATTTTGGAATGAGTGATGTTTCAGTAGGCGATTCTATTTTGGAACAACTGCTGTTTCAGTAATCTTTTATTGTTTGGAATGAGTGATGTGTCTGTAAACTACTCTAGTTTGGAATGAATGCTATTTCAGTAATGTATTCTAGTTTGTAATGAGTGTTGATTCACTAATCTATTCTAGTTTGAAATGATTGTTGTTTCAATAATATGTTCTAGTTTGGAATTAGTGCTATTTCAGTAATCTATTCTTGTTTGTAAAGAGTGACGTTTCGGTATCCTATTCTAGTTTGGAATTAGTGCTGCTTCTGTAATCTATTCAATTTGCAATGAGTGATGCATCATTAATCTATTCTAGTTTGGAATGAGTGATGTTTCAGTAATCTATTCTAGTTTGGAATGAGTGCTGTTTCAATAATCTATGCTGCTTTGGAATGAGTGATAAGCGCATAAGACCATAAAACATAGGAGCAGAAATTAAGCCATTCAGCCCATCAAGTCTTTTCTGCCATTCATTCATGGCTGATAAGTTTCTCCACCCCATTCTCCCACCTTTCTCTCCGTAACCTTTGATCCCCTTACCAGTCAAGATCCTATGTCTCTCATAATGTTTCAGTTATCTATTCTAGTTTGGAATGAGTGCTATTTCACTAACCTAATGTAGTTTGGAATGTGTGCTGCTTCACTAATTTGTTCTTGTTTGGAATGAATGATGATTCAGTAATCTAATCTTGTTTGGAATGATTGATGATTCAATAATATATTCTAGTTTGGAATGAGTACTGTTTCAGTAATCTATTCTAGTTGAGAATGAGTGCTGTTTCAGTAATCTATTCTAGTTTGGTATGAGTGATGTTTTAGTTATCTATTCTAGTTTGGAATGAGTGCTGTTTCAGTAATCTATCTCTAGTTTGGGATCAGCGATGTTTCAGTTATCTATTCTTGTTTGGAATGATTGATGTTTCAGTAATCTTTTCTTGTTTGGAATGATTGATGTTTCAGTAATCTTTTCTTGTTTGGAATGAATGATGATTCAGTAATCTAATCTTGTTTGCAATGATTGATGATTCAATAATATATTCTAGTTTGGAATGAGTGTTGTTTCAGTAATCTATTCTAATTCGGAATGAGTGTTGTGTCAGTAATCTAATAAGTTTGTAATGATTGATGTTTCAGTAATGTATTCTTGTTTGTAATGAGTTATGTTTCAGTAATCTATTCTTGTTTGTAATGGGTGCTGTTTCAGTAATCTATTCTAGTTTGGAATGAGTGTTGTTCAGTAATCTATTCTAGTTTGTAATGAGTAATGTTTCAGTAATCTATTCTTGCTTGGTATGAGTGCTGTTTTAGTAACCTATTCTAGTTTGGAAAAAGTGTTGTGTCAGTAATCTATTCTAGTTTGGAATGGTTATGTTTCAGTAGGCTTTTCTATTTTGGAAAATCACCTGTTTCTGTAATCTTTTGTTGTTTGGAATGAGTGATGTGTCTGTAAACTATTCTAGTATGGAGTGAGTGCTATTTCAGTAATGTATTCTAGTTTGTAATGAGTGCTGATTCAGTAATCTGTTCTAGTTTGTAATCAGTGCTGTTTCAGTCACCTATTCTAGATGGAATGAGTGCTGTTTCATTCATCTATTCTAGTTTGAAATGATTGATGTTTTAGTAATCTATTCTAGTTTGCAATGAGTGCTGTTTCAGTAATCTATTCTAGTTGAGAATGAGTGCTGTTTCAGTAATCTATTCTAGTTTGGTATGAGTGATGTTTTAGTTATCTATTCTAGTTTGGAATGAGTGCTGTTTCAGTGATCTATCTCTAGTTTGGGATCAGCGATGTTTCAGTTTTCTATTCTTGTTTGGAATGATTGATGTTTCAGTAATCTTTTCTAGTTTGGAATGAGTGATGCTTCTGTAAACTATTCTAATTTGGAGTGAGTACTATTTCAGTAATGTATTCTAGTTTGTAATGAGTGCTGATTCAGTAATCTATTCTAGTTTGTAATCAGTGCTGTTTCATTAATCTATTCTAATTTGAAATGATTGATGTTTTAGTAATCTATTTTAGTTTGGAATTAGGCTCTTTCATTAATCTATTCTTGTTTGTAATAAGCGATGTTTCAATATCCTATTCTAGTTTGGAATGAGTGATGTTTCAGTAATCTATTCTTGTTTGGAATGAGTGCTGTTTCAGTAATCTATTCTAGTTTGGAATGAGTGCTGTTTTAGTAATCTATTCAATTTGGAATGAGTGCTGTTTCAGTAATCTATTCTTGTTTGGAATGAGTGCTATTTCACTAACCTAATGTAGTTTGGAATGTGTGCTGCTTCACTAATTTGTTCTTGTTTGGAATGAATGATGATTCAGTAATCTAATCTTGTTTGGAATGATTGATGATTCAATAATATATTCTAGTCTGGAATGAGTACTGTTTCAGTAATCTATTCTAGTTGAGAATGAGTGCTGTTTCAGTAATCTATTCTAGTTTGGTATGAGTGATGTTTTAGTTATCTATTCTAGTTTGGAATGAGTGCTGTTTCAGTAATCTATCTCTAGTTTGGGATCAGCGATGTTTCAGTTATCTATTCTTGTTTGGAATGATTGATGTTTCAGTAATCTTTTCTAGTTTGGAATGAGTGCTGCTTCACTGATCTGTTCTTGTTTGGAATGAATGATGATTCAGTAATCTAATCTTGTTTGCAATGATTGATGATTCAATAATATATTCTAGTTTGGAATGAGTGTTGTTTCAGTAATCTATTCTAATTCGGAATGAGTGTTGTGTCAGTAATCTAATAAGTTTGTAATGATTGATGTTTCAGTAATGTATTCTTGTTTGTAATGAGTTATGTTTCAGTAATCTATTCTTGTTTGTAATGGGTGCTGTTTCAGTAATCTATTCTAGTTTGGAATGAGTGTTGTTCAGTAATCTATTCTAGTTTGTAATGAGTAATGTTTCAGTAATCTATTCTTGCTTGGAATGAGTGCTGTTTTAGTAACCTATTCTAGTTTGGAAAAAGTGTTGTGTCAGTAATCTATTCTAGTTTGGAATGGTTATGTTTCAGTAGGCTTTTCTATTTTGGAAAATCACCTGTTTCTGTAATCTTTTGTTGTTTGGAATGAGTGATGTGTCTGTAAACTATTCTAGTATGGAGTGAGTGCTATTTCAGTAATGTATTCTAGTTTGTAATGAGTGCTGATTCAGTAATCTGTTCTAGTTTGTAATCAGTGCTGTTTCAGTCACCTATTCTAGATGGAATGAGTGCTGTTTCATTCATCTATTCTAGTTTGAAATGATTGATGTTTTAGTAATCTATTCTAGTTTGCAATGAGTGCTGTTTCAGTAATCTATTCTAGTTGAGAATGAGTGCTGTTTCAGTAATCTATTCTAGTTTGGTATGAGTGATGTTTTAGTTATCTATTCTAGTTTGGAATGAGTGCTGTTTCAGTGATCTATCTCTAGTTTGGGATCAGCGATGTTTCAGTTTTCTATTCTTGTTTGGAATGATTGATGTTTCAGTAATCTTTTCTAGTTTGGAATGAGTGATGCTTCTGTAAACTATTCTAATTTGGAGTGAGTACTATTTCAGTAATGTATTCTAGTTTGTAATGAGTGCTGATTCAGTAATCTATTCTAGTTTGTAATCAGTGCTGTTTCATTAATCTATTCTAATTTGAAATGATTGATGTTTTAGTAATCTATTTTAGTTTGGAATTAGGCTCTTTCATTAATCTATTCTTGTTTGTATTAAGCGATGTTTCAATATCCTATTCTAGTTTGGAATGAGTGATGTTTCAGTAATCTATTCTTGTTTGGAATGAGTGCTGTTTCAGTAATCTATTCTAGTTTGGAATGAGTGCTGTTTTAGTAATCTATTCAATTTGGAATGAGTGCTGTTTCAGTAATCTATTCTTGTTTGGAATGAGTGCTGTTTTAGTAATCTAGTTTGGAATGAGTGATCGATCAGTAATCAATCTGGTTTGGAATGTGTGCTGTTTTAGCAATCCATTCAATTTGGAATGAGTGATGCTTCAGTAATCTGTTCAAGTTTGGGATGAGCGCTGTTTCAGTTATCTTTTCTTGTTTGGAATGAGTGCTGTTTCAGCAATATAATCTAGTTTGGAATTAGTGATGTTTCAGTAACCTATTCTGGTTTGGAATGAGTGATGTTTCAGTAGGATATTCTATTTTGGAACAACTGCTGTTTCAGTAATCTATTATTGTTTGGAATGAGTGAAATGTCTGTAAACTATTCTAGTTTGGAATGAATGCTATTTCAGTAATGTATTCTCATTTGTAATGAGTGCTGATTCAATAATCTATTCTGGTTTGGAATGTGTGCTGTTTTAGTAATCTATTCAATTTGGAATGAGTGATGCTTCATTAATCTATTCTAGTATGGAATGAGTGATGTTCCAGTAATCTATTCTAGTTTGGAATGAGTGCTGTTTTAGTAATCTATTCAATTTGGAATGAGTGATGCTTGATTAATCTATTCTAGTTTGGAATGAGTGCTGTTTCAGTCATCTCTTCTAGTTTGGAATGAGTGATAAGACCATTAGACTTAGGACGGGATATTAGGCCATTTGGCCCATCGAGTCTTCTCCGCCATTCATTCATGGCTGATAAGTTTCTCAACCCCTTTCTCCCGCCTTCTCCCGGTAACCTTTGCTCCCCTTACCAATCAAGACCCTATCTCTCTCATGATGTTTCAGTTATCTATTCTAGTTTGGAATGAGTGCTAATTCACCAATCTACAGTGGTTTGGAATGAGTGCTGCTTCAGTAAACTGTTCTTGTTTGGAATGACTGATATTTCAGTAATCTATTCTAGTTTGGAATGATTGTTGTTTCAGTAATCTATTATAGTTTGGAATGAGTGCTGTTTCAGCTATCTTTTCTTCTTTGGAATGTTTGATGTTTCAGTCATGTATTCTAGTTTGCAATGAGTGCTATTTCAGTAATCTATTCTAGTTTGTAATGATGATGTTTAAGTATCCTATTCTAGTTTGGAATGAGTGACGTTTCAGTAATCTATTCTAGTTTGGAATGATTGCTGTTTCAGCTATCTTTTCTTCTTTGGAATGTTTGATGTTTCAGTCATGTATTCTAGTTTGGAATGAGTGATGTTTCAGTAATCTATTCTATTTTGGATCAAATGCTGTTTCAGTAACCTTTTCTTGTTTGGAATGAGTGAGTTTTCTGTAAACTATTCTAGTTTGAAATGAGTGTTGTTTGGGTAATCTATTCTAGTTCGCAATGAGTGTTGGGTCAGTAACCTATTCTAGTTTATAAAGATAGTGTTTCAGTATCTTGTTCTCGTTTGGAATGAGTGATGTATCAGTACTCTATTCTATTTTGGAATGAGTGCTACTTCTGGAATCTTGTTTGGAATGAGTGATGTTTCTGTAATCTATTCTTGTTTTGAATGAGTGCTATTTCACTAATCTATTGTGGTTTGGAATGAGTGCTTCTTCAGTAATCGATTCTTGTTTGGAATGATTGATATTTCAGTAATCTATTCTAGTTTGGAATGAGTATTTTTTCGGTAATCTATTCTAGTTTGGAATGAGCGATGTTTCTGTAATGTATTCTAGTTTGGAATGAGTGCTGTTTCAGCAATCTATTCTTATTTGGAATGCTTGCTGTTTCAGTCATCTATTCTAGTTTGGAATGAGTGCTATTTCAGTAATCTATTCTAGCTTGTAATGATGATGTTTCAGTATCCTATTATAATTTGGATTGAGTGATGTTTCAGTAATCTATTCTAGTTTGGAATGATTGCTGTTTCAGTACTCTATTCTAGTTTGGAATGTGCGTTTCTTCAATATTCTATTCCAGTTTGGAATGAGCGACGTTTCAGTAATCTATTCTAGTTTGGAATGATTGATGTTTCAGTAATCGATTCTATTTTGGAATGAGTGATGTTGCAGTAATCTATTCTATTTTGGAACGAATGCTGTTTCAGTAATCTTTTCTTGTTTGGAATGAGTGAGTTTTTTGTAAACTATTCTAGTTTGGAATGAGTGTTGTTTCAGTAATCTATTCTAATTCGGAATGAGTGTTGTGTCAGTAATCTAATAAGTTTGTAATGTTTGATGTTTCAGTAATGTATTCTTGTTTGTAATGAGTTATGTTTCAGTAATCTATTCTTGTTGGTAATGGGTGCTGTTTTCATAATCTATTCTAGTTTGGAATGAGTGTTGTTCAGTAATCTATTCTAGTTTGGAATGAGTGCTGTTTCAGTAATCTATTCTAATTTGGAATGAGTGATGTTTAGGTAATCTATTCTATTTTGGAATGAGTGATGTTTCAGTAATCTATTTTAGTTTGTAATGAGTGATGTTTCAGTAATCTATTCTAGTTTGGAATGGTTATGTTTCAGTAGGCTTTTCTATTTTGGAAAATCACCTGTTTCTGTAATCTTTTGTTGTTTGGAATGAGTGATGTGTCTGTAAACTATTCTAGTATGGAGTGAGTGCTATTTCAGTAATGTATTCTAGTTTGTAATGAGTGCTGATTCAGTAATCTGTTCTAGTTTGTAATCAGTGCTGTTTCAGTCACCTATTCTAGATGGAATGAGTGCTGTTTCATTCATCTATTCTAGTTTGAAATGATTGATGTTTTAGTAATCTATTCTAGTTTGCAATGAGTGCTGTTTCAGTAATCTATTCTAGTTGAGAATGAGTGCTGTTTCAGTAATCTATTCTAGTTTGGTATGAGTGATGTTTTAGTTATCTATTCTAGTTTGGAATGAGTGCTGTTTCAGTGATCTATCTCTAGTTTGGGATCAGCGATGTTTCAGTTTTCTATTCTTGTTTGGAATGATTGATGTTTCAGTAATCTTTTCTAGTTTGGAATGAGTGATGCTTCTGTAAACTATTCTAATTTGGAGTGAGTACTATTTCAGTAATGTATTCTAGTTTGTAATGAGTGCTGATTCAGTAATCTATTCTAGTTTGTAATCAGTGCTGTTTCATTAATCTATTCTAATTTGAAATGATTGATGTTTTAGTAATCTATTTTAGTTTGGAATTAGGCTCTTTCATTAATCTATTCTTGTTTGTATTAAGCGATGTTTCAATATCCTATTCTAGTTTGGAATGAGTGATGTTTCAGTAATCTATTCTTGTTTGGAATGAGTGCTGTTTCAGTAATCTATTCTAGTTTGGAATGAGTGCTGTTTTAGTAATCTATTCAATTTGGAATGAGTGCTGTTTCAGTAATCTATTCTTGTTTGGAATGAGTGCTGTTTTAGTAATCTAGTTTGGAATGAGTGATCGATCAGTAATCAATCTGGTTTGGAATGTGTGCTGTTTTAGCAATCTATTCAATTTGGAATGAGTGATGCTTCAGTAATCTGTTCAAGTTTGGGATGAGCGCTGTTTCAGTTATCTTTTCTTGTTTGGAATGAGTGCTGTTTCAGCAATATAATCTAGTTTGGAATTAGTGATGTTTCAGTAACCTATTCTGGTTTGGAATGAGTGATGTTTCAGTAGGATATTCTATTTTGGAACAACTGCTGTTTCAGTAATCTATTATTGTTTGGAATGAGTGAAATGTCTGTAAACTATTCTAGTTTGGAATGAATGCTATTTCAGTAATGTATTCTCATTTGTAATGAGTGCTGATTCAATAATCTATTCTGGTTTGGAATGTGTGCTGTTTTAGTAATCTATTCAATTTGGAATGAGTGATGCTTCATTAATCTATTCTAGTATGGAATGAGTGATGTTCCAGTAATCTATTCTAGTTTGGAATGAGTGCTGTTTTAGTAATCTATTCAATTTGGAATGAGTGATGCTTGATTAATCTATTCTAGTTTGGAATGAGTGCTGTTTCAGTCATCTCTTCTAGTTTGGAATGAGTGATAAGACCATTAGACTTAGGACGGGATATTAGGCCATTTGGCCCATCGAGTCTTCTCCGCCATTCATTCATGGCTGATAAGTTTCTCAACCCCTTTCTCCCGCCTTCTCCCGGTAACCTTTGCTCCCCTTACCAATCAAGACCCTATCTCTCTCATGATGTTTCAGTTATCTATTCTAGTTTGGAATGAGTGCTAATTCACCAATCTACAGTGGTTTGGAATGAGTGCTGCTTCAGTAAACTGTTCTTGTTTGGAATGACTGATATTTCAGTAATCTATTCTAGTTTGGAATGATTGTTGTTTCAGTAATCTATTATAGTTTGGAATGAGTGCTGTTTCAGCTATCTTTTCTTCTTTGGAATGTTTGATGTTTCAGTCATGTATTCTAGTTTGCAATGAGTGCTATTTCAGTAATCTATTCTAGTTTGTAATGATGATGTTTAAGTATCCTATTCTAGTTTGGAATGAGTGACGTTTCAGTAATCTATTCTAGTTTGGAATGATTGCTGTTTCAGCTATCTTTTCTTCTTTGGAATGTTTGATGTTTCAGTCATGTATTCTAGTTTGGAATGAGTGATGTTTCAGTAATCTATTCTATTTTGGATCAAATGCTGTTTCAGTAACCTTTTCTTGTTTGGAATGAGTGAGTTTTCTGTAAACTATTCTAGTTTGAAATGAGTGTTGTTTGGGTAATCTATTCTAGTTCGCAATGAGTGTTGGGTCAGTAACCTATTCTAGTTTATAAAGATAGTGTTTCAGTATCTTGTTCTCGTTTGGAATGAGTGATGTATCAGTACTCTATTCTATTTTGGAATGAGTGCTACTTCTGGAATCTTGTTTGGAATGAGTGATGTTTCTGTAATCTATTCTTGTTTTGAATGAGTGCTATTTCACTAATCTATTGTGGTTTGGAATGAGTGCTTCTTCAGTAATCGATTCTTGTTTGGAATGATTGATATTTCAGTAATCTATTCTAGTTTGGAATGAGTATTTTTTCAGTAATCTATTCTAGTTTGGAATGAGCGATGTTTCTGTAATGTATTCTAGTTTGGAATGAGTGCTGTTTCAGCAATCTATTCTTATTTGGAATGCTTGCTGTTTCAGTCATCTATTCTAGTTTGGAATGAGTGCTATTTCAGTAATCTATTCTAGCTTGTAATGATGATGTTTCAGTATCCTATTATAATTTGGATTGAGTGATGTTTCAGTAATCTATTCTAGTTTGGAATGATTGCTGTTTCAGTACTCTATTCTAGTTTGGAATGTGCGTTTCTTCAATATTCTATTCCAGTTTGGAATGAGCGACGTTTCAGTAATCTAATCTAGTTTGGAATGATTGATGTTTCAGTAATCGATTCTATTTTGGAATGATTGATGTTGCAGTAATCTATTCTATTTTGGAACGAATGCTGTTTCTGTAATCTTTTCTTGTTTGGAATGAGTGAGTTTTTTGTAAACTATTCTAGTTTGGAATGAGTGTTGTTTCAGTAATCTATTCTAATTCGGAATGAGTGTTGTGTCAGTGATCTAATAAGTTTGTAATGTTTGATGTTTCAGTAATGTATTCTTGTTTGTAATGAGTTATGTTTCAGTAATCTATTCTTGTTGGTAATGGGTGCTGTTTTCATAATCTATTCTAGTTTGGAATGAGTGTTGTTCAGTAATCTATTCTAGTTTGGAATGAGTGCTGTTTCAGTAATCTATTCTAATTTGGAATGAGTGATGTTTAGGTAATCTATTCTATTTTGGAATGAGTGATGTTTCAGTAATCTATTTTAGTTTGTAATGAGTGATGTTTCAGTAATCTATTCTAGTTTGGAATGGTTATGTTTCAGTAGGCTTTTCTATTTTGGAAAATCACCTGTTTCTGTAATCTTTTGTTGTTTGGAATGAGTGATGTGTCTGTAAACTATTCTAGTATGGAGTGAGTGCTATTTCAGTAATGTATTCTAGTTTGTAATGAGTGCTGATTCAGTAATCTGTTCTAGTTTGTAATCAGTGCTGTTTCAGTCACCTATTCTAGATGGAATGAGTGCTGTTTCATTCATCTATTCTAGTTTGAAATGATTGATGTTTTAGTAATCTATTCTAGTTTGCAATGAGTGCTGTTTCAGTAATCTATTCTAGTTGAGAATGAGTGCTGTTTCAGTAATCTATTCTAGTTTGGTATGAGTGATGTTTTAGTTATCTATTCTAGTTTGGAATGAGTGCTGTTTCAGTGATCTATCTCTAGTTTGGGATCAGCGATGTTTCAGTTTTCTATTCTTGTTTGGAATGATTGATGTTTCAGTAATCTTTTCTAGTTTGGAATGAGTGATGCTTCTGTAAACTATTCTAATTTGGAGTGAGTACTATTTCAGTAATGTATTCTAGTTTGTAATGAGTGCTGATTCAGTAATCTATTCTAGTTTGTAATCAGTGCTGTTTCATTAGTCTATTCTAATTTGAAATGATTGATGTTTTAGTAATCTATTTTAGTTTGGAATTAGGCTCTTTCATTAATCTATTCTTGTTTGTATTAAGCGATGTTTCAATATCCTATTCTAGTTTGGAATGAGTGATGTTTCAGTAATCTATTCTTGTTTGGAATGAGTGCTGTTTCAGTAATCTATTCTAGTTTGGAATGAGTGCTGTTTTAGTAATCTATTCAATTTGGAATGAGTGCTGTTTCAGTAATCTATTCTTGTTTGGAATGAGTGCTGTTTTAGTAATCTAGTTTGGAATGAGTGATCGATCAGTAATCAATCTGGTTTGGAATGTGTGCTGTTTTAGCAATCTATTCAATTTGGAATGAGTGATGCTTCAGTAATCTGTTCAAGTTTGGGATGAGCGCTGTTTCAGTTATCTTTTCTTGTTTGGAATGAGTGCTGTTTCAGCAATATAATCTAGTTTGGAATTAGTGATGTTTCAGTAACCTATTCTGGTTTGGAATGAGTGATGTTTCAGTAGGATATTCTATTTTGGAACAACTGCTGTTTCAGTAATCTATTATTGTTTGGAATGAGTGAAATGTCTGTAAACTATTCTAGTTTGGAATGAATGCTATTTCAGTAATGTATTCTCATTTGTAATGAGTGCTGATTCAATAATCTATTCTGGTTTGGAATGTGTGCTGTTTTAGTAATCTATTCAATTTGGAATGAGTGATGCTTCATTAATCTATTCTAGTATGGAATGAGTGATGTTCCAGTAATCTATTCTAGTTTGGAATGAGTGCTGTTTTAGTAATCTATTCAATTTGGAATGAGTGATGCTTGATTAATCTATTCTAGTTTGGAATGAGTGCTGTTTCAGTCATCTCTTCTAGTTTGGAATGAGTGATAAGACCATTAGACTTAGGACGGGATATTAGGCCATTTGGCCCATCGAGTCTTCTCCGCCATTCATTCATGGCTGATAAGTTTCTCAACCCCTTTCTCCCGCCTTCTCCCGGTAACCTTTGCTCCCCTTACCAATCAAGACCCTATCTCTCTCATGATGTTTCAGTTATCTATTCTAGTTTGGAATGAGTGCTAATTCACCAATCTACAGTGGTTTGGAATGAGTGCTGCTTCAGTAAACTGTTCTTGTTTGGAATGACTGATATTTCAGTAATCTATTCTAGTTTGGAATGATTGTTGTTTCAGTAATCTATTATAGTTTGGAATGAGTGCTGTTTCAGCTATCTTTTCTTCTTTGGAATGTTTGATGTTTCAGTCATGTATTCTAGTTTGCAATGAGTGCTATTTCAGTAATCTATTCTAGTTTGTAATGATGATGTTTAAGTATCCTATTCTAGTTTGGAATGAGTGACGTTTCAGTAATCTATTCTAGTTTGGAATGATTGCTGTTTCAGCTATCTTTTCTTCTTTGGAATGTTTGATGTTTCAGTCATGTATTCTAGTTTGGAATGAGTGATGTTTCAGTAATCTATTCTATTTTGGATCAAATGCTGTTTCAGTAACCTTTTCTTGTTTGGAATGAGTGAGTTTTCTGTAAACTATTCTAGTTTGAAATGAGTGTTGTTTGGGTAATCTATTCTAGTTCGCAATGAGTGTTGGGTCAGTAACCTATTCTAGTTTATAAAGATAGTGTTTCAGTATCTTGTTCTCGTTTGGAATGAGTGATGTATCAGTACTCTATTCTATTTTGGAATGAGTGCTACTTCTGGAATCTTGTTTGGAATGAGTGATGTTTCTGTAATCTATTCTTGTTTTGAATGAGTGCTATTTCACTAATCTATTGTGGTTTGGAATGAGTGCTTCTTCAGTAATCGATTCTTGTTTGGAATGATTGATATTTCAGTAATCTATTCTAGTTTGGAATGAGTATTTTTTCAGTAATCTATTCTAGTTTGGAATGAGCGATGTTTCTGTAATGTATTCTAGTTTGGAATGAGTGCTGTTTCAGCAATCTATTCTTATTTGGAATGCTTGCTGTTTCAGTCATCTATTCTAGTTTGGAATGAGTGCTATTTCAGTAATCTATTCTAGCTTGTAATGATGATGTTTCAGTATCCTATTATAATTTGGATTGAGTGATGTTTCAGTAATCTATTCTAGTTTGGAATGATTGCTGTTTCAGTACTCTATTCTAGTTTGGAATGTGCGTTTCTTCAATATTCTATTCCAGTTTGGAATGAGCGACGTTTCAGTAATCTATTCTAGTTTGGAATGATTGATGTTTCAGTAATCGATTCTATTTTGGAATGAGTGATGTTGCAGTAATCTATTCTATTTTGGAACGAATGCTGTTTCTGTAATCTTTTCTTGTTTGGAATGAGTGAGTTTTTTGTAAACTATTCTAGTTTGGAATGAGTGTTGTTTCAGTAATCTATTCTAATTCGGAATGAGTGTTGTGTCAGTAATCTAATAAGTTTGTAATGTTTGATGTTTCAGTAATGTATTCTTGTTTGTAATGAGTTATGTTTCAGTAATCTATTCTTGTTGGTAATGGGTGCTGTTTTCATAATCTATTCTAGTTTGGAATGAGTGTTGTTCAGTAATCTATTCTAGTTTGGAATGAGTGCTGTTTCAGTAATCTATTCTAATTTGGAATGAGTGATGTTTAGGTAATCTATTCTATTTTGGAATGAGTGATGTTTCAGTAATCTATTTTAGTTTGTAATGAGTGATGTTTCAGTAATCTATTCTAATTTGGAATGAGTGATGTTTAGGTAATCTATTCTATTTTGGAATGAGTGATGTTTCAGTAGGCGATTCTATTTTGGAACAACTGCTGTTTCAGTAATCTTTTATTGTTTGGAATGAGTGATGTGTCTGTAAACTACTCTAGTTTGGAATGAATGCTATTTCAGTAATGTATTCTAGTTTGTAATGAGTGCTGATTCACTAATCTATTCTAGTTTGAAATGATTGTTGTTTCAATAATATGTTCTAGTTTGGAATTAGTGCTATTTCAGTAATCTATTCTTGTTTGTAAAGAGTGACGTTTCGGTATCCTATTCTAGTTTGGAATTAGTGCTGCTTCTGTAATCTATTCAATTTGCAATGAGTAATGCATCATTAATCTATTCTAGTTTGGAATGAGTGATGTTTCAGTAATCTATTCTAGTTTGGAATGAGTGCTGTTTCAATAATCTATGCTGCTTTGGAATGAGTGATAAGCGCATAAGACCATAAAACATAGGAGCAGAAATTAAGCCATTCAGCCCATCAAGTCTTTTCTGCCATTCATTCATGGCTGATAAGTTTCTCCACCCCATTCTCCCACCTTTCTCTCCGTAAACTTTGATCCCCTTACCAGTCAAGATCCTATGTCTCTCATAATGTTTCAGTTATCTATTCTAGTTTGGAATGAGTGCTATTTCACTAACCTAATGTAGTTTGGAATGTGTGCTGCTTCACTAATCTGTTCTTGTTTGGAATGAATGATGATTCAGTAATCTAATCTTGTTTGCAATGATTGATGATTCAATAATATATTCTAGTTTGGAATGAGTGCTGCTTCAGTAATCTATTCTAGTTGAGAATGATTGATGTTTCAGTAATCTATTCTAGTTTGGAATGATTGATGTTTCAGTATTCTATTCTATTTTGGAATGAGTGTTGTATTGGTAATCTATTCTATTTTGGAACGAATGCTGTTTCAGTAATCTTTTCTTGTTTGGAATGAGCGCGTTTTCTGTAAACTATTCTAGTTTGGAATGAGTGTTGTTTCAGGAATCTATTATAATTCGGAATGAGTGTTGTGTCAGTGATCTAATAAGTTTGTAATGAGTGATGTTTCAGTAATCTATGCTTGTTTGTAATGAGTTATGTTTCATTAATCTATTGTTTGTAATGGGTGCTGTTTCAGTAATCTATTCTAGTTTGGAATGAGTGTTGTTCAGTAATCTATTCTAGCTTGTAATGAGTGATGTTTCAGTACACTATTCTAGTTTGGAATGAGCGATGTTTCAGTAATGTATTCTAGTTTGGAGTGAGTGCTGTTTCAGCAATCTATTCTTGTTTGGAATGATTGATGTTTCAGTAATCTATTCTAGTTTGTAAAGATAATGTTTCAGTATCTTGTTCTCGTTTGGAATGGGTGATGTATCAGTACTGTATTCTATTTTGGAACGAGTGCTATTTCAGGAATCTTGTATGGATTGAGTGATGTTTCTGTAATCTATTCTTGTTTTGAATGAGTGCTATTTCACTAAACTATTGTGGTTTGGAATGAGTTCTTCTTCAGTCATCTATTCTTGTTTGGAATGAATGATATTTCAGTAATAAGTTCCAGTTTGGAATGAGTATTTTTTCAGTAATCTATTCTAGTTTGGAATGAGCGATGTTTCTGTAATGTGTTCTAGTTTGGAATGATTGATGTTTCAGTAATCTATTCTAGTTTAGAATGAGTGCTGTTTCAGCAATCTATTTTTGTTTGAAATGCTTGATGTTTCAGTCATCTATTCTAGTTTGGAATGAGTGCTATTTCAGTAATCTATTCTAGCTTGTAATGATGATGTTTCAGTATCCTATTATAAGTTGGAATGAGTGATGTTTCAGTAATCTATTCTAGTATGTAATGATTGCTGTTTCAGTACTCTATTCTAGTTTGGAATGTGCGTTTCTTCAGTAATCTATTCCAGTTTTGAATGAGCGATGTTTCTGTAATCTATTCTCATTTGTAATGAGTTATTTTTCAGTAATCTAGTTTGGAATGAGCGATGTTTCAGTAATCTATTCTAGTTTGTAAAGATAATGTTTCAGTATCTTGTTCTAGTTTGGAATGAGGGATGTATCAGTACTCTATTCTATTTTGGAACGACGGCTATTTCAGAAATCTTGTTTGGAATTAGTGATGTTTCTGTAATCTATTCTTATTTTGAATGAGTGTTATTTCACTAATCTATTGTTGTTTGGAATGAGTGCTGCTTCAGTAATCTATTCTTGTTTGGAATGATTGATAATGCAGTAATCTATTCTAGTTTGGAATGATTGTTGTTTCAGTAATCTATTCTAGTTTGGAATGAGCGATCTTTTTGTAATGTATTCTAGTTTGGAATGATTGATGTTTCAGTAATGTATTCTAGTTTGGAATGAGTGCTGTTTCAGCTATTTTTTCTTGTTTGGAATGTTTGATGTTTCAGTCATGTATTCTAGTTTCCAATGAGTGCTATTTCAGTAATCTATTTTAGTTTGTAATGATGATGTTTCAGTATCCTATTCTAGTTTGGAATGAGTGATGGTTCAGTAATCTATTCTAGTTTGGAATGATTGCTGTTTCAGTAATCTATTCTAGTTTGGAATGATTGATGTTTCAGTAATCTATTCTATTTTGGAACAAATGCTGTTTCAGTACTCTTTTCTTGTTTGGAATGAGTAATTCTTCTGTAAACTATTCTAGTTTGGAATGAGTTATGTTTGTGTAATCTATTCCTGTTTGTAATGGGTGCTGTTTCAGTAATCTATTCTAGTTTGGAATGAGTGTTGTTCAGTAATCTATTGTCGTTTGTAATGAGTGATGTTTCAGTAAACTATTCTAGTTTGGAATGAGCGACGTTTCAGTAATCTATTCTAGTTTGGAGTGAGTGCTTTTCAGCAATATATTATTGTTTGGAATGATTGATGTTTCAGTAATCTATTCTAGTTTGTAATGTTTGATGTTTCAGTCATGTATTCTAGTTTCCAATGAGTGCTATTTCAGTAATCTATTTTAGTTTGTAATGATGATGTTTCAGTATCCTATTCTAGTTTGGAATGAGCGATGTTTCAGTAATGTATTCTAGTTTGGAGTGAGTGCTGTTTCAGCAATCTATTCTTGTTTGGAATGATTGATGTTTCAGTAATCTATTCTAGTTTGTAAAGATAATGTTTCAGTATCTTGTTCTCGTTTGGAATGGGTGATGTATCAGTACTGTATTCTATTTTGGAACGAGTGCTATTTCAGGAATCTTGTATGGATTGAGTGATGTTTCTGTAATCTATTCTTGTTTTGAATGAGTGCTATTTCACTAATCTATTGTGGTTTGGAATGAGTTCTTCTTCAGTCATCTATTCTTGTTTGGAATGAATGATATTTCAGTAATAAGTTCCAGTTTGGAATGAGTATTTTTTCAGTAATCTATTCTAGTTTGGAATGAGCGATGTTTCTGTAATGTGTTCTAGTTTGGAATGATTGATGTTTCAGTAATCTATTCTAGTTTAGAATGAGTGCTGTTTCAGCAATCTATTTTTGTTTGAAATGCTTGATGTTTCAGTCATCTATTCTAGTTTGGAATGAGTGCTATTTCAGTAATCTATTCTAGCTTGTAATGATGATGTTTCAGTATCCTATTATAAGTTGGAATGAGTGATGTTTCAGTAATCTATTCTAGTATGTAATGATTGCTGTTTCAGTACTCTATTCTAGTTTGGAATGTGCGTTTCTTCAGTAATCTATTCCAGCTTTGAATGAGCGATGTTTCTGTAATCTATTCTCATTTGTAATGAGTTATTTTTCAGTAATCTAGTTTGGAATGAGCGATGTTTCAGTAATCTATTCTAGTTTGTAAAGATAATGTTTCAGTATCTTGTTCTAGTTTGGAATGAGGGATGTATCAGTACTCTATTCTATTTTGGAACGACGGCTATTTCAGAAATCTTGTTTGGAATTAGTGATGTTTCTGTAATCTATTCTTATTTTGAATGAGTGTTATTTCACTAATCTATTGTTGTTTGGAATGAGTGCTGCTTCAGTAATCTATTCTTGTTTGGAATGATTGATAATGCAGTAATCTATTCTAGTTTGGAATGATTGTTGTTTCAGTAATCTATTCTAGTTTGGAATGAGCGATCTTTTTGTAATGTATTCTAGTTTGGAATGATTGATGTTTCAGTAATGTATTCTAGTTTGGAATGAGTGCTGTTTCAGCTATTTTTTCTTGTTTGGAATGTTTGATGTTTCAGTCATGTATTCTAGTTTCCAATGAGTGCTATTTCAGTAATCTATTTTAGTTTGTAATGATGATGTTTCAGTATCCTATTCTAGTTTGGAATGAGTGATGGTTCAGTAATCTATTCTAGTTTGGAATGATTGCTGTTTCAGTAATCTATTCTAGTTTGGAATGATTGATGTTTCAGTAATCTATTCTATTTTGGAACAAATGCTGTTTCAGTACTCTTTTCTTGTTTGGAATGAGTAATTCTTCTGTAAACTATTCTAGTTTGGAATGAGTTATGTTTGAGTAATCTATTCTTGTTTGTAATGGGTGCTGTTTCAGTAATCTATTCTAGTTTGGAATGAGTGTTGTTCAGTAATCTATTGTCGTTTGTAATGAGTGATGTTTCAGTAAACTATTCTAGTTTGGAATGAGCGACGTTTCAGTAATCTATTCTAGTTTGGAGTGAGTGCTTTTCAGCAATATATTATTGTTTGGAATGATTGATGTTTCAGTAATCTATTCTAGTTTGTAATGATTGATGTTTCAGTAATCTATTCTAGTTTGGAATGAGTGTTGTTCAGTAATCTATTCTAGTTTGTAATGAGTGATGTTTCAGTAATCTATTCTTGCTTGGAATGAGTGCTGTTTTAGTAACCTATTCTAGTTTGGAAAAAGTGTTGTGTCAGTAATCTATTCTAGTTTGGAATGGTTATGTTTCAGTAGGCTTTTTTATTTTGTAAAATCACCTGTTTCTGTAATCTTTTGTTGTTTGGAATGAGTGATGTGTCTGTAAACTATTCTAGTATGGAGTGATTGCTATTTCAGTAATGTATTCTAGTTTGTAATGAGTGCTGATTCAGTAATCTGTTCTAGTTTGTAATCAGTGCTGTTTCAGTCACCTATTCTAGATGGAATGAGTGCTGTTTTATTCATCTATTCTAATTTGAAATGATTGATGTTTTCGTAATCTATTCTAGTTTGGAATGAGTGCTGTTTCAGTAATCTATTCTAGTTTGTAAAGATAATGTTTCAGTATCTTGTTCTTGTTTGGAATGAGTGATATATCAGTACTCTATTCTATTTTGGAACGAGTGCTATTTCAGGAACCTTGTTTGGAATGAGTGATGTTTCTGTAATCTATTCTTGTTTTAAATGAGTGCTATTTCACTAACCTATTGTGGTTTGGAATGAGTGCTGCTTCAGTAATCTATTCTTGTTCGGAATGATTGATATTGCAGTAATCTATTCTAGTTTGGAATGATTGTTGTTTCAGTAATCTATTCTAGTTTGGAATGAGCGATGTTTCAGAAATGTATTCTAGTTTAAAATGATTGATGTTTCAGTAACCTATTCTAGTTTGGAATGAGTGCTGTTTCAGCTATCTTTTCTTGTTTGGAATGTTTGATGTTTCAGTCATGTATTCTAGTTTGCAATGAGTGCTATTTCAGTAATCTATTCTAGTTTGTAATGATGCTGTTTAAGTATCCCATTCTAGTTTGGAATGAGTGACGTTTCAGTAATGTATTCTCGTTTGGAATGATTGCTGTTTCAGTAATCTATTCTTGTTTGGAACAAATGCTGTTTCAGTAACCTTTTCTAGTTTGGAATGAGTGTTGTTTGAGTAATCTATTCTAGTTCGCAATGAGTGTTGTGTCAGTAATCTATTCTAGTTTGTAAAGATAATGTTTCAGTATTTTGTTCTCGTTTGGAATGAGTGATGTATCAGTACTCTATTCTATTTTGGAACGAGTGCTATTTCCGGAATCTTGTTTGGAATGAGTGATGTTTCTGTAATCTATTGTAGTTTTGAATGAGTGTTATTTCACTAATCTATTGTGGTTTGGAATGAGTGCTTCTTCAGTAATCGATTCTTGTTTGGAATGATTGATATTTCAGTAATCTATTCTAGTTTGGAATGAGTATTTTTTCAGTAATCTATTCTAGTTTGGAATGAGCGATGTTTCTGTAATGTATTCTAGTTTGGAATGATTGATGTTTCAGTAATCTATTCTAGTTTGGAAAGAGTGCTGTTTCAGCAATGTATTCTAGTTTGGAATGCTTGCTGTTTCAGTCATCTATTCTAGTTTGGAATGAGTGCTATTTCAGTAATCTATTCTAGCTTGTAATGATGATGTTTAAGTATCCTATTATAGTTTGAAATGAGTGATGTTTCAGTAATCTATTCTAGTTTGGAATGATTGCTGTTTCAGTACACTATTCTATTTTGGAATGTGCGTTTCTTCAGTAATCTATTCCAGTTTGGAATGAGTGATGTTTCTGTAATGTATTCTAGTTTGGAATGATTGATGTTTCAGTAATCTATTCTAGTTTGGAATGAGTGCTGTTTCAGCAATGTATTCTAGTTTGGAATGCTTGCTGTTTCAGTCATCTATTCTAGTTTGGAATGAGTGCTATTTCAGTAATCTATTCTAGCTTGTAATGATGATGTTTAGGTATCCTATTATAGTTTGAAATGAGCGATGTTTCAGTAATCTATTCTCGTTTGGAATGATTGATGTTTCAGTATTCTATTCTATTTTGGAATGAGTGTTGTATCAGTAATCTATTCTATTTTGGAATGAATGCTGTTTCAGTAATCTTTTCTTGTTTGGAATGAGTGTTGTTTCAGTAATCTATTCTAATTCGGAATGAGTGTTGTGTCAGTAATCTAATCAGTTTGTAATGTTTGATGTTTCAGTAATCTATTCCTGTTTGTAATGAGTTATGTTTCAGTAATCTATTCTAGTTTGGAATGATTGTTGTTTTAGTAATCTATTATAGTTTGGAATGAGTGTTTTTTCAGTAATCTATTCTAGTTTGGAATGAGCGGCGTTTCAGCTATCTTTTCTTGTTTGAAATGCTTGATGTTTCAGTCATGTATTCTAGTTTGCAATGAGTGCTATTTCAGTAATCTATTCTAGTTTGTAATGATGATGTTTAAGTATCCTATTCTAGTTTGGAATGAGTGACGTTTCAGTCATCTATTCTAGTTTGGAATGATTGCTGTTTCAGTAACCTATTCTAGTTTGGAATGATTGATGTTTCAGTAATCTATTCTTGTTTGGAATGAGTGATGTTTCAGTAATCTATTCTATTTTGGAACAAATGCTGTTTCAGTAAGCTTTTCTTGTTTGGAATGAGTGAGTTTTCTGTAAACTATTCTAGTTTGGAATGAGTGTTGTTTCAGTAATCTATTCTAATTCGGAATGAGTGTTGTGTCAGTAATCTAATAAGTTTGTAATGTTTGATGTTTCAGTAATGTATTCTTGTTTGTAATGAGTTATGTTTCAGTAATCTATTCTTGTTGGTAATGGGTGCTGTTTTCATAATCTATTCTAGTTTGGAATGAGTGTTGTTCAGTAATCTATTCTAGTTTGGAATGAGTGCTGTTTCAGTAATCTATTCTAGTTTGTAATGAGTGATGTTTCAGTAATCTATTCTAATTTGGAATGAGTGATGTTTAGGTAATCTATTCTATTTTGGAATGAGTGATGTTTCAGTAGGCAATTCTATTTTGGAACAACTGCTGTTTCAGTAATCTTTTATTGTTTGGAATGAGTGATGTGTCTGTAAACTACTCTAGTTTGGAATGAATGCTATTTCAGTAATGTATTCTAGTTTGTAATGAGTGTTGATTCACTAATCTATTCTAGTTTGAAATGATTGTTGTTTCAATAATATGTTCTAGTTTGGAATTAGTGCTATTTCAGTAATCTATTCTTGTTTGTAAAGAGTGACGTTTCGGTATCCTATTCTAGTTTGGAATTAGTGCTGCTTCTGTAATCTATTCAATTTGCAATGAGTGATGCATCATTAATCTATTCTAGTTTGGAATGAGTGATGTTTCAGTAATCTATTCTAGTTTGGAATGAGTGCTGTTTCAATAATCTATGCTGCTTTGGAATGAGTGATAAGCGCATAAGACCATAAAACATAGGAGCAGAAATTAAGCCATTCAGCCCATCAAGTCTTTTCTGCCATTCATTCATGGCTGATAAGTTTCTCCACCCCATTCTCCCACCTTTCTCTCCGTAACCTTTGATCCCCTTACCAGTCAAGATCCTATGTCACTCATAATGTTTCAGTTATCTATTGTAGTTTGGATTGAGTGCTATTTCACTAACCTAATGTAGTTTGGAATGTGTGCTGCTTCACTAATTTATTATTGTTTGGAATGAATGATGATTCAGTAATCTAATCTTGTTTGGAATGATTGATGATTCAATAATATATTCTAGTTTGGAAGGAGTGCTGTTTCAGTAATCTATTCTAGTTGGGAATGAGTGCTGTTTCAGTAATCTATTCTAGTTTGGTATGAGTGATGTTTTAGTTATCTATTCTAGTTTGGAATGAGTGCTGTTTCAGTAATCTATCTCTAGTTTGGGATCAGCGATGTTTCATTTATCTATTCTTGTTTGGAATGATTGATGTTTCAGTAATCTTTTCTAGTTTGGAATGAGTGCTGCTTCACTGATCTGTTCTTGTTTGGAATGAATGATGATTCAGTAATCTAATCTTGTTTGCAATGATTGATGATTCAATAATATATTCTAGTTTGGAACGAGTGCTGCTTCAGTAATCTATTCTAGTTGAGAATGATTGATGTTTCAGTAATCTATTCTAGTTTGGAATGATTGATGTTTCAGTATTCTATTCTATTTTGGAATGAGTGATAAGCGCATAAGACCATAAAACATAGGAGCAGAAATTAAGCCATTCAGCTCATCAAGTCTTTTCTGCCATTCATTTTTGGCTGATAAGTTTCTCCACCCCATTCTCCCACCTTTCTCTCCGTAACCTTTGATCCCCTTACCAGTCAAGATCCTATGTCTCTCATAATGTTTCAGTAACCTATTCTTGTTTGGAATGAGTGATGTTTCAGTAATCTATTCTATTTTGGAACAAATGCTGTTTCAGTAAGCTTTTCTTGTTTGGAATGAGTGAGTTTTCTGTAAACTATTCTAGCTTGAAATGAGTGTTGTTTGGGTAATCTATTCTAGTTCGCAATGAGTGTTGTGTCAGTAACCTATTCTAGTTTATAAAGATAATGTTTCAGTATCTTGTTCTCGTTTGGAATGAGTGATGTATCAGTATTCTATTCTATTTTGGAATGAGTGCTATTTCTGGAATCTTGTTTGGAATGAGTGATGTTTCTGTAATCTATTCTTGTTTTGAATGAGTGCTATTTCACTAATCTATTGTGTTTTGGAATGAGTGCTTCTTCAGTAATCGATTCTTGTTTGGAATGATTGATATTTCAGTAATCTATTCTAGTTTGGAATGAGTATTTTTTCAGTAATCTATTCTAGTTTGGAATGAGCGATGTTTCTCTAATGTATTCTAGTTTGGAATGAGTGCTGTTTCAGCAATCTATTCTTATTTGGAATGCTTGCTGTTTCAGTCATCTATTCTAGTTTGGAATGAGTCCTATTTCAGTAATCTATTCTAGCTTGTAATGATGATGTTTCAGTATCCTATTATAATTTGGAATGAGTGATGTTTCAGTAATCTATTCTAGTTTGGAATGATTGCTGTTTCAGTACTCTATTCTAGTTTGGAATGTGCGTTTCTTCAGTATTCTATTCCAGTTTGGAATGAGCGATGTTTCAGTAATCTATTCTAGTTTGGAATGATTGATGTCTCTGTAATCTATTCTGGTTTGGAATGATTGATGTTTCAGTATTCTATTCTATTTTGGAATTAGTGTTGTATCAGTAATCTATTCTATTTTGGAACGAATGCTGTTTCAGTAATCTTTTCTTGTTTGGAATGAGTGAGTTTTCTGTAAACTATTCTAGTTTGGAATGAGTGTTGTTTCAGTAATCTATTCTAATTCGGAATGAGTGTTGTGTCAGTAATCTAATAAGTCTGTAATGTTTGATGTTTCAGTAATGTATTCTTGTTTGTAATGAGTTATGTTTCAGTAATCTATTCTTGTTGGTAATGGGTGCTGTTTTCATAATCTATTCTAGTTTGGAATGAGTGTTGTACAGTAATCTATTCTAGTTTGGAATGAGTGCTGTTTCAGTAATCTATTCTAGTTTGTAATGAGTGATGTTTCAGTAATCTATTCTAATTTGGAATGATTGATGTTTCAGTAATCTATTCTATTTTGGAATGATTGATGTTTCAGTATTCTATTCTATTTTGGAATGAGTGTTGTATCGGTAATCTATTCTATTTTGGAACGAATGCTGTTTCAGTAATCTTTTCTTGTTTGGAATGAGTGAGTTTTCTGTAAACTATTCTAGTTTGGAATGAGTGTTGTTTCAGTAATCTATTCTAATTCAGAATGAGTGTTGTGTCAGTAATCTAATAAGTTTGTAATGTTTGATGTTTCAGTAATGTATTCTTGTTTGTAATGAGTTATGTTTCAGTAATCTATTCTTGTTGGTAATGGGTGCTGTTTTCATAATCTATTCTAGTTTGGAATGAGTGTTGTTCAGTAATCTATTCTAGTTTGGAATGAGTGCTGTTTCAGTAATCTATTCTAGTTTGTAATGAGTGATGTTTCAGTAATCTATTCTAATTTGGAATGAGTGATGTTTAGGTAATCTATTCTATTTTGGAATGAGTGATGTTTCAGTAGGCGATTCTATTTTGGAACAACTGCTGTTTCAGTAATCTTTTATTGTTTGGAATGAGTGATGTGTCTGTAAACTACTCTAGTTTGGAATGAATGCTATTTCAGTAATCTATTCTAGTTTGGAATGATTGCTGTTTCAGTAATCTATTCTAGTTTGGAATGATTGATGTTTCAGTAATCTATTCTTGTTTGGAATGAGTGATGTTTCAGTAATCTATTCTATTTTGGAACAAATGCTGTTTCAGTAACCTTTTCTTGTTTGGAATGAGTGAGTTTTCTGTAAACTATTCTAGTTTGGAATGAGTGTTGTTTGGGTAATCTATTCTAGTTCGCAATGAGTGTTGTGTCAGTAACCTATTCTAGTTTGTAAAGATAATGTTTCAGTATCTTGTTCTCATTTGGAATGAGTGATGTATCAGTACTCTATTCTATTTTGGAACGAGTGCTATTTCTGGAATCTTGTTTGGAATGAGTGATGTTTCTGTAATCTATTCTTGTTTTGAATGAGTGCTATTTCACTAATCTATTGTGGTTTGGAATGAGTGCTTCTTCAGTAATCGATTCTTGTTTGGAATGATTGATATTTCAGTAATCTGTTCTAGTTTGGAATGAGTATTTTTTTCAGTAATGTATTCTAGTTTGGAATGAGCGATGTTTCTGTAATGTATTCTAGTTTGGAATGAGTGCTGTTTCAGCAATCTATTCTTATTTGGAATGCTTGCTGTTTCAGTCATCTATTCTAGTTTGGAATGAGTGCTATTTCAGTAATCTATTCTAGCTTGTAATGATGATGTTTCAGTATCCTATTAAAATTTGCAGTGAGTGATGTTTCAGTAATCTATTCTAGTTTGGAATGATTGCTGTTTCAGTACTCTATTCTAGTTTGGAATGTGCATTTCTTCAGTAATCTATTCCAGTTTAGAATGAGCGATATTTCAGTAATCTATTCTATTTTGGAATGATTGATGTTTCAGTATTCTATTCTATTTTGGAATGAGTGTTGTATCGGTAATCTATTCTATTTTGGAATGATTGATGTTTCAGTATTCTATTCTATTTTGGAATGAGTGTTGTATCGGTAATCTATTCTATTTTGGAACAAATGCTGTTTCAGTAATCTTTTCTTGTTTGGAATGAGTGAGTTTTCTGTAAACTATTCTAGTTTGGAATGAGTGTTGTTTCAGTAATCTATTCTAATTCGGAATGAGTGTTGTGTCAGTAATCTAATAAGTTTGTAATGTATGATGTTTCAGTAATGTATTCTTGTTTGTAATGAGTTATGTTTCAGTAGTCTATTCTTGTTGGTAATGGGTGCTGTTTTCATAATCTATTCTAGTTTGGAATGAGTGTTGTTCAGTAATCTATTCTAGTTTGTAATGAGTGATGTTTCAGTAATCTAT
This sequence comes from Isurus oxyrinchus, assembly GCA_026770705.1. Taxonomy (NCBI): domain Eukaryota; kingdom Metazoa; phylum Chordata; class Chondrichthyes; order Lamniformes; family Lamnidae; genus Isurus; species Isurus oxyrinchus. Next base: position 83,996,396 of record JANJGN010000017.1, read on the forward strand.
TCTAATTTGGAATGAGTGATGTTTTGGTAATCTATTCTATTTTGGAATGAGTGATGTTTCAGTAGGCGATTCTATTTTGGAACAACTGCTGTTTCAGTAATCTTTTATTGTTTGGAATGAGTGATGTGTCTGTAAACTACTCTAGTTTGGAATGAATGCTATTTCAGTAATGTATTCTAGTTTGTAATGAGTGTTGATTCACTAATCTATTCTAGTTTGAAATGATTGTTGTTTCAATAATATGTTCTAGTTTGGAATTAGTGCTATTTCAGTAATCTATTCTTGTTTGTAAAGAGTGACGTTTCGGTATCCTATTCTAGTTTGGAATTAGTGCTGCTTCTGTAATCTATTCAATTTGCAATGAGTGATGCATCATTAATCTATTCTAGTTTGGAATGAGTGATGTTTCAGTAATCTATTCTAGTTTGGAATGAGTGCTGTTTCAATAATCTATGCTGCTTTGGAATAAGTGATAAGCGCATAAGACCATAAAACATAGGAGCAGAAATTAAGCCATTCAGCCCATCGAGTCTTCTCTGCCATTCATTCATGGCTGATAAGTTTCTCCACCCCATTCTCCCGCCTTTCTCTCCGTAACCTTTGATCCCCTTACCTGTCAAGATCCTATGTCTCTCATAATGTTTCAGTTATCTATTCTAGTTTGGAATGAGTGCTATTTCACTAACCTAATGTAGTTTGGAATGTGTGCTGCTTCACTAATTTGTTCTTGTTTGGAATGAATGATGATTCAGCAATATATTCTAGTTTGGAATGAGTGCTGTTTCAGTAATCTATTCTAGTTGAGAATGAGTGCTGTTTCAGTAATCTATTGTAGTTTGGTATGAGTGATGTTTTAGTTATCTATTCTAGTTTGGAATGAGTGCTATTTCACTAATCTATCTCTAGGTTGGGATCAGCGATGTTTCAGTTATCTATTCTTGTTTGGAATGATTGATGTTTCAGTAATCTTTTCTAGTTTGGAATGAGTGCTGCTTCACTAATCTGTTCTTGTTTGGAATGAATGATGATTCAGTAATCTAATCTTGTTTGCAATGATTGATGATTCAATAATATATTCTAGTTTGGAATGAGTGCTGCTTCAGTAATCTATTCTAGTTGAGAATGATTGATGTTTCAGTATTCTATTCTAGTTTGGAATGATTGATGTTTCAGTATTCTATTCTATTTTGGAATGAGTGTTGTATCGGTAATCTATTCTATTTTGGAACGAATGCTGTTTCAGTAATCTTTTCTTGTTTGGAATGAGTGAGTTTTCTGTAAACTATTCTAGTTTGGAATGAGTGTTGTTTCAGTAATCTATTGTAATTCGGAATGAGTGTTGTGTCAGTAATCTAATAAGTTTGTAATGATTGATGTTTCAGTAATGTATTCTTGTTTGTAATGAGTTATGTTTCAGCAATCTATTCTTGTTTGTAATGGGTGCTGTTTCAGTTATCTATTCTTGTTTGGAATGTGTGTTGTTCAGTAATCTATTCTAGTTTGTAATGAGTGATGTTTCAGTAATCTATTCTTGCTTGGAATGAATGCTGTTTTAGTAACCTATTCTAGTTTGGAAAAAGTGTTGTGTAGGTAATCTATTCTAGTTTGGAATGGTTATGTTTCAGTAGGCTTTTCTATTTTGGAAAATCACCTGTTTTTGTAACCTTTTGTTGTTTGGAATGAGTGATGTTTCTGTAATCTATTCTTGTTTTGAATGAATGCTATTTCACTAACCTATTGTGGTTTGGAATGAGTGCTGCTTCAGTAATCTATTCTTGTTTGGAATGATTGATATTACAGTAATCTATTCTAGTTTGGAGTGATTGTTGTTTCAGTAATCTATTCTAGTTTGGAATGAGCGATGTTTCAGAAATATATTCTAGTTTGGAATGATTGATGTTTCAGTAACCTATTGTAGTTTGGAATGAGTGCTGTTTCAGCTATCTTTTCTTCTTTGGAATGTTTGATGTTTCAGTCATGTATTCTAGTTTGCAATGAGTGCTATTTCAGTAATCTATTCTAGCTTGTAATGATGATGTTTCAGTATCCTATTATAATTTGGAATGAGTGATGTTTCAGTACTCTATTCTAGTTTGGAATGATTGATGTTTCAGTATTCTATTCTATTTTGGAATGAGTGTTGTATCGGTAATCTATTCTATTTTGGAACGAATGCTGTTTCAGTAATCTTTTCTTGTTTGGAATGAGTGAGTTTTCTGTAAACTATTCTAGTTTGGAATGAGTGTTGTTTCAGTAATCTATTCTAATTCGGAATGAGTGTTGTGTCAGTAATCTAATAAGTTTGTAATGTTTGATGTTTCAGTAATCTATTCTCGTTTGTAATGAGTTATGTTTCAGTAAACTATTCTAGTTTGGAATGAGTGATGTTTCAGTAATCTATTCAAGTTTGGAGTGAGTTCTGTTTCAGTAATCTATTCTAGTTTGTAAAGATAATGTTTCAGTATCTTGTTCTCGTTTGGAATGAGTGATGTATCAGTACTCTATTCTATTTTGGAACGAGTGCTATTTCCGGAATCTTGTTTGGAATGAGTAATGTTTCTGTAATCTATTCTTGTTTTGAATGAGTGCTATTTCACTAATCTATTGTGGTTTGAAATGAGTGCTTCTTCAGTAATTGATTCTTGTTTGGAATAATTGATATTTCAGTAATCTATTCTAGTTTGGAATGAGTATTGTTTCAGTAATCTACTCTAGTTTGGAATGAGCGATGTTTCTGTAATGTATTCTAGTTTGGAATGATTGATGTTTCAGTAATCTATTCTAGTTTGGAATGAGTATTTTTTTCAGTAATGTATTCTAGTTTGGAATGAGCGATGTTTCTGTAATGTATTCTAGTTTGGAATGAGTGCTGTTTCAGCAATCTATTCTTATTTGGAATGCTTGCTGTTTCAGTCATCTATTCTAGTTTGGAATGAGTGCTATTTCAGTAATCTATTCTAGCTTGTAATGATGATGTTTCAGTATCCTATTAAAATTTGCAGTGAGTGATGTTTCAGTAATCTATTCTAGTTTGGAATGATTGCTGTTTCAGTACTCTATTCTAGTTTGGAATGTGCGTTTCTTCAGTAACCTATTCCAGTTTGGAATGAGCGATGTTTCAGTAATCTATTCTAGTTTCGAATGATTGATGTTTCAGTAATCTATTCTATTTTGGAATGATTGATGTTTCAGTATTCTATTCTATTTTGGAATGAGTGTTGTATCGGTAATCTATTCTATTTTGGAATGATTGATGTTTCAGTATTCTATTCTATTTTGGAATGAGTGTTGTATCGGTAATCTATTCTATTTTGGAACAAATGCTGTTTCAGTAATCTTTTCTTGTTTGGAATGAATGAGTTTTCTGTAAACTATTCTAGTTTGGAATGAGTGTTGTTTCAGTAATCTATTCTAATTCGGAATGAGTGTTGTGTCAGTAATCTAATAAGTTTGTAATGTATGATGTTTCAGTAATGTATTCTTGTTTGTAATGAGTTATGTTTCAGTAATCTATTCTTGTTGGTAATGGGTGCTGTTTTCATAATCTATTCTAGTTTGGAATGAGTGTTGTTCAGTAATCTATTCTAGTTTGTAATGAGTGATGTTTCAGTAATCTATTCTAATTTGGAATGAGTGATGTTTTGGTAATCTATTCTATTTTGGAATGAGTGATGTTTCAGTAGGCGATTCTATTTTGGAACAACTGCTGTTTCAGTAATCTTTTATTGTTTGGAATGAGTGATGTGTCTGTAAACTACTCTAGTTTGGAATGAATGCTATTTCAGTAATGTATTCTAGTTTGTAATGAGTGTTGATTCACTACTCTATTCTAGTTTGAAATGATTGTTGTTTCAATAATATGTTCTAGTTTGGAATTAGTGCTATTTCAGTAATCTATTCTTGTTTGTAAAGTGTGACGTTTCGGTATCCTATTCTAGTTTGGAATTAGTGCTGCTTCTGTAATCTATTCAATTTGCAATGAGTGATGCATCAGTAATCTATTCTAGTTTGGAATGAGTGATGTTTCAGTAATCTATTCTAGTTTGGAATGAGTGCTGTTTCAATAATCTATGCTGCTTTGGAATGAGTGATAAGCGCATAAGACCATAAAACATAGGAGCAGAAATTAAGCCATTCAGCCCATCGAGTCTTCTCTGCCATTCATTCATGGCTGATAAGTTTCTCCACCCCATTCTCCCGCCTTTCTCTCCGTAACCTTTGATCCCCTTACCTGTCAAGATCCTATGTCTCTCATAATGTTTCAGTTATCTATTCTAGTTTGGAATGAGTGCTATTTCACTAACCTAATGTAGTTTGGAATGTGTGCTGCTTCACTAATTTGTTCTTGTTTGGAATGAATGATGATTCAGTAATATATTCTAGTTTGGAATGAGTGCTGTTTCAGTAATCTATTCTAGTTGAGAATGAGTGCTGTTTCAGTAATCTATTGTAGTTTGGTATGAGTGATGTTTTAGTTATCTATTCTAGTTTGGAATGAGTGCTGTTTCACTAATCTATCTCTAGGTTGGGATCAGCGATGTTTCAGTTATCTATTCTTGTTTGGAATGATTGATGATTCAGTAATCTTTTCTAGTTTGGAATGAGTGCTGCTTCACTAATCTGTTCTTGTTTGGAATGAATGATGATTCAGTAATCTAATCTTGTTTGCAATGATTGATGATTCAATAATATATTCTAGTTTGGAATGAGTGCTGCTTCAGTAATCTATTCTAGTTGAGAATGATTGATGTTTCAGTATTCTATTCTAGTTTGGAATGATTGATGTTTCAGTATTCTATTCTATTTTGGAATGAGTGTTGTATCGGTAATCTATTCTATTTTGGAACGAATGCTGTTTCAGTAATCTTTTCTTGTTTGGAATGAGTGAGTTTTCTGTAAACTATTCTAGTTTGGAATGAGTGTTGTTTCAGTAATCTATTCTAATTCGGAATGAGTGTTGTGTCAGTAATCTAATAAGTTTGTAATGATTGATGTTTCAGTAATGTATTCTTGTTTGTAATGAGTTATGTTTCAGCAATCTATTCTTGTTTGTAATGGGTGCTGTTTTCATAATCTATTCTTGTTTGGAATGTGTGTTGTTCAGTAATCTATTCTAGTTTGTAATGAGTGATGTTTCAGTAATCTATTCTTGCTTGGAATGAATGCTGTTTTAGTAACCTATTCTAGTTTGGAAAAAGTGTTGTGTAGGTAATCTATTCTAGTTTGGAATGGTTATGTTTCAGTAGGCTTTTCTATTTTGGAAAATCACCTGTTTTTGTAACCTTTTGTTGTTTGGAATGAGTGATGTTTCTGTAATCTATTCTTGTTTTGAATGAATGCTATTTCACTAACCTATTGTGGTTTGGAATGAGTGCTGCTTCAGTAATCTATTCTTGTTTGGAATGATTGATATTACAGTAATCTATTCTAGTTTGGAGTGATTGTTGTTTCAGTAATCTATTCTAGTTTGGAATGAGCGATGTTTCAGAAATATATTCTAGTTTGGAATGATTGATGTTTCAGTAACCTATTGTAGTTTGGAATGAGTGCTGTTTCAGCTATCTTTTCTTCTTTGGAATGTTTGATGTTTCAGTCATGTATTCTAGTTTGCAATGAGTGCTATTTCAGTAATCTATTCTAGCTTGTAATGATGATGTTTCAGTATCCTATTATAATTTGGAATGAGTGATGTTTCAGTACTCTATTCTAGTTTGGAATGATTGATGTTTCAGTATTCTATTCTATTTTGGAATGAGTGTTGTATCGGTAATCTATTCTATTTTGGAACGAATGCTGTTTCAGTAAATCTTTTCTTGTTTGGAATGAGTGAGTTTTCTGTAAACTATTCTAGTTTGGAATGAGTGTTGTTTCAGTAATCTATTCTAATTCGGAATGAGTGTTGTGTCAGTAATCTAATAAGTTTGTAATGTTTGATGTTTCAGTAATCTATTCTCGTTTGTAATGAGTTATGTTTCAGTAAACTATTCTAGTTTGGAATGAGTGATGTTTCAGTAATCTATTCAAGTTTGGAGTGAGTTCTGTTTCAGTAATCTATTCTAGTTTGTAAAGATAATGTTTCAGTATCTTGTTCTCGTTTGGAATGAGTGATGTATCAGTACTCTATTCTATTTTGGAACGAGTGCTATTTCCGGAATCTTGTTTGGAATGAGTAATGTTTCTGTAATCTATTCTTGTTTTGAATGAGTGCTATTTCACTAATCTATTGTGGTTTGAAATGAGTGCTTCTTCAGTAATTGATTCTTGTTTGGAATAATTGATATTTCAGTAATCTATTCTAGTTTGGAATGAGTATTGTTTCAGTAATCTACTCTAGTTTGGAATGAGCGATGTTTCTGTAATGTATTCTAGTTTGGAATGATTGATGTTTCAGTAATCTATTCTAGTTTGGAATGAGTACTGTTTCAGCAATCTATTCTTATTTGGAATGCTTGCTGTTTCAGTCATCTATTCTAGTTTGGAATGAGTGCTATTTCAGTAATCTATTCTAGCTTGTAATGATGATGTTTCAGTATCCTATTATAATTTGGAATGAGTGATGTTTCAGTAATCTATTCTAGTTTGGAATGATTGATGTTTCAGTATTCTATTCTATTTTGGAATGAGTGTTGTATCGGTAATCTATTCTATTTTGGAACGAATGCTGTTTCAGTAATCTTTTCTTGTTTGGAATGAGTGATTTTTCTGTAAACTATTCTAGTTTGGAATGAGTGTTGTTTCAGTAATCTATTCTAATTCGGAATGAGTGTTGTGTCAGTAATCTAATAAGTTTGTAATGTTTGATGTTTCAGTAATGTATTCTTGTTTGTAATGAGTTATGTTTCAGTAATCTATTCTTGTTGGTAATGGGTGCTGTTTTCATAATCTATTCTAGTTTGGAATGAGTGTTGTTCAGTAATCTATTCTAGTTTGTAATGAGAGATGCTTCAGTAATCTATTCTTGCTTGGAATGAGTGCTTTTTTAGTAACCTATTCTAGTTTGGAAAAAGTTTTGTGTCAGTAATCTATTCTAGTTTGGAATGAGTGCTGTTTCAGTAGGCTTTTCTATTTTGGAAAATCAGCTGTTTCAATAATCTTTTGTTGTTTGGAATGAGTGATGTTTCTGTAAACTATTCTAGTTTGGAGTGAGTGCTATTTCAGTATTGTATTCTAGTTTGTAATGAGTGCTGATTCAGTAATCTATTCTAGTTTATAATCAGTGATGTTTCAGTAACATATTCTAGATGGAATGAGTGCTGTTTCATTCATCTATTCGAGTTTGAAATGATTGATGTTTTAGTGATATATTTTAGTTTGGAATTAGGCTCTTTCATTAATCTATTCTTGTTTGTAATGAGCGATGTTTCAATATCCTATTCTAGTTTGCAATGAGTGATGTTTCAGTAATCTATTCTTGTTTGGAACGAGTGCTGTTTTAGTAATCTATTCAATCTGGAATGAGTGATGCTTCATTAATCTATTCTAGTTTGGAATGAGTGCTGTTTCAGTAATCTATTCTAGTTTGGAATGAGTGCTGTTTTAGTAATCTAGTTTGGAATGAGTGATCGATCAGTAATCAATCTGGTTTGGAATGTGTGCTGTTTTAGCAATCTATTCAATTTGGAATGAGTGATGCTTCATTAATCTATTCTAGTTTGGGATGAGCACTGTTTCAGTTATCTATTCTTGTTTGGAATGAGTGATGCTTTATTAATCTATTCTAGTTTGGTATGAGTGCTGTTTTAGTAATCTATTCAATTTAGAATGAGTGATGCTTCATTAATCTATTCTAATTTTGAATGAGTGATAAGACCATAAGACTTAGGAGCAGATATTAGGCTATTTGGCCCATCGAGACTTCTCTGCCATTCATTCATGGCTGATAAGTTTCTCAACCCCTTTCTCCGGCCTTCTCCCCCTCACCTTTGCTCCCCTTACAAGTCAAGACCCTATCTCTCTCATGATGTTTCAGTTATCTATTCTAGTTTGGAATGAGTGTTAATTCACCAATCTACAGTGGTTTGGAATGAGTGCTGCTTCAGTACACTGGTCTTGTTTGGAATGACTGATATTTCAGTAATCTATTCTAGTTTGGACTGAGTACTGTTTAAGTGATCTATTCTAGTTTGGAATGAGTGCTGGTTCAGTAATCTATTCTAGTTTGTAATGAGCGATGTTTCAGTAATCTATTCTAGGTTGGAATGAGTCATGTTTCAGTAATTTATTCTTGTTTGGAAAGAGCGATGTTTCAGTGATCTATTCCTGTTTGGAATGAGTGCTGATTCAGTAATCTATTCTACTTTGTAATGAGTGCTGATTCAGTAATCTGTTCTAGTTTGTAATCAGTGCTGTTTCAGTAACCTATTCTAGATGGAATGAGTGCTGTTTCATTCATCTATTCTAGTTTGAAATGATTGATGTTTTAGTAATTTATTCTAGTTTGGAATGAGTATTTGTTCAGTAATCTATTCTAGTTTGGAATGAGCGATGTTTCTGTAATGTATTCTAGCTTGGAATGATTGATGTTTCAGTAATCTATTCTAGTTTGGAATGAGTGCTATTTCAGTAGGCTTTTCTATTTTGGAAAATCAGCTTGTTTCAATAATCTTTTGTTGTTTGGAATGAGTGATGTTTCTGTAAACTACTCTAGTTTGGAGTGAGTGCTATTTCAGTAATGTATTCTAGTGTGTAATGAGTACTGATTCAGTAATCTACTCTAGTTTGTAATCAGTGCTGTTTCAGTAACCTATTCTAGATGGAATGAGTGCTGTTTCATTAATCTATTCTAGTTTGAAATGATTGATGTTTTAGTAATCTATTTTAGTTTGGAATTAGGCTCTTTCATCAATCTATTCTTTTTTGTAATGAGCGATGTTTCAATATCCTATTCTAGTTTGCAATGAGTGATGTTTCAGTAATCTATTCTTGTTTGGAATGAGTGCTGTTTTAGTAATCTATTCAATTTGGAATGAGTGTTGTTTCATTAATCTATTCTAGTTTGAAATGATTCATGTTTTAGTAATCAATTTTAGTTTGGAATTATGCTCTTTCATTAATCTCTTCTTGTTTGTAATAAGCAATGTTTCAATATCCTATTGTAGTTTGGAATGAGTGATGTTTCAGTAATCTATTCTATTTTGTAACTCGTGCTATTTCAGTAACGTTGTTTGCAATGAGTGATGTTTCAGTAATCTATTCTTGTTTGGGATGAGTGCAGTTTTAGTAATCTATTCAATTTGGAATGAGTGATGCTTCATTAATCTATTCTAGTTTGGAATGAGTGATGTTTCAGTAATCTATTCTAGTTTGGAATGAGTGCTGTTTTAGTAATCTAGTTTGGAATGAGTGATCGATCAGTAATCAATCTGGTTTGGAATGTCTGCTGTTTTAGTAATCTATTCAATTTGGAATGAGTGATGCTTCATTAATCTATTCTAGTTTGGATGAGCGCTGTTTCAGTTATCTATTCTTGTTTGGAATGAGTGCTGTTTCAGCAATATAATCTAGTTTGGAATTAGTGATGTTTCAGTAACTTATTCTGGTTTGGAATGAGTGATGTTTCAGTAGGCTATTCTATTTTGGAACAACTGCTGTTTCAGTAATCTTTTATTGTTTGGAATGAGTGATGTGTCTGAAAACTATTCTAGTTTGGAATGATTGCTATTTCAGTAATGTATTCTCATTTGTAATGAGTGCTGATTCAGTAATCTATTCTGGGTTGGAATGTGTGCTGTTTTAGTAATCTATTCAATTTGGAATGAGTGATGCTTTATTAATCTATTCTAGTATGGAATGAGTGATGTTTCAGTAATCTATTCTAGTTTGGAATGAGTGCTGTTTTAGTAATCTATTCAATTTGGAATGAGTATCATTTCATTAATCTGTTCTAGTTTGGAATGAGTGCTGTTTCAGTAATCTCTTCTAGTTTGGAATGAGTGATAAGACCATAAGATTTAGGAGCAGATATTAGGCTATTTGGCCCATCGAGATTTCTCCACCATGGCTGATAAGTTTCTCAACCCCTTTCTCCCGCCTTCTCCCGGTAACCTTTGCTCCCCTTACCAATCAAGACCCTATCTCTCTCATGATGTTTCAGTTATCTATTCTAGTTTGGAATGAGTGCTAATTCACCAATCTACAGTGGTTTGGAATGAGTGTTGCTTCAGTAAACTGTTCTTGTTTGGAATGACTGATATTTCAGTAATCTATTCTAGTTTGGACTGAGTACTGTTTAAGTGATCTATTCTAGTTTGGAATGAGTGCTGGTTCAGTAATCTCTTCTAGTTTGGAATAAGCGATGCTTCCGAAATGTATTCTAGTTTGGAATGATTGATGTTTCAGTAACCTATTGTAGTTTGGAATGAGTGCTGTTTCAGCTATCTTTTCTTCTTTGGAATGTTTGATGTTTCAGTCATGTATTCTAGTTTGCAATGAGTGCTATTTCAGTAATCTATTCTAGTTTGTAATGATGATGTTTAAGTATCCTATTCTAGTTTGGAATAAGTGACGTTTCAGTAATCTATTCTACTTTGGAATGAGTGCTGTTTCAATAATCTATTCTACTTTGTAATGAGTGCTGATTCAGTAATCTATTCTTGTTTGGAATGAGTGATGTTTCAGTAATCTATTTTATTTTGGAACGAATGCTGTTTCAGTAACAATTTCTTGTTTGGAATGAGTGAGTTTTCTGTAAACTATTCTAGTTTGGCACGAGTGTTGTTTGAGTAATCTATTCTAGTTCGCAATGAGTGTAGTGTCAGTAATCTATTCTAGTTTGTAAAGATAATGTTTCAGTATCTTGTTCTCGTTTGGAATGAGTGATGTATCAATACTCTATTCTATTTTGGAACGAGTGCTATTTCCAGAATCTTGTTTGGAATGAGTGATGTTTCTTTAACCTATTCTTGTTTTGAATGAGTGCTATTTCACTAATCTATTGTGGTTTGAAATGAGTGCTTCTTCAGTAATCGATTCTTGTTTGGAATGATTGATATTTCAGTAATCTACTCTAGTTTGGAATGAGTATTTGTTCAGTAATCTATTCTAGTTTGGAATGAGCGATGTTTCTGTAATGTATTCTAGTTTGGAATGATTGATGTTTCAGTAATCTATTCTCGTTTGGAATTAGTGCTGTTTCAGTAGGCTTTTCTATTTTGGAAAATCAGCTGTTTCAATAATCTTTTGTTGTTTGGAATGAGTGATGTTTCTGTAAACTACTCTAGTTTGGAGTGAGTGCTATTTCAGTAATGTATTCTAGTGTGTAATGAGTACTGATTCAGTAATCTATTCTAGTTTGTAATCAGTGCTGTTTCAGTAACCTATTCTAGATGGAATGAGTGCTGTTTCATTAATCTATTCTAGTTTGAAATGATTGATGTTTTAGTAATCTATTTTAGTTTGGAATTAGGCTCTTTCATCAATCTATTCTTTTTTGTAATGAGCGATGTTTCAATATCCTATTCTAGTTTGCAATGAGTGCTGTTTCAGTAATCTATTCTTGTTTGGAATGAGTGCTGTTTTAGTAATCTATTCAATTTGGAATGAGTGTTGTTTCATTAATCTATTCTGGTTTGAAATGATTGATGTTTTAGTAATCAATTTTAGTTTGGAATTATGCTCTTTCATTAATCTCTTCTTGTTTGTAATGAGCAATGTTTCAATATCCTATTCTAGTTTGGAATGAGTGATGTTTCAGTAATCTATTCTATTTTGTAACTCGTGCTATTTCAGTAACGTTGTTTGCAATGAGTGATGTTTCAGTAATCTATTCTTGTTTGGAATGAGTGCAGTTTTAGTAATCTATTCAATTTGGAATGAGTGATGCTTCATTAATCTATTCTAGTTTGGAATGAGTGATGTTTCAGTAATCTATTCTAGTTTGGAATGAGTGCTGTTTTAGTAATCTAGTTTGGAATGAGTGATCGATCAGTAATCAATCTGGTTTGGAATGTCTGCTGTTTTAGTAATCTATTCAATTTGGAATGAGTGATGCTTCATTAATCTATTCTAGTTTGGGATGAGCGCTGTTTCAGTTATCTATTCTTGTTTGGAATGAGTGCTGTTTCAGCAATATAATCTAGTTTGGAATTAGTGATGTTTCAGTAACTTATTCTGGTTTGGAATGAGTGATGTTTCAGTAGGCTATTCTATTTTGGAACAACTGCTGTTTCAGTAATCTTTTATTGTTTGGAATGAGTGATGTGTCTGAAAACTATTCTAGTTTGGAATGATTGCTATTTCAGTAATGTATTCTCATTTGTAATGAGTGCTGATTCAGTAATCTATTCTGGTTTGGAATGTGTGCTGTTTTAGTAATCTATTCAATTTGGAATGAGTGATGCTTTATTAATCTATTCTAGTATGGAATGAGTGATGTTTCAGTAATCTATTCTAGTTTGGAATGAGTGCTGTTTTAGTAATCTATTCAATTTGGAATGAGTATCATTTCATTAATCGGTTCTAGTTTGGAATGAGTGCTGTTTCAGTAATCTCTTCTGGTTTGGAATGAGTGATAAGACCATAAGACTTAGGAGCAGATATTAGGCTATTGGGCCCATCGAGATTTCTCCGCCATTCATTCATGGCTGATAAGTTTCTCAACCCCTTTCTCCCGCCTTCTCCCGGTAACCTTTGCTCCCCTTACCAATCAAGACCCTATCTCTCTCATGATGTTTCAGTTATCTGTTCTAGTTTGGAATGAGTGCTAATTCACCAATCTACAGTAGTTTGGAATGAGTGCTGCTTCAGTAAACTGTTCTTGTTTGGAATGACTGATATTTCAGTAATCTATTCTAGTTTGGACTGAGTACTGTTTAAGTGATCTATTCTAGTTTGGAATGAGTGCTGCTTCAGTAATCTATTCTAGTTTGGAATGAGCGATGTTTCCGAAATGTATTCTAGTTTGGAATGATTGATGTTTCAGTAACCTATTGTAGTTTGGAATGAGTGCTGTTTCAGCTATCTTTTCTTCTTTGGAATTTTTGATGTTTCAGTCATGTATTCTAGTTTGCAATGAGTGCTATTTCAGTAATCTATTCTAGTTTGTAATAATGATGTTTAAGTACCCTATTCTAGTTTGGAATGAGTGATGTTTCAGTAATCTATTCTACTTTGGAATGGGTGCTGTTTCAATAATCTATTCTACTTTGTAATGAGTGCTGATTCAGTAATCTATTCTTGTTTGGAATGAGTGATGTTTCAGTAATCTATTTTGTTTTGGAACGAATGCTGTTTCAGTAACATTTTCTTGTTTGGAATGAGTGAGTTTTCTGTAAACTATTCTAGTTTGGCATGAGTGTTGTTTGAGTAATCTATTCTAGTTCGCAATGAGTGTTGTGTCAGTAATCTATTCTAGTTTGTAAAGATAATGTTTCAGTATCTTGTTCTCGTTTGGAATGAGTGATGTATCAGTACTCTATTCTATTTTGGAACGAGTGCTATTTCCAGAATCTTGTTTGGAATGAGTGATGTTTCTGTAACCTATTCTTGTTTTGAATGAGTGCTATTTCACTAATCTATTGTGGTTTGAAATGAGTGCTTCTTCAGTAATCGATTCTTGTTTGGAATGATTGATATTTCAGTAATCTACTCTAGTTCGGAATGAGTATTTTTTCAGTAATCTATTCTAGTTTGGAATGAGCGATGTTTCTGTAATGTATTCTAGTTTGGAATGATTGATGGTTCAGTAATCTATTCTAGTTTGGAATGAGTGCTGTTTCAGTAGGCTTTTCTATTTTGGAAAATCAGCTGTTTCAATAATCTTTTGTTGTTTGGAATGAGTGATGTTTCTGTAAACTATTCTAGTTTGGAGTGAGTGCTATTTCAGTAATGTATTCTAGTGTGTAATGAGTACTGATTCAGTAATCTATTCTAGTTTGTAATCAGTGCTGTTTCAGTAACCTATTCTAAATGGAATGAGTGCTGTTTCATTAATCTATTCTAGTTTGAAATGATTGATGTTTTAGTAATCTATTTTAGTTTGGAATTAGGCTCTTTCATCAATCTATTCTTTTTTGTAATGAGCGATGTTTCAATATCCTATTCTAGTTTGCAATGAGTGATGTTTCAGTAATCTATTCTTGTTTGGAATGAGTGCTGTTTTAGTAATCTATTCAATTTGGAATGAGTGTTGTTTCATTAATCTATTCTAGTTTGAAATGATTGATGTTTTAGTAATCAATTTTAGTTTGGAATTATGCTCTTTCATTAATCTCTTCTTGTTTGTAATGAGCAATGTTTCAATATCCTATTCCAGTTTGGAATGAGTGATGTTTCAGTAATCTATTCTATTTTATAACTCGTGCTATTTCAGTAACGTTGTTTGCTATGAGTGATGTTTCAGTAATCTATTCTTGTTTGGAATGAGTGCAGTTTTAGTAATCTATTCAATTTGGAATGAGTGATGCTTCATTAATCTATTCTAGTTTGGAATGAGTGATGTTTCAGTAATCTATTCTAGTTTGGAATGAGTGCTGTTTTAGTAATCTAGTTTGGAATGAGTGATCGATCAGTAATCAATCTGGTTTGGTATGTCTGCTGTTTCAGCAATCTATTCAATTTGGAATGAGTGATGCTTCATTAATCTATTCTAGTTTGGAATGAGTGCTGTTTCAGCAATATAATCTAGTTTGGAATTAGTGATGTTTCAGTAACTTATTCTGGTTTGGAATGAGTGATGTTTCAGTAGGCTATTCTATTTTGGAACAACTGCTGTTTCAGTAATCTTTTATTGTTTGGAATGAGTGATGTGTCTGAAAACTGTTCTAGTTTGGAATGATTGCTATTTCAGTAATGCATTCTGGTTTGTAATGAGTGCTGATTCAGTAATCTATTCTGGTTTGGAATGTGTGCTGTTTTAGTAATCTATTCAATTTGGAATGAGTGATGCTTTATTAATCTATTCTAGTATGGAATGAGTGATGTTTCAGTAATCTATTCTAGTTTGGAATGAGTGCTGTTTTAGTAATCTATTCAATTTGGAATGAGTATCATTTCATTAATCTGTTCTAGTTTGGAATGAGTGCTGTTTCAGTAATCTCTTCTAGTTTGGAATGAGTGATAAGACCATAAGACTTAGGAGCAGATATTATGTTATTTGGCCCATCGAGATTTCTCCACCATTCATTCATGGCTGATAAGTTTCTCAACCCCTTTCTCCCGCCTTCTCCCAGTAACCTTTGCTCCCCTTACCAATCAAGACCCTATCTCTCTCATGATGTTTCAGTTATCTGTTCTTGTATGGAATGAGTGCTAATTCACCAATCTACAGTGCTTTGGAATGAGTGCTGCTTCAGTAAACTGTTCTTGTTTGGAATGACTGATATTTCAGTAATCTATTCTAGTTTGGACTGAGTACTGTTTAAGTGATCTATTCTAGTTTGTAATGAGTGCTGGTTCAGTAATCTATTCTTGTTTGGAATGATTGATATTGCAGTAATCTATTCTAGTTTGGAATCATTGTTGTTTCAGTAATCTATTCTAGTTTGGAATGAGCGTTGTTTCAGAAATGTATTCTAGTTTGGAATGATTGATGTTTCAGTAACCTATTGTAGTTTGGAATGAGTGCTGTTTCAGCTATCTTTTCTTCTTTGGAATGTTTGATGTTTCAGTCATGTATTCTAGTTTGCAATGAGTGCTATTTCAGTAATCTATTCTAGTTTGTAATGATGATGTTTAAGTACCCTATTCTAGTTTGGAATGAGTGACGTTTCAGTAATCTATTCTACTTTGGAATGAGTGCTGTTTCAATAATCTATTCTACTTTGTAATGAGTGCTGATTCAGTAATCTATTCTTGTTTGGAATGAGTGATGTTTCAGTAATCTATTTTATTTTGGAACGAATGCTGTTTCAGTAACATTTTCTTGTTTGGAATGAGTGAGTTTTCTGTAAACTATTCTAGTTTGGCATGAGTGTTGTTTGAGTAATCTATTCTAGTTCGCAATGAGTGTTGTGTCAGTAATCTATTCTAGTTTGTAAAGATAATGTTTCAGTATCTTGTTCTCGTTTGGAATGAGTGATGTATCAGTACTCTATTCTATTTTGGAACGAGTGCTATTTCCGGAATCTTGTTTGGAATGAGTGATGTTTCTGTAACCTATTCTTGTTTTGAATGAGTGCTATTTCACTAATCTATTGTGGTTTGAAATGAGTGCTTCTTCAGTAATCGATTCTTGTTTGGAATGATTGATATTTCAGTAATCTACTCTAGTTTGGAATGAGTATTTTTTCAGTAATCTATTCCAGTTTGGAATGAGCGATGTTTCTGTAATGTATTCTAGTTTGGAATGATTGATGTTTCAGTAATCTATTCTCGTTTGGAGTGAGTGCTGTTTCAGTAGGCTTTTCTATTTTGGAAAATCAGCTGTTTCAATAATCTTTTGTTGTTTGGAATGAGTGATGTTTCTGTAAACTATTCTAGTTTGGAGTGAGTGCTATTTCAGTAATGTATTCTAGTGTGTAATGAGTACTGATTCAGTAATCTATTCTAGTTTGTAATCAGTGCTGTTTCAGTAACCTATTCTAGATGGAATGAGTGCTGTTTCATTAATCTCTTCTAGTTTGAAATGATTGATGTTTTAGTAATCTATTTTAGTTTGGAATTAGGCTCTTTCATCAATCTATTCTTTTTTGTAATGAGCGATGTTTCAATATCCTATTCTAGTTTGCAATGAGTGCTGTTTCAGTAATCTATTCTTGTTTGGAATGAGTGCTGTTTTAGTAATCTATTCAATTTGGAATGAGTGTTGTTTCATTAATCTATTCTAGTTTGAAATGATTGATGTTTTAGTAATCAATTTTAGTTTGGAATTATGCTCTTTCATTAATCTCTTCTTGTTTGTAATGAGCAATGTTTCAATATCCTATTCTAGTTTGGAATGAGTGATGTTTCAGTAATCTATTCTATTTTGTAACTCGTGCTATTTCAGTAACGTTGTTTGCAATGAGTGATGTTTCAGTAATCTATTCTTGTTTGGAATGAGTGCAGTTTTAGTAATCTATTCAATTTGGAATGAGTGATGCTTCATTAATCTATTCTAGTTTGGAATGAGTGATGTTTCAGTAATCTATTCTAGTTTGGAATGAGTGCTGTTTTAGTAATCTAGTTTGGAATGAGTGATCGATCAGTAATCAATCTGGTTTGGAATGTCTGCTGTTTTAGTAATCTATTCAATTTGGAATGAGTGATGCTTCATTAATCTATTCTAGTTTGGGATGAGCGCTGTTTCAGTTATCTATTCTTGTTTGGAATGAGTGCTGTTTCAGCAATATAATCTAGTTTGGAATTAGTGATGTTTCAGTAACTTATTCTGGTTTGGAATGAGTGATGTTTCAGTAGGCTATTCTATTTTGGAACAACTGCTGTTTCAGTAATCTTTTATTGTTTGGAATGAGTGATGTGTCTGAAAACTATTCTAGTTTGGAATGATTGCTATTTCAGTAATGTATTCTCATTTGTAATGAGTGCTGATTCAGTAATCTATTCTGGTTTGGAATGTGTGCTGTTTTAGTAATCTATTCAATTTGGAATGAGTGATGCTTTATTAATCTATTCTAGTATGGAATGAGTGATGTTTCAGTAATCTATTCTAGTTTGGAATGAGTGCTGTTTTAGTAATCTATTCAATTTGGAATGAGTATCATTTCATTAATCGGTTCTAGTTTGGAATGAGTGCTGTTTCAGTAATCTCTTCTGGTTTGGAATGAGTGATAAGACCATAAGACTTAGGAGCAGATATTAGGCTATTGGGCCCATCGAGATTTCTCCGCCATTCATTCATGGCTGATAAGTTTCTCAACCCCTTTCTCCCGCCTTCTCCCGGTAACCTTTGCTCCCCTCACCAATCAAGACCCTATCTCTCTCATGATGTTTCAGTTATCTGTTCTAGTTTGGAATGAGTGCTAATTCACCAATCTACAGTAGTTTGGAATGAGTGCTGCTTCAGTAAACTGTTCTTGTTTGGAATGACTGATATTTCAGTAATCTATTCTAGTTTGGACTGAGTACTGTTTAAGTGATCTATTCTAGTTTGGAATGAGTGCTGCTTCAGTAATCTATTCTAGTTTGGAATGAGCGATGTTTCCGAAATGTATTCTAGTTTGGAATGATTGATGTTTCAGTAACCTATTGTAGTTTGGAATGAGTGCTGTTTCAGCTATCTTTTCTTCTTTGGAAGTTTTGATGTTTCAGTCATGTATTCTAGTTTGCAATGAGTGCTATTTCAGTAATCTATTCTAGTTTGTAATGATGATGTTTAAGTACCCTATTCTAGTTTGGAATGAGTGATGTTTCAGTAATCTATTCTACTTTGGAATGAGTGCTGTTTCAATAATCTATTCTACTTTGTAATGAGTGCTGATTCAGTAATCTATTCTTGTTTGGAATGAGTGATGTTTCAGTAATCTATTTTGTTTTGGAACGAATGCTGTTTCAGTAACATTTTCTTGTTTGGAATGAGTGAGTTTTCTGTAAACTATTCTAGTTTGGCATGAGTGTTGTTTGAGTAATCTATTCTAGTTCACAATGAGTGTTGTGTCAGTAATCTATTCTAGTTTGTAAAGATAATGTTTCAGTATCTTGTTCTCGTTTGGAATGAGTGATGTATCAGTACTCTATTCTATTTTGGAACGAGTGCTATTTCCAGAATCTTGTTTGGAATGAGTGATGTTTCTGTAACCTATTCTTGTTTTGAATGAGTGCTATTTCACTAATCTATTGTGGTTTGAAATGAGTGCTTCTTCAGTAATCGATTCTTGTTTGGAATGATTGATATTTCAGTAATCTACTCTAGTTTGGAATGAGTATTTTTTCAGTAATCTATTCTAGTTTGGAATGAGCGATGTTTCTGTAATGTATTCTAGTTTGGAATGATTGATGTTTCAGTAATCTATTCTAGTTTGGAATGAGTGCTGTTTCAGTAGGCTTTTCTATTTTGGAAAATCAGCTGTTTCAATAATCTTTTGTTGTTTGGAATGAGTGATGTTTCTGTAAACTATTCTAGTTTGGAGTGAGTGCTATTTCAGTAATGTATTCTAGTGTGTAATGAGTACTGATTCAGTAATCTATTCTAGTTTGTAATCAGTGCTGTTTCAGTAACCTATTCTAAATGGAATGAGTGCTGTTTCATTAATCTCTTCTAGTTTGAAATGATTGATGTTTTAGTAATCTATTTTAGTTTGGAATTAGGCTCTTTCATCAATCTATTCTTTTTTGTAATGAGCGATGTTTCAATATCCTATTCTAGTTTGCAATGAGTGATGTTTCAGTAATCTATTCTTGTTTGGAATGAGTGCTGTTTTAGTAATCTATTCAATTTGGAATGAGTGTTGTTTCATTAATCTATTCTAGTTTGAAATGATTGATGTTTTAGTAATCAATTTTAGTTTGGAATTATGCTCTTTCATTAATCTCTTCTTGTTTGTAATGAGCAATGTTTCAATATCCTATTCCTGTTTGGAATGAGTGATGTTTCAGTAATCTATTCTATTTTATAACTCGTGCTATTTCAGTAACGTTGTTTGCTATGAGTGATGTTTCAGTAATCTATTCTTGTTTGGAATGAGTGCAGTTTTAGTAATCTATTCAATTTGGAATGAGTGATGCTTCATTAATCTATTCTAGTTTGGAATGAGTGATGTTTCAGTAATCTATTCTAGTTTGGAATGAGTGCTGTTTTAGTAATCTAGTTTGGAATGAGTGATCGATCAGTAATCAATCTGGTTTGGTATGTCTGCTGTTTCAGCAATCTATTCAATTTGGAATGAGTGATGCTTCATTAATCTATTCTAGTTTGGGATGAGCGCTGTTTCAGTTATCTATTCTTGTTTGGAATGAGTGCTGTTTCAGCAATATAATCTAGTTTGGAATTAGTGATGTTTCAGTAACTTATTCTGGTTTGGAATGAGTGATGTTTCAGTAGGCTATTCTATTTTGGAACAACTGCTGTTTCAGTAATCTTTTATTGTTTGGAATGAGTGATGTGTCTGAAAACTGTTCTAGTTTGGAATGATTGCTATTTCAGTAATGTATTCTGGTTTGTAATGAGTGCTGATTCAGTAATCTATTCTGGTTTGGAATGTGTGCTGTTTTAGTAATCTATTCAATTTGGAATGAGTGATGCTTTATTAATCTATTCTAGTATGGAATGAGTGATGTTTCAGTAATCTATTCTAGTTTGGAATGAGTGCTGTTTTAGTAATCTATTCAATTTGGAATGAGTATCATTTCATTAATCTGTTCTAGTTTGGAATGAGTGCTGTTTCAGTAATCTCTTCTAGTTTGGAATGAGTGATAAGACCATAAGACTTAGGAGCAGATATTATGTTATTTGGCCCATCGAGATTTCTCCACCATTCATTCATGGCTGATAAGTTTCTCAACCCCTTTCTCCCGCCTTCTCCCAGTAACCTTTGCTCCCCTTACCAATCAAGACATTATCTCTCTCATGATGTTTCAGTTATCTGTTCTTGTATGGAATGAGTGCTAATTCACCAATCTACAGTGCTTTGGAATGAGTGCTGCTTCAGTAAACTGTTCTTGTTTGGAATGACTGATATTTCAGTAATCTATTCTAGTTTGGACTGAGTACTGTTTAAGTGATCTATTCTAGTTTGTAATGAGTGCTGGTTCAGTAATCTATTCTTGTTTGGAATGATTGATATTGCAGTAATCTATTCTAGTTTGGAATCATTGTTGTTTCAGTAATCTATTCTAGTTTGGAATGAGCGTTGTTTCAGAAATGTATTCTAGTTTGGAATGATTGATGTTTCAGTAACCTATTGTAGTTTGGAATGAGTGCTGTTTCAGCTATCTTTTCTTCTTTGGAATGTTTGATGTTTCAGTCATGTATTCTAGTTTGCAATGAGTGCTATTTCAGTAATCTATTCTAGTTTGTAATGATGATGTTTAAGTACCCTATTCTAGTTTGGAATGAGTGACGTTTCAGTAATCTATTCTACTTTGGAATGAGTGCTGTTTCAATAATCTATTCTACTTTGTAATGAGTGCTGATTCAGTAATCTATTCTTGTTTGGAATGAGTGATGTTTCAGTAATCTATTTTATTTTGGAACGAATGCTGTTTCAGTAACATTTTCTTGTTTGGAATGAGTGAGTTTTCTGTAAACTATTCTAGTTTGGCATGAGTGTTGTTTGAGTAATCTATTCTAGTTCGCAATGAGTGTTGTGTCAGTAATCTATTCTAGTTTGTAAAGATAATGTTTCAGTATCTTGTTCTCGTTTGGAATGAGTGATGTATCAGTACTCTATTCTATTTTGGAACGAGTGCTATTTCCGGAATCTTGTTTGGAATGAGTGATGTTTCTGTAACCTATTCTTGTTTTGAATGAGTGCTATTTCACTAATCTATTGTGGTTTGAAATGAGTGCTTCTTCAGTAATCGATTCTTGTTTGGAATGATTGATATTTCAGTAATCTACTCTAATTTGGAATGAGTATTTTTTCAGTAATCTATTCCAGTTTGGAATGAGCGATGTTTCTGTAATGTATTCTAGTTTGGAATGATTGATGTTTCAGTAATCTATTCTCGTTTGGAATGAGTGCTGTTTCAGTAGGCTTTTCTATTTTGGAAAATCAGCTGTTTCAATAATCTTTTGTTGTTTGGAATGAGTGATGTTTCTGTAAACTATTCTAGTTTGGAGTGAGTGCTATTTCAGTAATGTATTCTAGTGTGTAATGAGTACTGATTCAGTAATCTATTCTAGTTTGTAATCAGTGATGTTTCAGTAACCTATTCTAGATGGAATGAGTGCTGTTTCATTAATCTCTTCTAGTTTGAAATGATTGATGTTTTAGTAATCTATTTTAGTTTGGAATTAGGCTCTTTCATCAATCTATTCTTTTTTGTAATGAGCGATGTTTCAATATCCTATTCTAGTTTGCAATGAGTGCTGTTTCAGTAATCTATTCTTGTTTGGAATGAGTGCTGTTTTAGTAATCTATTCAATCTGGAATGAGTGTTGTTTCATTAATCTATTCTAGTTTGAAATGATTGATGTTTTAGTAATCAATTTTAGTTTGGAATTATGCTCTTTCATTAATCTCTTCTTGTTTGTAATGAGCAATGTTTCAATATCCTATTCTAGTTTGGAATGAGTGATGTTTCAGTAATCTATTCTATTTTGTAACTCGTGCTATTTCAGTAACGTTGTTTGCAATGAGTGATGTTTCAGTAATCTATTCTTGTTTGGAATGAGTGCAGTTTTAGTAATCTATTCAATTTGGAATGAGTGATGCTTCATTAATCTATTCTAGTTTGGAATGAGTGATGTTTCAGTAATCTATTCTAGTTTGGAATGAGTGCTGTTTTAGTAATCTAGTTTGGAATGAGTGATCGATCAGTAATCAATCTGGTTTGGAATGTCTGCTGTTTTAGTAATCTATTCAATTTGGAATGAGTGATGCTTCATTAATCTATTCTAGTTTGGGATGAGCGCTGTTTCAGTTATCTATTCTTGTTTGGAATGAGTGCTGTTTCAGCAATATAATCTAGTTTGGAATTAGTGATGTTTCAGTAACTTATTCTGGTTTGGAATGAGTGATGTTTCAGTAGGCTATTCTATTTTGGAACAACTGCTGTTTCAGTAATCTTTTATTGTTTGGAATGAGTGATGTGTCTGAAAACTATTCTAGTTTGGAATGATTGCTATTTCAGTAATGTATTCTCATTTGTAATGAGTGCTGATTCAGTAATCTATTCTGGTTTGGAATGTGTGCTGTTTTAGTAATCTATTCAATTTGGAATGAGTGATGCTTTATTAATCTATTCTAGTATGGAATGAGTGATGTTTCAGTAATCTATTCTAGTTTGGAATGAGTGCTGTTTTAGTAATCTATTCAATTTGGAATGAGTATCATTTCATTAATCTGTTCTAGTTTGGAATGAGTGCTGTTTCAGTAATCTCTTCTGGTTTGGAATGAGTGATAAGACCATAAGACTTAGGAGCAGATATTAGGCTATTTGGCCCATCGAGATTTCTCCGCCATTCATTCATGGCTGATAAGTTTCTCAACCCCTTTCTCCCGCCTTCTCCCAGTAACCTTTTCTCCCCTTACCAATCAAGACCCTACCTCTCTCATGATGTTTCAGTTATCTGTTCTTGTATGGAACGAGTGCTAATTCACCAATCTACAGTGATTTGGAATGAGTGCTGCTTCAGTAAACTGTTCTTGTTTGGAATGACTGATATTTCAGTAATCTATTCTAGTTTGGACTGAGTACTGTTTAAGTGATCTATTCTAGTTTGGAATGAGTGCTGGTTCAGTAATCTATTCTTGTTTGGAATGATTGATATTGCAGTAATCTATTCTAGTTTGGAATCATTGTTGTTTCAGTAATCTATTCTAGTTTGGAATGAGCGATGTTTCAGAAATGTATTCTAGTTTGGAATGATTGATGTTTCAGTAACCTATTGTAGTTTGGAATGAGTGCTGTTTCAGCTATCTTTTCTTCTTTGGAATGTTTGATGTTTCAGTCATGTATTCTAGTTTGCAATGAGTGCTATTTCAGTAATCTATTCTAGTTTGTAATGATGATGTTTAAGTATCCTATTCTAGTTTGGAATGAGTGACATTTCAGTCATCTATTCTACTTTGGAATGAGTGCTGTTTCAATAATCTATTCTACGTTGTAATGAGTGCTGATTCAGTAATCTATTCTTGTTTGGAATGAGTGATGTTTCAGTAATCTATTTTATTTTGGAACGAATGCTGTTTCAGTAACATTTTCTTGTTTGGAATGAGTGAGTTTTCTGTAAACTATTCTAGTTTGGCATGAGTGTTGTTTGAGTAACCTATTCTAGTTCGCAATGAGTGTTGTGTCAGTAATCTATTCTAGTTTGTAAAGATAATGTTTCAGTATCTTGTTCTCATTTGTATTCTATTCTATTTTGGAACGAGTGCTATTTCCGGAATCTTGTTTGGAATGAGTGATGTTTCTGTAACCTATTCTTGTTTTGAATGAGTGCTATTTCACTAATCTATTGTGGTTTGAAATGAGTGCTTCTTCAGTAATCGATTCTTGTTTGGATTGATTGATATTTCAGTAATCTATTCTAGTTTAGAATGAGTATTTTTTCAGTAATCTATTCTCGTTTGGAATGAGTGCTGTTTCAGTAGGCTTTTCTATTTTGGAAAATCAGCTGTTTCAATAATCTTTTGTTGTTTGGAATGAGTGATGTTGCTGTAAACTATTCTAGTTTGGAGTGAGTGCTATTTCAGTAATGTATTCTAGTGTGTAATGAGTACTGATTCAGTAATCTATTCTAGTTTGTAATCAGTGCTGTTTCATTAATCTATTCTAGTTTGAAATGATTGATGTTTTAGTAATCTATTTTAGTTTGGAATTAGGCTCTTTCATCAATCTATTCTTTTTTGTAATGAGCGATGTTTCAATATCCTATTCTAGTTTGCAATGAGTGCTGTTTCAGTAATCTATTCTTGTTTGGAATGAGTGCTGTTTTAGTAATCTATTCAATTTGGAATGAGTGTTGTTTCATTATTCTATTCTAGTTTGAAATGATTGATGTTTTAGTAATCAATTTTAGTTTGGAATTATGCTCTTTCATTAATCTCTTCTTGTTTGTAATGAGCAATGTTTCAATATCCTATTCTAGTTTGGAATGAGTGATGTTTCAGTAACAAAAACAGAATTACCTGGAAAAACTCAGCAGGTCCGGCAGCATCGGCGGAGAAGAAAAGAGTTGACGTTTCGAGTCCTCATGACCCTTCGACAGAACTTGATTTCGAGTCCAAGAAAGTGTTGAAATATAAGCTGGTTTAAGGTGTGTGTGTGGGGGGCGGAGAGATAGAGAGAGAGAGAGGTGGTTGTGTAGACAAACAAGCAGTGATAGAAGCAGATCATCAAAAGATGTCAGTGACAATGATACAAAAGAACACATAGGTGTTAAAGTTAAAGTTGGTGATATTATCTAAACAAATGTGCTAATTAAGAATGGATGGTAGGGCACTCAAGGTACAGCTCTAGTGGGGGTGGGGGGAGCATAAAAGATTTTAAAATATTTAAAAATAATGGAAATAGGTGGGAAAAGAAAAATCTATATAATTTATAGGGGAAAAAAAAAGGGAAAAAGGGGGAAACAGAAAGGGGTTGGGGATGGGGGAGGGAGCTCACGACCTAAAGTTGTTGAATTCAATATTCAGACCGGAAGGCTGTAAGGTGCCTAGTCGGAAGATGAGGTGTTGTTCCTCCAGTTTGCGTTGGGCTTCACTGGAACAATGCAGCAAGCCAAGGACAGACATGTGGGCAAGAGAGCAGGGTGGAGTGTTAAAATGGCAAGCGACAGGGAAGTTTGGGTCATTCTTGCGGACAGACCGCAGGTGTTCTGCAAAGCGGTTGCCCAGTTTACGTTTGGTCTCTCCAATGTAGAGGAGACCACATTGGGAGCAACGAATGCAGTAGACTAAGTTGGGGGAAATGCAAGTGAAATGCTGCTTCACTTGAAAGGAATGTTTGGGCCCTTGGACGGTGAGGAGAGAGGAAGTGAAGGGGCAGGTGTTACATCTTTTGCGTGGGCATGGGGTGGTCCCATAGGAGGGGGTTGAGGAGTAGGGGGTGATGGAGGAGTGGACCAGGGTGTCCCGGAGGGAGCGATCCCTACGGAATGCCGATAAGGGGGGTGAAGGGAAGATGTGTTTGGTGGTGGCATCATGCTGGAGTTGGCGGAAATGGCGGAGGATGATCCTTTGAATGCGGAGGCTGGTGGGGTGATAAGTGAGGACAAGGGGGACCCTATCATGTTTCTGGGAGGGAGGAGAAGGCGTGAGGGCGGATGCGCGGGAGATGGGCCGGACACGATTGAGGGCCCTGTCAACGACCGTGGGTGGAAAACCTCG
Source organism: Isurus oxyrinchus (assembly GCA_026770705.1). Classification (NCBI taxonomy): domain Eukaryota; kingdom Metazoa; phylum Chordata; class Chondrichthyes; order Lamniformes; family Lamnidae; genus Isurus; species Isurus oxyrinchus. The sequence continues at coordinate 84,022,264 of JANJGN010000017.1, forward strand.
GTTAAGGAAGAAGGAGGACATGTCAGAGGAACCGTTTTTGAAGGTAGCATCATCAGAACAGATGCGACGAAGGCGAAGGAACTGGGAGAATGGGATGGAGTCCTTACAGGAAGCGGGGTGTGAGGAGCTGTAGTCGAGGTAGCTGTGGGAGTCGGTGGGTTTGTAATGGATATTTGTGGACAGTCTATCACCAGAGATTGAGACAGAGAGGTCAAGGAAGGGAAGGGAAGTGTCAGAGATGGACCACGTGAAAATGATGGAGGGGTGGAGATTGGAAGCAAAATTAATAAATTTTTCCAAGTCCCGACGAGAGCATGAAGCGGCACCGAAGTAATCATCGATGTACCGGAGAAAAAGTTGTGGAAGGGGGCCGGAGTAGGACTGCAACAAGGAATGTTCCACATACCCCATAAAGAGACAGGCATAGCTGGGGCCCATGCGGGTACCCATAGCCACACCTTTTATTTGGAGAAAGTGAGAGGAGTTGAAGGAGAAATTGTTCAACGTGAGAACAAGTTCAGCCAGACGGAGGAGAGTAGTAGTGGATGGGGATTGTTCGGGCCTCTGTTCGAGGAAGAAGCTAAGGGCCCTCAGACCATCCTGGTGGGGGATGGAGGTTTAGAGGGATTGGACGTCCATGGTGAAGAGGAAGCGGTTGGAGCCAGGGAACTGGAAATTGTTGATGTGATGTAAGGTGTCAGAGGAATCACGGATGTAGGTGGGAAGGGACTGGACAAGGGGAGAGAGAAGGGAGTCAAGATAACGAGAAATGAGTTCTGTGGGGCAGGAGCAAGCTGAGACGATTGGTCTACCGGGGCAGTTCTGTTTGTGGATTTTGGGTAGGAGATAGAAGCGGGCCGTCCGAGGTTGGGCGACTATCAGGTTCGAAGCTGTGGGAGGGAGATCCCCAGAGGAGATGAGGTCAGTGACAGTCCTGGAAACAATGGCTTGATGTTCAGTGGTGGGGTCATGGTCCAGGGAGAGGTAGGAGGAAGTGTCTGCGAGTTGACACTCAGCCTCCGCGAGGTAGAGGTCAGTGCGCCAGACAACAACAGCACCACCCTTGTCAGCGGGTTTGATGACAATGTCAGGGTTGGACCTGAGAGAATGGAGTGCAGTAAGTTCAGAGATGTTTCAGTAATCTATTCTATTTTGTAACTCGTGCTATTTCAGTAACGTTGTTTGCAATGAGTGATGTTTCAGTAATCTATTCTCGTTTGGATTGAGTGCTGTTTTAGTAATCTATTCAATTTGGAATGAGTGATGCTTCATTAATCTATTCTAGTTTGGAATGAGTGATGTTTCAGTAATCTATTCTAGTTTGGAATGAGTGCTGTTTTAGTAATCTAGTTTGGAATGAGTGATCGATCAGTAATCAATGTGGTTTGGAATGTGTGCTGTTTTAGCAATCTATTCAATTTGGAATGAGTGATGCTTCATTAATCTATTCTAGTTTGGGATGAGCGCTGTTTCAGTTATCTATTCTTGTTTGGAATGAGTGCTGTTTCAGCAATATAATCTAGTTTGGAATTAGTGATGTTTCAGTAACTTATTCTGGTTTGGAATGAGTGATGTTTCAGTAGGCTATTCTATTTTGGAACAACTGCTGTTTCAGTAATCTTTTATTGTTTGGAATGAGTGATGTGTCTGAAAACTATTCTAGTTTGGAATGATTGCTATTTCAGTAATGTATTCTCATTTGTAATGAGTGCTGATTCAGTAATCTATTCTGGTTTGGAATGTGTGCTGTTTTAGTAATCTATTCAATTTGGAATGAGTATCATTTCATTAATCTGTTCTAGTTTGGAATGAGTGCTGTTTCAGTAATCTCTTCTAGTTTGGAATGAGTGATAAGACCATAAGACTTAGGAGCAGATATTAGGCTATTTGGCCCATCGAGATTTCTCCACCATTCATTCATGGCTGATAAGTTTCTCAACCCCTTTCTCCCGCCTTCTCCCAGTAACCTTTGCTCCCCTTACCAATCAAGACCCTACCTCTCTCATGATGTTTCAGTTATCTGTTCTTGTATGGAACGAGTGCTAATTCACCAATCTACAGTGATTTGGAATGAGTGCTGCTTCAGTAAACTGTTCTTGTTTGGAATGACTGATATTTCAGTAATCTATTCTAGTTTGGACTGAGTACTGTTTAAGTGATCTATTCTAGTTTGGAATGAGTGCTGGTTCAGTAATCTATTCTTGTTTGGAATGATTGATATTGCAGTAATCTATTCTAGTTTGGAATCATTGTTGTTTCAGTAATCTATTCTAGTTTGGAATGAGCGATGTTTCAGAAATGTATTCTAGTTTGGAATGATTGATGTTTCAGTAACCTATTGTAGTTTGGAATGAGTGCTGTTTCAGCTATCTTTTCTTCTTTGGAATGTTTGATGTTTCAGTCATGTATTCTAGTTTGCAATGAGTGCTATTTCAGTAATCTATTCTAGTTTGTAATGATGATGTTTAAGTATCCTATTCTAGTTTGGAATGAGTGACATTTCAGTCATCTATTCTACTTTGGAATGAGTGCTGTTTCAATAATCTATTCTACGTTGTAATGAGTGCTGATTCAGTAATCTATTCTTGTTTGGAATGAGTGATGTTTCAGTAATCTATTTTATTTTGGAACGAATGCTGTTTCAGTAACATTTTCTTGTTTGGAATGAGTGAGTTTTCTGTAAACTATTCTAGTTTGGCATGAGTGTTGTTTGAGTAACCTATTCTAGTTCGCAATGAGTGTTGTGTCAGTAATCTATTCTAGTTTGTAAAGATAATGTTTCAGTATCTTGTTCTCATTTGTATTCTATTCTATTTTGGAACGAGTGCTATTTCCGGAATCTTGTTTGGAATGAGTGATGTTTCTGTAACCTATTCTTGTTTTGAATGAGTGCTATTTCACTAATCTATTGTGGTTTGAAATGAGTGCTTCTTCAGTAATCGATTCTTGTTTGGATTGATTGATATTTCAGTAATCTATTCTAGTTTAGAATGAGTATTTTTTCAGTAATCTATTCTCGTTTGGAATGAGTGCTGTTTCAGTAGGCTTTTCTATTTTGGAAAATCAGCTGTTTCAATAATCTTTTGTTGTTTGGAATGAGTGATGTTGCTGTAAACTATTCTAGTTTGGAGTGAGTGCTATTTCAGTAATGTATTCTAGTGTGTAATGAGTACTGATTCAGTAATCTATTCTAGTTTGTAATCAGTGCTGTTTCATTAATCTATTCTAGTTTGAAATGATTGATGTTTTAGTAATCTATTTTAGTTTGGAATTAGGCTCTTTCATCAATCTATTCTTTTTTGTAATGAGCGATGTTTCAATATCCTATTCTAGTTTGCAATGAGTGCTGTTTCAGTAATCTATTCTTGTTTGGAATGAGTGCTGTTTTAGTAATCTATTCAATTTGGAATGAGTGTTGTTTCATTAATCTATTCTAGTTTGAAATGATTGATGTTTTAGTAATCAATTTTAGTTTGGAATTATGCTCTTTCATTAATCTCTTCTTGTTTGTAATGAGCAATGTTTCAATATCCTATTCTAGTTTGGAATGAGTGATGTTTCAGTAACAAAAACAGAATTACCTGGAAAAACTCAGCAGGTCCGGCAGCATCGGCGGAGAAGAAAAGAGTTGACGTTTCGAGTCCTCATGACCCTTCGACAGAACTTGATTTCGAGTCCAAGAAAGTGTTGAAATATAAGCTGGTTTAAGGTGTGTGTGTGGGGGGCGGAGAGATAGAGAGAGAGAGAGGTGGTTGTGTAGACAAACAAGCAGTGATAGAAGCAGATCATCAAAAGATGTCAGTGACAATGATACAAAAGAACACATAGGTGTTAAAGTTAAAGTTGGTGATATTATCTAAACAAATGTGCTAATTAAGAATGGATGGTAGGGCACTCAAGGTACAGCTCTAGTGGGGGTGGGGGGAGCATAAAAGATTTTAAAATATTTAAAAATAATGGAAATAGGTGGGAAAAGAAAAATCTATATAATTTATAGGGGAAAAAAAAAGGGAAAAAGGGGGAAACAGAAAGGGGTTGGGGATGGGGGAGGGAGCTCACGACCTAAAGTTGTTGAATTCAATATTCAGACCGGAAGGCTGTAAGGTGCCTAGTCGGAAGATGAGGTGTTGTTCCTCCAGTTTGCGTTGGGCTTCACTGGAACAATGCAGCAAGCCAAGGACATGTGGGCAAGAGAGCAGGGTGGAGTGTTAAAATGGCAAGCGACAGGGAAGTTTGGGTCATTCTTGCGGACAGACCGCAGGTGTTCTGCAAAGCGGTTGCCCAGTTTACGTTTGGTCTCTCCAATGTAGAGGAGACCACATTGGGAGCAACGAATGCAGTAGACTAAGTTGGGGGAAATGCAAGTGAAATGCTGCTTCACTTGAAAGGAATGTTTGGGCCCTTGGACGGTGAGGAGAGAGGAAGTGAAGGGGCAGGTGTTACATCTTTTGCGTGGGCATGGGGTGGTCCCATAGGAGGGGGTTGAGGAGTAGGGGGTGATGGAGGAGTGGACCAGGGTGTCCCGGAGGGAGCGATCCCTACGGAATGCCGATAAGGGGGGTGAAGGGAAGATGTGGTGGCATCATGCTGGAGTTGGCGGAAATGGCGGAGGATGATCCTTTGAATGCGGAGGCTGGTGGGGTGATAAGTGAGGACAAGGGGGACCCTATCATGTTTCTGGGAGGGAGGAGAAGGCGTGAGGGCGGATGCGCGGGAGATGGGCCGGACACGATTGAGGGCCCTGTCAACGACCGTGGGTGGAAAACCTCGGTTAAGGAAGAAGGAGGACATGTCAGAGGAACCGTTTTTGAAGGTAGCATCATCAGAACAGATGCGACGAAGGCGAAGGAACTGGGAGAATGGGATGGAGTCCTTACAGGAAGCGGGGTGTGAGGAGCTGTAGTTGAGGTAGCTGTGGGAGTCGGTGGGTTTGTAATGGATATTTGTGGACAGTCTATCACCAGAGATTGAGACAGAGAGGTCAAGGAAGGGAAGGGAAGTGTCAGAGATGGACCACGTGAAAATGATGGAGGGGTGGAGATTGGAAGCAAAATTAATAAATTTTTCCAAGTCCCGACGAGAGCATGAAGCGGCACCGAAGTAATCATCCATGTACCGGAGAAAAAGTTGTGGAAGGGGGCCGGAGTAGGACTGCAACAAGGAATGTTCCACATACCCCATAAAGAGACAGGCATAGCTGGGGCCCATGCGGGTACCCATAGCCACACCTTTTATTTGGAGAAAGTGAGAGGAGTTGAAGGAGAAATTGTTCAACGTGAGAACAAGTTCAGCCAGACGGAGGAGAGTAGTAGTGGATGGGGATTGTTCGGGCCTCTGTTCGAGGAAGAAGCTAAGGGCCCTCAGACCATCCTGGTGGGGGATGGAGGTTTAGAGGGATTGGACGTCCATGGTGAAGAGGAAGCGGTTGGAGCCAGGGAACTGGAAATTGTTGATGTGATGTAAGGTGTCAGAGGAATCACGGATGTAGGTGGGAAGGGACTGGACAAGGGGAGAGAGAAGGGAGTCAAGATAACGAGAAATGAGTTCTGTGGGGCAGGAGCAAGCTGAGACGATTGGTCTACCGGGGCAGTTCTGTTTGTGGATTTTGGGTAGGAGATAGAAGCGGGCCGTCCGAGGTTGGGCGACTATCAGGTTCGAAGCTGTGGGAGGGAGATCCCCAGAGGAGATGAGGTCAGTGACAGTCCTGGAAACAATGGCTTGATGTTCAGTGGTGGGGTCATGGTCCAGGGAGAGGTAGGAGGAAGTGTCTGCGAGTTGACACTCAGCCTCCGCGAGGTAGAGGTCAGTGCGCCAGACAACAACAGCACCACCCTTGTCAGCGGGTTTGATGACAATGTCAGGGTTGGACCTGAGAGAATGGAGTGCAGTAAGTTCAGAGATGTTTCAGTAATCTATTCTATTTTGTAACTCGTGCTATTTCAGTAACGTTGTTTGCAATGAGTGATGTTTCAGTAATCTATTCTCGTTTGGATTGAGTGCTGTTTTAGTAATCTATTCAATTTGGAATGAGTGATGCTTCATTAATCTATTCTAGTTTGGAATGAGTGATGTTTCAGTAATCTATTCTAGTTTGGAATGAGTGCTGTTTTAGTAATCTAGTTTGGAATGAGTGATCGATCAGTAATCAATGTGGTTTGGAATGTGTGCTGTTTTAGCAATCTATTCAATTTGGAATGAGTGATGCTTCATTAATCTATTCTAGTTTGGGATGAGCGCTGTTTCAGTTATCTATTCTTGTTTGGAATGAGTGCTGTTTCAGCAATATAATCTAGTTTGGAATTAGTGATGTTTCAGTAACTTATTCTGGTTTGGAATGAGTGATGTTTCAGTAGGCTATTCTATTTTGGAACAACTGCTGTTTCAGTAATCTTTTATTGTTTGGAATGAGTGATGTGTCTGAAAACTATTCTAGTTTGGAATGATTGCTATTTCAGTAATGTATTCTCATTTGTAATGAGTGCTGATTCAGTAATCTATTCTGGTTTGGAATGTGTGCTGTTTTAGTAATCTATTCAATTTGGAATGAGTATCATTTCATTAATCTGTTCTAGTTTGGAATGAGTGCTGTTTCAGTAATCTCTTCTAGTTTGGAATGAGTGATAAGACCATAAGACTTAGGAGCAGATATTAGGCTATTTGGCCCATCGAGATTTCTCCACCATTCATTCATGGCTGATAAGTTTCTCAACCCCTTTCTCCCGCCTTCTCCCAGTAACCTTTGCTCCCCTTACCAATCAAGACCCTACCTCTCTCATGATGTTTCAGTTATCTGTTCTTGTATGGAACGAGTGCTAATTCACCAATCTACAGTGGTTTGGAATGAGTGCTGCTTCAGTAAACTGTTCTTGTTTGGAATGACTGATATTTCAGTAATCTATTCTAGTTTGGACTGAGTACTGTTTAAGTGATCTATTCTAGTTTGGAATGAGTGCTGGTTCAGTAATCTATTCTAGTTTGGAATGAGCGATGTTTCAGTAATCTATTCTAGGTTGGAATGAGTCATGTTTCAGTAATCTATTCTAGTTTGGAATGAGTGCTGTTTCAGTAATCTATTATAGTTTGGTATTAGTGATGTTTCAGTAATCTATTCTAGTTTGGAATGAGTGCTGTTTCAGTAATTTGTTCTAGTTTGGGATGAGCGATGTTTCAGTTATCTATTCTCGTTTGGAATGAGTGTTGTTTCAGTAATCTATTCCAGTTTGAAATGAAGGATGTTTCAGTAATCTATTCCAATTTGGAATGAGTGCTATTTCAGTAATCTATTCTTGTTTGGAATGATAAGACCATAAGACCATATAACATAAGAGCAGAAATTAGGCCATTCTGCCCATCGAGTCTTCTCTGCCATTCATTCATGGCTGATAAGTTTCTCAACCCCATTCACCGGCCTTCTCTCCGTAACCTTTGATCCCTTTACCAATCAAGAACCTATCTCTCTCATGATGTTTCAGTTATCTATTCTATTTTGGAATGAGTGATGTTTCAGTAATCTATCCGAGTTTGGAATTAGTGTTGTTTCAGTAATGTATTCAATTTTGGAATGAATGCTGTTTCAGTAAACTCTTCTTGTTTGGAATGAGTGAGGCTTCTGTAAACAATTCTAGTTTGGAATGAGTGCTGTTTAAGTAATCTATGCTAGTTCGAAATGAGTGTTGTGTCAGTAATCTAATAAATTTGTAATGAGTGATGTTTCAGTATTCTATTCTTGTTTGTAATGGGTTCTGTTTCAGTAATTTATTCAATTTGGAATGAGTGATGCTTCATTAATCTATTCTAGTTTGGAATGAGTGATGTTTCAAAAATCTATTCTAGTTTGGAATATGTGCTGTTTCAGTAATCTAATCAACTTGCAATGAATGATGCTTCATTAATCTATTCTAGTTTGGAATGAGTCATGTTTCGGTAATCTATTCTAGTTGGAATGAGTGCTGTTTTCGTAATCTTGTTTGGAATGAGTGATCGTTCAATAATCTATTCTGGTTTGGAATGAGTGCTGTTTTAGTAATCTGTTCAATTTGGAATGAGTGATGCTTCATTAATCTATTCTAGTTGGGAATGAGTGATGTTACAGTAATCTATTCTAGTTTGGAATGGTGCTGTTTTAGTAATCTATTTAATTCGGAATGAGTGATGCTTCATTAATCTATTCTAGTTTGGAATGAGTGCTATTTCAGTAATATATTCTAGTTTGGAATGAGGGTGTTTCACTAATCTATCCTAGTTTATTTTGAGTGCTGTTTTAGTAATCTATTCAATTTGGAATGAGTGATGCTTCATTAATCTATTCTAGTTTGGAATGAGTGATGTTTCAAAAATATATTCTAGTTTGGAATATGTGCTGTTTCAGTAATCTAATCAACTTGCAATGAATGATGCTTCATTAATCTATTCTAGTTTGGAATGAGTCATGTTTCGGTAATCTATTCTAGTTGGAATGAGTGCTGTTTTCGTAATCTTGTTTGGAATGAGTGATCGTTCAATAATCTATTCTGGTTTGGAATGAGTGCTGTTTTAGTAATCTATTCAATTTGGAATGAGTGATGCTTCATTAATCTATTCTAGTTGGGAATGAGTGATGTTACAGTAATCTATTCTAGTTTGGAATGGTGCTGTTTTAGTAATCTATTTAATTCGGAATGAGTGATGCTTCATTAATCTATTCTAGTTTGGAATGAGTGCTATTTCAGTAATATATTCTAGTTTGGAATGAGGGTGTTTCACTAATCTATCCTAGTTTATTTTGAGTGCTGTTTTAGTAATCTATTCAATTTGGAATGAGTGATGCTTCATTAATCTATTCTAGTTTGGAATGAGTGATGTTTCAAAAATATATTCTAGTTTGGAATGTGTGCTGTTTCAGTAATCTATTCAATTTGCAATGAGTGATGCTTCATTAATCTATTCTAGTTTGGAATGAATCATGTTTCAGTAATCTATTCTAGTTGGAATGAGTGCTATTTTAGTAATCTTGTTTGGAATGAGTGATCGTTCAGTAATCTATTCTAGTTTGGAATGAGTGCTGTTTTAGTAATCTATTCAATTTGGAATGAGTGATGCTTCATTAATCTATTCTCGTTTGGAATGAGTGATGTTACAGTAATCTATTCTTGTTTGGAATGAGTGCTGTTTTAGTAATCTATTCAATCTGGAATGAGTGATGCTTCATTAATCTATTCTAGTTTGGAATGAGTGCTGTTTCAGTAATCTATTCTAGTTTGGAATGAGCGATGCTTCCGTAACATGTTCCAGTTTGCAATGTGTGTTATTTCACCAATCTATTCCAGTTTGGAATGAGTGATAAGACCATAAGACTTAGGAGCAGAAATTAGGCCATTTGGCCCATCGAGTCTTCTCTGCCATTCATTCATGGCTGATAAGTTTCTCAACCCCATTCTCCCGCCTTCTCCCGATAACCTTTGCTCCCCTTACCAATCAAGACCCTATCTCACTCACGATGCTTCAGTTATCTATTCTAGTTTGGAATGAGTGCTAATTCACCAATCTACAGTGGTTTGGAATGAGTGCTGCTTCAGTAAACTGTTCTTGTTTGGAATGACTGATATTTCAGTAATCTATTCTAGTTTGGACTGAGTACTGTTTCAGTAATCTATTCTAGTTTGGAATGAGTGCTGGTTCAGTAATCTATTCTAGTTTGGAATGAGTGATGTTTCAGTGATCTATTCTAGGTTGGAATGAGTCATGTTTCAGTAATCTATTCTAGTTTGGAATGAGCGATGTTTCAGTAATCTATTCCTGTTTGGAATGAGTGCTGTTTCAGGAATCTATTCTAGTTTGTAATGAGTGCTGATTCAATAATCTATTCTAATTTGTAATCAGTGCTGTTTCAGTAACCTATTCTAGTTGCAATGAGTGTTGTTTCAGTAATCTATTCTAGTTTGACTTGATTGATGTTTCAGTAATTTATTCTAGTTTGGAATGAATGCTGCTTCAGTAATGTATTCTAGTTTGAATGAGTGTTGTTTCTGTATCCTATTCTAGTTTGGAATGGGTGATGTTTCAGTAATCTATTCTAGTTTTGAATGAGGGCTATTTCACTAATCTATTGTGGTTTGTCATGAGTGCTGCTACAGTAAACTATTCTTGTTTGGAATAAGCGATGTTTCGGTAATCTATACTGTTTTGGAATGAATGCTGTTTCAGTAATCTTTTCTAGTTTGGAATGAGTGATGTTTCCTTAATCTTTTCTAGTTTGGAATGAGTGATGTTTCAGTAGTCTATTCTAGTTTGGAATGAGCGATGTTTCAGTTATTTGTTCTTGTGTGGAATGAGTGTTGTTTCAGCAATATATTCTTGTTTGTAATGAGTGATGCTTCATTAATCTATTCTAGTTTGGAATGAGTGCTGTTTCAGTAATCAATTCTAGTTTGGAATGAGTGATGTTTCAGTAATCTATTCTAGTTTGGAATGAGTGCTGTTTCAGTAATCTATTCTAGTTTGGGGTGAGCGATGTTTCAGTAATCTATTCTTGTTTGGAATGCTTGATGATTCAGTAATCTATTCCAGTTAGGAATAAGTGATGTTTCAGTCATTTATTCTGGTTTTTGATGAGAGATGTTTCAGTTATCAATTCTTGTTTGGAATGAGTGATGCTTCATGAATATATGCTAGTTTCGAATGAGTGATGTTTCAGTAATCTATTCTAGTTTGGGATGAGTGCTGTTTCAGTAATCTTTTCTAGTTTGTTATTAGTGATGTTTCAGTGTTCTATTCTTGTTTGGAATGATTAATGTTTCAGTAATCTATTCTAGTTTGGAATAAGTGCTGTTTTAGTATTTTATTCTAGTTTAGGATGAGCGATGTTTCAGTTGTCTATTCTTGTTTGGAATGGGTGCTGTTTCAGCAATATATTCTTGTTTGGAATGAGTGATGCTTCATTAATCTATTCTAGTTTGGAATGAGTGATGTTTCAGTAATCTATTCTACTTTGAAATGAGGGATGTTTCAGTAACCTATTCGAGTTTGGGATGAGCGATGTTTCAGTTATCTATTCTCGTTTGGAATGCTTGATGTTTCAGTAATCTATTCTAGTTTGGAATGATAAGACCATAAGACCATAAAACATAGGAGCAGAAATTAGGCAATTCAGCCCATCGAGTCTTCTCTGCCATTCATTCATGGCTGATAGGTTTCTCAACCCCATTCTCCCGCCATCTCCCCGTAACCTTTGATCACCTTACCAATCCAGAACCTATCTCTCTCATGATGTTTCAGTAATCTATTGTGGTTCGGAATGAGTGCTGTTTCAGTAATCTATTCTAGTTGGGAATGAGTGATGTTTCAGTAATCTATTCTAGTTTGTAATGATGATGTTTCAGTATCCTATTCTAGTTTGGAATGAGTGATGTTTCAGTAATCTATTCTATTTTGGAACGAGTGCTACTTCAGTAATCTTGTTTGGAATGAGTAATGTTTCAGTAACCTTTTCTTGTTTGGAATGAGTGATGTTTCAGTAGGCTCTTCCATTTTGGAACAACTGCTGTTTGAGTAATCTTTTATTGTTTGGAATGAGTGATGTGTCTGTAAAGTATTCTAGTTTGGAATAAATGTCATTTCAGTAATGTATTCTCGTTTGTAATGAGTGCTGATTCAGTAATCTATTCTAGTTTGTTATGAACGATGTTTCAGTTATCTATTCTTGTTTGAAATGATTGATGTTTCAGTAATCTATTCTAGTCTGGAATGAGTGCTGTTTCTGTAAATTATTCTAGTTTGTAATGATGATGTATCAGTATCCTTTTCTAGTTTGGAATGAGTGATGTTTCAGTAATCTATTCTATTTTGGAATGAGTGATGCTTCATTAATCTTTTCTAGTTTGGAATGAGTGATGTTTCAGTAATCTATTCTAGTTTGGAATGAGTGCTGTTTCAGTAATCTATTCTAGTTTGGAATTAGTGCTGTTTCAGTAATCTATTCTAGTTTGGTATTAGTGATGTTTCAGTAATTTATTCTAGTTTGGAATGAGTGATGTTTCAGTTATCTATTCTTGTGTGGAATGAGTGCTGTTTCAGCAATATATTCTTGCTTGGAATGAGTGATGCTTCATTAATCTATTCTAGTTTGGAATGAGTACTGTTTCAGTAATCTATTCTAGTTTGGAATGAGTGTTGTTTCAGTAATCTATTCTAGTTTGGTATTAGTGATGTTTCAGTAATCTATTCTAGTTTGGAATGAGTGCTGTTTCAGTAATCTATTCTAGTTTGTAATGATGATGTTTCAGTATCTTATTCTAGTTTGGAATGAGTGATGTTTCAGTAATCTATTCTATTTTGGAATGTGTGCTATTTCAGTAATCTTGTTTGGGATGAGTGATGATTCAGTTATCTATTCTAGTTTGTTATGAGCGATGTTTCAGTTATCTATTCTTGTTTGAAATGATTGATGTTTCAGTAATCTATTCTAGTCTGGAATGAGTGCTGTTTCTGTAAATTATTCCAGTTTGTAATGATGATGTATCAATATCCTTTTCTAGTTTGGAATGAGTGATGTTTCAGTAATCTATTCTAGTTTGGAATGAGTGATGTTTCAGTAATCTATTCTATTTTGGAATGAGTGATGCTTCATTAATCTTTTCTAGTTTGGAATGAGTGATGTTTCAGTAATCTATTCTAGTTTGGAATTAGTGCTGTTTCAGTAATCTATTTTAGTTTGGTATTAGTGATGTTTCAGTAATCTATTCTAGTTTGGAATGAGTGATGTTTCAGTTATCTATTCTTGTGTGGAATGTGTGCTGTTTCAGCAATATATTCTTGCTTGGAATGAGTGATGCTTCATTAATCTATTCTAGTTTGGAATGAGTACTGTTTCTGTAATCTATTCTAGTTTGGGATGAGCGATGTTTCTGTTATCTATTCTTGTTTGGAATGATTGCTGTTTCAGCAATATATGCTTTTTTGGTATCAGTGATGCTTCATTAATCTTTTCTAGTTTGGAATGAGTGATGTTTCCTTAATCTTTTCTAGTTTGGAATGAGTGATGTTTCAGTAGTCTATTCTAGTTTGGAATGAGCGATGTTTCAGTTATCTATTCTTGTGTGGAATGAGTGCTGTTTCAGCAATATATTCTTGTTTGTAATGAGTGATGCTTCATTAATCTATTCTAGTTTGGAATGAGTGCTGTTTCAGTAATCAATTCTAGTTTGGAATGAGTGCTGTTTCAGTAATCTATTCTAGTTTGGTATTAGTGATGTTTCAGTAATCTATTCTAGTTTGGAATGAGTGCTGTTTCAGTAATCTATTCTAGTTTGGGGTGAGCGATGTTTCAGTAATCTATTCTTGTTTGGAATGCTTGATGATTCAGTAATCTATTCCAGTTAGGAATAAGTGATGTTTCAGTCATTTATTCTGGTTTTTGATGAGAGATGTTTCAGTTATCTATTCTTGTTTGGAATGAGTGATGCTTCATGAATATATGCTAGTTTCGAATGAGTGATGTTTCAGTAATCTAGTCTAGTTTGGAATGAGTGCTGTTTCAGTAATCTATTCTAGTTTGGGATGAGTGCTGTTTCAGTAATCTCTTCTAGTTTGTTATTAGTGATGATTCAGTGTTCTATTCTTGTTTGGAATGATTACTGTTTCAGTAATCTATTCTAGTTTGGAATAAGTGCTGTTTTAGTATTTTATTCTAGTTTGGGATGAGCGATGTTTCAGTTGTCTATTCTTGTTTGGAATGGGTGCTGTTTCAGCAATATAATCTAGTTTGGAATGAGTGATGTTTCAGCAATATATTCTTGTTTGGAATGAGTGATGCTTCATTAATCTCTTCTAGTTTGGAATGAGTGATGTTTCAGTAATCTATTCTACTTTGAAATGAGGGATGTTTCAGTAATCTATTCGAGTTTGGGATGAGCGATGTTTCAGTTATCTATTCTTGTTTGGAATGCTTGATGTTTCAGTAATCTATTCTAGTCTGGAATGAGTGCTGTTTCTGTAAATTATTCCAGTTTGTAATGATGATGTATCAATATCCTTTTCTAGTTTGGAATGAGTGATGTTTCAGTAATCTATTCTATTTTGGAATGAGTGCTATTTCAGTAATCTTGTTTGGGATGAGTGATGATTCAGTTATCTATTCTAGTTTGTTATGAGCGATGTTTCAGTTATCTATTCTTGTTTGAAATGATTGATGTTTCAGTAATCTATTTTAGTCTGGAATGAGTGCTGTTTCTGTAAATTATTCCAGTTTGTAATGATGATGTATCAGTATCCTTTTCTAGTTTGGAATGAGTGATGTTTCAGTAATCTATTCTATTTTGGAATGAGTGATGCTTCATTAATCTTTTCTAGTTTGGAATGAGTGATGTTTCAGTAATCTATTCTAGTTTGGAATTAGTGCTGTTTCAGTAATCTATTTTAGTTTGGTATTAGTGATGTTTCAGTAATCTATTCTAGTTTGGAATGAGTGATGTTTCAGTTATCTATTCTTGTGTGGAATGAGTGCTGTTTCAGCAATATATTCTTGCTTGGAATGAGTGATGCTTCATTAATCTATTCTAGTTTGGAATGAGTGCTGTTTCTGTAAATTATTCCAGTTTGTAATGATGATGTATCAGTATCCTTTTCTAGTTTGGAATGAGTGATGTTTCAGTAATCTATTCTATTTTGGAATGAGTGATGCTTCATTAATCTTTTCTAGTTTGGAATGAGTGATGTTTCAGTAATCTATTCTAGTTTGGAATTAGTGCTGTTTCAGTAATCTATTCTTGTTTGGTATTAGTGATGTTTCAGTAATCTATTCTAGTTTGGAATGAGTGATGTTTCAGTTATCTATTCTTGTGTGGAATGAGTGCTGTTTCAGCAATATATTCTTGCTTGGAATGAGTGATGCTTCATTAATCTATTCTAGTTTGGAATGAGTACTGTTTCAGTAATCTATTCTAGTTTGGAATGAGTGCTGTTTCAGTAATCTATTCTAGTTTGGTATTAGTGATGTTTCAGTATCTTATTCTAGTTTGAGATGAGTGATGATTCAGTAATCTATTCTAGTTTGGAATGAGTACTGTTTCAGTAATCTATTCTAGTTTGGAATGAGTGCTGTTTCAGTAATCTATTCTAGTTTGTAATGATGATGTTTCAGTATCTTAATCTAGTTTGGAATGAGTGATGTTTCAGTAATCTATTCTATTTTGGAATGTGTGCTATTTCAGTAATCTTGTTTGGGATGAGTGATGATTCAGTTATCTATTCTTGTTTAGAATGCTTGATGTGTCTGTAATCTATTCTAGTTTGGAATGAGTGCTTTTTCAGTAAATTATTCTAGTTTGTAATGATGATGTTTCAGTATCCTTTTATAGTTTGGAATGAGTGATGTTTCAGTAATCTATTCTATTTTGGAATGAGTGCTTTTTCAGTAATCTTGTTTGGAATGAGTGATGTTTCAGTTGTCTATTCTAGTTTGTAATGATGATGTTTCAGTATCCTATTCTAGTTTGGAATGAGTGCTATTTCAGTAATCTTGTTTGGAATGAGTGATGTTTCAGTAATCTATTCTAATTTGGAATGAGTGATGCTTCATTAATCTATTCTAGTTTGGAATGAATGATGTTTCAGTAATCTATTCTAGTTTGGAATGAGTTCTGTTTCAGTATCCATTCTAGTTTTGAATAAGTGACAAGACCATAACACCATAAAACATAGGAGCAGAAATTAGACCATTCGGCCCATCGAGTCTTCTCTACCATTCATTCATGGCTGATAAGTTCTCAACCCCATTCTCCCGCCTTCTCCCCCTAACCTTTGATCCCCTTACCAATCAAGAGCCTATCTCTCTCATGATGTTTCAGTTATCTATTCTAGTTTGGAATGAGTGCTATTTCCCTCATCTATTGTGGTTGGAATGAGTGCTGCTTCACTAATCTATTCTTGTTTGGTATGATTGATGAATCAGCAATCTATTCTAGTTGGGAATGATTATCATTTCAGTAATCTATTCTAGTTTGGAATGAGTGCTGTTTCAGTAATCTATTCTAGTTTGGAATGAGTGCTGTTTCAGTAATCTATTCTAGTTTGGAATGAGTGCTGTTTCAGTAATCTATTCTAGTTTGGGATGAGCGATGTTTCAGTTATCTATTCTTGTGTGGAATGAGTGCTGTTTCAGCAATATATTCTTGTGTGGAATGAGTGATGCTTCATTAATCTATTCTAGTTTGGAATGAGTGCTGTTTCAGTAATTTATTCTAGTATGGGATGAGTGATGTTTCAGTTATCTATTCTTGTTTGGAATGAGTGGTGATTCATGAATATATTCTAGTATGGGATGAGCAATGTTTCAGTAATCTGTTCTAGTTTGGTTTTAGTGATGTTTCAGTAATCTATTTGAGTTTGGAATGAGCGATGTTTCATTTATCTATTCTTGAGTGGAATGAGTGTTGTTTCAGTAATCTATTCTAGTTTGGAATTAGTGCTGTTTCAGTAATCTATTCTAGTTTGGTATTAGTGCTGTTTCATTAATCTATTCTAGTTTGGAATGAGTGCTGTTTCAGTAATTTATTCTAGTATGGGATGAGTGATGTTTCAGTTATCTATTCTTTGGAATGAGTGATGCTTCATGAATATATTCTAGTTTGGAATGAGTGATGTTTCAGTAATCTATTCTAGTTTGGAATGAGTGCTGTTTCAGTAATCTATTTTAGTTTGGTATTATTGATGTTTCAGTAATTTATTCTAGTTTGGAATGAGTGCTGTTTCAGTAATCTATTCTAGTTTGGAATGAGTGCTGTTTCAGTAATCTATTTTAGTTTGGTATTATTGATGTTTCAGTAATTTATTCTAGTTTGGAATGAGTGCTGTTTCAGTAATCTATTCTAGTTTGGAATGAGTGCTGTTTCAGTAATCTATTTTAGTTTGGTATTATTGATGTTTCAGTAATTTATTCTAGTTTGGAATGAGTGCTGTTTCAGTAATCTATTTTAGTTTGGTATTATTGATGTTTCAGTAATTTATTCTAGTTTGGAATTAGTGCTGTTTCAGTAATCTATTCTAGTTTGGTATGAGTGCTGTTTCAGTAATCTATTTTAGTTTGGTATTATTGATGTTTCAGTAATATATTCTAGTTTGGAATGAGTGATGTTTCAGTAATCTATTCTAGTTTGGAATGAGTGCTGTTTCAGTAATCTATTCTAGTTTGGAATGAGTGCTGTTTCAGTAATCTATTTTTGTTTGGTATTATTGATGTTTCAGTAATTTATTCTAGTTTGGAATGAGTGCTGTTTCAGTAATCTATTCAAGTTTGGAATGAGTGCTGTTTCAGTAATCTATTTTAGTTTGGTATTATTGATGTTTCAGTAATTTATTCTAGTTTGGAATGAGTGATGTTTCAGTAATCTATTCTAGTTTGGAATGAGTGCTGTTTCAGTAATCTATTTTAGTTTGGTATTATAGATATTTCAGTAATTTATTCTAGTTTGGAATGAGTGATGTTTCAGTAATCTATTTTAGTTTGGTATTATTGATGTTTCAGTAATTTATTCTAGTTTGGAATGAGTGATGTTTCAGTAATCTATTTTAGTTTGGTATTATTGATGTTTCAGTAATCTATTCTAGTTTGGAATGAGTGCTGTTTCAGTAATCTATTCTAGTTTGGTATTATTGATGTTTCAGTAATTTATTCTTCTTTGGAATGAGTGATGTTTCAGTAATCTATTCTAGTTTGGAATGAGTGCTGTTTCAGTAATCTATTTTAGTTTGGTATTATTGATGTTTCAGTAATATATTCTAGTTTGGAATGAGTGATGTTTCAGTAATCTATTCTAGTTTGGAATGAGTGCTGTTTCAGTAATCTATTCTAGTTTGGAATGAGTGCTGTTTCAGTAATCTATTTTAGTTTGGTATTATTGATGTTTCAGTAATTTATTCTAGTTTGGAATGAGTGCTGTTTCAGTAATCTATTCAAGTTTGGAATGAGTGCTGTTTCAGTAATCTATTTTAGTTTGGTATTATTGATGTTTCAGTAATTTATTCTAGTTTGGAATGAGTGATGTTTCAGTAATCTATTCTAGTTTGGAATGAGTGCTGTTTCAGTAATCTATTTTAGTTTGGTATTATTGATATTTCAGTAATTTATTCTAGTTTGGAATGAGTGATGTTTCAGTAATCTATTTTAGTTTGGTATTATTGATGTTTCAGTAATTTATTCTAGTTTGGAATGAGTGATGTTTCAGTAATCTATTTTAGTTTGGTATTATTGATGTTTCAGTAATCTATTCTAGTTTGGAATGAGTGCTGTTTCAGTAATCTATTCTAGTTTGGTATTATTGATGTTTCAGTAATTTATTCTTCTTTGGAATGAGTGATGTTTCAGTAATCTATTCTAGTTTGGAATGAGTGCTGTTTCAGTAATCTATTTTAGTTTGGTATTATTGATGTTTCAGTAATTTATTCTTCTTTGGAATGAGTGATGTTTCAGTAATCTATTCTAGTTTGAAATGATTGATGTTTCAGTAATCTATTCTAGTTTGAAATGATTCATGTTTCATTAATCTTTTCTAGTTTGGAATGAGTGCTGTTTCAGTAATTTGTTCTAGTTTGGGATGAGCGATGTTTCAGTTATCTATTCTCGTTTGGAATGAGTGTTGTTTCACTAATCTATTCTAGTTTGAAATGAAGGATGTTTCAGTAATCTATTCCAATTTGGAATGAGTGCTATTTCAGTAATCTATTCTTGTTTGGAATGAAAAGACCATAAGACCATATAACATAAGAGCAGAAATTCGGCCATTCAGCCCATCGAGGCTTCTCTGCCATTTATTCATGGCTGATAAGTTTCTCACCCCCATTCACCCGCCTTCTCCCCGTAACCTTTGATCCCCTTACCAATCAAGAACCTATCTCTCTCATGATGTTTCAGTTATCTATTCTAGTTTGGAATGAGTGCTATTTCACTAATCTATTATGGTTTGGAATGAGTGCTGATTCACTAATCTATTCTTGTTTGGAATGATTGATGATTCAGTAATCTATTCTAGTTTGGAATGAGTGTTGTTTCAGTAATGTATTCTAGTTGGGAATGAGTGATGTTTCAGTAATCTTTTCTAGTTTGGAATCAGTGTTGTTTCAGTAATCTATTCTAGTTTGGAATGAGTAATGTTTCAGTAATCTATTCTAGTTTGGAAGGAGTGATGTTTCATTAGGCTATTCTATTTTGGAACAACTGCTGTTTCAGTAATCTTTTATTGTTTGGAATGCGTGATGTATCTGTAAAGTATTCTAGTTTGGAATGAATGTTATTTCAGTAATGTATTCTCGTTTGTAATGAGTGCTGATTCAGTAATCTATTCTTGTTTGTGATGAGCGATGTTTCAGTTATCTATTCTAGTTTGGAATGAGTGCTGTTTCAGTAATCTTTTCTAGTTTGGAATGAGTGCTGTTTCAGTAATCTATTCTAGTTTGGGATGAGTGATGTTTCAGTTATCTATTCTTGTGTGGAATGAGTGCTGTTTCAGCAATATATTCTTGTTTGGAATGAGTGATGCTTCATTAATCTATTCTAGTTTGGAATGAGTGCTGTTTCAATAATCTATTCTAGTTTGGTATTATTGATGTTTCAGTAATCTATTCTAGTTTGGAATGAGTGCTGTTTCAGTAATCTATTTTAGTTTGGTATTATTGATGTTTCAGTAATTTATTCTAGTTTGGAATGAGTGATGTTTCAGTAATCTATTCTAGTTTGAAATGGTTCATGTTTCAGTAATCTATTCTAGTTTGGAATGAGTGCTGTTTCAGTAATTTGTTCTAGTTTGGGATGAGCGATGTTTCAGTTATCTATTCTCGTTTGGAATGAGTGTTATTTCACTAATCTATTCTAGTTTGAAATGAAGGATGTTTCAGTAATCTATTCCAATTTGGAATGAGTGCTATTTCAGTAATCTATTCTAGTTTGGAATGATAAGACCATAAGACCATATAACATAAGAGCAGAAATTAGGCCATTCAGCCCATCGAGGCTTCTCTGCCATTTATTCATGGCTGATAAGTTTCTCACCCCCATTCACCCGCCTTCTCCCCGTAACCTTTGATCCCCTTACCAATCAAGAACCTATCTCTCTCATGATGTTTCAGTTATCTATTCTGGTTTGGAATGAATGCTATTTCACTAATCTATTATGGTTTGGAATGAGTGCTGCTTCACTAATCTATTCTTGTTTGGAATGATTGATGATTCAGTAATCTATTCTAGTTTGGAATGAGTGTTGTTTCAGTAATGTATTCTAGTTGGGAATGAGTGATGTTTCAGTAATCTTTTCTAGTTTGGAATCAGTGTTGTTTCAGTAATCTATTCTAGTTTGGAATGAGTAATGTTTCAGTAATCTATTCTAGTTTGGAAGCAGTGATGTTTCATTAGGCTATTCTATTTTGGAACAACTGCTGTTTCAGTAATCTTTTATTGTTTGGAATGAGTGATGTATCTGTAAAGTATTCTAGTTAGGAATGAATGTTATTTCAGTAATGTATTCTCGTTTGTAATGAGTGCTGATTCAGTAATCTATTCTTGTTTGTGATGAGCGATGTTTCAGTTATCTATTCTAGTTTGGAATGAGTGCTGTTTCAGTAATCTTTTCTAGTTTGGAATGAGTGCTGTTTCAGTAATCTATTCTAGTTTGGGATGAGTGATGTTTCAGTTATCTATTCTTGTGTGGAATGAGTGCTGTTTCAGCAATATATTCTTGTTTGGAATGAGTGATGCTTCATTAATCTATTCTAGTTTGGAATGAGTGCTGTTTCAGTAATCTATTCTAGTTTGGCATGAGTGATGTTTCAGTTATCTTATTCTTGTTTGGAATGCTTGATGTGTCAGTAATCTATTCTAGTTTGGAATGAGTGCTGTTTCAGTAATCTATTCTAGTTTGGCATGAGTGATGTTTCAGTTATCTTATTCTTGTTTGGAATGCTTGATGTGTCAGTAATCTATTCTAGTTTGGAATGAGTGCTGTTTCAGTAACCTATTCTAGTTGGGAATGAGTGCTGTTTCAGTAACCTATTCTAATTTGTAATGATGATGTTTCAGTATCGTGTTCTAGTTTGGAATGAGTGATGTTTCAGTAATCTATTCTTGTTTGGAATGCTTGATGTGTCAGCAATCTATTCTAGTTTGGAATGATTGCTGTTTCAGTAATCTATTATAATTTGTAATGATGATGTTTCAGTATCGTAATCTTGTTTGGAATGAGTGATGTTTCAGTAATCTATTCTAATTTGGAATAAGTGCTGTTTTAGTTATCTATTCAATTTGGAATGAGTGATGCTTCATTAATCTATTCTAGTTTGGAATGAATGATGTTTCAGTAATCTATTCTAGTTTGGAATGAGTTCTGTTTCAGTATCCATTCTAGTTTTGAGTGAGTGATAAGACCATAAGACCATAAAACATAGGAGCAGAAATTAGGCCATTCGGCCCATCGAGTCTCTCTGCCATTCATTCATGGCTGATAAGTTTCTCAACCCCATTCTCCCGCCTTCTCCCCCTAACCTTTGATCCCCTTACCAATCAAGAGCCTATCTCTCTCATGATGTTTCAGTTATCTATTCTAGTTTGGAATGAGTGTTATTTCACTAATCTATTGTGGTTGGAATGAGTGCTGCTTCACTAATCTATTCTTGTTTGGAATGATTGGTATTGCAGTAATCTATTCTAGTTTGGAATGAGTATCATTTCAGTAATCTATTCTAGTTTGGAATGATTGATGTTTCAGTAATTTATTCTAGTTTGGGATGAGCGATGTTTCAGTTATCTATTTTAGTTTGGTATTATTGATGTTTCAGTAATCTATTCTAGTTTGGAATGAGTGCTGTTTCAGTAATCTATTCTAGTTTGGTATTATTGATGTTTCAGTAATTTATTCTTCTTTGGAATGAGTGATGTTTCAGTAATCTATTCTAGTTTGGAATGAGTGCTGTTTCAGTAATCTATTTTAGTTTGGTATTATTGATGTTTCAGTAATTTATTCTTCTTTGGAATGAGTGATATTTCAGTAATCTATTCTAGTTTGAAATATTGATGTTTCAGTAATCTATTCTAGTTTGGAATGAGTAATGTTTCAGTAATCTATTCTAGTTTGGAAGGAGTGATGTTTCATTAGGCTATTCTATTTTGGAACAACTGCTGTTTCAGTAATCTTTTATTGTTTGGAATGCGTGATGTATCTGTAAAGTATTCTAGTTTGGAATGAATGTTATTTCAGTAATGTATTCTCGTTTGTAATGAGTGCTGATTCAGTAATCTATTCTTGTTTGTGATGAGCGATGTTTCAGTTATCTATTCTAGTTTGGAATGAGTGCTGTTTCAGTAATCTTTTCTAGTTTGGAATGAGTGCTGTTTCAGTAATCTATTCTAGTTTGGGATGAGTGATGTTTCAGTTATCTATTCTTGTGTGGAATGAGTGCTGTTTCAGCAATATATTCTTGTTTGGAATGAGTGATGCTTCATTAATCTATTCTAGTTTGGAATGAGTGCTGTTTCAATAATCTATTCTAGTTTGGTATTATTGATGTTTCAGTAATCTATTCTAGTTTGGAATGAGTGCTGTTTCAGTAATCTATTTTAGTTTGGTATTATTGATGTTTCAGTAATTTATTCTAGTTTGGAATGAGTGATGTTTCAGTAATCTATTCTAGTTTGAAATGGTTCATGTTTCAGTAATCTATTCTAGTTTGGAATGAGTGCTGTTTCAGTAATTTGTTCTAGTTTGGGATGAGCGATGTTTCAGTTATCTATTCTCGTTTGGAATGAGTGTTATTTCACTAATCTATTCTAGTTTGAAATGAAGGATGTTTCAGTAATCTATTCCAATTTGGAATGAGTGCTATTTCAGTAATCTATTCTAGTTTGGAATGATAAGACCATAAGACCATATAACATAAGAGCAGAAATTAGGCCATTCAGCCCATCGAGGCTTCTCTGCCATTTATTCATGGCTGATAAGTTTCTCACCCCCATTCACCCGCCTTCTCCCCGTAACCTTTGATCCCCTTACCAATCAAGAACCTATCTCTCTCATGATGTTTCAGTTATCTATTCTGGTTTGGAATGAATGCTATTTCACTAATCTATTATGGTTTGGAATGAGTGCTGCTTCACTAATCTATTCTTGTTTGGAATGATTGATGATTCAGTAATCTATTCTAGTTTGGAATGAGTGTTGTTTCAGTAATGTATTCTAGTTGGGAATGAGTGATGTTTCAGTAATCTTTTCTAGTTTGGAATCAGTGTTGTTTCAGTAATCTATTCTAGTTTGGAATGAGTAATGTTTCAGTAATCTATTCTAGTTTGGAAGCAGTGATGTTTCATTAGGCTATTCTATTTTGGAACAACTGCTGTTTCAGTAATCTTTTATTGTTTGGAATGAGTGATGTATCTGTAAAGTATTCTAGTTAGGAATGAATGTTATTTCAGTAATGTATTCTCGTTTGTAATGAGTGCTGATTCAGTAATCTATTCTTGTTTGTGATGAGCGATGTTTCAGTTATCTATTCTAGTTTGGAATGAGTGCTGTTTCAGTAATCTTTTCTAGTTTGGAATGAGTGCTGTTTCAGTAATCTATTCTAGTTTGGGATGAGTGATGTTTCAGTTATCTATTCTTGTGTGGAATGAGTGCTGTTTCAGCAATATATTCTTGTTTGGAATGAGTGATGCTTCATTAATCTATTCTAGTTTGGAATGAGTGCTGTTTCAGTAATCTATTCTAGTTTGGCATGAGTGATGTTTCAGTTATCTTATTCTTGTTTGGAATGCTTGATGTGTCAGTAATCTATTCTAGTTTGGAATGAGTGCTGTTTCAGTAATCTATTCTAGTTTGGCATGAGTGATGTTTCAGTTATCTTATTCTTGTTTGGAATGCTTGATGTGTCAGTAATCTATTCTAGTTTGGAATGAGTGCTGTTTCAGTAACCTATTCTAGTTGGGAATGAGTGCTGTTTCAGTAACCTATTCTAATTTGTAATGATGATGTTTCAGTATCGTGTTCTAGTTTGGAATGAGTGATGTTTCAGTAATCTATTCTTGTTTGGAATGCTTGATGTGTCAGCAATCTATTCTAGTTTGGAATGATTGCTGTTTCAGTAATCTATTATAATTTGTAATGATGATGTTTCAGTATCGTAATCTTGTTTGGAATGAGTGATGTTTCAGTAATCTATTCTAATTTGGAATAAGTGCTGTTTTAGTTATCTATTCAATTTGGAATGAGTGATGCTTCATTAATCTATTCTAGTTTGGAATGAATGATGTTTCAGTAATCTATTCTAGTTTGGAATGAGTTCTGTTTCAGTATCCATTCTAGTTTTGAGTGAGTGATAAGACCATAAGACCATAAAACATAGGAGCAGAAATTAGGCCATTCGGCCCATCGAGTCTCTCTGCCATTCATTCATGGCTGATAAGTTTCTCAACCCCATTCTCCCGCCTTCTCCCCCTAACCTTTGATCCCCTTACCAATCAAGAGCCTATCTCTCTCATGATGTTTCAGTTATCTATTCTAGTTTGGAATGAGTGTTATTTCACTAATCTATTGTGGTTGGAATGAGTGCTGCTTCACTAATCTATTCTTGTTTGGAATGATTGGTATTGCAGTAATCTATTCTAGTTTGGAATGAGTATCATTTCAGTAATCTATTCTAGTTTGGAATGATTGATGTTTCAGTAATTTATTCTAGTTTGGGATGAGCGATGTTTCAGTTATCTATTCTTGTTCGGAATGCTTGATGTTTCAGTAATCTATTCTAGTTTGGTATTAGTGATGTTTCAGTAATCTATTCTAGTTTGGAATAAGTGCTGTTTCAGTAATTTATTCTAGTTTGGGATGAGCGATGTTTCAGTTATCTATTCTTGTTTGGAATGATGATGTTTCAGCAATATATTCTTTTTTGGAATGGGAAATGCTTCATTAATATATTCTAGTTTGGAATGAGTGTTGTTTCAGTAATCTATTCTAGTTTGAAATAATAAGACCATTAGACCATAAAACATAGGAGCAGAATTTAGGCCACTCAGCCCATCGAGTCTTCTCTGCCATTCATTCATGGCTGATAAGTTTCTCAACGCCATTCTCCCGCCTTCTCCCCGTAACATTTGATCCCCTTACCAATCACGAACCTATCTCTCTCCTGATGTTTCAGTTATCTATTCTAGTTTGAAATGAGTGCTATTTTACTAATCTATTATGGTTTGGAATGAGTGCTGCTTCACTAATCTATTCTTGTTTGGAATGATTGATGATTCAGTAATCTATTCTAGTTGGGAATGAGTGTTGTTTCAGTAATCTATTCTAGTTTGGAATGAGTGCTGCTTCACTAATCTATTCTAGTTTGGAATGAGTGCTGCTTCACTAATCTATTCTAGTTTGGAATGATTGATGATTCAGTATTCTATTCTGGTTGGGAATGAGTGATGTTTCAGTAATATTTTCTAGTTTGGAATCAGTGTTGTTTCAGTAATCTATTCTAGTTTGGAATGAGTAATGTTTCAGTAACCTATTCTAGTTTGGAATGAGTGATGTTTCAGAAGGCTATTCTACTTTGGAACAACTGCTGTTTCAGTAATCTTTTATTGTTTGGAATGAGTGATGTGTCTGTAAAGTATGCTAGTTTGGAATGAGTGCTATTTCACTAATCTATTGTGGTTGGAATGAGAGCTGCTTCACTAATCTATTCTGGTTTGGAATGAGTACCTTTTCAGTAATCTATTCTAGTTTGGAATGAGTGCTGTTTCAGTAATTTATTCTAGTTTGGGATGAGCAATGTTTCTGTTATCTATTCTTGTTTGGAATGAGCGATGTTTCAGTTATCTATTCTTGTGTGGAATGAGTGTTGTTTCAGCAATATATTCTTGTTTGTAATGAGTGATGCTTCATTAATCTATTCTAGTTTGGAATGAGTGCTGTTTCAGTAATCTATGCTAGTTTGGAATGAGTGACAAGCGCATAAGACCATAAAACATAGGAGCAGAAATTAGGCAATTCGGCCCATCGAGTCTTCTCTGCCATTCATTCATGGCTGATAAGTTTCTCAACCCCATTCTCCGGCCTTCTCCTCATAACCTTTGATCACCTTACAATCAAGAGCCTATCTCTCTCATGATGTTTCAGTTATGTATTCTAGTTTGGAATGAGTGCTATTTCACTAATCTATTGTGGTTGGAATGAGTGCTGCTTCACTAATCTATTCTTGTTTGGAATGATTGATGAATCAGCAATCTATTCTAGTTTGGAATGAGTGTTGTTTCAGTAATATATTCTAGTTGGGAATGAGTGCTGTTTCAGTAATCTTTTCTAGTTTGGAATGAGTGTTGTTTTATTAATCTATTCTAGTTTGGAATGAGTAATGTTTCAGTAACCTATTCTAGTTTGGAATGCGTGATGTTTCAGTAGGCTATTCTTTTTTGGAACAACTGCTGTTTCAGTAATTTTTTATTGTTTGGAATGAGTGATGTGTCTGTATACTATTCTAGTTTAGAATGAATGTTATTTCAGTAATGTATTCTCGTTTGTAATGAGTGCTGATTCAGTAATCTATTCTAGCTTGTAATGAGTGCTGTTTCAGTAATGTATTCTAGTTTGAAATGATTGATGTTTCAGTAGTCTATTCTAGTTTGGGATGAGCGATGTTTCAGTTATCTATTCTTGTTTGGAATGACTGCTGTTTCAGCAATATATTGTTTGGAATGAACGATGCTTCATTAATCTATTCTAGTTTGGAATGAGTGATGTTTCAGTAATCTTTTCTAGTTTGGAATTAGTGCTGTTTCAGTAATCTATTCAATTTGGAAGGAGTTATGCTTCATTAATCTATTCTAGTTTGGAATGAGTGATGTTTCATTAATCTATTCTAGTTTGGAATGAGTGCTATTTCAGTATGCTATTCTAGTTTGGTATTAGTGATGTTTCAGTAATCTATTCTCGTTTGGAATGTGTGCTGTTTCAGTAATCTATTCAATTTTGAATGAGTGATGCTTCTTTAATCTATTCTAGTTTGGAATGAGTGATGTTTGAGTAATCTATTCTAGTTTGGAATGAGTGATATTTCAGTAATCTCTTCTATTTTGGAATGAGCGATGCTTCCGTAACGTATTCGAGTTTGGAATGTGTGGTATTTCAGTCATCTATTCATTTTGAAATGAGTGATGTTTCGATAGTCTATTCTAGTTTGGAATGAGGTCTTTTTCAGTAATCTATTAAATTTGTAAAGAGGTCCATTTCACTAACCTATTCTGGTTTGGAATGAGTGATATTTCAGTAACCTATCCCTGCTTTGTCCATTTTGCCTGGGGCTCAGACAGTCACTTTGCAATACCGAATGTCTCCGCCCTGATCTTGGCTTTACCAATGGTGCGGGTTGCGATTGACTGCACTCATGTGGTGCTTGTTTCTCCATCGCACTTTGGACAATATCAACTGCAAAGGTTGAAAGTATAGACTGTGTGCAACCTCCAGGAATGCATCCCACATGTGTGCGCATGATTTCCAGGGAGTGTGCGTAATACCTACACCCTCATTCAGTCACTGATCCCTGCTGTCTTCCAGTGTGCACAGAGGCTGCAGGGTTGGCTCCTTGGGACAAGGGCTACCTGCAGATGACATGGCTGACAACACCTGTGCGGTGGCCTCAGACTGCAGCAGATCGACGCTATAATGAGGCTCATGCTGCAGCTTGCAACTTGGTGGAGCAAACCATCCAGAAGCTGAAGATGAGGTTCTAGTTCCTGGGCCGGTCTCGTGGAGCCCTGCAGTACAGTCCGCAGAGTGTGTCACGTATCACTCTCGTCTGCTGCACCCTTTACGACCTGGCGCTGCAACAGGGAGAAGAGTTGAGTAGGGGATCGAGGAGCCGCATTTCTCTCCCGATGAGAAGGACACCAGCAGGGATGAGGGTGAGTGAGTCCTCGGAGGTGACGATTATGAGAATAAGGCCCTCACACTGGCTAGCCAAGGCAGGCATGCTCAGGAAGCCCTCATAACTGCCAGATTTGTAGAGGGTGATGACAACATGCATTGAGTTGTCCCCGTAGATCCTCACATTGCAGTTGTGAATGTTTAACTCCAGTCTGGCTTATGGCAGTGCAAATACCTTCTGTGAGAATGTTCCTGTCATGGAGATACAGTGGAAGCCCTAATAATCACTCAGTCGCAAGAGGATGATGACGACATGCAGTGAGGACACTCCATAGACCTTCACATAGCCTCTGAGAATGCCTGACTCCTGTCTGGCTGAGGGCAGTTCGCTTGCGCTCCACGGTCAGGGTCATATCATAGAGATGCAGCCATTAAACTTAGACCATCTGATGCTTTGTCCTGTGAAAGAGGACACATCACTCAGCATGGTTATCTAATAGATGTTGCACTGCTGGACCCTCACTTGGTAGAGCAGCGCCAACCTCACTATCAACACAGGAATGGTCCAGATCCTCACCGGCCAGCTGGATGGTTTTGTTTTCAAAATCCGAGAGGACCTTGATTTAAGGTCTTTCTCCACCAGTCTGCAACCCCTCCCTGTTGTTGTGTGCCAGATTGTCCTGCATGAACAGAGATGAAGAAAGTGTAGGCAGGATGCCTGCCAGACCAGATGATAAGTATGCCTGGCATGTGTGGGTGGTGATTGGTCCCATGGACAGGATGAGGACAGTGACGGTGAGTGTGAGAGAGTGAATGGTGATGCCCCTTGAACTGGCAATGAATGAGGTCCTGTGGATGTGTGATGGGTTTGTGAGTGTGTGAGTTGAGTGATGTGATGAGTGACCTACCCTGATGGAATGGAGGAAATCATTCATCCTCTGGCGGTACTAGATGACTGTCCTCTTTTGCAGGGCATTGGCGCTGACCACCGCTGCCACCACCTCCCAAGCCAGGTTAGTTCTGTTGCTGCCCATCCTGTGGCCAAAGCGGGGGTAGAGGACATCCCAGCGGGCCTCCATGGCATATAAAAGACACTCAAGAGATCCGTCTTTAAACCGACAGGCTGCAGTCTTCTTCAGTTACAGGGCCATGCCTTCTGTGCAGCAATGGTGGCCTGGAAGCATTGAGATATGTGCTTGTGGCTGGACTTTAAACATGGCGCCTGGCATGAGGCAGTGGCAGGGTGATAGCGGGTGGGCAACTGGGGAAATGGCATGTTTCCTGGGAGTGTATAAATAATGAGGCGGGTTCAGGATGATATGGCGTGAAAGCCTGCCATTGCAACCGGCGTGTAAAATGTCATTTTACCCACCTCTACTGCAGTTAGTGCAAATTTGGGAAAATTCAGCCCATAATCTTAGGCAGGGGATCCTACATAATCAGTTACGACCCTGTTAACAGGTTCCTCAAACACTGGAATTGAAATTAAAAGTGCAATTTCAATCACTGCTTGAGGTTTTCCAGCCATTTGTCATGGGTGGAAAGTCTGACAAAATTTAAATACATCTTTATGTAGTCCGAGGCCAATAGAAATGTTTTTGTATCTTAGCTTGAGTTTTCCTAATTCTCAAATGCCCAGCCATTGGAATTTGATGAGCCACTCTTAAAATGTCACTCCAATATACAGCTGGAATTACTATCTGGTGAACTATGGCCCACTTCTCATCTGCAGGGACATGAGGCAGTCTTCATTTCCCCATTAGCATATTGTCTAATGGAATGTGTTCTGCCTCAGTCTCAGAACAAGCTGTCTGATATAGCTATTTTAAATTCTGGATCCTTTTTTCTGTAATTCTACTAACTTTGATGGGCTAAATGTCTCAGCCTCATTCTCTCTAATCTTCTCCTCCTGAGCAATCTTTTCAAATATAAATCTAGCCAACTGAGGTTCAGCATCCTCCCCTTGTCTTTTAGATTCTTCCTGTCTAAGCCCACGTGTCACCACATGGTCTGGAAACAACCCAGGATGTCCTTTTTGTAAAAGATCCATTGTTTGCATTTCAATAGGTTTTTCTACCACTTTAGGGGTCGTCAATATTTGAGATCCAGCTATATAATTTCCTAAAATGAGTTGAACTCCTGCAATGGGCAATTTCTCTACCACTCCAACAATTACTACTACTGTTTTCAAATCACTTTTTAAATTTATTCTCAATAGTGAAATAGGTAATTCTCTATAGTGAGATAGGTTTAAGTTCCCCACGTATTCCACAAACTGACAATTTCTCCTGCAATAACCCTTCTGGACAGTAGATGGCATTATCCCATAACATTAGTGATTGACTGGAACCTGTATCGCTCAAAACTTTGACAGATTTCATATAAAATCTTTGAACATCTCTGTAGCCTGCCCTTCAGAATCTCCTTGTGTAGGCTGGGAACACATTCCCAGCTCTCTGGCTAACTCTTACTCTTACCTTCTCACCTGTATGAATGCTACTGATTTATCTCTCACTGGGAACTCAGAGCCCAAAGTACTTTTATTTACAGAACTCTCCTGAGTTCCTATCACTGCAATCGGTCTCCCATTTAACTTCCAGCAACTCAAACTCATATTTCCAGGCTTGTTGCAATGATAACATGTTACCTTCTTCCCTTCACCTTTACTTTTTACCTTTTCATCTTTAGTAGACTGGCATCCTTATTACTAGCACTTTTCCCATTACCTGGTTTTCTATATCTCCAATTTCCTTGCTGACTCCCATATGATCCTTTTCCCACACTCAACTGTCTGTGTGAAATATCAGAAGTATCATCTAATACAGCAACCTTTCTGATCGTTTTACTTTGTCTTTCATCTAAATAAATTTTTATGGTTATTGGAATACAATTTCTAAGTTCTTCCATAATCATAATTTCCCGTACATTTTTAAAAGTCTTCTCTAACTTCAATGATCGAAACCACTGATCCCATAGAGTTTCTTTCTTTCTTACAACCTCAACAAATGCCTGATATTTAACTACATACAGAGACAACTCTTGTTTCTATCGCTTCCATTGTCAAACAGCACTTTGTTTTGGCTTTCTATTCCAGAGTGGTGTGATGCTTCTTTTTGAAAATCTATTTCAGAGAGCCACTACTGTCTAGGATCATAGAAATATGAAATTATTAGAGCACAGAAGGAGGCAATTCAGCCCATCATATGTGGCTATGTCTTTGCAAGAACAACTCAATTAATAGAGGTGTTCAATATCATGAGGGGTCTGGACTGAGTAGATAGGGAGAAACTGTTCCCATTGTTGGAAGGATCGAGAATCAGAGGGCACTGATTTAAGGTGACTGGCAAATGAAGCAATGGCAACCTTTTCAAGCAGTGAATGGCTAGGATCCGGAATGCCCTGCCTGAGAGTGTGGTGGAGGGAAGGTCAATCCAGACATTCAAGAGAGAATTGTATTATTATCTGAAAAGAATGTGCAGGGTTACAGGAAGAAGGCAAGGGAGTTGCACTGGGTAAATTGCTCATTTAGAAAGCCGATGCAGATACAACTGGAAGGCGTGAAGAGCAAGGTCTTTTGATAAGTCTATCTTCAGGTGAGGAGGAACCGTCTGCCCAATGTGCACTGTGATTCTTTGACCACCGTCATCTATGAGCTTGGCTGTTGCTGTTGCACCTGCTGAATTGCCTAAGTTCTCATCAACACCTTGTGTCTCCCACAGGACCTGCAGCAGAGGCAAAGCAGAACGGTACTGCACTGTTGTCACCAGCCTCCTCAGTAGGCAGGGAGGATTCCACAGAGCCTGCACCATCACATCATACCTTTGCACTATCCATCATCACAGGCACACCTCAGTGGGGCCTGAATCAAAATTAGAGTGGGAAGCACTCAATGAGCGGCACCTCATGAGTGAGCAGGAAGAATAGAATGAGGCAGAGTCAGCCGTAAGCAGTCCCCTCAGAGAACAGAGGACAGACACAGCCATGCTCTGCAAAGTGACGGTGCTGGAACTCAGGTGTCACAAACAAGGAGGGTCTTCCTGCAGCATCAAAGATTGGTGAGTTCCTGAGTTTTGGAGATTCCTGAGGCATCGCAGAGCCAGGGGCAATTAATGAAGGAGTCCATGTAGTGTTAGCCCATCTTGGTTCAGAGATTTGAGCACATGAACTCCTCAACTGAGAGAGTGGCCACCCTCTTGGAGAGCCATATGCAGCACCACTCTGAGTGGATGCAGGAGCAGTGCGCTTGTATTCATAGAAAGAGTGAGATTCTCTGTAGCATTGACTGCTTAGTGTTACTGATGGTGCAGAGGTGTGAGGTGTGGGTGCCAGCTGTGTCCCAGCAGGTGACCTCATCCAGCATGCAAGGGCACCATGAAAGGGCAGGGACAGGTGAAAAGGTTGATGGGTCAGGGGCACCCCTCAGGAGGCACTGGCATCCTCCCTCACCTCCAACTCAGTACCCATCCGTGCTGCAAGGCCCTGAGACTGAAGCTGTCCTGCAGTGGCAGTGGCATTTAGCCTGAGGAGAAGGTTCTCAGACACCTCCAGGATGAGACAGAAGCTATGGGCATCTCAGTCTGATGGAGGTACAATGGAGCAGGTTTTTACCCAGTTTTCAACTATAGGGGAAATACTGCATGGACGTGTGCATGAGCACAAGGCATCATTCCATTTATTGTACTTGATGGGTCAGCTGGGTGAAGATTTCTCTGTTTGCCTTGTCATTGATTTATCTTGTAATAATGATGATTTTTGCTAATTCCAATCATTTCTGTATTATTAAATTTTGTCAAGAAAAGTGACATGAAGGTTATGGGGAAGGGCTCAGGGCTTGATGCACTTGCATGGTCTGTGATGCGGTGCAATGATGGTGCTGAAGACCCCATTCCCAATGTCTTTAGGTGCCAATGGGATTATCCAGATGTGTGTGCTTGCTGGAGAACATCTCTCTCTAATGAAAATGCGTTATAGAGTCATCTGTCATTTTTCTGAGAGGCGCTCATGTAAAACGTTGCTGAAATAGCATGTCCATTGTGGCCATCCCAGGCAGCATCAAACAGGTGTTATGATCCCTGTGGGGATCCATAAACCAAAATAAAATTATTTTACTGAATGTAACAATGAAGACTTTTTTTAATTCATTCATGGGATGTGGGCATCGCTGGCTAGGGCAGCATTTATTGCCTATCCCTAATTGTCCTTGTTCAGAGACCATTTAAGAGTCAACCACATGGCTGTGGGTCTGGAGTCACATGTAGGCCAGACCAGGTAAAGACAGCAGATTTCCTTCCCTAAAGGATATTAGTGAACCAGATGACATTTATGATAATCAACATGGTCATCACCAGACTTTTAATTCCAAATCATTATTGAATTAAAATTCTGCCACAGTGGGATTCAAACCCAGGTCCCCAGTGCATTACCCTAGGTCTCTGGATCACTAGTCCAGTGACAATACCACTACATCAATGCCTCCCCAATTACCAGCAAGATTTCACTTTTTGTAACTTTTTCTTTAACATGAATCAATTTCAATTAAATTTTCCTTCTTCCAAATTTTCCTTACAGCTACTGCTTTTGGGTCAATGGCCATCATTACTTTAATGGGTTTCTGTTTGACTTTCTTTCCCCATGGCAACCAGATTACCTGGGCATGTCTCTGAGCTGAGGTGTTATCCAGAATTCCCTCTTTTACTTTGAGTTAAAGGTATATTTGAAAACTAACCATCTTGTAAATTTCAGCGTTCATCACACCGGTTATCACAACTTTAAGTTTCCTGTGAATCTACTGCAGCTTGTATATGTGTTGGACCGTGCACAGGGTTCTGACATACATCAGCGGTGAACATTGAGCTGTTCGCCACAGCTGGCATGAAAAGATTCAGCCCATTGCTTTTGAAAGGAATTATGCAGTTCATATTATTCTGCAGAAAACCTTATGCTCTTTACTTTTTACCATGATGGAAGCCTGGAAGGAATTATACCATGTCCATAAACCAGCCTAATTGGCAGACTTGGCTGCCTCTTGGTTGGTGAAGGCTCCAGAAAAGGCTGCAGCCCAGAGCAAGGCACTTCATATCCACTGAGGGAGGTGCCTAATTGCAGCAAATTTCACAGGAGTTGAGCAGCAGGTACTTCGCCAAGGGTTCCCAGACTGCTTAGTTGAGTACCACTGCTATTCCTCCTCCTCCATTCCATTCTTCCCAAATTGACACTGACACCAGGGCCAAAGGAGGCACTCTCAAAGAGATTATCGATTTTGACCTTATGCAGAATTCCTCTCCCCAGTCCTGAAAAAGTCACTTCCATGCAGAAATACCTGCAGATGGAGTCACCTACCTTTCAGGAGGTCACCCCACCCCCCACCAACACAGTATGAGCCACCCTGGATGAC
This sequence comes from Isurus oxyrinchus, assembly GCA_026770705.1. Lineage (NCBI taxonomy): Eukaryota > Metazoa > Chordata > Chondrichthyes > Lamniformes > Lamnidae > Isurus > Isurus oxyrinchus. The sequence goes on from JANJGN010000017.1 coordinate 84,056,515, forward strand.
CAGCCAAGGCAATGGAAGCATATCTTCAACATGCCAATGGTCTGCTCGGTGTTAGCGGTGGTTGTAGGGCCTCTCTGCATCTATGTCTGGACTGAGTCATCTCATCAGGAGTAACTCTTATTCCCTAGCAGTGACTCATGGAATTTGGATGTTAGTGAGAAGAGGCCTGATACTGTGAGCTCTCACAGTTTGAAGGAATCATGACAGCTGCCTGGGAACTGAGAACAGATCTGCACCATGAGCTTCTTGTGGTCACAGAACAGCTAGACATTCAGCGAGTGGTAGCCTTTTCTATTCAAGAACCTGGTTAGTTTATCTGTTGGTGCCATGATGCCATGTTGATACAATTGATGACCCCATGAACTTGAGAGAATCCATCGAAAGCAGCAATGCCCAATGCCCTCTATGTCTGCATTAACCCCTCTGTCTCAAAATGGATTTATTTCCTCACTGAATGGAAGAGGGAATCAGTGACCAGCCTGATAGCATATTGAGCTGCCAACTGTGAGATCCACCCAGGGTTGCAGCTTATCCTGCGAATGATCCAGAACCAAAAAAATTCAGCATTACAGTAACCTTAACACCAGCAGCACTGCCAAGGAGGCTCTGGTCATTGTGGGCCAGAGTTAAAGATCAATTGCTTGGAGAGGCTCAGCCTCTTTTGATGCTGTTTCTCTGTCATTTGCAGAGAGCTGACACTTAATGCTAAGGCTCCTCCTTGCTGCTCTGCCCTATTCCCACCTCAACTCCCTCAGCTTCCATTGGCTCAGCATGGCTTCCTCTGCCAAGCTGCCCTGGTGATGCCAGCACTCTGAAGCCCCTCTCAGGAATCCAATCTCTCACTCTTGACAAATACAAGCTTCTCAGTACCAGTGACAGTAACTCACTGTCACAGTAACTCGCTGCCATTGGCTGAGCATCTGATTTTGCCTCTTCAGCTGACAAGTGAATCCATTTGTCTTCATGATTCCCTGCTGTGTTCATTCCAGCTGAACCCTAACATATCTCAGAGCTTTCATAATCCTTGAGCCTGCCAATTGAAAATTTGAAACTGTTCCTCTGAGGCCTGTTAACAAGCTCATTGGTGAACTCAATGAGCACTTAACTGAAGGTATGTGGGCTTCAGAAACTCCCTATCCCATCCTCCCTTTGATCACCATTGTGATCAGGAGGCAGCAGGATCCAGTGCTAACATCCAGGAGTGCGATTTTCAAATAGGGCCTACACTTATTCCATCCTCCCACCTACACTCCCTCCAGTGGCATTTAAAAATCCAGTCCTCTCTGTTTCCGTAACCTTTTCCAAAGAGGATGTTTAGAGAATCTATTGCTGCATGGATTGACTCTCTGCCTGTGATTTATTCCAGTGAGCAATGACTCTGTGTTCTCTGGAGTAGATTGCCAACATAAAGGTGCACCAATGTGTATTAAAGGTTACTGGAGGGTCATTGTTGACTAAAATAGATTATCAATCACATTAAACAGAGTAATGACTTTGTGAACATGAGGACTTCCTACAGTCTAACCTAAATTTCATGCATTAGAATTTTGATGAGCCACTCCTCTCCTCCCTACACAGCACAGATAACAGACCCACAGGAACAGAGTGGATCATTTCAAGATTTTAAAAACCTCAGTTATAGCACCTTGAAATCCATGTTTTGCATTTCTCTCAGATTGTCTGATAGCTAAGATTCTCCTGTTGACCTTTTAGGAGTCTCAATATCTCATGACATGTGAAAAGACCAAAACCGAGTACAGTGTTTTAGAGAGAACCATCCAAACATGATGCACTGTCCCCATATCATACAATTTCCTGGAATGAGCAAAAAACAGGCAAAAACCTTAGGTCAATTTAGGCTTTGTATAAGCTAAATATCATAGTGCTAGTTTTCTACTTAACTGTCCTAACCGTACACCCTAACACTTCCCTCTCTGTGTTTCCTCGTGACACCAGCTGTGTCTCTTCAATGTTTTCAACCACAGGCTTAAGCAATAAACCAACTTGGTACAACACATCTGGAATTACCCCAGTCCAAATATATCTGGACTGCATTTATCTACATGAAGCACGTTTAACATTCATTGCCCCATTCTGTCTTGATGAGTTTGTAGGTTGTTTATTTGACTTACATTCCCAATTGTTGTGCACACCTTTTTGTGTAACATGACAACTTGCATTTATATAGTACCTTTAACATAACAAAACATTGCAACGTGCCTTAGAAGAGCATAACAAGAAAAACACTTTTGATATCGAGCTACAAAAAGATTGCTTCAATCCTGCCTTCATCCTTGATTGTGGCATTGAAAAGCAATGGTCTCACCCAGGATTCCTACAGGACTCAATGCATTTCACTCAGAGCCATGACCATTCATAACCTACACAAGTATAACCAATTCACAATCCAAGATATGCACAACAATTCCACAGAGTGCAACCTTACACAACAAACATTTATCCAAGGACTGTCAGGAGTCATCATATGCCTGGACCAGCCATATAAATACTGTGAGCAGGTCAGAGGCTGGGAATTCTATGGCAAGTAATTCACCTCCCAACTCCACAAAGCCTGTCTACCATCTACGAGGCACAAGTCAAGAGTGTGATAGAATATTCTTTACTTGCCTGGATGAGTGCAGCTCCAACAACACTCAAGAAACTCAACACCATCCAAGAAAAAGCAGCCCTTAGATCGGCACCCCATCCACCATCTTAAAAGTTTGCACCCTCCACCACTGATGCACAGTGGCAGCAGTATATACCATCTATAAACTTGTCAAGCCTCCTTCAACAGAATCTTTCAAACTCGTGATCTGTATGGGAACCCAAAAGGTAGAAGTGGAGGAGCCTCAGCCTTTGCAATTGTCCAACAGGCTCAAGGTTCCTGCAGCCTGTAGGGATGAAAGTGGGGTCTGCAGGGTAGATGAGCAAACTGACCATAGCAACATGGTACTGGAAGCTAGTCAAGCAGGGTAGAGTTAATAGGAATGAAGTGACAGGAGAAGACAGTAGTCGGGGGATAGACACAGTTCTCTGCAGCTAAGAGCGAGAGTCCAGATAGCTGTGTTGTCTGCCCAGTGTCAGGGTTCGGGACACCTGCTCTGGGCTGGGGAGGAACTTGCAGTGGGAGGAGGCGGGTCCACTGGTTGTGGTCCACATAGGTACCAATGACATAGATAGGATGAGGAAAGAGGTTCTGCTTAAGGAGTATAAGCAGGGTCTAAAAAAGCAGAACATCAAAGATAATATCACCTGAGCCACAAGCAAATTGGCATAGGGTAAATAAGATGAGAAAACTGAATGCATGGCTCAAAGATTGCTGTGGGACAAATGGGCTTTGATTCATGCGGCATTGGCACCAGTACTGGGGAAAGTGGGAGCTATACTGTTGGGACAGTCTTTACCTGAACCATGCTGGGGCCAGTGTTCCAATTAGGGTGGTAGAGAGAGCTTTGAACTAAAAAGAAGGCGGAGGGATCAAGTAAGGGAAGATGCAATCAATTAAAGAGAGAAGGCAAGGCAAGAGGGCAAGCAATAAGAGAATTGGTAATCAGAGCATGGTAGGAAGGGACAGAGTGTATAAACTTAAAAGTGCACCAGCAGATGAGACCGGAGATTGCAAAAATGGTAAAAAGGCCAAGTTAAAGGCTCTATATCAAAATGCATGTAACAATCATAACAAAACAAATTAATTGACAGCTCAAATAGAAATAAATATGTATGATAGCCATTACAAAGACAACGGTGCAAGGTGACAACGGCTGGGACCTGAATATTCAAGAGTATTTGACATTTTGGAAGGACAGAAAACTAGGAAAAGTTGGAGGGGGTAGCTCTGTTACTTAAGAATGGCGTTAGTACAATAGAGAGAGATGATCTTAGTTCTAAAGATCAAGATATACAATCAGTTTATAGAGATCAGAAATAGTAAAGATAAGAAGTCACTTGTGAGAATGGTTTGTAGGCCTCCTAATAGTAAGCATACTGTAGGACAGGGTATGCAGAAGAAATAAAGGAGGCTTGTGAGAAACGAACGGTGATAATCATGGGTGATTTTACTCTACATATAGACTTGGTGAATCAGATTGACAAAGATAGTCTGGAAGATGAGTTCATAGAGTGTTTTCTGGACAGTTTCTTATAGCAGCATGTGTTAGAGCCAACCAGAGAGCAGGCTTTTCTAGATCTGGTAATGTGAAACAAGAGGGATGAATTAATAACCTTATAGTAAAGGCACGCTTAGGTAGCAGTGATCATAACATGATTGAATTTCGCATTCAGTTCGAGGGGAAAAAATGGTAGGTTTAAGACTAGTGTTTTAACCTTTACAGGAACATAGGATTTAGGAGCAGGAGTAGGCCATTCAGCTGTTCAAGCCTGCTCTATCATTCAATGAGATCAAGGCTGATCTGGTTGTGGTCTCAACTCCACTTTGCCATCTGTCCCCCATAACCCATGACTCCCTTGCCTATCAAAAATCTGTCTAATTCTGACTTGAATAAATTCAATGATCCAGCCTCCACTGCTTTCTGGAGTAGAGGGTTCCAGATCCCTTGAGCAAAAAAATTCTCCTCCTCTCCAACTTAAACAGTAGACATCTTATTTTTAAACTGTGTCCCCTGGTTTTAGTCTGTCCCTCAAGAGGAAATGTCCTTCAGGTATCCACCTATCAAATCCCCTCAGGATCTTATGTTTAAATAAGACCACCTCTCATTCTTCTAAACTCCAATGGATATAGGCCCAACCTTTCTTCATACGATTGGCACTCTTACTAGGAATGAATCGAGTGAACCTTCTCTGAACTGTTTCTAATGCAATTATAGCTTTTTCAAATAAGGAAACCAAAACTGTACACAGTATTCCAGATCTGGTCTCACCAAGGCCCTGTACAGCTGCAGTAAAACTTCCCTACTTATATTTCCCATTCCTCTCAAAAAAAGTGGCAACATCCCATTTACCTTCCTAATAACTATACTGCAGACTAACTTTTTGTGCTTCATGTGCCAGCACACTCAAATCCCTCTGTACCACTGAGTTCTGAAATCTCTCCATTTAAAGTGCAGACTGCTTTTCAATTCTTCCTGGCAAAGTGTACAAGTTTACATTTTCTCACATTATATTCCATCTACCAAGTTTTTGCCCACTCACCTAACCTGTCTATATCTCTTTGCAGACTCTCTACCTCCTCTTGACAACTTACTTTCCTACCCATCTTGGTGTTATCAGCAAATTTAGTTACCATAGATTCAGTCCCTTTGGCTCTTATCCAATCATTGATACAGATTGTAAATTGTTGACGCCCCAGCATTGATCCCTGTGGCCCTCCATTTGTTACAGCTTACCAACCTGAAAAAGACCCATTTATCCCTATTCTCTGCTTCCTGTTAGCTAACCAATCTTTTATCCATGCTAATACATTACCCGCTACACCATGTAATATTATCTTGTATGGCAATGTTTGATGTGGCACATTATCAAATGCCCTCTGGAAAGCTAAGTACAGCACATCTACAAGTTCCCCGTTACTTACCTTGCTTGTTATTTCCTCAAAAAGCTCAAAATAAATTAGTTAAATATGATTTCCCTTTCACAGACCCATGTTGGCTCTGCCTGATCAAATTTTGATATTCAAAGTATCCTGCTTTAGCCTCCTTAATAATGGATTCTAGAAATTTCCCTGTGACAGATGTTAGGCTAACTGGTCTCTGGTTTCCTGCTTTCTGTTTCCCTCCTTTCTTCAATAAAGGTGTCATATTAGCTATTTCCAATCCATTATAACCTTTCCAGAATCTAAGGAAGTTTGGAACATTATAAACAATTTCTCTACTATCTCTGTGTAAGGAACATATCTTTTTATTTTCTGTTGGACTCTGGGTTGGGTTTGCAATGGCTGCAGCTTGAGAGACAGGTCCACTAGGATGGGATGAGAAATTTATATAATGTTGCAGACCTGGAACAGATTCTGTGATTCTGTGGCCAAGGGAGGCTGCCTGACAACAGCATTTTAATTGGCTCCTGACCAGGTGACCAGGATTTTATATGATAGCAGTGCTGCAGAAAGTTCCTGGCCTGCAAAGAGAATACATCTAAAATCTCTTTTCCTCAAATCCCTATAACCTGCTCTCTCTCTCTGAGGAATCTCCTGTATAAAAGAAAAGGGAAAAACTATTGTTAGAGACATTGAAAAGCAAGTTCTCAACCAGTGAACTAAATACTAAAAGTGCTGGAAGACCAACTTGTGTCATCAACAAGAGCTGAAAAGAATTTGGAAGACATCAATCAAAATCAACCCATCAAATCCTCTACTTTTTAGTTATTTTGAATTGTTTTATCCCACCCTTAAAATCCATTGTGTGTGTGTGTGTATAGGGATTTAAGAAGGGGTAGAGTTTAAATTACAGTGTTAGAAGTCAGCTATTCATATTTCTTTTTTGCCATTAGTTAAAGACAATTTGTTCAATAAACAGTTACTTAATTATTAAGTTTACAAGCCTGGTGCTCATATTCTGTTAACCGAAATTAAATAGTTAGGTAGATTTGGGGCAATCTGGTAGTTTGGTCAAACTTTTCACATTTGTCGCGACTCAGGGAGCAGTGGGGCTTGATATTACAGTGCACTATCCCCACTGCGTTGTGACAACAACCACTTCTTTTAAAACTCTTGGATGCAGGCCATCTGGTCCTGGGGACTTGTCAACCTTTACATTTAATAGTTTTCCTATCACCTTTTCCCTAGTGATGGTCATTTGTTTTAAGTTCCTCTCTCCCTTTCAGCTCTTGATTTCAAGTATCTTTGGAAAGTTATCTAAGTCTTCTACAGTGAAGACAAACACAAAATACCTGTTCAAAACTTTCACCATTTCTTTGTTTTCTATTATCAATTCCCCAGACTCTCTGTCTAGAGGACCAACACTAGCTTTAGTTACTTTTTTCCGATTTAAATATTTGTAGAAACTCTTACTATCTGTAATTACATCACTAGCTAGCTTTCTCCCATACTTTCTCCCTTGTTATTATTTTTTAAGACATTCTTTGATAGTCCTTAAAATTTGACCAATCTTCTGACCTACCACTAATCTTTGCAAATTTGTACAGTGTACTTTTCAGTTTGATACTATCCTTTACTTCCTTATTCAGCCATAGATAATGCTTCTCAAAGAGCAGAATTTTCTGGGTGACATTCAGGGGGTGGGCCCCGCACTTCAGCACGTAAAATGATGCGCGATGACGTCGGGTGAGCGTCCCAACATCACCGTGCGCCATTGCGATATTTCGCTGGGTGGGCGCGCGATGAAGTTTGACACTCGCCTGCCAGTAATTAACAGGCTAGTTAAGGCCTTTAAATCATCAATCGATGGCGATTTTCAGGCGCCCGTGCGATCTTCAGGTCAGCACATGTGTGCAATGGGCAGGCAGGTAAGAGACTTTTTAAACAAACTCATCCACGGGTGAGATAAGAGTACTCAGTGATGTCGTCAATCTGCTCTGTGGGTATTTATTACAGAAAGTTTTTTAAACTTTCCTGTGTGATCTGTAGCAGTTCACAATGAATTCCAGCAGCTTTCTCTGTACTTTGAACCTTCACGTCAGCACTCTGCAGTCAGTAATCTTTATCGGGCCTGCAGCTTTCCAGAGGCCTCCCCTTAGCCTGGGTATGGGTCCTGACATGTCCACTTGGGGCAGCTCTGAGGAGGGCTAGAATAAGGAGGAGGCCAGGAGGTGCACTCAGCCTCCAGGGGAGCCACCTTTGGGAGTATAGGCGCAGGCACAAGGGGCACAGGGCAAAGAGGTAGTCCAATGTGGAAGGGGCCATAGAAGAAGCCACTAACCTGCTGCCAGGGTTTACAGGCGGCAAAGCAGCTATATCAATATGACTGAGGTGCAGTGTCAAGGGAGACAGTCAGCTACATCTGTCAGATGAATGGCCCTGACATCTCTCCTAACTGTGTGGGCGGATACCCCATGCCAGTGGCTCTGAAGCTCACAGTTGCCCTCAACTTCTATGCAACTGGCCCTTTCCAGGGCTCGGTGGGTGATCTTTGCGGTGTCTCCCAATCAGCTGTCTACACTTGTGTCAAGCCGCTTACAGATGCTCTGTTCAGATGGGCATTGACATTCATCCACTTCTGCTGGGACCAGGCAAGCCAGACACACCGAGCCAGAGGCTTTGCGGCCATTGCTGGCTTCCCCCGCGTCCAGGGTGCACATCAAGGCACCAGCAGGTGAGCCCGGTGCCTTCGTCAACAGGAAGAGCTTCCACTCCATGAACGTGCAGATAGTGTGTGATCACAGGATGCTGATTCTACAAGTCTGTGCAAGGTACCCAGGCAGCTCCTACAATGCCAACATCCTCAGACACTCCCAGGTGCCTGGGCTCTTCAGTGCTCCAGCTCAGCTGGATGAATGGCTGCTGGGTGACAAGAGCTATCCTCTCAGAAGGTGGCTCATGACGCCTTTCCGCCATCCAAGAACAGAAGCTGAGCAGTGCTATAATAGGAGCCACAGCTCCACAAGGGCTGTGGTGGACAGAACCATCAGTCTTCTCAAGATGCGCTTCCAATGCCTGGACCGGTCAGGGGGCACACTCCAGTACCCCCATGATCATGTGTCGCTGATAGTGGTTGCATGCTGTGCTCTCCACAGTCTTGCATTGGAAAGGGGGTTACAGTGGACGATGAAGACATTGACACAGTGGATGTAGCTGCACATGATGAGTCCAGCACTGATTCTGAAGATGAGCAAGCACAGGGGAATGATGAGGGGCTTGACGCTGACCCGGGACTTCACCAAGGAGGCAGGGACACCCGGAGACTTTAACCCAACGAACCTTCAGCTAGCACAACACAGATGGATCAGGAGGACCAGCCTTGCCTGGCGCTTCCAAACTCGGCACCTAAGAACAAAATCTGCCAGGTCATCAGCTGCAACTAAGGGCTTTGGACCTAAACTTCAATGTCCACTCAAACACTCATGACATGTATGTAAAACATACAAATGCAGAACAAAGGAGCCACCGTCAGCCATGGTAACACATCTGGTTTTAATTTTCACCATCAGAAATTCACACAAAGTCAAAACAAAACGTTATTCAAGCAGAAAAAAATAATAATTCCCTAATCTAGGGCCAACATACAAGCACCAGTGAGAAACCCGTGGCATGCCTAAGATGCCTTATGCTTTTGTTTACAGGTGCTACGTCTTGATGCTGCCCCATCGCTCGGAGTGGCATCTGAGACAGCCTGCTGATTCTGCTGTCCTGTTGGCCTAGATGACCTTGGCAGCCGTCCTCTGGCCTGTGCTGGCCCCTCCTAGGAGGGAGCTGCCAGTTCCACAGCTGGCATCTACCCAGTCGCGCAGCCTCACCTGATGAAGCGGTCACTGGGAGAGGGGCAGAGGTGCTGGTGCCCTCATCCGGAGTGCCCTGAGAGGAGCCCGCAGAGACAACAGGCAGCTGCTGCACTGATGTGAGGTCGCCCCAGACCTCCCTGCTTACAGTGGCTGGATGGGCAACGAGCTGGGAAGCCTGAAGCCCACACCATCTCCCGCATTGGCACTGACCAGCTGTGGCCACTGGCATTGTGAGGGCTTGCAGGTCCGAGCGTATCCCCAAGAGGACTTGATTGTTTTCCTACAAGCCTCTCTCCATGAAAGTTGCCACTCTCTCCGTGGAGGAAGCATGATACTCTGCCATGAGGCTCATTGCATCAGTGATGTTCCGCGTGGACTCCTCCACCACAGACACCAAGCGAAGCACAGCCTCATGTATCACTGCCAGGTGCTCCCGCACACCCGGCCACATTTCCTGCAGCTGCTGCGTCTCGGACAACTCCAGAGGCACATCTTCACGTACCGACTGAGCATGTGCCTGGTCCCTTGCAGTCCTCCGACTGCTGGCGGCATTGGCACTCTCTGTCTCTGCCAGCTCCTCCAGCGATTGTGAAGTGCGGTCTCCACTGTGCCCCAGGACAGTAGCCAATGTTCCAGTGCCCACTGAGGTGCCAGTATCTGCACTGGTGCCTGCCTCGCAGAAATGGTGTGACGCAGGTGACACTTGAGGACGCTCAGATGTGAGAAGGGGCATCTGCAATTCCTCCTGGTGGCCAGGCTCTGACGATGCTGAATGAACAACAAGGACAGTGGATCAGTTAGCGTGCACACAGTGACACACTTCATCCCTTTTCCCCTGGCTTATTATGCACTCAACCTTTCAGAACCAATGGACACAAATATTGGTGGGGTGGCAAACAGTGAGGAGGATAGCCTTACATTACAGGCAGATATAGATGGGCTGGTCAGATGGACTGATGAGTGACTAATGGAATGTTATGTGGATAAGTGTGAGATGATGCACTTGGGCAGGACAAACAAGGTATGGGAATACACAAGGAATAGTAGGACTGTGGGAAGTAAGGAGGATCAGAGGGACCTTGGTGTGCATGTCAATTGGAACCCTTAAGGTAGGGGGACAGGTACATAAGGTGTTTAAGAAGGTAAATGCCATGCTTGCCTTTATTAGCCGAGGAATAGAATATAGTAGCAGGGAGGTAATGTTCCAAGTGCAGAAAATGCTGCCTAGGTCACAGCTATAGTTCCGTGTACAGTTGTAATATGCATTTTACAGATAGGATGTGATTGGATTGGAGGGAGTGCAGAGGTCGTTGACCAGGATGCTGGCTGGACTGGAGAGTTTGACTTATGAGGAGACATAGCATAGACTGGGGTTATTTCCCCTGGAGCAGAGGAGATTGAGGGGTGACATTATAGAGGTTTATAACATTATGAGGGGCATAGATAGGGTCGACAGAATGGAACTTTTCCCCTTGGTGGAGATATGAGTAACTAGGTGGCATTGAGTTAAGGTAAAGGGCTTGAGGTTTACAGGTCATGTGATGAGCAACTTTTGCACACAGAGTATGTTGGGAATGTGGAACGCACTGGCTGAAAAAGTGGTGGACAAAGAAACCCTCCTAACATGTAACAAGTATTTGGATGTGCAGTTGCGATGTCGTGGCATACAAGGCCATGAGGATACTGGTGAAAAATGGGATAAGGCGACTTTGGAAGGTGCTTGACCCTCGCATCTTTGAAGGGCTGAGGGACCTTTTTCTATGATCCACACCTCTGACTCTATTACTCTGTGATTGAGCAATGTTGCAACAATAACAAATTAAACAATCATCAGTGCTATGGATGTTGGGAGGACATTGCGGATCTCACAGTTGGCCTCAAATACCTGGCCATTCCATCCCAGCCTCACCGACACCAGTTGACCTGGGTGCATGACGCCTCTCAAACTCTAGGGCCTCCTGTTCAAAACAGCTTAACATGAGGAGGTGAGCCTGGCCTCCTCCAGTCCTCACATGCTGCGAGGCATTATGAGCATTCTTCTCCTGAAAAACAGAGAAGACCATTCATTGCGGCAATTTGCATATGGACTCTGTATGCACACGCCACACCCCAACCACAGTGGCCCATATCAGGCCTCCAGTGCCTCCATTCCCCGCTACTGCTGATCAGTCACACAAAGATAGTACGCCTGCTCCCTACCCCCTCTGCAATGGCCACCTTGGACACATTCTGTGTCCATCACTTTAGGAAACACATGGTCTTAGCTCCCATAGCAAGGAGGTGCAACTATGTGCAGCGTCAAGGGCAGCAGATGGTTCTTGGCCACGAGACCTTGAGGCTCCCTTTCCACCATCTCATCATTGTGAATAGGACATGTGTTGGTGTTCTGAGTATGGGCCTAACTGCATCTCCTACAGGTTGCCCCCAGACTAGTCATGTGCGACTAAGAGCATCACATGGTGCAGGGGAGAACTCATCTCCTCATGAACCACTCAGGCTGATCTAAGCATGGGCACTATCTGCTTGGAAAAATGCCTAACATGATTCAATGCAGTCACGACAATAAGACTTGGGGTGGGGGGAGTGGGATAGCGGCCCTCAAAGGCTAAGGCTACCTGCTGGGTTAAATGCCCAACGCTAACATGGTATTCACCCTTTCAGAGCGCAACAAATCGTTGAAGCGCTTATGACACTGGATCCAGATGCGCTGCACCACATTGTGGGAGTTCACCACCTCCGCCACCTCCTCCCAGGCACGTTTGGTCATGTGGGGGGGCCTCCTCCTCCCATCCTGGGGAACCAACACCTCGCGCCATGCTGCCACCTCCTCGAGGAGGGCAGCAAGGCAGTTATCTGAAAAGCAAGGGGTGCATTGGGCCCCCACTGGCCTACCCTGCAGCCTGGCCTGCTCCTTTGCCCTTCCCTCCAGCTTGCCCCTCCCTATGGTGTGACCCGGACCTGACCATTATGAGCAGCTTACAAAAGGCTGCCAGGCCTTCCTTTAAACAGACTGCTGGGTCGCCATTGGACCCAGCGGTCTGTGCATGCTATTCACGGGAGTTGGAAATACGCTAGGCGGGCCATAATTGGCAAAATGGCAGCACGGCACCGATCACGGGTGCCAATCAGGTCTGCATCCGCTGCAGCTCCGCCTGCCCAACAGGCAAAAAATTCTTCCCGAAGAGTTTTTTTCTCACTGGGATAAATCTTTGCTGAGAGTTATTACATATCTCCTTAAAGGTCTGCCACTACTGCTACCTTTTAACCTAATTTCCTCATTCACTTTAGCTAGATTTGCTTTAGAAACTTTAGAAACTAGAAACTATAGAAAATAGGAGCAGGAGTAGGTCATTCAGCCCTTTGAGCCTGCTGCGCCATTCAATATGATTATGGCTGATTCTCTATCTCAAAGCCATACACCCACTCTCTCCCCCCATACCCCTTGATGCCTTTAGAGTCTCAAAATCTATTTCCTTTTTAAATATATTCAGTGACTTGGCCTCCACAGCCTTCTGTAGCAGAGAATTCCACAGGTTCACCACCCTCTGAGTGAAGAAGTTTCTCCTCAACTCAGCCCTAAATGGCCTATCCTCCTCACCACTCACATCCCCACCTAATTTTGTGTCATCAGCAAACTTGGAAATATTACATTTGGTTACCTCATCCAAATCATTGATATGTATTGTGAATAGCTGGGGCCCAAGCATGATCCCTGCGGTACCCCACTTGTCCCTGTCTGCCACTTTGAAAAAAACCCATTTATTCCTACTGTCTGTTTCCTGCCTGCTAACCAATTCTCAATCTATGCCAATATATTACCTCAATCCCATGTGCTTTAATTTTACACATGAACCTCTTATGTGGGACTTTATCAAAAGATTTCGGATAATCCAAATACACCATATCGACTGGTTCTCCCTTATCTATTCTACTAGTTATGTCCTCAAAAAAACTCCAGTAGGTTTGTCAAACATGATTTCCTTTTCATTAATCCACATTGACTTTATCTAATCCTGTTGGTATTTTCTAAGTGTCCTGTTATCACATCCTTTATATTAGATTCTAGCATTTCATGTCAGGCTAACCGGCCTATAATTCCCTGTTTTCTCCCTTCCTCCTTTTTAAAATAGTGTGGTTAAATTAACCATCTTCCAAACCGCTGAGGCTGTTCTAGAATCTACAGAATTTTGGAAGATGACAACTAATGCGTCCACTATTTCCATGCCCACCTCCTTCATTACCCTGGGATGTAGATTATCAGGCCCTGGGGATTTATTGGCTTTCAGTCCCATTAATTTCTCCAGCACTATTTTTCTTAGTAATACTAATTTCCTTCAATTCCTCCATCTCACTGGACCTAGTATTTCTGGGAAGTTATTTGTGTCTTCCTCTGTGAAGACAAAGTAGTTGTTTAATTGCTCTGCCATGTCCTTGTTCTCTATTATAAATTCTCCTGTTTCAAACTTTAAGGGACCAACATTTGTCTTCACTAATTTTTTCTTCTTACATACTTTACTGTCCTCTTTTATGTTCCTTGTAAGTTTACTCTCACGCTTTATTTTTCCTCTCTTAATCAATCTCTTGGTCCTCCTTTGCTGAGTTCTAAACTGCTCCCAATCCTCAAGCTTGCTACTTTTTCTAGCAACTTTATATGACTCCTCTTTGGATCTAATACGATCCTTAATTTATTTTGTTAGCCATGGTCGCTTTTCCTGTTGTGTTTTTGTGTCAGAAAAGAATGTATAACTGTTGCAATTCATACATATGTTCCTCAAGTGTCAGCCATTGCCTATCCACTGTCATGCTTTTTAATAAGGCTCCCCAATCTATCATAGCCAACTCACCCCTCATATCTTTGCAGTTACCTTTGTTTAGATTTAGGACCCTTGTTTCGGATTGGACTATTTCACTTTCCATCCTAATGAAGAATTCTATCATGTTATGCTCATTCCAAAGAACCCGTCCAACAAGATTATTTATTAACCTCTTCTTATTTCACAATACCAAATCTAGAATAGCCCGTTCCCTAGTTGGTTCCTCGATGTAGTGGTCCAAAAAACCATCTCGTACACATTGACTGATCTGCCACAGTATTATTGCTAATTTGGATTGCCCAATCTATATGCAGATTAAAGTCACCCATGATTACTGTAGCACCCTTGTTACATGCATCTCTAATTTCCTGTTTAATACCGTCCTCTATCTTACCACTACTGTTTGGAGGCTATAGACAATTCCCACTTATGTTTTCAGCCCCATGTTGCTTCTTAGCTCCACCCAGACTACATCTAAATTTTCTGAGCCAATATCCTTTCTCACAATCACATTGATTTCATCCTTAACTAACAACACCACGTCACCTCCTTTCCCTTTTTGCCTGTCCTTCCTAAATATTAAACACCCTTGGATGTTCAGTTCCCAGCCTCGATCACCTTGCAGCCAGGTCTCTGTAATCGCAATTATTTCATACTGCCCATCTATTTGCGCTGTTAACTCATCTACTTTATTGGAACGTTCCATGCAATCAGATACAGTGCCTTTAGACTTGTCTTTTTAACATTTTTACACAACTGTTTTTATACTGTGGCCCTATTTGCTACTTAACCTCATTTCCTCTGCCTTCAACTTGTGCTTCTATTTTTCTGTCTTTCATTTATTTCATACCCTTATAATTACCTTTTTCCAGGTTTAAAACACTAGCCTTAGACCCACACTTCTCCATTTTAAACTAAACATGAAATTCTATCATGTTATGATCACTTTCACCTAGAGGCTCCTTTACCATGAGGTTATTGATTAATCCTGTCTCATTGCTCATTACCTGGTCTTGATTAGCCTGCTCCCTGGCTCCTGAACATACTGCTGTAAGACATTATCCCAAATACACTCTATGAACTAATTTTCCAGGCTACCTTTACCAATCTGATTCACCCAATCTATGTGTAGATTAAAGTCAGCCATGACTTTTGCAGTATCTTTCTTGTACACCCAATTTATTTATTTCTGTGTATTCTGCCCATCAATGTGACTACTATTAGGGGCCTATAAACTATTCCCACGTGACCTCTTACATTACTATTCCTTGGGCAGTATTTTCGGGTTGTCAGATGGGCGCGATGGGCAGGCCTGGGAGTGGGCGGGAAACGGGCTGCCGCCTGCAATCGGCCTCTGACTGATTTCACACTGGCTGGCCAATTAACGGCTAGCTAGTGTGAAACACGTGCTGAAAGGCCTAGCGCTGCCGGGGTGGGGACGGGAGGAGGGCGGGCGCTTAAGTCAGCGTGGGCGTGGGGGAGCGTGCAATGACAGCTGCCTGAAGGCAGAGAGCTGCCTCAGGGAGCTGAAGAATTTTAAAGCCAAAAATGAATGTTATGAAATTATGAAAAAAGAAATTTCCACCCATGAGAATCACTCGCCTAAACATATTGATGATTAAAAATTCTGCCCGAACATTTTTTTAAAATTTAATATCAGAAACCTCATTCTGCTCTTGGATGAGGTTTCCTCAAGGATCCAAATTCTGCCTGGCCAATTCACCCACCATAACGTTGGATGGGAAGTGAAAAATCCAGGTCAATTACTACATTAATGGCCTTAATAAACTTCTTAATTGTCAATGGCCGACCAAAACATCGCACTATTTAACGCCTGATTGAATCGGGTATGCGCCCACCCATTGGACATTAAATTCTGCCTCTTGTCTCTACCCAAACTGATTCTACAATTTACTTTTTCAAACCAAGGTCATCTCTCACTACTGTACTAATGTCATCCTTAATTAACAGAGCTACCCCACCACCTTTTCCTAGCTTCCTATCTTTTCAAAATTCAAATACCCTCCAATAGTTAGGTCCCAGCCTTGGTCACCCTGCAACCATGTCTCTGTAATGGCTATCAGGTCATCCATATATATTTCTATCTGTGTTAACAGTTCATCCATTTTGTTATGAATACTCTGCGCTTTCAGTTACAGAGTCTTTAACTCTCTTTTTTTTATTCATTTATGAGATGTGGGCATCACTGGCTCGGCCAGCATTTATTGCCCATTTGGCCTTATCTGCTGGTGCACTCTTAAGTTTGTATACAATGTCCCCTCCTGCCACGCTCTGGTTACCTTTAACAAAATCACTACCCTGCTCTATTACCTTGTTGCTTCTCTTTGATTTACCACATCTCTTGTATAATCCCTTCCCCCCCCACTATTAAATTGAAAACCCTCCCAGCACCCTCATTATACGACTCACCAGAACATTGGTTCCAGCACAATTCAGGTGAAGACCATTCCAACGGTAGAGCTCCCACATTCCCCAGCACTGGTGCCAGTGTCCCATGAATTGAAACCCATTTCTCCTACACCAATCTTCTTAGCCATGCACTTAACTCTCTAATCTGATTTACTTTATGCCAATTTTCTCATGGCTCAGGAAATAATGCAGAGATTATTACCTTTGAGATTCTGCTTTTTCATATAGCCCCGAGCTGCTCATAATCCCTAAGCAGAACCTCTTTCCTAGCCCTATCTATGCATTTGTATCAATGTGGACCACAACCACTGATCCTCCTGCTCCCACTGCAAGTTCCTCTCTAGGCCTGAGCAGATATCCGAAACCTTGGCACCAGATAGACAACATAGCTGTCTAGACTCATGCTCTTGGCTGTAGAGAACTATACTGACTATACTGTCCCCTACTATCACTACATTTCTATTAAGTTTCCCCACATGAATGGCTTCCCGTACCATGGTGCCAGGGTCAGTTTGCTTATCCACCCTGCAGCTTTCACTTTCATCCCTACAGGTTGCAAGAACCTCGAACCTGTTGGACAACTGCAAAGGCTGAGGCTCCTTCAGTTCGACCTTCTGGGTCCTTGTACCTGCCTCCCTTGCAGTCACACCCTCTTGTCCCTGACCACTGACCAAATCAGAAGGCCCTGTCCTAAGGGGTGTGACCGCCTCCTGAAACGTCCGGTTAACTTTCCCCCTCTCTGATGCATTGCAGTGTCGGCAGCTCAGCTTCCAACTCAATAATTCTGATCTGAAGCTCCTCAAGCTAAAGACACTTACTGCTTGTTTGCCCTGAATTACACCAGTGTCCTGTCAGTGCCCACATTCTGCAGTCACAACACATCACCTGCCCTGCCATCTTTATTATTTGTTAATTTATTGTCTAAATTAATATATAATTAATATACCCTACTACTCCCAATAAGCTTTACTACTGCTAGTAAAGATTATTAATATTAATGCAGCCTTAAAATTACTTGAAAAAAATTACATCAGTTTTCAAAGAAAAACCAGCAAAATGCTCACCAACTAATCACTTAGCTGTCGCTTGGCAGTGAAGCCAACATCCCAGGAGGACAGGATTTATTTTCTCAAGAACTCTGCTCGAAGGCCCAATAAGCATTGTTCTTTTAAAATTATCATTTGCTCAACTTTGATAACACTTTCCAAATTATGTACTGTACATCACTAAGAACAGCTTAAAACCACTTATCTGATGTTCCTTACTCTATTTCAGATTGTGAAAATGATGATCATGGTTGTTCTCACCTTTGCCATTTGCTGGCTACCCTACCATTTATATTTTATCCTCGCAAGTTTCAAGAAGGACATCTATTATGAAACCTACATACAGCAGGTCTACCTGGGATTATTCTGGCTTGCTATGAGCTCCACCATGTACAACCCCATTATCTACTGTTGCCTAAATAATCGGTAAGCACAATAGGCAGAAAACAGAGTGACAGGCCGGAACAGGTGGTGGTGGGTACACTAACAAACAGCAGAAGGTGGTGGTGGGCACTCTGACAGTGATAAGTGGTGGTGGGCACATTGACAAACAGCAACAGGTGGTAGTGGGCACACTGACAAAGGGACAGGTGGTTGTGGGTACACTGACAGGCAGGGACAGGTGGTGGGTACACTGACAGGCAGTGACAGATGGCAGTGGGCACCATCACAGACAGGGACTAGTAGTAGTGGGCACACCAACAGGCAGCAACAGGTGGCGGTGGGCACACTGACAGACAGCAACAAGTGGTGTTGGGAACAATGACAGACAGTAACAGGTGGTGGTAGGCACACTGACAGGAGGTGCTGGGTATACTGATGGGCAGACAGGATGATGGTGGTGGGTATACTGATGTGCAGGGACAGGTGATTGAAAGTATACTGACAGAAAGTGACAGGTTGTGGTGGGCACACTGACAAGCAGGTACAGGTGTTGATGGGTATACTGACAGGGACAGGTCGTGGTGTGTACACTGATGGGCAGGGAAAGATGGTGTTGGGTATGCTGACAGGCAGGGAGAGGTGGTCGTGGGTATACTGACAGGCAGCGACAGTTGGCGATGGGTATACTGATGGGCAGGGACAGGTGATGGTGGGTGGGTACATTGCCAGGCAGGAACAGGTGTTGATGGGTACACTGACATGGACAGGTGGTGGTGGTACACTGACAGGCAGGGAGATGTTATGGTGGGTATACTGACAGGCAATGACATGTTATGGTGGGTACACTGACAGGCAGTGACAGATGGCAGTTGGCACCGTCACAGATAGGGACTAGTAGTGGTGGACACACCAAGAGGCAGCGACAGGTGGCAGTGGGTACACCGACAGACAGTAACAGTTGGTGGTGGGCACACTGACAGGCAGTGACAGGAGGTGCTGGTACACTGATGAGCAGGCAGGTGCTGGTGGGTATACTGACGTGCAGGGACTGGTGATGGTAGCTATACTGACAGACAGGGACAGGTTGTGGTGGGCACACTGACAGACAAGGACAGGTGGTGGTGGGTACACT
Source organism: Isurus oxyrinchus (assembly GCA_026770705.1). Classification (NCBI taxonomy): domain Eukaryota; kingdom Metazoa; phylum Chordata; class Chondrichthyes; order Lamniformes; family Lamnidae; genus Isurus; species Isurus oxyrinchus. The sequence goes on from JANJGN010000017.1 coordinate 84,075,672, forward strand.
GATAGCCAATGACAGGTATTGGTTGCTATACTGACAAACAGGGACAGGTGGTGGTGGGTATACTGAGAGGCAGAGGTAGGCGGTGGTGGGTACACTCACAGAGGAACAGGTGGTGGTGTGTACACAGACAGGCAGCGACAGATGGGGGTGGGTACATTGGCAGGCAGCAACAGCTGGTGGTGGGCATACTGACAGATAGAGAGAGGTGCTAGTGGGCATACTGACATGCAGTGACAGGTAGTGCTGGGTATATGCCCATGCCCACGCAAAAGATGTAACACCTGCCCCTTCACTTCCTCTCTCCTCACCGTCCAAGGGCCCAAACACTCCTTTCAAGTGAAGCAGCATTTCACTTGCATTTCCCCCAACTTAGTCTACTGCATTCGTTGCTCCCAATGTGGTCTCCTCTACATTGGAGAGACCAAACGTAAACTGGGCGACCGCTTTGCAGAACACCTGCGGTCTGTCCGCAAGAATGACCCAAACCTCCCTGTCGCTTGTCATTTTAACACTCCACCCTGCTCTCTTGCCCACATGTCTGTCCTTGGCTTGCTGCATTGTTCCAGTGAAGCCCAACGCAAACTGGAGGAACAACACCTCATCTTCCGACTAGGCACCTTACAGCCTTCCGGACTGAATATTGAATTCAACAACTTTAGGTCGTGAGCTCCCTCCCCCATCCCCACCCCCTTTCTGTTTCCCCCTTTCTTTTTTTTCCAATAAATTATATAGATTTTTCTTTTCCCACCTATTTCCATTATTTTTAAATATTTTAAAATCTTTTATGCTCCCCCCACCCCCACTAGAGCTGTACCTTGAGTGCCCTACCATCCATTCTTAATTAGCACATTCGTTTAGATAATATCACCAACTTTAACTTTAACACCTATGTGTTCTATTGTACCATTGTCGTTGACATCTTTTGATGATCTGCTTCTATCACTGCTTGTTTGTCCATACAACCACACCCCCAACCCCCCACCCCCCCAAACCACCCCCCCCCCCCCCCCAACCTCTCTCTCTCTGTCTCTCTATCTCTCCGCCCACCACACACACACCTTAAACCAGCTTATATTTCAACTTTTTCTTGGACTCGAACTCAAGTTCTGTCGAAGGGTCATGAGGACTCGAAACGTCAACTCTTTTCTTCTCCGCCGATGCTGCCAGACCTGCTGAGTTTTTCCAGGTAATTCTGTTTTTGTGCTGGGTATACTGATGGGCAGTGGTTGCTATACTGACAAACAGCGACAGCTGGTGGTGGGTATATTCACAGGCAGCGATAGCTGGTGGTAGGCACACTGACAGAGAGAGAGACAGCTGGTGCTGGATACACTCACAGACGGTGCAAGTGGTGGTGGGTACACTGACAGACATCAAAAGGTGGCAGTGGGCACACTGGCAGAAGGACAGGTGGTGATGGGTGCACTGACAGACCATAACAGGTGGTGGGCACACTGACAGGCAGTGACAGGAGGTGCTGGTACACTGATTAGCAGGCAGGTGCTGGTTGGTATACTGACATGGAGGGACAGGTGATGGTAGGTATACTGACAGACAGGGAGACGTGCTACTGGGTATACTGACAGGCAGCGACAGGCAGTGGTGGGTACACTGAGAGGCAGAGACAGGTGGTGGTGGGTACACAGACAGACAGTGACAGCTGGTGGTAGGTAAATTGGCAGGCAGTAACAGCTGTTGGTGGGCACACTGACAGGCAGGTAAAGGTGTTGATGGGTACACTAACAGCCAATGACAGGTATTGGTTGCTATACTGACAAACAAGGACAGGTGGTGATGGGTATACTGACAGGCAGGGAGGGGTTCTGCTGGGTACATAGACAAGCAATGAGGTGCTGGTGGGCACACTGACAGGCAGGTACAGGTGTTGATGGGTACACTGACAGGGACAGGTTGTGGTGGGTACACTGACAGGCAGGGAGAGGTTCTGGTGGGTGTACTGACAGTCAATGACAGGTGGTAGTGGGTATACTGATGGGCAGGGACAGGTGCTGGTGGGTACACTGACAGAGGGACAGATGGTGGTGGGTGCACAGATAAGCAGCGATAGCTGGTAGTGGGTAGATTGACAGGCAGCGACTGACAGGCAGGTACAGGTGTTCATGGGTACATTGACAGGGACAGGTGGTGGAGGGTCCACTGACAGGCAAGGATAGATGATGATGTGTACACTGACAGAGGGACAGGTGGTGGTGAGTACACAGACAGGCAGAGCTCTTGGTGGACACCGTCACAAATGTACATTTGTTGGTGGGTACACAAACAGGAAATGACAGTCCCTGGTGGGTGCAGTAACAGACATCAATAGATGGTGGTGGCTACACTGACAGGCAGAGACTGGTGGTGGTGGGTACACTGACAGGCATCGACAGCTGGTGATGGACACACTGACAGAACAGGACAGGTGGTGGTGGTTACATTGACAGGATCAGGTGGTGGTGGGCACACTGACAGGCAGCAACAAGTGATGGTGGGTATACTGACAGAAACAGGTAGTGGTGGGTACAGTGACAGGCAGTAACAGGTATTGGTGGGCACACTGACATGGGCAGGTGGTGCTCGGCACACTGCCAGGGACAGGTGGTGCTGGGTACACGAACAGACAGAAACAAATGTTGGTGGTAACAGTGGCAGAGAGCGACAGGTCATGATGGATACACTGACAAGCAATGACAGGAGTTGCTGGGCACACTGACGGCAGCAATAGGTGGTGATGGGTATACTGACAGCCAGGGACATGTTGTGGTGGGTATACTGACAGGCAACGACAGGTATCGGTTGCTATACTGACAGACAGGGACAGGTGGTGGGTACTCTGACAGGCATAGACAGATGGTGGTGAGTACACAGACAGGCAGAGGTCTTGGTGGGCAATGTCACAGAAGGACAGTTGGTGGTGGGTACACAGACAGGCAGTGACAGACCCTGGTGGGCACAGTAACATACAGGTGATGGTGGGTGCAGTCACAGACAGACACGTGGTGGTGGGTACATTGACAGACAGGGGCAGGTGATGGTGGGTACACTGACAGAAAGGGACAGGTGGTGGTGGGTACATTGACAGGGACAGGTGATGGTGAATACACTGACAGACAGCGACAGGTGTTGGTTGCTATACTGACAGACAGGGAAGGTGATGGTGGGCACACTGACAGGCAGCAACAGGTGGTGGTAGGTATGCTGACAGGGACAGGTGGTGCTGGGTACACTAACAGGCAGCGACAGGCAGTGGTGGGTATATGACAGGCTGCAACAAGTGGTGGTGGGCACACTGACGGACAGGAACGTGTGGTGGTGGGTATACTAACAGGCAGAAACAAATGGTGGCACTAACAGTGGCAGACAGCGGCAGGTGGTGATGGATATACTGACAGGCAGTGACAGGAATTGATGGGCATGCTGACGGGCAACGACAGGTGGTGAAGGGTATACTGCCAGGCAGGGACTTATTGTGGTGGGTATACTGACAGGCAGTGACAGGTGACGGGGGTATACTGACAGGGTTAGGTGGTGCTGGGTGTACTGACAGGCAGCGACAGGTGGTGATGGGCACTCTGATGGGCTGGAACAGGTGTGGTGGGCACACTGGCAGACAGCGACATGTGTTGATGGGCACACTGATCAATAGGGACAGGTGGTGGCGCGTATACTGAAAGAGGGACAGCTGGTGGTAAGAACACTGACAGGCTGGGGCAAGAGGTGGTGGGGTACACTGATAGGGGGTGACAAGTGGCAGGGGTACACTGACAGGCAGGGATGGGTGGTGGTGGGCACACTAACCAGTGGCGACAGGTAGTGGGAGTACACTGACAGGCAGTGGCAGGTGGAGGTGGGCACACTGACAGGCAGTGACAAGTGGTGGTGGGTATACTGATAGGCAGCAACAGGTAGTGATGAGTACACTGACAGGGACAGGTGGGGATGGGTACGCTAATAGACAGAAACAAATAGTGGTGCTAATAGTGGCAGACATCAGCAGGTGGTGATAGATATACTGACAGGCAGGGGCAGGTTGTGGTGGGTATACTGACAGAGGGACAGATGGTGGTGGACACAATGACATACAGTGACAGGTTGTGGTGTGCGCACTGACAGGCAGAGACAGGTGGTGGTGGGTACACTGACGGACAGGGTCAGGTGGTATGGGCATACTGACAGACAGGGACTGATGGTGGTGGGCATACAGACTAGCAGTGACAGGTGGTGGTCACAATGACAGGCAGGGACAGATGGTGGTGGGTAAACTGACAAATAGAGGCGGTGGTGGGTAAACTGAAAGAGTGACAGGCCTTGGTGGGCAGTGTCACAGATGGACAGGCTGTGGTGGGCACACCAACAGACATTGATAGATGGTAGTGGGTATACTGACAGAAAGGGATAGGTGGTGGTGGGTACACTAACAGGCAAGGACAAGTGCTGGTGGTTTCACTGTCAGAGGGACAGGTGGTAGTAGGTACACTGACAGGTAGCAACAGCTGATGGTAGATACACTGACAGAGAGGGGCAGCTGTTAGTGGGCACACTGACAGGTGGAGGAGGGTAGACTGACAGATGGGGCAGGTCGTATTGGACACATTGACAGATGGGGCAGTTGGTGATAGATACACTGACAGGCAGTAACAGGTGGCGGGGGTATACTGGCAGGGTCAGATGGTGATGGGCACACTGACAGGCAATGATAGGTGGTGGTGGGCACACTATCAGGCAGCAGCAGGTGATGGTGAGCACAGTGACAGACAGGGACTGGTGGTGGTGGACACACTGACAGGCAGTAACAGGTGATGGTGGGCACACTGAGAGAGTGACAGGTGGTGGTGGGCAGAGTGACAGACAGGGACTGGTGGTGGTGGGTACCGTAACAGGCAGCAACAGGCGGTGATGAGCACGTGACAAACAGGGACAAGTGGTGGTGGGGCACACTAACAGTCAGGGCCGGGTGGTGGTGGGTACACCGATGGGCAGGGAAAGGTGATGGTGGGTATGCTGATGGGCAGGGACAGATGGTGGTGGGCACACTGACAAGCAGACAGGCGGTGGCGGGTAAACTGAAAGGAGGGCAGGTGGTGGTGGGTACACTGACTGGCAGGGTCATGTGGTTCTGGATACACAGACAGGCAGTGACAGGTATTGGTGGGCAAAGTCACAGATTGACAGGTGTGGTAGGCACATCGACAGACATTGACAGATGGTGGTGGTCATACTGACAGACAGGGACAGGTGGTGGTGGGTACACTAACAGGCAGTGACAGGTGGTGGTAGGTTCACTGGCAGAGGGACAGGTAGTGGTGGGCACACTGACAGGCAGTGACAGGTGGTGGTGGGTATACTGATAGGCAGCAACAGGTAGTGGTGAGTACACTGACAGGGACAGGTGGGGATGGGTACGCTATTAGACAGAAACAAATAGTGGTGCTAATAGTGGCAGACATCAGCAGGTGGTGATAGATATACTGACAGGCAGGGGCAGGTTGTGGTGGGTATACTGACAGAGGGACAGATGGTGGTGGACACAATGACATACAGTGACAGGTTGTGGTGTGCGCACTGACAGGCAGAGACAGGTGGTGGTGGGTACACTGACGGACAGGGTCAGGTGGTGTGGGCAGACTGACAGACAGGGACAGATGGTGGTGGGCATACAGACAAGCAGTGACAGGTGGTGGTCACAATGACAGGCAGGGACAGGTGGTGGTGGGTAAACTGACAAATAGAGGCGGTGGTTGGTAAACTGAAAGAGTGACAGGCCTTGGTGGGCAGTGTCACAGATGGACAGGCTGTGGTGGGCACACCAACAGACATTGATAGATGGTAGTGGGTATACTGACAGAAAGGGATAGGTGGTGGTGGGTACACTAACAGGCAAGGACAAGTGCTGGTGGTTTCACTGTCAGAGGGACAGGTGGTGGTAGGTACACTGACAGGCAGCAACAGCTGATGGTAGATACACTGACAGAGAGGGGCAGCTGTTAGTGGGCACACTGACAGGTGGAGGAGCGTAGACTGACAGACAGGGGCAGGTCATATTGGACACATTGACAGATGGGGCAGTTGGTGGTAGATATACTGACAGGCAGTAACAGGTGGTGGGGGTATACTGGCAGGGTCAGGTGGTGGTGGGCACAGACAGGCAATGACAGGTGGTGGTGGGCACACTATCAGGCAGGGACTGGTGGTGGTGGAAACACTGACAGGCAGGGACTGGTGGTGGGGGACACACTGACAGGCAGTAACAGGTGATGGTGGGCACACTGAGAGAGTGACAGGTGGTGGGGGGCAGAGTGACAGACAGGGACTGGTGGTGATGGGTACCGTGACAGGCAGCGACAGGTGGTGGTGGATACACTGACAGGCAGCAACAGGCGGTGATGAGCACAGTGACAAACAGGGACAAGTGGTGGTGGGGCACACTAACAGTCAGGGCCGGGTGGTGGTGGGTACACCGATGGGCAGGGAAAGGTGATGGTGGGTATGCTGATGGGCAGGGACAGATGGTGGTGGGCACACTGACAAGCAGACAGGCGGTGGTGGGTAAACTGAAAGAGGGGCAGGTGGTGGTGGGTACACTGACTGGCAGGGTCATGTGGTTGTGGGTACACAGAAAGGCAGTGACGGGTATTGGTGGGCAAAGTCACAGATTGACAGGTGTGGTGGGCACTTGAACAGAAAGCGACAGATGGTGGTGGTCATACTGACAGAGAGGGACAAGTTGTGGTGGGTACACTAACAGGCAGTGACAGGTGGTGGTAGGTACACTGGCAGAGGGACAGGTCGTGGTGGGTACACTGACAAACAGCGACAGCTGGTGATCTATACATTGACAGAGAGGAGGCAGCTGTTAGTGAGCACGTGGACAGGTAGAGGTGGGTATACTGACACACAGGAGCAGGTGGTGGTGAGTATACTGATAGGCAGTGACAGGGGGTGGGGGTATACTGATGGGCAGGAAAAGATGGTGGTGGGTACACTGACAGGCAGCAGATGATGGTGGTCGTGGGTACACTGACAGGCAGCAACAAGTTGTGATGGGCAGTGTCAGACAGGGACAAGTGGTGCGGAGCACACTGACAGTCAGGGACAGGTGGTGGTGGGCGCATAGGTGGTCAGCAACAGGTGGTTGGCACACTGACAGACAGGCCAGGTGGTGGTGGGTACACTGATGGACAGGGAGAAGTGGTGTTGAGCACACTGGCAGACAGGGACAGGTGGCGGTGGGCACATTGACAAACAGGTGTAGGTGGTGGGTATACTGAATGATAGCGACAGGTGGTGGTGTGTACACTTATAGACTGGGACAGGTTGTGGTGGGTACGCTGACAGCCAAGAACAGGTAGGTTGACTGACAGACAGGGACAGGTGGAGGTGCATTTCCAGACAGAGTTGACAGGTGTTGGTGTGCACACTGACATGATGCGACAGGTAGTGGTGGGCCCACTGACAGGCAGGCGGACGTAGTGGCAGGCACACTTGCAGGCAGCAACAGGCAGTTATGGTTATACTGACTGGCAGCAACAGGTGATGGTGTGCACACTGGCAGACAGGGACAGGTGGTGGTGGGTACACAGTCATGCAGCAACAGGTGGCGGTGGGTATACTGACAGGCAGGAACAGCTGGCGGTGAGTATACTGGCATTAGGATGGGTGGTGGTGGGCACACTGACAGGCAGCAACAGGTGGGGGTGAGTACAATGACAGGCAGCAACAGGTGCTTGTGGGCACACTGACAGGCAGTGACATGTGGTGGTGGATATACTGACAGGCAGGAACAGGTGGTGGTGGGCACACTGACAGGCAGGGAAAGGTGGTAGTGGGCAGACCGACAAGCAGTGACAAGTTACGGTGGGTATACCCACAGGCAGAAACAGGTGGTAGTGGGCACACTGGCAGGCAGTGACAGATAGTTGTGGATATACTGACAGGCAGAAACTGTTGGTGGTGGGCACACAGACAGGAACAAATGGTGCTGGATACAATGACAGGCAGCAACAGGTGGTGGTATGCACAGTAATGGACAGAGAGAAGTGGTGATGGGCACACTGACAGAAAGGGACAAGTAGTGTTGGGCACACTGAGAGGCAGTGACAGGTGATGGTAGGCACACTGGCAAGCAATGAGAAGTGGTTGTGGGTATACTGGCAGACAGGGACAGGTGGTGTTGGTACACCAACAGGCAAGGACATGTGATTGTGAGTACACTAATGGGTGATGGTCAGTATACTGGCAGACAGGGACAGGAGCTGGAGGGTACACTGACAGACTGGGACAGGTGGTAGTGGGTATACTGATACAGGGACAGATGATGGTGGGCACACAGACAGGCAGCAACAGGTGGAGGTGGGCACATTGGCAGGCAGCGATAGGTTGTTATGCATATACTGACTGGGGCAGGTGGTGGTGGGCTACTGGCAGAAAGCGACAGATGGTTGTGGATATGCTGACAGGCAGCAACAGTTGGTGGTGGGAACACTGGCAAGCAGTGACAAACAGTTGTGGATATACTGACAGGCAGCAACAGTTGGTGTTGGGAATAGTGACAGGCAGCAACAAATGATGGTAGGCACACTGACAGGCAGGGACAGGTGCTGGTGGGCACACTGTCAGGCAGGGATGGCTGACAGTTGGTATATTGACAGACTGGGACAAGTGGTGGTGGGTACACTGACAGGCAGCAACAAATGGTGAATGGCATATTGACAGGCAGAAACAGGTGGTGGTGGATAGACTGACCGATAGGAACAAGTGGTGGGGAGCACACTAACAGTAAGAGACAGATGGTGGTGGCTACACTGACAGGCAGTAACAGGTGGTGGTGGGCACACTGGCAGGCAGCGACAGGTGGTAGTGGGTATACTGACAGAGGGACAGGTGGTGGTGGGCACAGTGACAGGCAGCAACACATGGTGGTGGATATACTAACAGGCAGCAACATGGTAGTTGGCACACTGACAGGCAGTGACAAATTGTGGTGGGTATACTGACAGGCAGAAATAGGTGGTGGTGGGCACACTGGCAGGTAATGACAGATGGTTGTGGGTACACTGAAAGGCAGCAACAGATAGTTGTGGATACACTGACAGCCATCAACAGTTGGTGATGGGAACAGTGACAAGTAGCAACAAATGGTGGGCACACTGACAGGCAACAACAGGTGCTGGTTGGTACAATGACAGACAGGGACAGCTGACAGTTGTTATACTGACAGACTGGGACAAGTGCTGGTGGGTACACTGACAGGCAACAACAAATGGTGAACAAAAACAGAATTACCTGGAAAAACTCAGCAGGTCTGGCAGCATCGGCAGAGAAGAAAAGAGTTGACGTTTCGAGTCCTCATGACCCAACAGAAGGTTTATGAGGATTCGAAACGTCAACTCTTTTCTTCTCTGCCAATGCTGCCAGACTGCTGAGTTTTTCCAGGCAATTCTGTTTTTGTTTTGAATTTCCAGCATCCGCAGTTTTTTTGTTTTTATTTTTAGCAACAAATGGTGAATGGCATATTGATAGGCAGAAGCAGGTGGTGGTGGATACACTGACTGATAGGGACAAGTGGTGCTAGGCACACTGGTAGACAGGCACAGGTGGTGGTGGGCACAGTGACAGAGAGAGACAAGTGGTGGGGAGCACACTTAACAGTAAGGGACAGGTGGTGGGGGCTACACTGACAGGCAGCAACAGGTGGTTGTGGATACACTGACAGCCAGCAACAGATAGTTGTGGATACACTGACAACCAGCAACAGTTGGTGTTGGGAACAGTGACAAACAGCAACAAATGGTGGTGGGCACACTGACAGGCAGGTATAGGTGGTGGTGGGCACACTGTCAGGACAGGTGGTGGTGGCCACACTGACAGGCAGCGATAGGTGGTTATGAGTATACTGCCTGGGGCAGGTGGTGCTAGGCCACTGATAGGCAGTGATAAGTGGTTGTGGGCACAGTGATGGACACGGACAAGTGGGGGGCACACTACAGTCAGGCACAGGTAGTGGTGGGCACACTACAGACAGAGACGGGTGGTGTTGGTACACTGACTGGCAAGGACAAGTGGTGTTGGTTCACTGACTGACAATGGCGAGTGGTTGTGAGTACACTGACAGGCAGCAAGAGTTGCTGGTGGGCACACTGACAGGCAGGGACAGGTGATGGTCGGTATACACTGACAGGGACCGATGATTGTGGGTACACTGACAGACGGGGCGGGTGGTGTTGGGCACAATTAGAGCAGCAACAGGTGATGGTGGCCACACTGGCAGATGGTGACAGGTGCTGGTGGGTAAACTGAAAGAGGGACAGGTGGTTCTGGGCACAATGACAGGAACAGACCGGTGGTGGTGGGTACACTGACAGGCAGCAAAAAATGGTGACGGGCATACTGATGGGCAGAAACAGGTAATGTTGGGTACACTGACTGACAGGGACAAGTGGTGCTAGGCACATTAGTAGACAGGGACAGGTGGTAGTGGGCACACTGACAGACAGGGTCTGATGCTTGTGGGTGCAGTGACAGCAGTGACAGCTGGTTATGGGTACGCCGACAGGCGGCAAATGGTGGTGGTGGGCACAGTGATGGAAAGGGACAAGTGGTAACAAATACACTAACAGTAAGGGACAGGTGGTGGTGGCCACACTGACAGGCAGCAATAGGTGGTTATGAGTATACTGCCTGGGGCAGGTGGTGCTAGGCCACTGATAGGCAGTGATAAGTGGTTGTGGGCACAGTGATGGACAGGGACAAGTGGTGGGGGGCACACTACAGTCAGGCACAGGTGGTGGTGGGCACACTACAGACAGAGACGGGTGGTGTTGGTACACTGACTGGCAAGGACAAGTGGTGTTGGTTCACTGACTGACAATGGCGAGTGGTTGTGAGTACACTGACAGACAGCAAGAGTTGCTGGTGGGCACACTGACAGGCAGGGACAGGTGATGGTCGGTATACACTGACAGGGACCGATGATTGTGGGTACACTGACAGACGGGGCGGGTGGTGTTGGGCACAATTAGAGCAGCAACTGGTGATGGTGGCCACACTGGCAGGGACAAGTAGTGGTGGGCACACTGACAGGCAGCAACATTTGGTAGTGGATATACTGACAGGCAGCAACAAGTTGTGGTTGGTGTACGGACAGACAGGAACAAGTGGTTGTGGGCACAATAACAGGCAGTGACAGGAGATTATGGGCACACTGTCAGGCAGCAACACATGGTGGTGGATATACTAACAGGCAGCAACAGGTGGTGGTTGGCACGTTGACAGAGAGGGAATGGTGGTGGTGGACACACTGACAGGCAGCTACAAATTGTGGTGGGTATACTGACAGACAGAAATAGGCAGTGGTGGGCACACTGGCAGGCAGCGACAGATAGTTGTGTATACACTGACAGGCAGCAGCAGTTGGTGTTGGGCACACTAAAATACAGGAACAGGTGGTGGTGGGAACACTGACAGGCAGGGACAGGTGGTGGTGGGCACATAGACAGGCAGCAACAAATGGTGGTGGCAACACTGACCGGTGTTGACAGAAGTTTACAAAATTATGAGTGGTATGGACAGAGTAGATAGTCAGAAACTTTTTCCCAGGGTGGAAGAGTCAATTACTAGGGGACATAGATTTAAGGTGAGAGGAGAAAACTATAGAGGAGATGTGCGGGGCAAGTTTTTTACGCAGAGGGTAGTGAGTGTCTGGAATTTGCTGCCAGAGGAGGTGGTGGAAGCTGGTACGATAGTGATGTTTAAGAGGCAGCTTGACAAATACACGAATAAGATGGGAATAGAGGGATACAGACCCCGGAAGTGCAAAATGTTTTAGTTGGCGGGCAATATGATCGGCGCAGGCTTGGAGGGCCGAAGGGCCTGTTGCTGTGCTGTACTTTTCTTTATTCTTTGTTCTGACATGCAGCAACAGGTGATGGTGGGTACACTGACCAACAGGGACAAGTGGTGCTAGGCACACTGGTAAACATGGACAGTTGGTGGTGGGCACACTGACAGGCAGGGACAGGCGATGGTGGGCAAACTGACAGGCAGGGCCAGGTTGCGGTGGGTACACCGGATGGCAGGGGCAGGTGCTGGTGGGTACACTGACAGGCAGGGGCAGGTGGCGGAGGGTACACTGGTAGGCAGGGACCGGTGATGGTTGGTACACTGACAGACTGGAACAGGTGGTGGTGGGCACACTGACAGACAGGGACAGGTGATGGTTGGTATACTGACAGACAGGGACTGATGGTGGTGGGTACACGGCCAGCCAGGGGAAGGTGGTGTTGGGCACACTGAGAGGCAGCAACCAGTGGTGGTGGCCACACAGGCAGACAGTGACAAGTACTGGTGGGTACACCGACAGGCAAGGACATGTGGTTGTGAGTACACTGACAGAAAACAATAGATGCTGGTGGGCACACTGACAGGCAGGGTCAGGTGTGGTGGGTAAATTTACAGGCAGAGACAGGTGATGGCCAGTATACTGACAGGCAGCGACAGATGGTGATCGGCACACTGGCAGGCAGCGATAGGTTGTTATGGGTATACTGACCGGGGCAGGTGGTGGTGGGTACACTGAGAGGCAGCGACACATGGTGGTGGATATACTGACAGGCAATAACAGGTGATGGTGGGCACACTGACAGGCAGCAAGAGGTGCTGATTGACATATTGACAGACAGGGACAGCTGGTTGTAGGTGTACAGACAGGCAGGGACTCACTGCCACCTGCCACTGCCTGTCAGTGTACCCACCACCATGGGTGGAGGTGAGTGTACTTACAGACTGGGACAAGTGGTGGTGCATACACTGGCAGGCAGGGGCAGGTGGCAGTGGGTACACTAACAGACAGGGACAGCTGACAGTTGGTATACTGGAGGAATAGGACAGGTGGTGGTGGGTACACCGACAGGCAGGAGCAGGTGGCTATGGGTACACTGCCTGTGATCCATGCCTGTCATTGCGCCGCCACCACCTGTCACTGATGGGCATAATGACAGGCAGTGACAGGTGGTGGCAGGTGCAATGACAGCCAGGGACCAGTGGTGGTGTGTACATTGACAGGCAGGGCCAGGTGGCAGTGGGTATACTATAGGCAAGGACGGGTGGTGGTGGGTGCACAGACAGGGAAAGGTGGTTCTGGGTACACTGACCGGCAGCGACAGTTGGTGGTGGGTATGCTGACTATCAGGGCCAGGCAGTGGTGGGTATATTGACAGGCAGGTACAGGTGGTTGCTACACTGACAGGGTAATGTGGTGGTGGGTTTACTGACAAAGGGACAGGTAGTGGTGAGCACACTAACAGATAGTGATAGGTGGGGTGTCATAGAGTCATAGTCATAGCATTATAGAGTCAGAGAGGTTTACAGCACAGGAAAAGGCCCTTCGGCCCATCGATTCTGCGCCGGTCAAACAAGTACCTAACTATTCTAATCCCATTTTCCAGCACTAAGCCTTGTATGCCATGGCATCACAAGTGCACATCCAAATACTTCTTAAATGTTATGAGTGTTTCTGCCTCTACCACCCTTTCAGGCAATCAGTTCCAGATACCCACCTCCTCTGGGAGAAAAAACTGTTCCTCACATCCCCTCTAAACCTCTTGCTCCTTACCTTAAATCTGTACCCCCTGGTTATTGATCCCTCCACCAAGGAGAAAGCTCCTTCCTGTCTATCATATCTATGCTCCTCATAATTGGGTGGGTACAATGACAGGCAGAAACAGGTGATGGTGGGCACACTGACAGGCAGCAACATGTGGTGGTGGATATACTGACAAGCAGCAACAGGTGCTAGTGGGTATACTGACAAGCAGGGACAGGTAGTATTTGCTATACTCACAGAGGGACAAGTGGTAGTGGGTACACCAACAGGCAGGAACTGGTGGTTGTGGGTGCACTGACAGAGGGACAGGTAGTGGTGGGCACACAGATAGACAGCAACAGATGGTGGTGGGTACACTGACAGAAAGGGTCAGGTGTTAATGGGCACACTGATAGACAGGTGCGTATACTGACGCAGGGACACACGGTGGTGAATATACTAACAGGCAGCAACAGATGGTGGTCGGCACACTGACAGAGGGAAAGGTGGTGATGGGCACACTGACAGACAGGAATAAGTGGTGGTGGGCACACTGACAGGCAGCAACAGGTGAAGCTGGGAACAATGACAGGCAGCACCAAATGGTGGTGGTCACACTGACAGGCAGGGACAGGTGGTGGTGGGTACACTGACAGACAGGGACAGTGGTGTTGCGTACACTGAGAGGCAGCAACCAATGGTGGTGGCCACACTGGCAGACAGCGACAGGTACTGGTGGGTACACTGACAGGCAGGGACAGGTGGTGGTGGGTATGCTGACATGGGGGCAGGTGGTGGTGGGCCACTGACAGGCAGTGACAAGCGGTAATGGGTACACTGACAGGCAGCAACATGTGGTGGTGGATATACTGACAAGCAGCAACAGGTGCTAGTGGGTATACTGACAAGCAGGGACAGGTAGTATTTGGTATACTCACAGAGGGACAAGCGGTAGTGGGTACACTAACAGGCAGGAACTGGTGGTTGTGGGTGCACTGACAGAGGGACAGGTAGCGTGGGCTCACAGATGGTTGTGGGTACACTGTCAGAAAGGGTCAGGTGTCAATGGGCACATTGACAGACAGGGACAGGTGGTAGTGCGTATACTGACACAGGGATACACGGTGGTGAATATACTAACAGGCAGCAACAGGTGGTGGTCGGCACACTGACAGAGGGAAAGGTGGTGATGGGCACACTGACAAGCAGCAACAAATTGTGGTGGGTACACTGATAGACAGAAACAGGTGGTGGTGGAGGCGACGGGTGCAGACAAATTGACTGAGCCAACAGTGGCGACAAGAACTTGTATTCGTATAATATGTTTAACACAGTCAAATGTCCCAAGATGCTTCACAGTGGTGTTACCAAATCAAATTTGATACCAGCCATGCACAGAGATACAATAGACGATCAAAAACCTGACTCAGTGCAATGGTGGCCTATAGGAGAAGTACAGGGCAGGGAGACAGAGATCTTTAGGAGTGAAATTCCAGAACTTGGGGCCTAGCAACTGAAAACACAGCCTCCAAAGTTGGAGCAATCAAAATCTGTGCAAGAGATCAGAATTGGAGAAGTGCAGCTATCCTGGAGGGTTGTAGGGCTAGATGAGATTATAGAGACAGGGAGGGGGGAGGCCATAGCCGGATTTGAAAACAAGGATAGATTTAAGTGTGAGGCGCTGCTGGACCAGGAGCCAATATCATTCTGTGAAGACAGGGGTGATTGGTGAAGTTAGGATATGGGTAGCAGAGATTTGGATGAGTTCAAATTTGTGGAGGGTGGGAAATGGGAGATTGGTCAAGAGTGCATTGGGGGAGATGGTGGTATAGTGATAATGTCACTTGACTAGTAATCCAGAGGCCCAGGCTAATCCTCTGGGGATATGGAAGCTGGTGTAATTAAAATTCAATTAGTAAAAGGAATCTAAAATTGGTCTCAGTAATGGTGACCATGCCAACTATCATCAACCCATAAAAACTCATCTGGTTCACTAATGTCCTTTAGGGAAGGAAATCTGCCATCCTTCCCTGGTCTACTCTACATGTGACTCTAGACCCACTGCAATGTGGTTGACTCTTAACTGCCTTCTGAAATGGCCTAGCAAATCACTCAGTTCAAGTGCAATGGAGGGGGTGAGCAACAAATGTTGGCCTTGCAGTGACACCCACATCGCATGAAACAATAAAGAAAAAATAGTCAAGTTTAAAGGTACCAAAGGTGAGGATGAGGGTTTCAGCAGTAGATGGACGGTGATGGGGCACAGTTGAGTGAAATCACAGAGGTCAATCTTTGGAACATAGTGGGTGTGTGATTGGAAGCTCTTCTGAGGGTCAAATCCAACAGTGAATTAGAAACAGAAGATGCTGAAAAAACTCAGCAGGTCTGACAGCATCTGTGGATAGAGAAACAGGATTAACGTTTTGAGTCTGTATAACTCTTCTTCTGAGCTCTAAAGTACTAATATTTTGCTTTAGCCAACATTCTGGTTCAGCCTCAGACAGCTGCCAGGGAAAGGAAAGGAGTTGGTTTTTGGGAACGGAGCTTGTGGTGGGTATCAAAGACAATGGCTTCAGTCTTTCCAATGTTTAGCTGAAGGAAGTTTTGCTCATTCAGTACTTCATGTTGGACTAGCAGTCTGTCAATTTAGAGCTAGAGAAGGGATTGAAAGAGGTGGTGGTGAGGTAGAGCTGGGTGTTGTCAGTGTGCATGTAGAAACTGATGCTATGTTTTTGGCTGATGTCACCAGGGGTCAGCATGTAGATGGGAAATAGGGGTCAAGGATAGATCCTTGGGGGATGCCAGAGGTAACAGTGCAGTAGCAGGAAGAGAAGCCATTGTAAGTGATTCTCTGGCTATGATTAGATAGATAAGAACGGAAGCAGGTGAGAGCAGTCCCACCCAGCTGGACATCAGTGGAGAGGTGTTGGAGGAGGATGGTGTGGGGTCAATCATGTCAAAGGCTGCAGCCAGGTCGAGAAGAACAAAGAGGGAATGCTTTCCTTTGTCACAGTCACACAGGATGTCATTAGAGACTCTGATAAGAGCCATTTCTGTACTGTAATAGTGGAGGGAACCTGATCGGAGGGTTTCAAACATGGAATTCCGGGAAAGATGGGAACAGATTTGGGAGGTGACAACAGTTTTGAGGCCTTTGAGAGGAAAGGGAGGTTTGAGATGGGGTCAAGAGTGCTTTTTTCAGGAGGATCTGATCATGGTTGATGTGACAGTACTTGAGGAAAGAACTTTTAATAATATCAGCTAACATGGGGTTACAGCAGTTAGCAGTTTACTCAGGACAGGGCTGAAGGAGCAGGATGTGAGCAGACAGGCAGATGGGATGGCAGGTGGGAAATTGAGGAGAGGCAGGCAGAGAAAGGCAAACATTAATAGGCAAACACAGTCAATCAGATATGCAGGCCAAAAAACAGGCAGACTGACAGACAAATAGAAGCCAGGCACAGGGAGACAGATAGACAGCAGGTAGACTGACAAGCAGACAGGCATGTAGAGACAGGCAGAGAGACTGTTACTTATCTTGTTTTATCATTTGGAGTGTTGGAGTAATGCATGTCCCTAATGTAGCTGAGTGCAGCACCAAAGAGGGGCACTGGCTATGTTTCAACACCATTCTCTTGTACCTGATATTGAATGGGGCAATGGAGGCACATGAGCAGGATCAGCTCACTGAGATACACAGCAGCCTGATCCAAAGGGGAAAATGCAGTTAGAAATAAAAGAATGAAAGACTGGAAATCACAAAGCATTCTCATGGGAATTCCATCCTCAAATATCAAATTCCCTGAGAGGCCAAAAGTCAGTCTATCCCAGCTTTAAATATGTTCAACGATATCAAGCAAAAAGCTAGAAAACCAGCACTAACCCAAAAAAATTTCCCAGATAATTGACCCAGACAAAAATGTATATCTATAGACCTGAGGTGATCTCTATCACAGAGATCAGTGGATAAGGGCACCTCCACTGACCAACACAGAACAGGACATTATTTCAGCCAAGACTGCAACCAGCTTCAGCGTCCCTCGGTTAGAGAGAGGAGAATCAGCCAGTGTCATTGTGGAGGGAGAAATGGGACCCTACTCGTGGCTCATTTTTTCGCACATGAAGAAAGGCCAGTTGGGTGAGTTAATGAACAGAACTTCACTCTTGAATGACATTAAGCAGAAGAGAGGAGAAATTTCTGGTGTTGTTTATGTGTCATTAACAGCCCAGTTGTAGGTGCAGTCTGCATTGGAATGCAGTAATAGTGAAACTCACATAACTAGGAACTTTCATTCCAGTTGAGAGCACATGGAATTGGATAGAGATATTAGCATAGGTAGGGAATTAGGAGGTGAGAGACCAAGAAAAAGGATTATGGGTATGTACTCTTTAACTGGAAAGAACACAAGAACACAAGAAAGAGGAGCAGGAGTAGACCATACAGTCCATTGAGCCTGCTCCACTATTCAATGGTTAATCATGGGATTCAACTCCATTTTCCCACCCATTCCCCATATTCCTTAATTCCCTGAGAGAACAAAAATCTGTCTATCCCACCCTTAAATGTATTCAATGATGGAACATCCACAACGCTCAGGAGTAGAGAATTCCAAACATTCACAATCATTTGAGTAATTTCTCCTCATCT
Organism: Isurus oxyrinchus; assembly: GCA_026770705.1. Taxonomy (NCBI): domain Eukaryota; kingdom Metazoa; phylum Chordata; class Chondrichthyes; order Lamniformes; family Lamnidae; genus Isurus; species Isurus oxyrinchus. The sequence goes on from JANJGN010000017.1 coordinate 84,093,899, forward strand.
CAGTCCTATATGACAGGCCCCTTATCCTGAGACTGTGCCTGTGTTTTAGATTCTCTGACCAACAGAAACAATCAGCATCTACCCTATCAAACCCCTTCAGAATTTTGTAGGTTTCAATGAGATTGCATCATCTTCTAAACTCCAGAGAAAATAAGACCAATTTACTCTCATCTGAGGACAAACCCTCATCCCAGGTACCAATTTAGTGAATCTTCACTGTACTGCCTCCAATGCACATATATCCTTTCTTAAATGTGGAGACTAAAACTGCACATAGTAGAGGTGTGTCTCACCAGAACCCGTACAACTGTAACAAGGCTTTATTTTTATACTCCAATCATCTTGCAGTAAAGGCCAACATGCCATTTGCTTTCCTAATTGCTTGCTGTACCTGCATTCTTATTTTCTGTGTTCCTTGTACGAGCACACTCAAGTCTCTCTGAACATCTTTTAAAAAAATGTTCTACTTTTCTGTTGTTTGGACCAAAGTGAATAACTTCACACTTCCCCACATTATAATCCATCTATCATCTTGTTGCCCACTTACCTTGCCTGTATCTCTTTGCAGCCTCTCTGTGTCCTCCCCACAGCTTACCTTCCCACCTAGCTTTGTATCATCAACAAACTTAGATACATTCCTCTCTGCCTCTTCATCTAAGTCATTAATATAGATTGTAATTAGCTGAGGCCTGGACACTGATCCTTGCAGCCTTCACTATTCACTGCCTGTCAACTTGAAAAAGCCCTGTTTATGCCCACTCTCTGTTTTTCATCAGTTAACCAATCCTCTATCCCCCTGACTATACTGTCTCCTGTCATTCCCACATTCCTCTTCACTTCTCCCACTTAAATGGCATCCTTCACTATGGTAACATAGGCACTTTGCTCAACCATCTTGCATTCCTTCTCCTCATCCACACAGGTAGCAAGCACTTCATGCCAGACAAAAATCAGAGGCTGAAGCTCCTCCATCACTACATGGTGGTTCCCCATACCTGCCTGACTCACAGTCATACCCTCCTGTCCCTGACCATTGCCCAACTCTAAAGTTCTACCTAACGTAAGGGAAATGACTGCCTCCTGGAACAAAGTGTCCAGGTAACTTTTCCCCTTTCCTGATGCCCCGCAATGTCTGCAACTCAGACTCCGGCTCAACAACTCAGAGCCGAAGTTGCCTGAGCTGCAGACACTTGCTGCAGATATGATTGTCTGGGATTGCAGTATGTTCCACAGATTCCCACATGCTGCAGTCATGGCACACTACCAGCCCTGCCGTTTCTGTCTAACCTTATTTATTTAATTAGTCAAATAGTTAATAATTTACACAGATAAAGTAATAGAAAGCTGCAATCACCTAGCTTGGAGACAATGAACAAAACTCACCAACTACTGGAGGCTTAAAAATGCAGAAAAAGGGGCACCTCTCTGCCCCGAATTCCCACCTGAACCAAATTCCCAACTACACATTCTGTCGGTGTCTCACTCTGGCATACTCTCATGTCTGTGCATCCCCTTATGCCGGGAATGTGACTAGCTGTGTCCCTCAGTGATCTGTGCAATGGGGTCTCATGATATTTATCAATGAATTAGATTAAGGAATAGAGAGCTCGATATCCATGTTTGCTAACAGCTGTATGTCTTGGCACAGCAAGGAGTGTAAATGACAGAAAGCTGTAAAGTGATATTCAGTAGATAAAGCAGCAGCAGGTGAAGTTCAAGATAAGGAAGTTAGTGGTCATACATTTAACCTAAGAGGGATCAGAGAATTTTCTAAATGGTGAGAAACGAAGAAATGTGGAGGTGCAGTAAGATTTAGTGGCAGAAGTGCAGCAATTGTTAAGAACTAGTGGGCAAATATAAAAAATAATGAAAATGACTAATGGAATTAAGGGTGTAAGACAAAAGGTGGACGTTATGTTACAGATTGCTGGTAAGAGCCTGTCAGGAAGATTGCATATAATTCTGGACACCGGACCTCAGGAAGGATATATTGACCTTGGAAGGGCTGCAGCACCTGTATTAGAAGGGTTAAATTATAAGGACAGGTTGCATAGAATAGACTTGTATTCCTTTGAGGATAGAAGATTAAGGGATGATCTAATCAATGTGGTTAAGATGATTAAAGAATTTGATGGGCTAGGTATTCATTTATTTGTGCTTTGCCTGAAGGCAGGTCCTTGGCTCATTGATGATACATAGAAACATACATAGAAAATAGGAGCAGGAGTAGGCCACTCGGCCCTTCAAGCCTGCTGCACCATTCATTGTGATCATGGCTGATCATCCAACTCAATAGCCTGCTCTCACTTTCTCCCCATACCCTTTGATCCCTTTTGCCCCAAGAGCTATATCTAACTCCTTCTTGAAAACATACAATGTTTTGGCCTCAACTACTTTCTGTGGTAACGAATTCCACAGGCTCATCACTCTCTGGGTGAAGAAATTTCTCCTCATCTCAGTCTTTAATGGTCTACCCCATATCCTCAGACTGTGACTCCTGGTTCTGGACTCCCCCACCATTGGGAACATCCTTCCTGCATCTACCCTGTCTAGTCCTGTTAGACTTTTATAGGTTTCTATGAGATCCCCCCTCATTCTTCTGAACTCCAGCGAATATAATCCTAACTGACTCAATCCCTCCTCATATGTCAGTCCCGTTATCCCAGGAATCAGTCTGGTAAACCTTCACTGCACTCCCTCTATAGCAAGTACATCCTTCCTCAGATAAGGAAACCAAAACTGCACAATATATTCCAGGTGTGGTCTCACCAAAGCCCTGTATAATTGCAGAAAGACATCCCTGTTCCTGTACTCAAATCCTCTGGCTATGAAGGCCAACATACCACTTGCCTTCTTTACAGCCTGCTGCACCTGCATTACCTTCAGCGATTGGTGTACAAGGACACCCAGGTCTTGTTGCACATTCCCCTCTCAATTTATAGCCATTATTTGCCTTCCTGTTTTTGCTACCAAAATGGATAACCTCACATTTATCCACATTACACTGCATCTGCCATGCATTTGCCCACTCACTCAGCTTGTCCAAATCACATTAAATCATCTCTACATCCTCCTCATAGCTCACCCTCCCACTCAGCTTTGTGTCATCTGCAAATTTGGAGATATTACATTTAGTTCCCTCATCTAAATCATTAATATATATTGTGAATAGCTGGGGTCCCAGCACCAATCCCTACGGTACCCGTTTATTGCTACTCTTTGTTTCCTGTCTGCCAACCAGTTTCCTGTCCATCTCAATATCCCCAATCCCATGTGCTTTAATTTTACACACCAATCTCTTATGTGGGACTTTGTCGAAAGCCTTCTGAAAGTCCAAATAAACCACATCCATTGGCTCCCCTCAACTCTATTAGTTACATCCTTGAAAGGTTCCTGTAGATTTGTCGAGCATGATTTCCCTTTTGTAAATCCATGCTGACTGTCCAATTCTGCCACTGTTTTCCAAGTGCTCAGCTATTAAATCTTTTATAAAGGACTCGAGAATTTTCCCCACTACCGACGTCAGGCTGACCGGTCTATAATTCCCTGTTTTCTCTCTACCTCCCTTTTTAAATAGTGGGGTTACATTAGCTACCCTCCAATCTGTAGGAACTGTTCCAGAGTCTATAGGATCTCGGAAGATGACCATCAATGCATCCACTATTTCTAGGGCCACTTCCTTAAGTACTCTGGGATATAGAGTATCAGGCCCCGGGGATTTATCGGCCTTCCATCCCAACAATTTCTCCACACCATTTCCCTATTAATACTGATTTCTTTCAGTTCCTCCCTGTCAATAAACCTTATGTTCCCCAACATTTCTGGTATGTTATTTGTGTCCTCCTTTGTGAAGACAGAACCAAAGTATGTATTTAGTTGGTCAGCCATTTCTTTGTTTCCCATTATAAATTCCCCTGTTTCTGACTTTAAGGGACCTACATTTGTTTTCACCAATTTTTTTTCTCTTCAAATACCTATAGAAACTTTTACAGTCAGTTTTTATGTTCCTCGCAAGCTTACTCTCATACTTTATTTTCCCCTTTTTAATCAATCCCTTGGTCCTCCTTTGCTGAATTCTAAACTGCTCCCAATCCTCAGGTCTGTTGTTTTTTTTGGCCAATTTGTATGCCTCTTGCTTGAATCTAATACTATCACTAATTTCCCTTGTAATCCATGGTTTGGCCACCTTTCCTATTTTACTTTTGCGCCAGACAGGAATAAACAATTGTTGTAGTTCACCCATGCGCTCTTTGAATGTTTGCCATTGCCTATCCACCGTCATCCCTTTAAGTAATGTTTCCCAATCCATCATAGCCAACTCACGCCTCATACTATCATAGTTTCCTTTATTAAGATTCAGGACCCCCAAGTCTCAGAATTAACTACGTCACTCTCCATCTTGATGAAGAATTCTATCATATTATGGTCGCTCATCCCCAAGGGGCCTCGCACAACTAGATTGCCAATTATTCCTTTCTCATTACACAATACCCAGTCAAGGATGGCCTGTTCTCTCGTTGGTTCCTCAACGTATTGGTCCAGAAAACCATCCCGTATACACTCCAGGAATTCCTCCTCTGCGGTATTGTTACTAATTTGATTTGCCCAATCTATATGCAGATTAAAGTCACCCATAATTACAGATGCTCCTTTATTGCATGCGTCTCTAATTTCATTTTAAGACCATTCCCAACATCACCAATACAGTTTGGGTGCCTGTATACAACCCCCACTAACGTTTTTATGCCCTTAGTGTTTCACAGCTCTACCCATACAGATTCCACATCATCAGAGTTAATACCTTTTCTCACTATTACATTAATTTCCTCTTTAGCCAGCAATGCAACTCCATTGCCTTTTCCGTTTTGTCTGTCCTTCCTAAATACTGAATAGCTCTGGATGTTCAGTTCCCATCCCTGGTCACCCTGCAGCCATGTCTCCATAATCCCGACTATATCATACGTGTTTACATCCATTTACATCTGTATATGATGCTTTATGCTGAGGCATTTTTGACTGCAGTGGCTTTGCTATTGCCTTCCACTCTCAGGGGCAAGGTGAGGAGGCAGGTCCCAAGTCTACTTCAGCCATAATGGGAAATCGAACTTACGCTGTTGGTGTTATTCTGAACCACACACTAATCATCTAGTCAACTGAGCTATCCAGCCCCAGGGTAGACAGAGAGACTATTCTGATGAGACAACACAGAATGAGGGGGCATAACCTTAAACCTAGAGCTAGGCTGTTCAGAGGTGATGTCAAGAAGCACTTCTGCGCACCAAGGGGAGTGGAAATCTGGAACTCTCCCCGAGAAAGCGACTGAAGTTTGGGAGGGGTGGGGCAGAGCTTGTCATTCAGCTGATTATTTCAAAACTGAGATTGATACATTTTTCTTGTATAAGTGTTATAGAATCAAGATGGGTAGATGAAGTTAAGAGACAGATAAGTCACAATCTAATTGATTGCAGGACAGGGTCTGAGGGCTGAATGGTCTGTTCCTAACATTTCTAACCCTCTTCTTACCAAATAAACTTTTTATGTTGTAAGCAGTGGTTAGTACGCAGAGTTCTGTGATGTTTCCCAATAATATTTTCCAATCCCAGGTACACAAGTTAAAAATCAGGAAGTTAGCAACACAGAAATTGCTCATTGTAAAAAGACCACAGCCCATCTAGATTATCCTCCACCATCTTGGTAGTCATATGATAAGACAATGGTTGAGTAGCTGACTAATCACAGAAATCAATCTCTCTTGATTATTCTACAGAACACTCAGACAAGAGCTGAACAGAACTCCCCAGTGGTAGAAAGCTTTGGGAACCATTGGTCCAAAGTTACCTGTTTCTCCCAAGCATGCTTGTCATGTCTCAAATTACTCACATACTGTATATCAAATTAAGAGTAAGAAGCGATATCAGAGAGGACTTCAAAGGACAATCAAGTTGTGGAATAAATTCCCAGTGAAGGAATTTTAATGGATGGTATAAATGAAATTGAGACAATTGTGAGACAGGATTGGGGTGTTAAGTGTTGATAACATTGTGATGTGTGGTTTCCTCTGGTTTAGTATTTCTACCAAATTCCTAGACCTGTTCAAGCATTGCATGAGAGGGGAGTTTCCCTGATAGTAAGTGTGATCAATAAAGGTGTAAAGTTGCTGGATCCCACATTACTTTATTAATCATTCTTCTGTTGTCATTTCCCAGATTTCGCATTGGATTTAAGAGAGCTTTCCGTTGCTGTCCTTTTGTACATATTAGTAGATATGATGAACAAGAGTTAACAACAGCAGCAAGTTTCCGAACAACCCGTAGCAGCACTCATACCACAAATAGAATGGAGACAATGGTGAATAGTCGCATCAATTCCAATTATGATGAAACCGAAGAGATAAAGGGAGAATTTGTCAGCTCTCAAACCATTCTTTGAAATGCATCTCATCCTGTATAGGATTGCTATTCCTTCAGAGACAAGGAGCAATATTGTGAGACACAGTTCCCACATGGACCCACACTTGTTTGAGTCAAGGAGAACCAAACATTGAGCCCAAGTTCCGAATTCTCAAATCCTGGTTCCCAATTCTTTGACCCAGACTCCTGATTCTGTGATTCTGGTTCCTGAATCTTCCATTCTAGCTCCTAATTCTCCGATTCCAGTTCCTTTTCTCCAGTCCTGGCTCCTGATTCTCCAAAACTGGATCCCAATTTTTCGATCATGTCCTTCAATTCTCTAATCCAGTAATTTGGGCTCTCCACACTGCTGACCATATTGAACATTGTGCTAGAACTGGGCAGCTGAATGTGTAGGGAATTCACAGAGCCCCTTGCATTGTAACCTTCATTCGAGTGTCTACATTTTGAGGCTTTAACCTTACATTCTGTACATTCCTGAAGATGCCTAAATACAGAATAGAGAAAGAAAACAAAGACTTGCATTTACATGGTAACTTACATGACCTTAGGATGTCTGAAAGTGCTTTATTGCAATTGAGGTAATTTTGAGGTGTAGGCATCATTCTGGCTATATGATTGTAATAAGAATCTGTGCTTGAAGCAGTTTGAATTGTCTGTCTATTGGAAATGTGATTTATAATTAACATCTATGTGCTAGTTTATTATAGAAAAGTAACTGTTGAAATGTAAGGTGAATCATATTTAAATTTACATTCAGTGATTCCATTTGCCATTGCTATTGTTCAGTTTAACCTTAGAGTTTGGGACATTTCAGAATGTAGAAGTCGATTAACAAAGTAGTTGATAAGGACTGTCACAGACAACAGAATCACATCATAATCCTATTTTCAACCCATCCTACATTAAAGAGGTTTCACACAGAGAACAAAACTTCAGAAATAACCACTCATATGGGGTGAATTTTATGCCCCCTCCCCACCACACCCGACGTATTTGAAGGCGGGGACATGTAAAATAAAGTGGGTGGCCAGCTACTGCTTTCCCGCCCTTCCCCATCACAGAGGCTGGGTAAGGTGTCAGGCAGCCTGCCCACCCTTAGACCAATAAGGCTCTTAAGTGAACGATTAAGGCCTTTAAGGGCCTAATTCTGCCTCCGTTGTAAGTTTGGTCTGCGGGGTAAGGTGGGAGCATGGCAAACTGCCTGTGAGCTTTCACTACATGCTGCTGCTGGGCAAGACCGGGCGTACCTCATTTTGGGGAATTCCGTGTGTCCGTTGTGATCACCCGCCCCAAGATGGTAAGCCCCTTTGTCCCTTGACCCCCGAGGTCCCCCTCCCCCCACCCACCTCACTGGGGTTTCCCAGCTGTGCGTGCCCAAAACGCTCAGGCTTTCCTAAATCCAGTGTCCATCTTCTCTTCTTCTCCAGTGACTGGTTGTAGTCCCAGCAGAGGCCACTATTCTCTTTGACAATGCTAGGACTACAGAGCTACCAGCTAATCTGATTGGTCAGCAGCTCTTTAGGGAAGAACTTCCTGTCCCTGAGGGGTGGAAGTCCCATTCTTGCCATATTAAAGCAGCCCCCAGTGTATTATTACTGCGGGGCAGCCAGGTTTCTGGTCGATGAGGTGCTGAAGGACTTTTAGAGGGTAATCTTCCCACCCCGTAAAATCCACCTCATGTCATTCTACCTGTAGCAGAAAGATGCAGAGTGAGCCAAAGAGGAAAATTCATAGCCATTGTTGACTCACCAAGTTATTTTCTTGCAGCCTTTGGCTTGTGTTTGCTTTCCTTGTCAGCGGCTTTTTTCAGTAGCTTTTAGCAGCTCTGAACATTTCAGTGCCCCTCTTTCAATAGCAGTGTCTTGTCTCCAGCTTTTGACAACCCAATCTCAGCTCCACTTCTGACACCATGTTACGAACTCAAAGAAATGTTTCTAATACAATGCCTGCATTGAACTGAAAGTAAGATGGCTTCCCTCAGCCCTGTGCCTTATGGCAGAGGTCACATGACTATTGTAAGCCACATAGGACCTTTCTCACATGATCTTATTAAAGATAGAATTGTCTTAGGCATGAGAGATTCTACAGTGAGACCAAGTCTGCTGAGAGGAGAAACTTACTCTTAAGAAAGAGATAGAGATGTGCAGAAGTTGTAAACCATCAGCTAGAGCACATGTATGGCAGAACAAACCAGAAGTTTATTATGCTGAGAGACCTTCCAGGCCAAAAGAGCAGAACAATCATGTACAAAGAGCAGGATGCAAATACAGTGGAGGACTTCATACAAAGGAAAAGAAGGATTGTCCTGCGTGGGGAAAGCAATGTTTTAACTGCAAGATGCAGAATCATTTCACACACAAGTATTTGGCGAGAAAGCAAATTATGCCTATACAGAGATATCAGCCGATGAGTCTGATGAAGAAGTATACACCATACAACAGGTTGGTTCCATGAGGTCTATAGGTGAGAAATGGTTTGTGACTGTTACAACGATGACCACAGGAGGAGAGCATCAAGTGAACATGAAGTGTCAGATAGACATTGGTGCATCATGCAACATCATGACCTTCACAGACCTGTGCAAAGTGGCTCAACATGGTTAATCTCAAGTGGAGAAACACACCTACTGAAGGTGTAGAAAGTCATCCAGTCCAAAGACTAATGTCAAGGCACACCCAAACTACGTTTCCAATAGCAAAAAGCTACTGACACCATAAGTAGCAATAGGCATGAATGAAAAAGCTGAACATGAAATGGCAGAAAGCTAAATTTCACTTTGACAAGACTGCCAAACTATTGCCAGAGTTGAGTATTGGAGAGCCCGCCAGAGTACAAACCTTCAATGCTCTCAACAGGAGTTAGCCCATGTGGCAACTTGGGACACTCGTGGAGCAGTTGTCACCTCGATCATACGCAGTGGAAATGATTGACCAAAGATACTGGCACAACTATAGGCATATAAAGCACAACTAGAGAAGTTGTTCCCTCACTGCAGGCAGTGAAGGTGGGATCACATCAGTTGCACAGAGTACAGAACGACCATCAGGCCTAGAGGCCCGCTGGTCCCCAACTTTGGAAATGGAACAACAACAACAGTTATGGCAATAACAAGTGCCATAGGAATGATACTTCCCGGAGAGGGCCCATCCCCAAATGAACAGCTAAGGATAACGTATACCATTAAGACAGCTGCACGATTTAATGACTATGTATGAAATGTATGTTTAGAGACTGATGAGAATAATGAACAGTCTGTTAATGCGAGAACAGTTGTGGTATAGTGGGTAACTGGGGTAATTCATAGTTACACATGATAGTGCATGCAAGTTTGTCTTTTGCAAAGGGGGATGTTTGGGTTTTGAAATGTAATCATGTAAGAAAGATCCTATCTGGATTGCTGTTGTCATGTGACCTCTGTCATGAGGCACAGGGCTGGGGGGAGCCATCTTGCATTCAGTTATTCAGTTAAAAGGCATTACACTAGAAGCACTGTACTTCTTTGAGCTCATAACAATTTTCAAGAATTTATGCATTAATTGGGAATGTTCTCCTTTGAACAGAAAAGGTTAGTAGAGATTTAATAGACATGTTTATGAAGAGTTTTAATAAATTAGACAGGGAGAAACTGTTTCCAGTTGTGGGAGGTGGGGAGCTTGGGGGAGCTGCTAATCAAAAGACTCAGTTTTATAACAATTGACAAAAAAAAAGGAAAATGTTGAGATTTCTTTTACGCTGTAAGCTGTTGTGATCTGGAATGCACAGAAAGGGCATTGGCAGCAGTTCAACAATACCTTTCAAAAGAGAATTGAATAAATATTTGAGAAGAGAAATTTTTCAAGGCCATGGGGAAAGAGCAGAGGAATGGGGCTAATTGGATAGATCTTTCAAAGAGCTGGCATAAGGCTGAATGGCTTTCATCTGTATGCACAATTCTATGACAATGAAAGCAACGCAAAAGCAAAGAGCATCATTAAAAGCAGGAGCATCCATTCAAGTTTAAAAGAAAATCTCAGCATTTCTCTCAGAAAAGGGATGTGTAATTCGGAGACCTGAGCTGCAGTATAGAGTAGATAACAGTAGGACAAAGCAGTCAATCCCATACTCACCACAGGCCAGTGCTAATGGTTATGCAGAATGAAGAAGCTTTCTCATCCTGGTAAATCTCTAACGAGGCCGCAAGTATAGTATCTCTAGGTGCCCAAGGAACATAGAACATAAGAAGAGAACTTAATGCATTGAGCTGAATTCTGGTTCCAAGCTCCAACTGCAACAGAGCTGAATGAAGTTAATGCCATTTATTCACGTTCACCTCAGTCAGTGCTTAGGAACAGTATAGGATTAGAATGGCAGAGACACTGAATGACAGCATAAACTGTGGCTTCACTCTACACCTTTCAAAGAAATGAGACGTGTTCTTGTAGAGAGTAGTAATTATATCCAACTTTCTTGGCCATTGGCCCCACCAGGTTCAACACTGAAATACAGTCAAGTTACACCATTGGAAACATTCACTCCTTTACCAACCTTTTCTGTTACCCTTCAAAATACTGCAGCAAGTTAGTTAAACATGATTTTCCCTTAATGAATCCATGTGGCTTTCCTTAATTATCCTGCACCTGTCTAAGCGATTATTGATTTTGTCCCAAACTATAATTTCCAGAAGTTTCCCTACCACTAGGTCAAACTGACTGGTCTGCTCTTGCCAGCATTTTCCTTGCACCCCTTTTTGAACAAGAGTGTAAGATTTTCAATTCTCCAGTCCTCTGGCACCACTCCCACATCTAAAGAAGATTAGAAGATTGTCACCAGAGCCTATGAAATTTCCACTCTCCCCTCGCTCAGCATCTCATTCAGTCCTGGTACCTTATCAATTTTAGGTAAAGGTAGCCTTTCTAAAACCTCCTCCTTCTCAATTGTAAATTCTTTGAGTGTACCAATTACGTCCTCTCTCATCTTGGCCTGGGTAGCATCCTCTTCCTTTGTAAAGACAGATGCAAAGTACTTGTTTAACACCTCCTCTATTTCTCCTGCCTCCACAAGCAAGTCTCGTCTTTTATCGTTAATTGGCCTTAACCTTTCTTTTACTACCCTTCTATTATTTACATGCTTATAGAAGACCTTATGTTAGCTGCCAGTCTCTTTTCATGCTCTCTCCTTGCTTTTCTGATTAGTTTTTTCACTTCCCCTCTGGTGCGTCTATATTCAGCCTGATTCTCCATTCTATTTTCTACCTGATGTCTGTTATTCGCATACTTTTTCCTTTTCATCTTCATCTCTATCTCTCTCATCACCAGGATGTTCTAGATTTATTTTTCTTACCTTTCCCCTTCAAGGGAATAGACCTTGACATTGCCTGCAATACTATCTCTTTGAAGGTAGCCCATTGTTCAGACACCGTCTTTTCTGCCAACATTTGATTCAAACTCACTTGACTCAGATGCATTCTCATCCCATCGAAGTTGATGGGCGAGTGGGATGGAGAGACAGGTCAAAGAATAGAGAGCCAGGTGAGTGCGATGGACAGAAAGGTGACTAAGATGGACAGGCAGGCGAGTGAAATGGAGGGACAGGTGAGTGGCATGAAGAACAGGTGAGTGGGATGGAGAGACAGGTGAGTGGGAAGGAGGGACAGGTCAATAGGATGGAGAGACAGGTGAATGCAATGGACAGAGAGGTGAGTAAGATGGACAGAAAAGTGAGTGAAATGGAGAGACAGGGAGTGAGATGGGGAGACAGATGAGCAGGATGGAGAGACAGGTGAGTGCAATGCACAGAGAGGTGAGTAAGATGGACAGAGAAGTGAGTGAAATGGAGAGACAGGTGAGTGGGATGGAGAGACAGGGAGTGAGATGGGGAGACAGATGAGCAGGATGGAGAGACAGGTCATAGGGTAGGTTAAACAGGGAGCAGGTATAATTTAATGTGGGGAAATGTGAGGTGCTGAAGCAGAATTTGCAAGATTGGGGCATCTCGCTGCTTTGTCAATTTGACTTGTTTGTGTACTTTTAAGTCTGATCCGTTTTGCCCTGTAACTTGCTGAAAGTGCAAGCTGATAATGCTCAGTGAGGGTAACAGAGCAGCAGGGATCTTAGTGAACAACAGAGCAATAAGATTTGAAGTTCGAGAAATAAACAGAGGAGGGATCTAGAAGGAGGGTGAAGTAGAATGGGTGAGAGGTCAATGTTCAATCACAAACAGAAAGTGACATAAAAAGAAGGAAAGAATGATTGGCTTCAGAGAGTGGTAGAAAAAAAGAGAAAGGGAAAGAATGATTGGCTTCAGAGAGTGGTAGAAAAAAAGGGAAAGGGAAAGTAAGATAAACAATTAAATTTAAAATTTGACCTTTTAAAAAGTTTCCTGAAACAATTCACAGCCTGAAGGGATAAAACCTAAAATTGCTCACTTTCTGGGCTAGAGAGGTTGATTGACAGAAATTAACAGTTATTAGATATTAGAAGGGTACTTACATGGTTAGAGTTCGTTATTAGACATAACTTTCTGTGGTGAGGTTAGCGGGGAATTAACATGCAAATCCAACAGCTTTATGAAAATCACAGCGAGGTTAAGGATGTGATACTGTTTTTGTGAAGATATCAATAGACCAGAACAAATTATGCAGCTACTTACGATGATTTACAATTCAAGGACTCATTAAATGCCACAGCACAGAAAAAGGCCATTCAGATTTTCATGCCTCTGCCAATTCTTTGAAAGACCAAAGCACCTAGTCCCACTCCCCCACCTTTTCCCTGTAACCCTGCAAATTTGTCTTCTTTTTTGATAATTATCTAATTCTCTTTTGAATGCCTCGATTGACTCTGCCTCCACCACGCTCTCAACTAGCTCATTCCCAGATCCTAACCGTTCGATTGACCCTGTCTCCACCACATTCTCAGTCAGTGCATTCCCCGATACTAACCACTTGCTGGGTAAGTTTTTCCTCATGTCGCCATTGCTTCTTCTGTCAATCAACTTAAATCTGTGCCCTCTGGGCCTCGATCTTTCCACCAATAGGAACAATTTCTCCCTATCTACTACGTCCAGAAACTTCATAATTTTGAATACCTCTATCAAACCTCCTCTTTAATCTTCATTACTCCACAGAGAACAGTCACCAGCTTCTCCAATCTACCCACATAACTGAAGTTTCTCATCACTACAGTCATTCTTGTCAATCTTTTCGGCACCATGATGCCTTCACAAACTTTCCAAAGTGTGGTCTGGAACTAGACACAATACTCCAGTTCAGGCCAAACTTTCCTTTTACTCTTATAAAGCCCAAATTGCTGTTTGCTTTATTAACCTGTCCTGCCACCTTCAATGATCTGTGTACATATACCCTCTGCTCCTGCACCCCCTTTAGAATTGTACACTTCATTTTATATTGTCCCATCATGTTCTTCCTAACAAAATGAATCACTTCACAATTGTTCGCATTGAACTTCAACTGCCGCCTATCCGCCCATTCCACCAATGTTTATTTCATTTTGAAATTTAACACTACCTCCCTCAAAGTTCACAATATTTTCAAATTTGATGTCATCAGCAAATTTTGAAGTTGTGCTCTGTGCACCCAGGTCTGGATCATTACTAAATCACAAAAAGACATGGGACCCAACACTGACCCTTGAGGAATACCGCTACAAACTTTCCACCAGTCCAAAAAAAACAACTCTTTACCACTACTTTCTGTTTCCCTGTCACTCTGCCAATCCATGCTTCCACTGTCCTTTTTATTCTGCAAACTCTAACTTCTATCACAAGGCTGTTATGCGGCACTTTATCAAATGCCTTTTGGAAGTGTGAATACTGTGGCTACAAGAGCAGGTCAGAGGCTGGGAATCCTGCTGCAAGTAACTCACCCCCTGACTCCTCAAAGCCTGTCCACCATCTACAAGGCACAAGTCAGGAGTGTGGTAGAATACTCTCCACTTGCCTGGATGAGTACAGCCCCCACAACACCCAAGAAGCTTGACAGGACAAAGCAGCCTACTTGACTGGCACTACATCCACAAACATTCACTCCCTCCACCACCTACGCATAGTAGCAGCAGTGTGTACCATTTACAAGATGCACTGCAGGAACACACCAAGGCTCCTTAGGCAACACCTTCCAAACCCATGACAGCTGCCATCTAGAAGGACAAGGACAGCAGATAAATGAGATCGCCACCACCTGTAAGTTCTCCTCCAAGTCATTCACCATCCTGACTTGGAAATATATCGCCGTTCCCTCACTGTCACTGGGTCAAAATCCTGGGACTCCCTTCCTAACAGCACTGTGGGTGTACCTACACCAAATGGACTGTAGTGGTTCAAGAAAGCAGCTTCTTCTCAAGGGCAATTAGGGGTGGGCCATAAATGCTGGCCTAGTCAGTGATGCTCACATCCCATAAATGAATAAAACAAAAGTCCATGTACATGAACATCATCACCCTCACCAAAATACGCAAACAAGTTAATTAAACATGCTATGCCCTTATCAAACCCATGCTGGCTTCCTTAATTAATCTGCAACTGCACAAGTGACTATTAATTTTCTCCCAAACTATCGTTTTCTAAAAGATTAAACTGACTGGCCTGTAGATGCTGGGCTTATCCTCATGCCTTGTTTGAACAAGGGTGTAAACATTTTCCATTCTCAGTCCTCTGGCATCACACCTGTGTCTAAGGACAATAGGAAGATTATGGTCAATGGCACTGCATTGTCTTCAGCACCCTTGGATGCATCTCACCTGGTCCTTCTGACTTATCAACTTTAAGTGCAGCCAGCCTTTCTAATTCCTCCCCTTAATCATTTATTAGCTCATCATGTATCCCAACTCCCTCTTTTTTCACTATGACTGTCCCAGCATCTTCTTCCTTGTTAACAATAGTTACAAAGTATTCATTTAGTCCCTCACACATGCCTCCACATGTACATACTCTTTTAAGCCTGGCAGCGGCTCCACTCCTTTTGCCATCTTTTTATTATTTATATGGCAAGAGAAGACTTTTGGATACCCTTTTCTGTTAGTTGCTAGTCCCTTCTCACACTTTCTCTTTGTTTTTCTGATTTGTTTTTTCACTTTCCCTCTGACTCTTGTATATTCGTCTCATTTCTCAATTGTGTTGTCCACCTGACATCCATCGTATGCATCCATCGGCATTTTTGAAAAAAATAAATTTGTTCATAGGATATGAGTGTCACTGTCCATCCATTTTTTGTCCATCCCTTGGGAAGGTGGTGGTGAACTGCCTTCTTGAAACGCTGCAGTCCGTGTTGTGTAGGTACACCCACAGTGCTGTTAGGGAGGGAGTTCCAGGATTTTGACCCAGTGACATTGAAGGAATGGAGATATATTTCTAAGTCAGAATGGTGTGTGGCTTGGAGGGGAATTTCCTGCTGCCCTGTCCTTCTAGATGGTAGTGGTCATGGGTTTGGAAGGTGCTGTCGAAGGAGCCTTAGTGAGTTTCTCACTGCATCTTGTAGATAGTACACACTGTTGCTACTGTGTATCGGTGGTGGAGGCAGTGAATGTTTGTGAATGGGTTGCCATTCAAGCAGCTGCTTTGTCCTGGACGGTGTCAAGCTTCTTGAGTGTTGTTGGAGTTGCAATTGTCCAGGCATTCCATCACACTCCTGACTTGTGCCTTGTAGATGGTGGACAGGTTTTGGGGAGTCAGGAGATGAGTTAGTCACTATAGAATTCCCAGTCTCTGGCTTGCTGTTGTAGCCACAGTATTTATATGGTTGGTCTAGTTTAGTTTCTGGTCAATGGTAACCCCCAGGATGTTGATAGTGGGGGATTTAGTGATGGTAATGGCATTGAATGTCAAGGGGAAATTATTAGTTTCTCTCTTGTTGGAGATGGTCATTGCCTGGCACTTGTGTGGTGCAAATGTTACTTGCCACTTAATAGTCCAGGCCTGGATATTGTCCAGGTCTTGCTGCATTTGGAAATGGACTGCTTCAGTATCTGAGGAATCACAAATGGTGCTGAACATTGTCCAATCATCAGCGAACATCCCCACTTCTGACCTTATGATGGAATGGAGGTCATGGATGAAGCAGCTGAAGATGGTTGTGCCTAGGACCCTACCCTGAGGAACTCCTGCAGTGATGTCCTGAAACTGAGATGACTGACCTCCAACAACCACAACCATCTTCCTTTGTGCTAGGTATGACTCAAACCAGCAGAGAGTTTTCCGCTAAGATAAATCTAAAATACTGCAGATGCTGCTTTGAAAGAGAATCATACGCACTCAAAACTTTAGCTCTGTTTCTCTCTCCACAGATGCTGTCAGACCTGCTGACTTTTTCCAGCATTTTTTGTTTTGTTTCAGATTTCCAGCATCCACAGTATTTTACCTTTGAAATTGTGTCCCCTGGTTCTAGATTCCCCAACCAGGGGAAACATCTTACCTGCATCTACCCTGACTATTCTTTTAAGTATTTTGTACATTTCATTGAGCTCATCTCTCATTCTTCGAAATTCTAGAGAAAACAGGCCTAGCTTCCTCAATCTCTCTTCATAGGACAGTCCTGCCATCCCCAGCCCTACCATCACTGCACTCCCTCTATGGCAATAATATCTTTCCTCAGGTAAGGGGACCAAAACTGCACACGGTACTCCAGGTCCGGTCTAACCAAGCTTCTATACAATTGAAGCAAGACTTCACTACTCCTGTACTCAAATCCTCTTGTGATAAAGGCTAACATTCCATTAGCCTTCCTAATTGCCTGCTGCAGCTGCATCTTAGCTTCCAGTAACTTATGGACAAGACACCCAGGTCCCTTCGTACATCTACACTTTCTAATCTCTCACCATTTCAGAAATACCCTGCACATCTGTTCCTGCTACCAAAGTGGGTAATCTCTCATTTTTCCACGTTATATTCCGTCTGCCATGTTCTTGCCCACTCACTAAGTCTGTCCAAATCTTCCTGTAGCCACTTTACATCTTCCTCACAACACATATTCCTGCCTAGATTTGTATCATCCGCAAACTTGGAAATATTACATTTGGTCCTCACATTCATTGATATATGTTCTGAACAGCTGGGGTCCAAGTACTGATCCTTGTGGTACCCCACTAGGCACAGCCTGTCAATGTGAGAATGACCTGTTTATTCCTTCTCTCTGCTTTCTGCCTGTTAGCCTATCCTTAATCTATGCCAGTATATTACCTCCTACCCCATGTGCTTTAATTTTGCTAATCAACCTCCTGTGGGGGACTTTTTTAAAAAGCGAAATATATCACGTCCACCAACTCTTCTTTATCAATTCTGTTAGTAAATCCTCAAAAAATTCCAACTGGTTCATCAAACATGATTTCCCATTCACAAATCCATGCTGATTGTGCTGAATCAGATCATTATTATCGAAATGTCCTTTTATCACATCCTTTAGAATAGATGCTAGCATTTTCCCTACTGCCGATGTAAGCTAACAGTTCTGTACTATCCTGTTTCTCTCCTTAAATACTGGGATGACATTTGCAAGCTTCCAAACTTCAGGAACCGTTCCAGAATCTGTAGAATTTTGGAAGATGATCACCAATGCATCCATTATCTCCACAGCTACCTCTTTCACCACTTTAGGATGTAGGAAATTAGGTCCTGGGGACTTATCAACCTTCGGTACCATTAATTTCTCCAATACAACCTTACTTATGCTAATTTCCTTCAATTCCTCATTCTGCCCAGTGCCTTTGATCTCTAAATCTGGTTGATTTCCTATATCTTCCTCAGTGAAGACAGACACAAAGTAATCATTTAGCTTCTCTGCCATTTCTCTATTTCCTACAATGAATTCTCCTGACTCTGCCTGTAATGAACCCACACTTGACTTAGCCAAATGTTTCCATTTTACATACCTAAAAACAAACTGTAAAAGGTTCTATAAGTTTTTTGCTTGTTTACATTCATATTCTAGTCTCCCGTTCTTTGACAGTCTTGGTCCTCCTTGTTACGAAAATAGTTGACTGTGGTAGTGGGCTCCAGTATTGGATATTATACTGTAATCTGTACTAGACGGGGGGGGTCATCTGACCTGGGGGTTGAAGGTTAGATACCACATGTTGGAACCCGTCTTGATAGAATTCAGTTACTGCAGATATGTGTATATGTTAGGAAAATGTGTTATCAATAAAGTTACCTCAGCTACAATGTCAACGGCCTGTGTGCATCATTGAAACAAAAAACAAGACATGGTGTCAGAAATAAACTAAACACAACAATGGAGGTTCTGAAAGCTCCGTCAGAGCTCAGTTTGGACGGGAAATTTTGCTGAAAACTGGAGCAGTTCAGGCAGCAATTCGAGCTGTAGCTCACAGTAACAGGCAGTGATAAAAAAGACACTCAGGTACAGTCTTCCATCTTTCTTCACATAGCAAGGAAAGACACCCTAGAAGTCTATAACACATTTGCATTTGAAAGTGGTGAGAAACAAAATGACTTGAAAGAAATAATGGAAAAATTGCAGCCCTAAGAAAACATCACATATGAAAGATACTGATTTTTTTACGTGCATGCAAGGCATTGACAATGTTAGTGAGTACATAACTGAGCTGAGAAAATGAGCTAAATCGTGTGAATTTGGAGAACTTGAAGAAGCACTCATCCAAGATAGAATAATTTGCGGAATCACAAATGACTCTCTAGGAGAACGGCCTTTGAGTAAAGTTGACCTCATGCTGGAGAAAACAATAAATATTTGCAGAGCAGCAGAAACAACGAAATGCTAGATTGAAGAGATGACAGAAGATGATAACCCACACATGGTCAAGCAGTTAGATGCAGTTAAAGAGAAACAACCCTGGGAAAGAACAAATGGACAATCTGAACGTAAAAAGAACAAAACTGCGATGAAAACATTTAAATGCAGCCGATGCGGATCAGAGCATTTACCATCTAGTTGTCCAGCTTATGGAAAGCAGTGTAAGAACTTTGATAAACTAAATCACTTTGCTAAGATATGTAAATAAAAAAAGTGCACACGTTTGACACAGACACTGAAACTCAACTTTTTGTTGGTACGGTAACAACAAATTCCAAAGAGGACGAATGAAAGGCTGATTTAAAAATTGCCAACATGATGGTGAATTTCAAGCAAATGTCATTTCCATAAGCCTGTATTGTAAGATAAACAAAGAAAAACAACTAACTAAAACAAAAGTGATACTGCCTACTTATACAGGTGAAAAAATTGCAGTTGAAGGCAAGTCACACTCAAAGTGAACTACAAAAAACCGTCTCAAGCACTTCCATTCACAGTGGTGAAAAATGATGCAAAACCCATTCTTGGAATCAAAACTTGTGAAGATCTGAAGCTAATCAAGAGAATAATGACTGTCACCACTGATGACATCCTGAGCGAGTATAAAGATGTTTTCCAGGGGATTGGCTGCCTCAAAGGAGAACTCATCATCGAGATGAATGAAACTGTGACACTCAAAATACACCCACCCAGGAAAATACCAGAGATACTGAGAGAGCGACTGAAAGAGTTGGACAGAATGGAGACACTTCACGTCATCAAAAAAATTGAAGAACTGACAAAATGGGTTAATCCAATTGTAATTGTAGCAAAATCAGATGATCTGCAATTCTGTCTGGATCCCAGAGACCTAAACCAGGCAATACAAAGAGCATTACCAGTTGCCCACAGTAGAAGAGATCATACGTAAACTAGCCGATGCTAAATGCTATTCAGTTGTGGATGGGAGTTTAGGCTTCTGGCAGGTCAAGCTGGATGAATGCAGCTCCTATCTTTGTACCTTCACCACACCATATGGACAATACAGGTTTTTACACTTACCTTTTGGTATTAATTTAGCTCTGGAGGTGTTCAACAGAACAGTGAAGCAGTTGGTTGAAGGGTTAGAGGGTGTTAGAGGATATATCAACGCTGAGCTGATCTGGGGAGCCTCACGAGAAGAACATGACCATAGACTGTGACAGGTGCTGACTGGAGCTAGAGAAAGGAGCCTCAGGTTGAAGAAAGAAAAGTGTAAGATAGGTCTTCATGAAATCAAATACTTGAGACATGTGTTAACAGGTGAGGGACTGAAGCCAGACCTGAGTAAAATTGAAGCAGTTATGAACATGCAGAATGTAAGAAAGGAGAGGATTTTGGGAAAGGTGACCTATTGTGGGAAATCCATTCCAAACATATCAGACCTGACAGCACCTCTCAGAGAACTTCTACAAAATGATGTTGAATGCCACTGGGAACAAAGTCACCAGGAAGCTTTGACCCGTCTGAAGAGAGAACTGACCCAGCCATCAGTATTAAAGTATTACGATGTCAATCAGTCAAGACCTCAGTGGACAATTCAAAGACTGGCCTGGGAGCTGTCCTTTTGCAAAGTGAGGCACCAGGGGCATACGCATCAAAGGCAATGTCTGAAGCGGTGTGCCCAAAAGGAGAAAGAAATGTTTGCAGTTGTGTTTGGCCTAGAATGCTTCCACCAATTTGTCTATGGCAAAGACACGGAGGTAAAGTCTGATCATAAGCCTTTGGAAGCTATACTTATAAAGCCCCTGAACTGTGCACCACCATGAATCCAAAGATTAATAATATTTCTGCAGAAGTACCAGGTCAGAATTAAATACAGGTCTGGCAGCATCGGCGGAGAAGAAAAGAGTTGACGTTTCGATTCCTCATGACCCTTCAACAGAACTGAGTGAATGTTAGGAGAAGGGTGAAATATAAACTGGTTGAAGGTGGGGGAAGGGGATGGGGGAGACAAAAGAACAAAGAGGTGTTATCTAAACAAATGTGCTAATTAAGAATGGATGGCAGGACACTCAAAGGTACAGCTCTAGTGGGGGTGAGGTGGAAAGACTAGAGTTAAAAGATTTAACAATAATGGAAATAGGTGGGAAAAGAAAAATCTATATAAATCTTTGGAAAAAACAAAAAGGGGGAAGAAACGGAAAGGGGGTGGGGATGGAGGAGAGAGTTCAAGATCTAAAGTTGTTGAATTCAATATTCAGTCCCGAAGACTGTAAAGTGCCTAATCGGAAGATAAGGTGCTGTTCAGTTTGCGTTGGGCTTCACTGGAACAATGCAGCAAGCCAAGGACAGACATGTGGGCAAGAGAGCAGGGTGGAGTGTTAAAATGGCAAGCAACAGGGAGGTTTGGGTCATTCTTGCGGACATACCGCAGGTGTTCTGCAAAGCGGTCGCCCAGTTTACGTTTGGTCTCTCCAATGTAGAGGAGACCGCATTGGGAGCAACGAATGCAGTAGACTAAGTTGGGGGAAATGCAAGTGAAATGCTGCTTCACTTGAAAGAAGTGTTTGGGCCCTTGGACGGTGAGGAGAGAGGAAGTGAAGGGGCAGGTGCTGCATCTTTTGCGTGGGCATAGGTGGGGGTTGAGGAGTAGGGGATGATGGAGGAGTGGACCAGGGTGTCCCGGAGGGAACGATCCCGATGGAATGCTGCCAGGGGGAGTGAAGGGAAGATGTGTTTGGTGGTGGCATCATGCTGGAGTTGGCGGAAATGGCAGAGGATGATCCTTTGAATGCGGAGGCTGGTGGGGTGATAAGTGAGGACAAGGGGGACCCTATCATGTTTCTGGGAGGGAGGAGAAGGCGTGAGGGCGGATGCGCGGGAGATGGGCTGGACATGGTTGAGGGCCCTGTCAACGACCGTGGGTGGAAAACCTCAGTTAAGAAAGAAGGAGGACGTGTCAGAGGAACTGTTTTTGAAGGTAGCATCATCAGAACAGATGCGACGGAGGCGAAGGAACTGAGAGAATGGGATGGAGTCCTTACAGGAAGCGGGGTGTGAGGAGCTGTAGTCGAGGTAGCTGTGGGAGTCAATAGGCTTGTAATGGATATTTGTGGACAGTCTATCACCAGAAATTGAGACAGAGAGATCAAGGAAGGGAAGGGAAGTGTCAGAGATGGACCACGTGAAAATGATGAAGGGTTGGAGATTGGAAGCAAAATTAATAAATTTTTCCAAGTCCCGATGAGAGCATGAAGCAGCACCAATGTAATCATCGATGTAACGGAGAAAGAGTTGTGGGAGGGGGCTGGAGTAGGACTGCAACAAGGAATGTTCCATATACCCCATAAAGAGACAGGCATAGCTGGGGCCCATGCGGGTACCCATAGCCACACCTTTTATTTGGAGGAAGTGAGAGGAGTTAAAGGAGAAATTGTTCATTGTGAGAACAAGTTCAGCCAGACGGAGGAGAGTAGTAGTGGATGGGGATTGTTCAGGCCTCTGTTCGAGGAAGAAGCTAAGGGCCCTCAGACTATTCTGGTGGGGGATGGAGGTGTAGAGGGATTGGACGTCCATGGTGAAGAGGAAGCGGTTGGGGCCAGGGAAATGGAAATTGTTGATGTGTCGTAAGGTGTCGGAGGAATCATGGATGTAGGTATTAAGGGACTGGACAAGGGGAGAGAGAAGGGAGTCAAGATAACGAGAAATGAGTTCCGTGGGGCGGGAACAGGCTGACATGATCGGTCTACCGGGACAGTTCTGTTTTGGATTTTGGGTAGGAGGTAGAAGTGGGCCGTCCGAGGTTGGGCAACTATCAGGTTGGAAGCTGTGTGAAATATTGAGTTCAACAACTTTAGATCTTGAACTCCCTCCTCCAACCCCACCCCCTTTCCGTTTCTTCCCCCTTCCCTTTGTTTTTTCCAATAATTTATATAGATTTTTCTTTTCCCACCTATTTCCATTATTTTTAAATCTTTTATGCCCTGCTAGTCTTTCCACCCACCCCCACAAGAGCTGTACCTTTGAGTGCCCTGTCATCCATTCCTAATTAGCACATTTGTTTAGATAATATCACCACCTTCAACACCTCTTTGTTCTTTTGTCTGTGACATCTTTTGATTATCTGCTTGCTTGTCCCTACAACCACACCACCCCTCCCACTTCTCTCCCCCCACCCCTACCCCCCATCTTAAACCAGCTTATAGTTCACCCCTCTCCTAATATTCACTCAGTTTTGTTGAAGGGTCATGAGGACTCGAAACGTCAACTCTTTTCTTCTCCGCCGATGCTGCCAGACTTGCTGAGTTTTTCCAGGTAATTCTGTTTTTGTTTTGGATTTCCAACATCCGCAGTTTTCTGTTTTTATCAGAATTAAATACAAACTGAGCAAGGAAATGTACATCACAGACATTCTATCACATGCAGACCTACCCATCACGGAGGAAGAGGATAAAGAAACAGAAGCACAGGTTCACATGCTGACAAAGAGCTTACCTGTGGCTGTAACCAAACTGGATGAGATCAGGGAAGTGACCAAGAATGACGCCACCCTGAGAAAACTGCAGCAGATTGTGCAAACTGGCTGGTCCACACATCGGACTGAAGCCCCTTCTGATGTACAAGAATACTGGAACTTTCATGAGGAACTTCATGTAGCAGAAGAAATAATTTTCAAGAGAGAAAAGATCATAATTCCTGCAACACTGAGGAAAGAAATGCTGCAGCACATACATGAAAGTCACCTCGGCATAGAAACTTGCAGGAGAAGAGCTTAAGATGTAATGTATTGGCCTGGAATGGGAGCACAAACCAGGGAAATGGTGAATGCATGTCCAGTGTGCTAAAAGTACAGTAAATCACAACAAAAAGAACCACACAGTGTTCCAGAGAGGCCCTGGTAGAAAATTGGAGTGGACTTGTTTCCACTCTTGTTTGACAACAGTGAGTGCCTTCTAGCAGTAGATTATTACTCAAAGGTCTGAGTCTGTGCTGCTGAGAAATGATGGTAAGAGCATCACTGTAATAAGTCATATAAAATCAATTTTTGCTCACCACGGCATACCTGAAGTGGAATTCCTGGAAGACAAGTGGCAGTGAATTAAACACTAAGATAAAAGCAAAATACTGTGGATGCTGAAAGTACCTGAAGTTCTCATCTCTAATAACGGCCCACAATTCTCAGGCACTGAGTTTTGCAAACTTGCACAGGACTGGGAGTTTTGCCACATTACGTCAAGCCCCAACTATCCACAACACAATGGAATGGTAGAAGGTACCGTGCAGACCTTAAAACAGCTGTTAAAGAAGGCAAAGGCAGACAGAAGAGACACCTACCTGGCTCTGCTGTATTATCAGGAATACTCCATCAGGGGACATTGGATTGTCTCCAGCACAGCTCCTAATAGGGAGAAGACTAAGAACTAAGCTTCCCACTGTACCCCAACTGTTATTTCCACAGCCAATGAGCTACAGCGCTTGGGACCTACTCAAACTGAGATAGCAGAAGCAGAAGCAGTACTTTGATCGAGGCACCCGACCTCTGCCTGACCTGAACATGGGAGAGATGGTGAGGATTCAACACAAAGGGGTCTGAAATCCTGCTATTGTCACAGGAAATGCAGGAGAATCAAGGTCTTGCATAATGCAGACTGCAAACGGACAACAGCACAGGAGAAACCGATAATTCTTACGGAAAACAAATGAAACGCAACCCTGCTCTGATCCTGAAAGAGTAGCTGAAGATCAAAAACCAAAATGCACCAGTGAAGCAACAGATAACCTAACAAAGCCTGTGAGTGCTGGAAACTATCCAAGGGGTGATAGTGACACAGAGCTGGAGAAGGCCGTTTGTCCTTCAAAGTCACCTCTGTCACCATTCAGAACATCCAGTGGAAGAATTGTGTAAAAACCACAGAGATACAGAGATGAGTAAAAGACAAAACAGACTGATAAAAACAGAGTGAGAAAGAATAGTTAAGAGACTTTGTGTACCTGAGTTGAATAAAAGTTTGTTTTTTTTTAAAAAGGGAAATATCATGATAATAGCTGATTGTGGAAGTGGACCCCAGTATTAGATGCGATACAGTATTCTGTACCAGATAGGGGGTCACCTGACCTGGGATTGAAGGTCAGATAGCACATATTGAAGCCTGTCTAGATAGAATTCAGTTACTGCAGATAGGTGTTTATGTTAGGAAAATGTGTTATCAATATTGTTAGCTCAGCTACAATGTCAACAGCCTGTGTGTATCATTGAAACAAAAAACAAGACACTCCTTTGCTATATTCTAAAATCCTCCCAATCCTCAGGTTTACTGCTATTTTTGGCAACTCTATAGGCCTTTTCTTTTAATCTTATACAACCCTTAAATTCCTTTATCAGCCACGGTTGACTGACTTTTATTTTTGGGTTTTTGTGCCTTGAAGAAATGTATAGTATGTAAATGTAAATTATGTAATAATTCTTTAAAAATTATCCATTGCTTATGTTCCCTCACATCTTTTAATGTATTTTCCCAATCCACCTCAGCCAATTTTCCCCTTATACCTCCATAATTTTCTTTGTTCAAATTTAACACCCTGGCTTCAGATTGAACTACCTCACCTTCAAACATAATGTAAAATTCTATCATATTATGGTCTCTCGTCCCTAAAGGCTCTTGCACAAGATTACTAATTAGTTGATTATTGGCCAGTGATAGTGTGGGGCATGGTATTAATCAGGATGTTAGAGAAGCATGTAGCATGGGTAATATAGTAATCATGGGTGACTTCATTCTGCATATAGACTGGATAAATCTAATGAGCATGAACACTGTGGAAGATGAGTTTCTGGAGTGTGTTAAGGATGGTTTCTAGAGCAGTATGTTGAGGAACCAACTAGCAAACAGGCTATTTTAGAACTAGTATTATGTAGCAAGAAAGGGCCAATAAGCAACTCCTACCAATATTTGCTGCCCTTTGCTGTTTCTTAGCTTCACCTAAACAGGTTCCACATTTTGTTCTTCTGATCTGAGATCCTCCCTTACTAATGTACTGATCCCAGCCCCTTACCCTACATTCATCCCTGTCCTTCCTAAATGTCAAATATTCTTGAATATTCAGTTCCCAGTCTTGGTCACCCTGTAGCCATGTTTCCATAATGGCAATTAGGTCATACCCATTTATCTCTATCTGTGCCTTTAAATCTCCACCTTGTTGCGAATGCTGCGTGCATTCGGGTAGGCTGCACTTAACTTTGTCTTTTTGACATTATTCCGCATCCTAAACCTAGCCGATGTTTGCCTTTGGTTTGCCTGCTTCCTAATTTCACTTGCTACTTTACTACATCCAATTTGAGTTGCCCCTCAGGTTCCCACCCCCCTGACAAGCTAGCTTAAACCCTCCCCAACAGCACTAACAGATCTCCCTGCGAGGACAGTAGTCCCAATCCTGTTAAAATGTAACTCGTCTGTCTTGTACAGGTCCCACCTGGCCCAGAACTGGTCCCAATGCCTCAGAAAACTGATACTCTCCCTCCTACACCAAGTCTCTGGCCACGTGTTCAATCACTCAGTTCTCCTATTCCTATGCTGACCAACATGTGGCACTGGGAGTAATCCTGAGATTACTGCCCTTGAGGTCCTGCACTTTAATTTCCTCCCTAACTCCCTAAATTCTGCTTTTAGGGCCTCATCCCTCTTTCTACCTATGTCATTGGTACCATTGTGGACCACAACCTCTGACTATTCACCTTCCCCCTGAAGAATATCCTGCAGCCGCTCCATGACATCCTTGACCAGGGAGGCAACACACCATCCTGGAGTCACTAACTGCCACAGAAATACCTGTTTGTTCCCCTGACTACCGAACCCCCTATCAGTATTGCTCTTCCCTCTCTTCTTCCTCCCCTCCTGTGCAGTTGAGCCATTTGTGCTGCAACTGACTTGGCTCTGGCTGCAATCCCGAGAAATCATTGTCCTCACCAGTGCGCAAAATGGAAAACCCATTTGCAAGCAAAATAGACTAGGGGACTCCTGGTTCTCATGGTCACCCATTCCCCCTCTGCCTGTACAATCCTCACATACGGTGTGACCACCTCCCTAAACATGCTATCCACGTGGTTTTCTAGTTCATGGATGCACCACAGCGACTCCAGCCACCGCTCAAGTTCCGAAACCCAGAGCTCAAGCTTCTGCAGCCGGTGACACTTCCTGCAAACGTGTTCGTCTAGGACACATGATGAGTCCATGACTTCCCACATTCCACAGGTTGTACATTCCATTTGGTACTCCCAGTGTTTTAGCTGTACTGGAACAGCTTGGCTAATGGTACGGCTAGTTCTGGAGAACTTGTCTTCAGTTCTATTGCCAGAATATTGTCAGGGCTATTAGCCTCTGCAGTATCCAGTGTTTTCAGCCATTACCTGATATCACATGGAGTGAATTGAACTAGCTGAAGACTGGCATCTGTGATGCTGGGGACCTCCGGAGGAGGCTGAGATGGATCATCCACTCGGCACTTCTGGATGAAGATTGTTGCAAATGTTTCAGCCTTATCTTTTGCACTGATGTGCTGGGCTCCTCTATCATTGAGGATGGGGATATTTGTGGAGCCTCCTCCTCCTCTGGTGAGTTGTTTAATTGCCCACCACCATTCATAGCTGGATATGGCAGGACTGCAGAGCTTAGATCTGATCCATTATGAGATTGTGGGATTGCTTAGCTCTGTCTATCGTGTACTGATTCCACTGTTTGGCATGCAAGTACCCTTGTAGCTTCGCCAAATTGACACCTCATTTTTAAAGTATTTCTGGTGCTGCTCCTGGCATGTACTCCTGCCCCTTTGTTGCTTCATTATAATCTCTGGGCAGAATTTCCCGTGCTCATTGGCATCAGGTATCATGGTGGGCACAAGTGGATAATGTGGCGGGAAGGCCAGAAATCAGTTTCAAACCATTGTGAAACCAGTTTGCAATTGTCTGCTCTGCCTGTCAATGGTGGGCTACATTTCCCACCACCAGATGTTGGGAATGTCATTTTAATGCATCTGCCCATTATTATAAGGTCTGTTCACCTTATAAGCCTTGTCTATGGGCTGCTATGGATGATTGTGATGGGGGAGGCGAATGTCCAGTTGTGAGTGGGAGAGGAAGGTGTACAGGTGGGAGTGGGAGTGGGAGGTCTACTTTTGACTGGGAGAGGAAGGTGGACCTGTGGTGGTGAGGTGAGGATAAGAGGGAGGCCGCGATGGTGTAGGGGGGCAGGTGAGGTTGGGAGGGGGGAGGGAGTACAGGGGAGAAGGTTGTAATGACGAGGAATATGGCAACTGGGGAGGCAGGCATAGGTGGGGAAGAAGGTGTAAGGGAAGGAGTTCAGGGGAGAAGAGTCAGTGTGGAGGAAGGAATCTGGGTGGAGGAAGCAGTCCGGAGGGGGGGTAATGAGTCCAGAGTGGGGAAGGAGTCCAGGTGGTGGAAGGAGTCCGGATGTGGCAAAGAGTTCATGGGGAGGAAGGAGTAAGGGTGGAGTAAGGGGGCGGATGTCCAGGTGACTGTGCAGGGGAGGGGTCTGTGGAGTTGATGACTGCCTCCTGGGCAGCGAAATGAGAGTGGGCATGTTCGGAGGGAATGGTGAGAATGAGAGATGGCAGAAGGAGCTAGGAGGGCGGGAGGGTGAAGGTGTGACAATGGCGGTAGAAGGGGCAGCGAGGGTAATTGGTGGGGACTCGGAGGCAGACATGGACCTTGGGAGTGGGGAGGAGGACGGGGAGGTCAATGTGGATGGGGGTGGGATTCTCAGGAAGGTAGGGAATGTGCACGTTCACCTGGACATCCTGGAAAGAAATGGCTGGTCAGTGATGGTGGGCAAGTGGAAAGTGATGCCAGGGGGTCGACAGTGATGGGGGGAGGACATGGGTGACTGGGGGAGGGGAAGGTACGGGGGGAGCTGAAGACAAATTTTATCAGTACCAACTTGCAAAACAGAAAGTGAGCGGAGCCTTGTGTTGGGCGAGGTCAGCTGCTGCATGGGAGTGAGATCAGTGGGTGGGCAGAGATGCCGGTCAGCTCAGATGGACAACTGAAAGAGAACCCCAGCAGGCAGCATTGAAAATGCTCAGGACATTTAGGTGAGAGTGATCCAGGAAGTGTCTGCATGAGTGGGAGAATGCTTGCATGAGACTCCGAAAGGCCCTGCTACACACACCCTCCAGAATCATTTATGGGCTAGCTGTGTGCAGCTGAACTGATGGTTGGGGAGGGAGGATGAATGGGGAGGACTCGCGAAGCTTGTAAATGAAGCTGAAAGACAACATTGCACATTCCTCAGTGGAAGTGAATAGATCTTCAGATTGTAAAGTGACAAAATGTGTTCACCCGTGCAACCACTTGTGATCAGAAATTCTTAACTTTTCTAGACCTACCACTTCTTCAAGGTGCTGCCCTGACATTCGCAGCAGGGGTGGAGACAGCCTGTGTAATGGAGACAGCCTGTTGCCTCTGATGGCATGCATGCCATGCAGAGGCGAGGCTTTGAGGCTGTCCTCCTGTGGGCCAGCTGCTCCCTCTGCGGTGACAGAGGACAAGGTTGAGCGGCTCACAGGCAAAGGGGGGGACACAGGAAGAGAACAGCCTCTGAGATTCCTGAGTGGATGACCCAGGGCTGTCCAGCTGCTGCTCCTCCTCCCTTTGGATGCCCGGGGACCCTGGCCTGACTCCTCGAGGGGAAGGAGCCCCTGGAGGAACATTGAGGTGCCCTCTTGCGTTGCCACTGCAGGAACTCACCCATTGCTACCATGATGGAGTGCAGGTCTGCGCACGTCTCCACGTTCTGCTGAACCAGGGTCTCCATGGTGTCCGCCTTCCTCCCCATGGAGACCTTCATACACGCACATGTGGGCACCACTTCATCGGAGAGCAGGTGGGTGCACTCTGCCGACTCGTGATCCACTTTGTTGAGGCCTTCCAACAGCTCTGTTTGATGTTCCCCTTCCTTCTGCTGACTCTCCACGATGTGTTGGAAGGCCAAATTCAGAGGCTCATCATCTGACTTGGACCTCACAGATGCCTCTTTCCCAGCAGTCTTCCAAGTGCCAGGGAGCTCAACTAAACCTGCCTCCGCCTGCTGCAGACACGTGTCCGTGTGGTGACCACCAGATTGTGAACCTGACCAGCTCTAGGTCCCACCGAGGTGTGTGTCTCTGCACTGGTGGAGGGTGTGGGTAAGTGCTGTGACAGGTCTTCCAAGCTGCTTATTTCCAGCTCTTCAATGGAGGTGTCCTCTTGGCTGGAGGTGAGGATGTGGATAGAGCTGAGGGATTGGCTGGCTGAGGGTGTTGGTTATTTGGCAGAGCTCCCTGTGAACCAAAGTAGAGATAATTAGTGCAGCAGGATAAGGAGCATCCACAGTTGTGTTGAGAGAGGGGTGATGTGGTGCAGGATCCTCACGAGGATGCTCACCACCAAACTCACTGTCACCGCAGGCACAATCCACATTCTCAGCAGTCCGTGCGATGGCACACTCCTCAAAGTGAGTGAGGGGCCTAATGTGGGCCACTCCACTCCAAGTCTGGGACCTCTCCCTGCTGATGTGAGCCAGCTTCTCCTGCATTAAAACAGATGGAGAGAGTGTGAGCAGGACGCATGGCACTGTGTGGAATGTTTGTGTGGTGGGCGGAGTCATGGGCGGGATGAGGATGCAAACTCCAGAGGATATGAGCCTGAAGGAGATGTGAGAGTGTGTGAGAGAGTTAGTGGTGTTGCCTTTGAGGTGTGAGATTCCTGTAGATATATGATGGGTTTGTGAGTGTGTGAGCTGTGAGTGACTCGCCTTGGCGGAACGGATGAGACCATTCATCCTGTAGCGACACTGGGTGGCTGTCCTCTTTTACAGGGCATTGGCGCTGACCAATGCTGCCACCGCCTTCCATGCTGGATTGTTGACCATGCTTGTTGGCCTTTGCCCAGAGTGGGGCTAGAGCTTTCACTGTGTCCAGTAGGCACTCGAGGGAAGCATCACTAAATCTGGGGGCAGCATGTTTCCTCCCTTTGGCAGCCATCAGTTCCCAGCAGCTTCCTATCCTTTGAAGAGTGCTAGCTCTGTGCAGGGGCAGCCTTTAAATATGGCGCCTGGTTTAGTGGAGGCCTGAGGTCACAGCAGGGCCAGCGAAATAGAGGCCACTCTGCCAGCAACCTGGGGGTTTCCCGGGAATGCATGATTAATGAGGCAGGATCGGGGCAATACGATGTGAAAAGCTGCCATTGCGGCCAGTGGGTAAAACGTCCTTATTCCTGCTCACTACCTGGGACGATACCGCCCTCTATCTCTTTCATCATCCAGGAAGCTCTAGAATTGTTTGCCGTACCATCCTTCCTTGTGGGAATGAACGTTGACAGCACCTAAACTATCTCCTCCTCAAAGGCAGCCCATTGTTACGTTTACAGATTTGCCTGCCAATCTTTTATTCTAATTTATCTGGGCTTGATCTGTTCTCATGACCTTGAAGTTGACCCGCCCCCAATTGTTTATTCTTATTCTGGATTTCTCCTTGTCCTTTTCTATAGCCAGCCTAAACCTTATTGTACTCGGATCACCGCCCTCAAAATGTTTAATGAACACTTGATCCACCTTATTCTCCAGTGACAGATTCAGCAAAGTCTCATTTCTTGTTGGCCTGGAAAAATACTGACCAAGAAAATTTTCCTGAACACACTCAAGAAACTCTCCCATCTGTCTGCCCGTTATGCTATCACCATTACAGTGTATTTTAGGAGAATGACAGCCCCCATTATAACCATTGTATTATTCTTGCATCTTTGTTCATCCATATCTTTCCTGCTTTCTTCGTGGTGACCTGTGTCTGCAGCTCACCAATTTTACCACACTCCACACATCGAGCGCCATTTTTTTGCAACTAAGTGCAGTGGCAGGCGGGTTCCCCAGCAAGTATCCTGCTGCTCAGAATGGTAGGAAATCGCACCCGATTCTATGTTTGGAAACTAAATAATTATGCACAGGCGACTATCTCTCATCATGGCATCATGTACTCAAAGGATACAAGCTGTTCCACTACAGCTACAACACTGGCACCTACCCAGGTATGCCCTGTACACAAATCCAACCCGGCCAATTACTGCCCCATCACTCTACTCTCGATCATCAGTAAAGTGATGGAAGGGGTCATCTACAGCGCTATCAAGGGGCACTTCCTCAGCAATAACCTGCTCACTAACGTTCAGTTTGGGTTCCGCCAGGGTCACTCAGCTCCTGACCTCATTACAGCCTTGGTCCAAACATGGACAAAAGAGCTAAACTCCCGAGGTGAGCTGAGAGTGACTTCTCTTGACATCAAGGCAGCATTTGACTGAGTGTGGCATCAAGGAGCCCTACCAAAACTGAAGTCAATGGGAATCCGTTGGGGCGATGGGGGTAGGGGGTGGGGGGGTGGTGGCAGTGGGTGGGGAAACTGTCTGTTGGTTGGAGTCATACCTAGCACAGAGGAAGATGGTTGTGTTTGTTGGAGGTCAATCATCTCAGCTCCAAGACATCACCACGGGAGTTCCTCACGGTTGTATCCTCGGCCCAACCATCTTCAGCTGCCTCATTAATGACCTTCCTTTCATCATAAGGTCAGAAGTGGGGATGTTCACTGATGATTGCACAATGTTCAGTACCATTCGCACACAACTCAGATACTGAAGCAGTCCATATCCAAATGTAGCAAGACCTGGACAATATCCAGGCTTAGGCAGATAAGTGGCAATTAACATTCGCGCCACACAAGTGCCAGGCAATGACCATCTCCAACAAGAGAGAATCTAACCATTGCCCCTTGACATTCAATGGCATTACCATCACTGAATCCCCCACTATCAACATCCTGGGGTTACCACTGTCCTGAAACTGAACTGGACTTGCCATATAAATACTGTTGCTACAAGAGCAGGTCAGAGGCTAGGAATCCTGCGTAGAGTAACTCACCTCCTGACTCCCTAAATCCTATCCACCATCTACAAGGCACAAGTCAGGAGTGTGATGGAATACTCCCCACTTGCCTGGAAGAGTGCAGCTCCAACAACACTCAAGAAGCTGGACATCATCCAGGACAAAACAAAGTGCTTGATTGGCACCCCATCCACAAACATTCACTTCCTTCACCACTGACATACAGTGTACCATCCACAAGATGCACTGCAGGAACTCACCAAGGCTCCTCCGAGAGCACCTTCTAAACCCTCGGCTGCTACCATTTAGGAGGACAGGGCAGCAGATAGATGGGAACACCACCGCCTAGAAGTTCCCCTCCGAGTCATTCACCATCCTGACTTGGAAATCTATCACCGTTCCTTCGCCATCACTGAGTCAAAATCCTGGAACTCCCTTTCTAACAGCACTATGGGTGCACCTACACCACAGAGACTGCAGTGGTTCAAGAAACCATCTTCTCAAGGACAATAAATGCTGGCCTAGCCAGTGACGCCCACTTCCCGTAAATGAATTTTAAAAAATCTCCACTTGCCCTCTCACTTAACTTGTTTGTATCCCTTTGCAAGCTCCTTACGTCCTCTTCACAATTTATTTTCCTACCTAACTTTATGTCATCAGCAAATTTAGCCATCATACGTTTGGTCCCTTCATCCATATCATTGAAATAAATTGTAAATAGTTGAGGCCACAGCACCGATCCCTGTGGCATACCACTCGTCTCATCTCACCAAGCATTTATGCCAATGCTCTGTTTCCAGTTGGGTAACCAATCCTCTATCCATGCTAATATGTTACTGTTTCCACCATGAGCTCCCATTTTACATAACCTTTGATGTGGCACATTGTCAAATGCCTTCTGGAAATTGAAGTACAGCACATCAACTGGTTTCCCTTTATCCACATTGCTTGCTCCTTCCTCAAACAACTCCAATAAATTAGAGTGGTTTCCCTTTCACAAAACCACGTTGAGTCTGCCTTATCATGTTAAGTGCCCCTCTATAAACTTCCTAATAATAGATTCCAGCAATT
Source organism: Isurus oxyrinchus (assembly GCA_026770705.1). Taxonomy (NCBI): domain Eukaryota; kingdom Metazoa; phylum Chordata; class Chondrichthyes; order Lamniformes; family Lamnidae; genus Isurus; species Isurus oxyrinchus. Next base: position 84,128,023 of record JANJGN010000017.1, read on the forward strand.
TCCATATAACCGATGTTAGGCTAACTGGCTTGTAGTTTCCTGCTTTCTGTCTCCCTCCTATCTGAAATAGAGGAGTCACATTCACTATTTTCCAATCCGATGGGACCTTCCCAGAATCTAGGGAATTTTGGAAAATTAAAACCATTCCATCTACTATCTCAGCTGCCATTTCTTTTAAGACCCTGGGATGAAGCCCATCGGGACCTAGGGACTTGTAAACTTTTACTTCTAATAATTTTCTCAGTACCCTTTCCTTGATGATTATAAGTGTTTTAAGTTTCTCCCTCCCTTTCAGCTTCTGATTCACAATTATTTCTGGGATGTTATTTGTATCCTCTAACAGGAACACAGATGCAAAATGACTGTTTAATTCATCCGCCATTTCTTTATTTTCCATTATCAAATCCCCAGACTCACTCTCTAGAGGACAAATGCTCATTTTACTTACTCTTATCCTTTTTAAATACCTGTAGAAACTCTATATGCTTTTATATTTCTAACTAGCTTTCTCTTTCACTCTAATTTCTCCCTCTTTATTAATCTTTTAGTCATTCTTTGTTGTTCTTTATATTCTGTCCAATCTTCTGACCTACCACTCAGCTTTGAGGAATGATATATATTTTTCTTTCAAGTTGATATTGTCTTTAACTTCTTTTGTTAGCCACGGATGGTGTGTCCTTCGTTTAGAGTCTTTTTTTCTCACTGGAATGTATCTTTTCTGAATATTCTGAAATATCTCCTTAAATGTTGGTCACTGCATCTATCCCTATCCCTTAACCTAATTTCCCAGTTCACTTCAGCCAGCTCTACCTTCATGCCCTCATAATTGACCTTATTTAAGTTTAAAACACTAGTCTTAGATCCTCTCCTCTCCCTCAAACTGAATGTGAAATTCGAACATATTATGATCACTGCTACCTCGAGGTGCCTTCACTATGGGGGCCAAATGACATCCTTGTGTAATCTTCGTTCATTCTATGGTTCTATAACCTCCCTTTTCTCTCCAAAGTCCTTTGAACATGTTGTTGCCTCCCAAATCCATTCTCATCGTTCCCAGATTTCCATGTTTGAATCCCTCTCATCAGGTTTCTGCCCCTTCCACAGTACTGTAACAGCTCTCATTGAAGTCACAAGTGACAGCCTACGTGACTCTGACAAAGGTAAACTATTCCTTCTTAACCTGCCTCCAGCCTTTGATGCAGTTGGCCACACCATTCTCATCCGCCACCTCCCTACTGTCATCCTGCATGGGTCTGCTCTTACCTGGTTCCATTCACACCTATCTAATCATAGCCAGATAATGACTTGCAATGGTTTCTCTTCCTGTTCCTGCACCGTTACCTCTGGTGTAACCCAAGGTTCATTCCTTGGCCCCCGCCTATTCGTCATCTACATCCTGCACTCGGTGATATAATCGGAAAGCGCAGGGTTAGTTTGCACATGTATGTCGATGACACTCAGCTCTCTTGACTCCTCCACTATTGCTAAATTATCAGACTGCTTACTCAACATAGTACTGGATGAGCAGAAAATTCCTCCATTTAATATTGGGTAGACAGGACCCATTGTTTTTGGTCACAGAATCACAGAATCACACAGGCAGAAGAAGACCTTCGGCCCATCGAGTCTGCACCAACACGTGAGAAACACCTGACCTACATACCTAATCCCATTTACCAGCACTTGGCCCATAACCTTGAATGTTGTGATGTGCCAAGTGCTCATCCAGGTACTTTTTAAAGGATGTGAGGCAACTCGCCTCCACCACCCTCCCAGGCAGCGCATTCCAGACCGTCAACACCCTCTGGGTAAAAAGGTTTTCCTCACATCCCCCCTAAACAACCTGCCTCTCACCTTGAACTTATGTCCCCTTGTGACTACCCTTCAATTAAGGGGAGCAGCTGCTCCCTATTCACCCTGTCCATGTCCCTCATAATCTTGTACACCTCGATCAGGTCGCCCCCTCACTCTTTTCTGCTCCAACGAAAACAACCCAAGTCTATCCAACCTCTCTTCATAACTTAAATGTTTCATCCCTGGTGAATCTCCTCTGCACCCACTCCAGTGCAATCACATCCTTCTATAATGTGGCGACCAGAACTGCACACAGTACTCCAGCTGTGGCCTCACAACTCCAACATGACCTCCCTACTTTTGTAATCTATGCCTCGATTGAGAAAGGCAAGTGTCCCAAATGCCTTTTTCACCACCCTACGAATATGTCCCTCTGCCTTCAGAGATCTATGGACACACACGCCAAGGTCCCTTTGTTCCTCAGAACTTCCTAGTGTCATGCCGTTCACTGAATACTTCCTTGTCAAATTACTCCTTCCAAAGTGTATCACCTCACACTTTTCAGGATTAAATTCCATCTGCCACTTATCTGCCCATTTGACCATCCCGTAGCCTTCCTGTAGCCCAAGACACTCAACCTCACTGTTATCCACCTGACCAATCTTTCTGTCATCCCTAAACTTACTAATCCTACTCCCCACATAGTCAACTATGTGGTTTATATAAATGACGAATAATAGGGGACCCAGCACAGATCCTTGTGGTACGCCACTGGACACAGGCTTCCAGTCACTAAAGCATCCTTCTGTCATCATCCTCTGTCTCCTACAGCTAAGCCCTGCCTGTCCCTCCATCCCCACCCTTTCTTCCAATCCCAACCCCAGCCGTGTATTCACTATACCCCCTGACCTTCCCCTCTCCGATGCTGAACGTTCAGTGCTCAGCAAAGGATTAGTTTCATACCCTTACGCCCTCACCTCAATGAATTTCGGGCTCGGCATGATACTGAACTCTTCTTCCGCCGTCTTCGTCTCCGGGCTCACTTCTTTGGGCAGGAGTCCTCTCCCAGTTCAACGGATCCTTTTACCCATCTCCAATATTCTCCCTCCACCTGGACCCCTCCCTCTGGATTCTTACCTTCTCTCGATCTTTTCATTGAGAACTGTCGGCGCGACATTAGTTGTCTCAATTTCTCTGCTCCTCTCACCCATTCTAACCTGTCTCTCTCTGAACTTACTGCACTCCATTCTCTCAGGTCCAACCCTGACATTGTCATCAAACCCGCTGACAAGGGTGGTGCTGTTGTTGTCTGGCGCACTGACCTCTACCTCGCGGAGGCTGAGCTTCAACTCGCAGACACTTCCTCCTACCTCTCCCTGGACCATGACCCCACCACTGAACATCAAGCCATTGTTTCCAGGACTGTCACTGACCTCATCTCCTCTGGGGATCTCCCTCCCACAGCTTCCAACCTGATAGTCGCCCAACCTCGGATGGCCCGCTTCTAACTCCTACCCAAAATCCACAAACAGAACTGCCCCGGTAGACCGATCGTCTCAGCTTGCTCCTGCCCCACAGAACTCATTTCTCGTTATCTTGACTCCCTTCTCTCTCCTCTTGTCCAGTCCCTTCCCACCTACATCCGTGATTCCTCTGACACCTTACGTCACATCAACAATTTCCAGTTCCCTAGTCCCAACCGCTTCCTCCTCACCATGGACCTCCAATCCCTCTACACCTCCATCCCCCACCAGGATGGTCTGAGGGCCCTTAGCTTCTTCCTCGAACAGAGGCCCGAACAATCCCCATCCACTACTACTCTCCTCCGTCTGGCTGAACTTGTTCTCACGCTGAACAATTTCTCCTTCAACTCCTCTCACTTCCTCCAAATAAAAGGTGTGGCTATGGGTACCCGCATGGGCCCCAGCTATGCCTGTCTCTTTATGGGGTATGTGGAACATTCCTTGTTGCAGTCCTACTCCGGCCCCCTTCCACAACTTTTTCTCCGGTACATCGATGATTACTTCGGTGCCGCTTCATGCCCTCATCGGGACTTGGAAAAATTTATTAATTTTGCTTCCAATCTCCACCCCTCCATCATTTTCACGTGGTCCATCTCTGACACTTCCCTTCCCTTCCTTGACCTCTCTGTCTCAATCTCTGGTGATAGACTGTCCACCAATATCCATTACAAACCCACCGACTCCCACAGCTACCTCGACTACAGCTCCTCACACCCCACTTCCTGTAAGGACTCCATCCCATTCTCTCAGTTCCTTCGCCTTCGTCGCATCTGTTCCGATGATGCTACCTTCAAAAACGGTTCCTCTGACATGTCCACCTTCTTCCTTAACCGAGGTTTTCCACCCACGGTCGTTGACAGGGCCCTTAACCATGTCCGGCCCATATCCCGCGCATCCGCCCTCACGCCTTCTCCTCCCTCCCAGAAACATGATAGGGTCACCCTTGTCCTCACTTATCACCCCACCAGCCACCGCATTCAAAGGATCATCCTCCGCCATTTCCGCCAACTCCAGCATGATGCCATCACCAAACACATCTTCCCTTCACCCCCCTTATCAGCATTCCGTAGGGATCGCTCCCTCCGGGACACCCTGGTCCACTCCTCCATCACCCCCTACTCCTCAACCCCCTCCTATGGCACCACCCCATGCCCACGCAAAAGATGTAACACCTGCCCCTTCACTTCCTCTCTCCTCACCGTCCATGGGCCCAAACACTCCTTTCAAGTGAAGCAGCATTTCACTTGCATTTCCCCCAACTTAGTCTACTGCATTCGTTGCTTCCAATGCGGTCTCCTCTACATTGGAGAGACCAAACGTAAACTGGGCGACTGCTTTGAAGAACACCTGCGGTCTGTCCGCAAGAATGACCCAAACCTCCCTGACGCTTGCCATTTTAACACTCCACCCTGCTCTCTTGCCCACATGTCTGTCCTTGGCTTGCTACATTGTTCCAGTGAAGCCCAACGCAAACTGGAGGAACAACACCTCATCTTCTGACTAGGCACCTTACAGCCTTCCGGACTGAATATTGAATTCAACAACTTTAGGTCGTGAGCTCCCTCCCCCAGCCCCACCCCCTTTCTGTTTCCCCCTTCCTTTTTTTTCCAATAAATTATAAAGATTTTCCTTTTCCCACCTATTTCCATTATATATAAAAAAACACCCCCACTAGAGCTGTACCTTGAATGCCCTGCCATCCATTCTTAATTAGCACATTTGTTTAGATAATATCACCAACTTTAACTTTAACACCTATGTGTTCTATTGTTCTATTGTTGTTGACATCTTTTGATGATCTGCTTCTATCACTTCTTTTTTGTCCATTCAACCACACACCCCCCACCCCCCACCTCTCTCTCTCTCTCTCTCTCCGCCCCCCACACACACACCTTAAACCAGCTTATATTTCAACTCTTTCTTGGACTCGAACTCAAGTTCTGTCGAAGGGTCATGAGGACTCGAAACGTCAACTCTTTTCTTCTCCGCCGATGCTGCCAGACCTGCTGAGCTTTTCCAGGTAATTCTGTTTTTGTTTTGGATTTCCAGCATCTGCAGTTTTTTTGTTTTTAAGCCAATTTTGAATCCACCTTATCAAATTACCCTGTATTCCATGTGCATTTGCCTTCTTTATAAGTCTCTCATGTGGGACCTTGTCAAAGGCTTTTCTGAAATCCATATAAACTACATCAACTGCACTACCCTCATCTACACACCTGGTCACCTCCTCAAAAAATTCAATCAAATTTGTTAGGCATGACCTCCCTCTGACAAAGCCATGCTGACTATCCCTGATCAAACCTTGCCTCTCCAAGTGGAGATAGATTCTCTCCTTCATAATTTTCACCAATAGTTTCCCTACCACTGACGTGAGACTCACTGGTCTGTAGTTCCCTGGCTTATCTCTACAACCCTTCTTAAATAGCGGAACCACAATCTCCAGTCCTCTGGCACCTCCCCTGTGGCCAGAGAGGAATTAAAAATTTGAGTCAGAGCCCCTGCGATCTCCTCCCTTGCCTCCCTCAGCAGCCTGGGACACAAATCATCCAGACCTGGAGATTTGTCCACTTTTAAGCCTGCCAACACCTCCAATACCTTGTCACTCCCTATATCAATTTGCTCAAGAACTTCGCAGTCTCTCTCCCTGAGTTTGATACCTTCACCCTCGTTCTCTTGGGTGAAAACGGATGTGAAGTATTTATTCAACACTCTACCGATGTCGTCTGACTCTACCCATAGATTGCCCCCTTGGTCGCTAATGGGCCCTACTGGGCCCTACTCTTTCCCTGGTTATCCTCTTCCCATTGATATACTTATAGAATATATTGGGATTTTCTCTACTTTTACCAGCCAGAGCTTTCTCATATCCCCTCTTTGCTCTCCTAATTGCTTTCTTAAGCTCCACCCTGCTCTTTCTATACTCCACTAATGCCTCTGCTGACAAGCTCCCCTTGTACTTGTTAAAAGCCTCTCTTTTCTTTCTCATCGTATCCTGAATATCTCTGGTCATCCATGGTTCTCTGGGCTTGTTAGTCCTTCCTATCACCCTAGAGGGAACATGTTGAGCTTATACCCTCCCCATTTCCTTTTTGAACACCCCCCCACTGCTCTTCTGTAGGTTTCCCCATAAGTAGCTGTTCCCAGTCTACCTTGACTTGATCCTGCCTTATTTTACTAACATCTGCTCTCCCCCAGTCCAAAATATTTTTTTGCAACTTGTCTATTTCTTTGTCCATAACAAGCTTAAACTGTACCATGTTGTGGTTGCTATCACTAAAATGCTCCCCCACCACCACCTCACCCACCTGCCCGGCTTCATTCCCCAGAATTAGGTCCAGCACTGTGCCCTGCCTTGTTGGACCCTCTACATATTGACCTAAAAAGTTCTCCTGTACACATTTCAAGAAATCCACTCCATCCAAGCCCTTAATACTATGTCTATCCCAATTAATGTTGGTAAATTGAAATCACCTAATATTGTTATTGTTTTTACGCATCTTCACAAATTGTGCACATATTTGCTCCTCAATTTCCCACTGACTATCTGGGGGTCTATAATAAACACCTAACATTGTGGTTGCCTCTTTTTTATTCCTAAGCTCTACCCACAAAGCTTCATTCAATGCCTCCTCCAAGATATCATCTCTCCTTATTGCAGTAACTGACTCCTTAAATAATAATGCAATGTCTCCTCCTATTTACCCCCTACCCTGTCTCACTGGAAGATTCTATATCCCGGAATGTTGAGCTGCCAATGCTGCCCCTCTCTCAACCACGTCTCTGTGATGGCTACTATATCACAATTTCACGTGTCAATCCTCACCCTTAACTCATCCGTTTCACCTGTAATACTCCTGGCATTAAAGCAGAGGCCATCCAGCCTTGCCTTACTCCCTTGAAACTTATGCAGCTGTACTCCCTCTGACTTGATTGTTTTACTGTACTATGATGTGTCCCTATTCTGCTAACATTCTGTGTCCCCTCCCCCTGCTGAATTAGTTTAAACTCCTCCCAACAGCACTAGCAAACCCACCCGCAAGGATGTTAGTCCCACTCTGGTTCAGATGTAGACCGGCCCGGTTGTACAGGTCCCACTTTCCCCAGAAATGGTCCCAGTGATCCAGGAACCTAAACCCCTCCCTCCTGCTCCAACTCTTAAGCCACGTATTCATCTGTACTATTCTCCTATTTCTGTGCTTGCTAGCACGTGGCACTAGGATAGATCCAGAGATTACAACCCAAGAGGTCCTGCTTTTCAGTCTGCTGCCTAAATCCCTGAATTCATTATGCAAGACCTCATCCGTCTTTCTACCTATGTCATTGGTACCAATATATACCAATGCCCTGCAGCCGTTCAGTGACATCCCGGACCCTGACACCAGGGAGGCAACACAGCATCCTGGATTCACATTGACGGCCGCAGTGGTCCCTGCTCCAAACTCCGTTTCCCAACTCTGACTTTATCCCTCTCACTGGCAACAGTCTGAGGTTAAACCAGTCTGTTCACAATTTTGGTGTAACATTTGATCCTGAGCTAGGTTCTGAATTCATACTTGTACTATCTCTAAGACTGTCTATTTCCACCTTTGCATCATTGTTCAACTTATCTTCTGTCTGAGTTCATCTGCTCCTGAAATCCTCATCCATGCTGTAAGAATGGATGTTATTTTTTTTTAATATTTTTGAGGAATACTGTGTTATTCTGTGAAGAGGGCTGACTGTGTAAATGATTTAATTCAGCTGGGGAAAGGGCAATAGAAGACAGGATGTCTGGGGGGTTTAAAACATGAAAAGCATAGAGGTGATCGGTTTGAGGTACAAGTGAATAGGTTGGATCTAACATTTCTGTTTTTAAATAAGTTGAGAGTTTGTTTGAATATCAAAGGAGAATCAGAGGCGAAAAGAAACATGCTTGCATCTTGCAGGAGTTCCAAAGATAAATAGAAGAGAGTAGATTACATTTTATTGACCTGGAAGTAGAGACAAAATAGAAACATGAAAGATTTGCTATTTGGAACGATTTGAGTTTCAAAGAGGTGTGAGAACAATGGAACATGAGAAGAAATGGGGGAAAAGGTAGTCTTCAATTACTGTGGAACGCTTAGGGGATAGTTGGTAGCTGTTGGTCATTCGCTGTAGTTCTAGGCTAGGAGAAGATGCAGTTTGAATTAGCCTTCTAGTCATGCCAGAAAAGCCTTGGGCAGCAAAAAGCAGTTTTGTTCTGAAGTTTTGGATTTCGCAGCAGAGTGGGAGAGAGTTTAAGAAGTCATGTGGTTTGCTTTATTAAAGCTACAGCCTTGGGTAACATCAATGGATTTTTATAGCTATAAGGGAGTGTTGCCTGGAAGGTATTTACTTGTGGGTCTGGCCAAGTGGGGAGCCCTTTGGGGGAATGTTTTGGAGGACTAATTTTAACTGTGTAACTGTAACCTTGTGAGCTTAAGTTTTCTTTCATCCTTGTTAATAAAACTTTTACTTTTAATTTTTAAAATCCCAAAAGTGTTGTTACTGGGCTTCTTGCTGCTGAGATCAGTATGTTGTCTGCTTATTTTCAGAATACAAAAAAAAGGTATGGCCCATAAGCCAAGTTTCCCTCTGGGATTTGGTTTGTGCAATATTTAACATCAGTGTGGTCATAACAATGCCATCGCTACCTCTGGACTTGACTATTCCAACGCTCTCCTGGCTGGTCTCCCACATTCTATCCATGTAATCTTCAGGTCATCAAAAACTCTGCTGCTCATGTCTTAACTTACAACAAGTCCTATTCCCATGTGCTCAGTGACCCACACGAGCTAACGGTCAGGAAGCGTCTTGACTTTAAAATTTTCATCCTTATTTTCAAATCCTTCAGTGATCTCGACCCTATCTCTGTAATCTCCTTCAGCCTCACAACTCCGAGATATCTGCAGACCTCTAATTCTGGCCTGTTGTACATCCCCAATTATAATTGCTCCACCATTGGTAGCTGGCCTTCAGTTGCCTGGGCCCCAAGTATTGGAATTCCCTCCCTACACCTGTCCGACTCCCCACCTCATTTTGCTTTTTAAAATCTCTCTTTATCGAAGCTTTTGGTCATCTAACCTAATATCTCCTTATGTTGCTCAGTGTTCTACTTTGTTTTATAATGCTCCTGTGTAGGCACATGTCATTACTTTAAAGGCACCATATACATGTAAATTGTTGTTGTTCTATCCATTGCTTAGCTCTCATAATAACACTGAATGTTCAGGTCTTGACGGTAACGTGCTTTTAATGAAAGGGATGAAGCATCCTTTAGAGTCTCTTAGCCCCAATGTGTCAGCCTAGATTACGTGCTCAAGTCTCTGGAATGGGCTTCTAAATCAGAGATGAGAATGAAACGCTCAGCCAAGCTGCCTGTAGATTGAAACACATTTGCAGACCTGCTCAGTTAATGACATGTAGTTAACTTGCTCAATCTGTACCAGCTGCTGGTGCTCCCAATCTAGCAATCAGTTGCTTCATCAAAGAGAGCTGGATTAAAACTTCATTAATGCGGAAAACATATCGTGCCCTTGACCCCTCTACTTAGCAGCCATGGAGTGGAAAGTAAATGTTTTCATTTCTGATAGAATAGAGTGCTCTGTGTTTCTGATTACAAAGCAAAGCTATTGAAAGTCATTTACTCAACTGAAAGGTCAGCAAATGGAAGAGAATGGCAGGTTCTGGTGCCTTTCCCTGCTTAAATCACAAACTGATAGATTATACACTCGGTTTTGTGAATTTGTACCCTGAAGAGTGTTAGCGCTAAACACTGAACTGCTCTTTGTACCATCCCCATCAAACACTCCCAGGACAGGTACAGCACGGGGTTAGATACAGAATAAATCTCCCTCTACAATGTCCCCATTAATCACTCCCAGGACAGGTACAGCATGGGGTTAGATACAGAGTAAAGCTCCCTCGACACTGTCCCCGTCAAACACTCCCAGGACAGGTATAGCATGGGATTAGATACAGAGTAAAGCTCCCTCTACATGGTCCCCATCAAACATTCCCAGGACAGGTACAGCAAAGGGTTAAGATATGGTATTGTTGCCTTTACACTGTCCCCATCACACACTTCTTGGGCAGATTTTTCAGATTAGAGGGAAGATACCCCCAGGGGTCAGGGTTAGAACCACTATTCTTTTTGATATATATAAAAGATATTCAGGGCTTTACTTAAAAGTTTGCAGATGACACAAGGCTTGAAAATGGAATAAATAATGGGGATGATAGTAAGACTCTTCAGAAAGATAGATAAACTGATGAAATGGGAATACGTGTGACTGAGGAAACAATGTAGAGAATTGTGAAGTGTTGCATTTTGGTAGCAAGATTGAGGAACGGCAATATATTGCAAAATGTTAAAGGGAGTGTCGCAACAGAGAAATAGGGTATATGTACACAAATCTTTGAAAGTGGCTGGACAAGGCTGTTAAAAAAGCATATGGAATCCATGGATGGAATCTCGTGGAGGAGTTGGTGGTCTCAACTGCCAGGGCCTCCTTTCAGGAAAGCTTGTCGTATTTTGTGTCAATTAGGCGCTTGGCAGGCCAGTAGTGGGCCCACCCTTGGTATCAAGGAACCAGGGGGAGAGGAGAGGGTGGGCGCGGTGGGTGAGAGAGACACGCCTGCCAAGAAATGCTGGCTAATCAGTGGCTGGCAGCTCCACTGAATGGCAATGCCATCAGGGAGGCAGTGGCTGCTGCTGGTACCACACCCACTTGACTCAGCTTGAGGAGGGTCAAGGCACAGGTGAGTGACAGGAAGGAGATAGTAAGGGAGTGGGGGGGTGGAGTTGGAGCAAGGGCAGGGGGTGGCTATAGGTGAAGAAATTTCCTTGGAAGCAGCTTCAAGTTGGTTTGCCTCTTGTGCTCCCCACATGGTAACCTCCCGAGCGCAGCTGGGTTAATATGAGTGGTGGCAGCATGAGGTCCTTAAGTGGGCATTCATTTCCTACTTAAGGCCCTCAGTTGGCAGCGGGTTGAAAGGCTGTCCACAGGCCTTCCTGCGCGGACTTCATCAGGGTGGAGGTGCCACCCTCCCACTTGATTAAATGCCCTTCCCCCACCACAGAACTCACCACGGGGGAGGGCACAAAACTCCACTTGACTTTATTAATAAAGGCATGTCCTAAAACCTTTATATAACACTAGGTAGGCATCAGCTAGAGGGTTTTGTTCAATCCTAGGTACTGTTCAATTCAAGGCATTACACTTTAGGGATGTCAAGGTGCTGGAGAAGGTGCAGCAGAGATTTCCTGGGATGGTGCCAGGATGAGAGAGCTCAGTTAATGTGGAGAGACAGGAGAAGCTGAGATTGTTCTTGGAGCAGAGAAGGTTAAGGGCATTTAATACAGATGTTCAAATCATGAAGGATTTTGATAGAGTAAATAAGGAGGAACTGTGTTCCCAGTGGCAGAATGGTCAGTAACCAAATTTAAGGTAATTAACAAAAGAACAATGAGAAAACATCGTTTTAAACGGCAAGTTCTGTGATCTGGAACGCGCTGCTTGAGAGGACAGTGGAAGCTCATTCAAAAGGGAATTTAATTTTTACATGAAGGGAAAAGGCAATTAGAGAGTTATGGATAAAGACCAGCCGAGCGGGACTAACTGGATAGTTCTACCAGCTGGGCTGAATGGTCTCTTTCTGTGCGGAGTGCGTCCACAGATTCCTGACAATGACCTTCATTCTTTATTGTGCCTCTCAGGTCACTAAACACTTCACAGCTAATCAAGTATTTCTGAAATGCAGCTTGTAGGGAAATGTAGTATCCAAGTTAAATTAAGCCAGAGCCTACAAACAACAATGAGATAAGGAGCCATGAAAAGAATATTAACCAGTACTGGGAAGAACCTACCTGCTCTTCTCTGAAAATTGACAAGGGATTTTTTACATCCACCTAGGTAATCAAATTTGCCAACTCTACATGGAGATAGGCCTTGAGATCTGAGGTTTTGACCACCTGACATCTGATCATGTGATACCACATCACAGAACATATGACTTTGACAAATATTATTGCATTTACCTTATGAAGGTTCCATCTTCAATTCAAGAATTTTGTTCCTGGTTTCATGCCAGCAGCTGTTGTACAAGGAACTCCAAGAACCAAGCAACTGCCCATGAACAGGCGAAGAGAAGAAAACAAGGATAGACTGAGGTGGGAAGAGGGTGGGAGAAGGGTGACAGAGGGTGGGTGCTGGGGAGGGAAATAATTGACAGAGGGGAAACAAGGGCCAGAGTTTTGTCAGTGGCACACTGTTCCTGACAGTGGGTGTCACTTCTACTCTCCTACCTTTTTCCATCTCCCACACGATTCCAATTAAAACTTAAAAGTGCTGGTGGTGTGCACGGGAAACACGTGTGATTCTGTGGCAGAGGAAGCTTTTCAGTGGTGAAGCCCACTGTCAGCTGACAATGCTCGAGTTATGGGGGGGGGGGGGGGGGGGGGGGGGGGGGAGGGTGGGGGGTTATAAACGAGCCTCCTGTTCAAATAGGGAGGCTCTTCATCACTGCCACAACTTTCCTGCCCAGCTCTATTGCCATTAACATAAGACTTACTGAGAGCACAAAGGTGGCATGGGCATTTTTAAAATTTAAATTTCACTTGTAAATATTTCAATGGTTTCACTTTATTCTTATGAATCGTCACCTTACTAACCAAAGTTATTTATTGCGACTAGTTTAGTCACAGAGCTAAATGTACAGACAGGCCTCATGGTTGGCATGTATTGAGGGTTACAGGGGAGTTAGGGACATTTCTTTATTGTGAAAGAAACAATGATGCATTATTGCATTCGCTCTTTATTGAATGTTCATGTTAGTGTCTGGTGTTGTACTGGCCATTCTTGCAGGCCTCAGCTGGTCCTCCCATCTATGTATTGTAAAGGACAAGATCACTCTCAATGGGGATAATTGAAATGTTGTTAGGACTTTGCCAGCCAACGCCCTGAGATTGATCCGCAAACGGACAGTACCGCCCTATAGCCCCTTCATTTTCTTACCTTGACTGACTGCTCCTACCACCCCACACACACCCCCCACCACACCAAGGACACCAGGTTCTTCCTACTTCACTCCACCATGCCCCCAACCCCACTCCACACACTCTTCCCCCCTCCCCAACTTCCTCACCATTGACTTGCCCTCGCTGATCTCGAGCTTCCATGCAAGCTACCATTCTCCTGCTCCCCTCCCTTGTGCTGTAGAGTTCAAAAAGGAAAACCACTGACCTCAGACACAACTGCACAGTCGACCTTCAAACAAATCTGAACTGGGTGTGATGAGATTCTCGTGCGCTATTGACTTTATATAAAAACGTTTACCCTGATGACTATTCATGGCATGTAAATATATGAGCCTGCCACAGGCCGGCCTGAGACTCAACATGCTGCAAACATGCTATTGACTTTATCTCTGCATCTCAACCTGCCGGTGGGAAATCAAAATTTCACATCCCACCTAATTCACTCACCCTGCACGCCATGTTTCCCGCTATTGTGTGATCCATAAAATCCCCCTAGAGATGAGAGGAACTTTGATTTCACCAGCAAATAATAGTAACTCACTGAAAATGCACTGATAAACAATAGTAGCACATGATTGTAAACTCAGTTACACACCAGCATTGCTAAACGAGTCTCTGGAATCAGATCAATATAGCAAGCTTTTCATATGGTAACAGAGATTAAAGAGTAGGAGAACATTTGGCCTCAGTGCCTGTACTTGCAACTCTCCTGTAGCCTCATTCTCTCTGACCACCTTATACATCTCTTCAAATGCTCACTCCATTTCATTTCCACGTTAAGGTTTAGTCTCTGCCTTAATAGCTGCTTGTGATTAAGAGCATGGGTAGAATGTTACACCTCACAGGCGGGCGTGTGCCCAACCCAAACAGACGTGAAATAATGTGAGATGGCGTCAGATGAGCGTCCCCACGTCATCCCACACACGAGCAATCTTCAGGTCAGCGGGTGTGCTTGGCAGTCGGAAGCGCATCTGCCAACAATTAAGTGGGCAATTAAGCCCATTAAGGAGGCAATTGAAAGAGATTTTTTGTGGCCCTTCCACTTTTCTGGTTGGCGGACAGGCCAATCGGCCTTTATATTTTTGCTCAAACCTCGATCCAGGGTGGGATGAAATCTCTGTGGGGAAATAAAATCAGATACCTGGGGACTGGTTTTTTATGAGGTTTGTTTTCAGGTGCTTGACTGTGCTGCATGGATATATTTTGCAGCATAGTCGTTGTTTGGTCTATTCTGTAGGGTGGAATCACTCACCAGCACCCGCGGTGACATCGGTGCCTGCCCTCTCCCCCCCAACCCACTGGCAGTGATGAGCCTTTCTCAGCACACGTTTCAGGCTGGCTGCCCGTTAATTGGCCAGCCAGAGTGAAATCGGGGTCCAGGGCCATTTCCCATCTGCTCCCGGGCCCGCCAATTGCTCATGCCCAATGAGCGAAAAGTTCAGGCCCGTGTTCTAATAGCCCTCCGTTTGAGATCTATCCAGGAATGTTCCCCAGACCCTGTGGAAAACCTCCCTTCTCCTGATCACTGTTCCCCATTACACTGACCCCCATCCGGGCCCCAATTCTTCACGATTACCAGGAATTATCCTGAAGGCTTCCAGGTTGTTGAGCCAGAAACAGAGAAATATGATAATGAGAGTCTGCTATTAAATTCAGCTTCTACAGCACCATCTTGTCAGGGTTTCAACTGACACCCCCCTCTCCCCCAATCTCCAGGCTTACAACAAAATATTATTTATATACTGCCTTTAAGATAATAATCCCAAGGTGCTTCACAGGAACAATATAAAGCAAAATATAACACAAACTACATAAGAAGTTATGATGTCAAATGACTGAAAGTTAGTTCAAAAGTTTTAAGGAATGTATTAAAGGAGGAAGGAGATGTAGGGAAGTGGAGAGGTTTAGGAAGAGAGTTCAAGTGTTTGAAAATGAAGGAGACCCAATTCCAAGTTACCCTTCCTCTCTCCCGAGCCCCCGTTCCCCAGTCTCTCCCGTTCCCCAGTCTCTCCCAAGCCCTCAATCCTCAGTCTCTCCTGAGTTTCCGTTCCCGGCTCTCCCGAGTCCCCGTTCCCCAGTCTCTCCCGAGTCCCCGTTCCCCAGTCTCTCCCAAGTCCCCGTTCCCCAGTCTCTCCTGAGTCCCCATTCCCCAGTCTCTCCTGAGTCCCCATTCCCCAGTCCTCATTCCCCAGTCTCACCTGAGTCCCCGTTCCCCAGTCTCTCCTGAGTCCCCATTCCCCAGTTTCTCCTGAGTCCCCATTCCCCAGTCCTCATTCCCCAGTCTCTCCTGAGTCCCCATTCCCCAGTCCTCATTCCCCAGTCTCACCTGAGTCCCCGTTCCCCAGTCTCTCCTGAGTCCCCATTCCCCAGTTTCTCCTGAGTCCCCATTCCCCAGTCCTCATTCCCCAGTCTCTCCTGAGTCCCCGTTCCCAAGTCTCTCCTGAGTCCCCATTCCCCAGTCCCCGTTCCCCAGTCTCTCCTGAGTCCCCGTTCCCCAGTCTCTCCCAAGTCCCCGTTCCCCAGTCTCTCCCGAGTCCCCATTCCCTAGTCTCTCCCGAGTCCCCATTCCCCAGTCTCTCCCGAGTCCCCATTCCCAAGTCTCTCCCGACTCCCCATTCCCGAGTCTCTCCCGAGTCCCCATTCCTGAGTCTCTCCCGAGTCCCCATTCCCCAGTCTCTCCCGAGTCCCCATTCCCCAGTCTCTCCCGAGTCCCCATTCCCCAGTCTCTCCTGAGTCCCCATTCCCTAGCCTCTCTTTCTCTCTCCTGGGAACCCACAATCCCAACTTCTGGTTCCCCAATCCCAAGCCTCCATGTCCCCCAAGCTTCCTTTCCCGATCCCCATGTATCCATTAAGTCACTGTTTCCCTTCTCCACTGCTCTTCCGGATTCCCAATTCTCTGCACTCCATCTTCTTCCCTGATATCCCTGATATCACCTTCACTCCCTGAACCCCAGTCACCTTCTCTCCCCCAGTCCCTTCCTCTCCACAAATTCCCCATTTCCTTGTTTCTTTCTCTCCCTTCAAGTTCGCATTCCCTATTCTCCCCTACCCCCATCTTTCTGTCTCCTTGCTGAGATCCCATTCCCCAGTACTATACTGAAGTGTCTGCCTGGGTTCGCATGGAATTGATCTTATAGCTGTCTGACTCAGGGGCCAGAGAGTCAAACTGACAATTATATTTCCATCATAATTAAATTTCCATTGAGGAGAATTAAATGACAAGTGTGATTGCATTCCTCGCACAGAGCTCCATCAGAGGTGACCTCCCACTATTGTGCAGAGCAGGTTTACATGTTAACATCATTTTCACCACACTCTCTTCATTCCTTCATTAACACTTTGTTAAATTCAGAAGAGATGATTTGAATAAAATAAGATTTTCAAGGATGTGTGAAGTCCTATTACATATCTGTGAGCTTCATTATTATGCAATGTATTGGGCGATGGTCAGCAAGTAGGATTGGTTGCTCCATGGAAATTTTGGCTTGTTTCGGCACTGCTGTTTGCTGGAACTCCATCGTGTAGTGTATGAGTGAATGAGGTCTCACTTGCTTCAGTTAAACACTGAGCATTCAGGAGAGCAATGTGCAGAGCAGGTTTACATGTTAACATCATTTTCACCACGCTCTCTTCATTCCTTCATTAACACTTTGTTAAATTCAGAAGAGACGATTTGAATAAAATAAGATTTTCAAGGATGTGTGAAGTCCTATTACATATCTGTGAGCTTCATTATTATGCTGCAGAAGTTCCATTACAACATGTCCAGTCCTTGATTTATTGCCATCTCTGCCCTGAACAGCTACTTCTGTCTCCAATTTTGGTGAGCCCCCTCACAGTGTTTTGTAATTAGTCTTGTTAAGTTCCCTATCAAGTTCTCCCAAAAGAAGCCACAATGTTCTACATAAAGCACATTAGATCAAGTTTAATGTATTCACAATGTCACTTTAAAACACGTGCGTCTCTACAAGAGTGTATAAAATTAAAAGTTCTGCTATGTCAATAAAGCATGCATTTTACACAGATCTCAGCATACTTGTCTACAAGAGGTGACAGCAATATATAACACAACGCTCAACTATATTTCCTGAAGATGCATTTCAGATTTTAACAACTGCTTTCATTTCTCAGGGGAATTTTAAGTTACCAAATATATATACCTTTTTAAGACACAACACAATACATCACAAAATTGTATAACAAAGAGGTGAATCAGAATATCTTTGTTACTTAGAAGGTTGTACAGCTAAAGCAGGCTAGGTGGAGCTTGATTCCAGTTTTATCACCTTCAATAGCCTAAGGAAAATCAATGAAGAGACAGTTTAAAAGCTAGTGTATTTGGATGACAGTAAGCACAAAACTGGAGCTGATACGGAGCACAGTAATTTGAAATTGGGACTTTTGCAAATCCAGCAGCCTCTAATTAATGTGTGTGTTGCTGCAGTTCTTTTTGGCATTTCATACGGAAGTTTTTTTGCATGTTTATCTATATAGTGCTCAGCAGGACACACTCTGAAAACCTCAACTATGACCTTGGAGACATAGCTGTTTTAAAAAGAAAAGTGCAGGGAATATGCAATACTACCCCTGTTCCAGGAGTTGGTGCTGCGCATGAGAGATCCTACTGTCCAGATTCACGAAGTCGACATGCCACTGCTGTAATAAGGGCAGCTCCCTTTCCGCTACCGTCTTCTGATAACAGGAACGTCACATCGCATTTTGGGGCCAGCTCTTTCACTGTTTTATGCATGACCTTTGAAAAACTGTAGAGAGAAAAAAAAATCTTGATGTCATTGTTTGAGCTTGTATTCTGTCTCGCCCAAGTTCCATTACATACCACATCAACAATAAACAAGGAGCATGGCTCTGCAATGAGTAGGTGACTGAAAGTATCATCAGTACATGAAGGATAACAGCCCAGGAGCTAAAGAAACCCCACACCAAATTGAAAGGACAACATGACCACAGCACAAACTTAGAAAACAGGCTCAGTGGCCAGGTATGGCACCTGAGTTATTGCTCTGCGGCCTGCAGCAGACCTGGATGCAGCAGACCTGGGTGCAGCAGACCTGGGTGCAGCAGACCCTGAGTGCAGCAGACCCGGATGCAGCAGTCCCTGAGTGCAGCAGACCTGGGTGCAGCAGACCCTGAGTGCAGCAGACCCGGATGCAGCAGTCCCTGAGTGCAGCAGACCTGGATGCAGCAGACCCAGATGCAGTCGACCCTGAGTGCAGCAGACCTGGATGCAGCAGACCTGGATGCTGCAGACTCGAATACAGCAGACCCTGAGTGCAGCAGACCTGGATGCAGCAGACCCGGATGCAGTAGACCCTGAGTGCAGCAGACCCTGAGTGCAGCAGACCCGGATGCAGCAGACCTGGGTGCAGCAGACCTGGGTGCAGCAGACCCTGAGTGCAGCAGACCCGGATGCAGCAGTCCCTGAGTGCAGCAGACCCGGGTGCAGCAGACCCTGAGAGCAGCAGACCTGGATGCAGCAGACCTGGGTGCAGCAGACCTGGATGCAGCAGACCTGGATGCAGCAGACCCGGGTGCAGCAGACCCTGAGTGCAGCAGACCCTGAGTGCAGCAGACTTGGATACAGCAGACCCTGAATGCAGCAGTCCCTGAGTGCAGCAGACCTGGATGCAGCAGACCCGGGTGCAGCAGACCCTGAGTGCAGCAGACCCTGAGTGCAGCAGACCTGGATGCAGCAGACCCGGGTGCAGCAGACCCTGAGTGCAGCAGACCCTGAGTGCAACAGACCCGGGTGCAGCAAACCCTGAGTGTAGCAGACCCGGATGCAGTAGACCCTGAGTGCAGCAGACCTGGATGCAGCAGACCCAGGTGCAGCAGACCCTGAGTGCAGCAGACCCTGAGTGCAGCAGACTCGGATACAGCAGACCCTGAGTGCAGCAGACCCGGGTGCAGCAGTCCCTGAGTGCAGCAAACCTGGATGCAGCAGACCCGAGTGCAGCAGACCCTGAGTGCAGCAGACCCGGGTGCAGCAGACCCTGAGTGTAGCAGACCCGGATGCAGTAGACCCTGAGTGCAACAGACCTGGATGCAGCAGACCCAGGTGCAGCAGACCCTGAGTGCAGCAGACCCTGAGTGCAGCAGACCTGGATGCAGCAGACTCGGATACAGCAGACCCTGAGTGCAGCAGACCCGGGTGCAGCAGTCCCTGAGTGCAGCAAACCCTGAGTGCAGCAGACCCTGAGTGCAGCAGACCCTGAGTGCAGCAGACCCTGAGTGCAGCAGACCCTGAGTGCAGCAGACACGGATGCAGCAGACCCTGAGTGCAGCAGTCCCTGAGTGCAGCAGTCCCTGAGTGCAGCAAACCTGGATGCTGCAGACCCGGATGCAGCAGACCCTGAGTGCAGCAGACCCTGAATGCAGCAGACCCTGAGTGCAGCAGACCCGGATGCAGCAGACCCTGAGTGCAGCAGACCTGGATGCAGCAGTCCCTGAGTGCAGCAGACCTGGATGCAGCAGGCCCTGAATGCAGCACACCTGGATGCAGCAGACCCGGATGCAGCAGACTCCGAGTGCAGCAGACCCTGAATGCAGCAGTCGCTGAGTGCAGCAGACCTGGATGCAGCAGACCCGGAAGCAGCAGACCCGGGAGCAGTAGACCCTGAGTGCAGCAGACCCGGATACAGCAGACCCTGAGTGCAGCAGACCCGGATGCAGCAGACCCTGAGTGCAGCAGACCCGGATGCAGCAGTCCCTGAGTGCAGCAGACCTGGATGCAGCAGACCCTGAGTGCAGCAGAACCGGAAGCAGCAGACCCGGATGCAGCAGACCCTGAGTGCAGCAGACACGGGTGCAGCAGTCCCTAAGTGCAGCAGACCTGGATGCAGCAGACCCTGAGTGCAGCAGACCTGGATGCAGCAGACCCGGGTGCAGTAGACCGGGAAGCAGCAGACCCGGGTGCAGTAGACCCTGAGTGCAGCAGACCCGGGTGCAGCAGACCCGGATGCAGCAGACCCGGGTGCAGCAGACCCTGAGTGCAGCAGACCCTGAGTGCAGCAGACCCGGGTGCAGTAGACCCTGAGTGCAGCAGACCCGGATGCAGCAGTCCCTGAGTGCAGCAGACCTGGATGCAGCAGACCCGGGTGCAGCAGACCCGGATGCCGCAGACCCTGAGTGCAGCAGAACCGGAAGCAGCAGACCCGGATGCAGCAGACCCTGAGTGCAGCAGACACGGGTGCAGCAGTCCCTAAGTGCAGCAGACCCGGATGCAGCAGATGTGGTTGCAGCAGACCTGGATGCAGCAGACCCTGAGTGCAGCAGACCTGGATGCAGCAGACCCGGGTGCAGTAGACCGGGAAGCAGCAGACCCGGGTGCAGTAGACCCTGAGTGCAGCAGACCCGGGTGCAGCAGACCCGGATGCAGCAGACCCTGAGTGCAGCAGACCCTGAGTGCAGCAGACCCTGAGTGCAGCAGACCCTGAGTGCAGCAGACACGGGTGCAGTAGACCCTAAGTGCAGCAGACCCGGGTGCAGCAGACCTGGGTGCAGCAGACCCGGATACAGCAGACCCTGAATGCAGCAGTCCCGGGTGCAACAGACCTGGATGCAGCAGACCCGGGTGCAGCAGTCCCTGAGTGCAGCAGACCTGGATGCAGCAGGCCCGGGTGCAGCAGACCCTGAGTGCAGCAGACCCTGAGTGCAGCAGACCCTGAGTGCAGCAGACCTGGATGCAGCAGGCCCGGGTGCAGCAAACCTGGATGCAGCAGACCCGAGTGCAGCAGACCCTGAGTGCAGCAGACCCGGGTGCAACAGACCCTGAGTGCAGCAGACCCGGATGCAGCAGACCCTGAGTGCAGCAGACCCGGGTGCAGCAGACCCTGAGTGCAGCAGTCCCTGAGTGCAGCAGACCTGGATGCTGCAGACCCGGATGCAGCAGACCCTGAGTGCAGCAGACCCAGATGCAGCAGACCCTGAGTGCAGCAGAAACGGATGCAGCAGACCCTGAGTGCAGCAAACCTGGATGCAGCAGACCCTGAGTGCAGCAGACCTGGATGCAGCAGTCCCTGAGTGCAGCAGACCTGGATGCAGCATTCCCTGAATGCAGCAGACCGGGGTGCAGCAGACCCGGATGCAGCAGATCCCGAGTGCAGCAGACCCTGAATGCAGCAGTCCCTGAGTGCAACAGACCTGGATGCAGCAGACACGGAAGCAGCAGACCCAGAAGCAGCAGACCCGGATGCAGCAGACCCTGAGTGCAGCAGACCTGGATGCAGGAGTCCCTGAGTGCAGCAGACCTGGATGCAGCAGACCCTGAGTGCAGCAGACCTGGATGCAGGAGTCCCTGAGTGCAGCAGACCTGGATGCAGCAGACCCTGAGTGCAGCAGACCTGGATGCAGCAGTCCCTGAGTGCAGCAGACCTGGATGCAGCAGACCGTGAGTGCAGCAAACCCGGATGCAGCAGACCCGGGTGCAGTAGACCCTGAGTGCAGCAGACCCTGAGTGCAGCAGACCCGGGTGCAGCAGCCTCGGATGCAGCAGACCTGGGTGCAGCAGACCCGGGTGCAGCAGACCCGAGTGCAGCAGACCCGGGTGAAGCAGACCCTCAGTGCAGCAGACCCTGCATGCTGCAGACCCTGCGTGCAGCAGACCCGGATGCAGCAGACTCGGGTGCAGCAGACCCTGAGTGCAGCAGACCCGGGTGCAGCAGACCCGGATGCAGCAGACCCGGGTGCAGCAGACCCGGGTGCAGCAGACCCTGAGTGCAGCAGACCCGGGTGCAGCAGACCCTGAGTGCAGCAGACCCTGCATGCTGCAGACCCTGCGTGCAGCAGACCCGGATGCAGCAGACCCGGATGCAGCAGACCCGGATGCAGCAGACCCTGAGTGCTGCAGACCCGGGTGCAGCAGTCCCTAAGTGCAGCAGACCCGGATGCAGCAGACCTGGGTGCAGCAGACCCAGATGCAGCAGACCGGGAAGCAGCAGACCCGGGTGCAGTAGACCCTGAGTGCAGCAGACCTGGATGCAGCAGACCCTGAGTGCAGCAGACCTGGATGCAGCAGTCCCTGAGTGCATCAGACCTGGATGCAGCAGACCCTGAGTGCAGCAGACCCGGATGCAGCAGACCCGGGTGCAGTAGACCCTGAGTGCAGCAGACCCGGATGCAGCAGACCCTGAGTGCAGCAGACCCGGAAGCAGCAGACCCGGGTGCAGTAGACCCTGAGTGCAGCAGACCCGGGTGCAGCAGACCTGGATGCAGCAGACCCGGGTGCAGCAGACCCTGAGTGCAGCAGACCCTGAGTGCAGCAGACCCGGATGCAGCAGACCCTGAGTGCAGCAGACCCGGGTGCAGCAGACCCGGATACAGCAGACCCTGAGTGCAGCAGACCCTGCATGCTGCAGACCCTGCGTGCAGTAGACCCGGATGCAGCAGACCCTGAGTGCAGCAGAACCGGAAGCAGCAGACCCGGGTGCAGTAGACCCTGAGTGCAGCAGACCCGGGTGCAGCAGACCCTGAGTGCAGCAGACCCGGATGCAGCAGACCCTGAGTGCAGCAGAAACGGATGCAGCAGACCCTGAGTGCAGCAAACCTGGATGCAGCAGACCCTGAGTGCAGCAGACCTGGATGCAGCAGTCCCTGAGTGCAGCAGACCTGGATGCAGCAGTCCCTGAGTGCAGCAGACCTGGATGCCGCAGACCCTGAGTGCAGCAGACCCGGATGCAGCAGACCCGGGTGCAGTAGACCCTGAGTGCAGCAGACCCGGATGCAGCTGACCCTGAGTGCAGCAGACCCGGAAGCAGCAGACCCGGGTGCAGTAGACCCTGAGTGTAGCAGACCCGGGTGCAGCAGACCCTGAGTGCAGCAGACCCGGGTGCAGCAGACCCGGATAGAGCAGACCCTGAGTGCAGCAGACCCTGCATGCTGCAGACCCTGCGAGCAGTAGACCCGGATGCAGCAGACTCGGGTGCAGCAGACCCGGATGCCGCAGACCCTGAGTGCAGCAGAACCGGAAGCAGCAGACCCGGGTGCAGTAGACCCTGAGTGCAGCAGACCCGGATGCAGCAGACCCGGATGCAGCAGACCCTGACTGCAGCAGACCCGGGTGCAGCAGTCCCTAAGTGCAGCAGACCCGGATGCAGCAGATCTGGGTGCAACAGACCCGGGTGCAGTAGACCCTGAGTGCAGCAGACCCGGATGCAGCAGACCCTGAGTGCAGCAGACCTGGATGCAGCAGACCCAGATGCAGCAGACCCTGAGTGCAGCAGACCCGGAAGCAGCAGACCCGGGTGCTGTAGACTCTGAGTGCAGCAGACCCTGAGTGCAGCAGACCCTGAGTGCAGCAGACCCTGAGTGCAGCAGACACGGGTGCAGTAGACCCTGAGTGCAGCAGACCCGGGTGCAGCAGACCCGGATGCAGCAGACCCGGATGCAGCAGACCCTGAGTGCAGCAGACCCGGATGCAGTAGATCCGGGTGCAGCAGACCCTGAGTGCAGCAGACCTGGATGCAGCAGACCCAGATGCAGCAGACCCTGAGTGCAGCAGACCCGGAAGCAGCAGACCCGGGTGCTGTAGACTCTGAGTGCAGCAGACCCGGAAGCAGCAGACCCGGAAGCAGCAGACCCGGGTGCTGTAGACTCTGAGTGCAGCAGACCCGGGTGCAACAGACCCTGAGTGCAGCAGACCCTGAGTGCGGCAGACCCGGATGCAGCAGACCCTGAGTGCAGCAGACCTGGATGCTGCAGACCCGGATGCAGCAGACCCTGAGTGCAGCAGTCCCTGAGTGCAGCAGTCCCTGAGTGCAGCAGACCTGGATGCTGCAGACCCTGAGTGCAGCAGACCCGGAAGCAGCAGACCCGGGTGCAGCAGACCCGGATGCAGCAGACCCGGGTGCAGCAGACCCTGAGTGCAGCAGACCCGGGTGCAGCAGACCCGGATAGAGCAGACCCTGAGTGCAGCAGACCCTGCATGCTGCAGACCCTGCGAGCAGTAGACCCGGATGCAGCAGACTCGGGTGCAGCAGACCCGGGTGCAGCAGACCCGGATGCCGCAGACCCTGAGTGCAGCAGAACCGGAAGCAGCAGACCCGGGTGCAGTAGACCCTGAGTGCAGCAGACCCGGGTGCAGCAGACCCTGACTGCAGCAGACCCGGGTGCAGCAGTCCCTAAGTGCAGCAGACCCGGATGCAGCAGACCTGGGTGCAGCAGACCCTGAGTGCAGCAGACCCGGATGCAGCAGACCCTGAGTGCAGCAGACCTGGATGCAGCAGTCCCGGGTGCAGTAGACCCTGAGTGCAGCAGACCTGGATGCAGCAGACCCAGATGCAGCAGACCCTGAGTGCAGCAGACCTGGATGCAGCAGTCCCGGGTGCAGTAGACCCTGAGTGCAGCAGACCTGGATGCAGCAGACCCGGGTGCTGTAGACTCTGAGTGCAGCAGACCCGGTGCAGCAGACCCGGGTGCAGCAGACCCTGAGTGCAGCAGACCCTGAGTGCAGCAGACACGGGTGCAGTAGACCCTGAGTGCAGCAGACCCGGGTGCAGCAGACCCGGATGCAGCAGACCCGGATGCAGCAGACACTGAGTGGAGCAGACCCGGAAGCAGCAGACCCAGGTGCAGTAGACCCTAAGTGCAGCAGACCCGGGTGCAGCAGACCCGGGTTCAGTAGACCCTGAGTGCAGCAGACCCTGAGTGCAGCAGACCCGGATGCAGCAGATCCGGGTGCAGCAGACTCGGATACAGCAGACCTGGGTGCAGCAGACCCTGAGTGCAGCAGACCTGGATGCAGCAGACCCGGGTGCAGTAGACCCTGAGTGCAGCAGACCCAGATGCAGCAGACCCTGAGTGCAGCAGACCCGGAAGCAGCAGACCCGGGTGCTGTAGACTCTGAGTACAGCAGACCCGGGTGCAACAGACCCTGAGTGCAGCAGTCCCTGAGTGCAGCAGACCTGGATGCTGCAGACCCGGATGCAGCAGACCCTGAGTGCAGCAGACCCTGAATGCAGCAGACCCTGAGTGCAGCAGACCCTGAGTGCAGCAGACCAGAATGCAGCAGACCCTGAGTGCAGCAGACCCTGAGTGCAGCAGACCCGGATGCAGCAGACCCTGAGTGCAGCAGTCCCTGAGTGCAGCAGACCTGGATGCTGCAGACCCGGATGCAGCAGACCCTGAGTGCAGCAGACCCTGAATGCAGCAGACCCTGAGTGCAGCAGACCCTGAATGCAGCAGACCCTGAGTGCAGCAGACCCGGATGCAGCAGACCCTGAGTGCAGCAAACCTGGATGCAGCAGACCCTGAGTGCAGCAGACCTGGATGCAGCAGTCCCTGAGTGCAGCAGACCTGGATGCAGCATTCCCTGAATGCAGCAGACCTGGATGCAGCAGACCGGGGTGCAGCAGACCCGGATGCAGCAGATCCCGAGTGCAGCAGACCCTGAATGCAGCAGTCCCTGAGTGCAGCAGACCTGGATGCAGCAGACTCTGAGTGCAGCAGACCCGGATGCAGCAGACCCGGAAGCAGCAGACCCGGAAGCAGCAGACCCGGGTGCAGTAGACCCTGAGTGCAGCAGACCTGGATGCCGCAGACCCTGAGTGCAGCAGAACCGGAAGCAGCAGACCCAGGTGCAGTAGACCCTGAGTGCAGCAGACCCGGATGCAGCAGACCCTGAGCGCTGCAGACCCGGGTGCAGCAGACCTGGGTGCAGCAGACCCGGATGCAGCAGACCCGGGTGCAGTAGACCCTGAGTGCAGCAGACCCGGATGCAGCAGACCCTGAGTGCAGCAGACCCGGAAGCAGCAGACCCGGGTGCAGTAGACCCTGAGTGCAGCAGACCTGGATGCAGCAGACCCTGAGTGCAGCAGACCTGGATGCAGCTGTCCCTGAGTGCATCAGACCTGGATGCAGCAGACCCTGAGTGCAGCAGACCCCGATGCAGCAGACCCGGGTGCAGTAGACCCTGAGGGCAGCAGACCCGGATGCAGCAGACCCTGAGTGCAGCAGACCCGGGTGCAGCAGACCCTGAGTGCAGCAGACCCTGAGTGCAGCAGACCCTGAGTGCAGCAGACCCGGGTGCAGCAGACCCTGAGTGCAGCAGACCCTGAGTGCAGCAGACCCTGCATGCTGCAGACCCTGCGTGCAGCAGACCCGGATGCAGCAGACTCGGGTGCAGCAGACCCGGGTGCAGCAGACCCGGATGCAGCAGACCCTGAGTGCAGCAGACCTGGATGCCGCAGACCCGGGTGCAGTAGACCCTGAGTGCAGCAGACCTGGATGCAGCAGACCCAGATGCAGCAGACCCTGAGTGCAGCAGACCCGGAAGCAGCAGACCCAGGTGCTGTAGACCCTGAGTGCAGCAGACCTGGATGCAGCAGACCCGGGTGCAGTAGACCCGAGTGCAGCAGACCTGGATGCAGCAGACCCGGGTGCAGCAGACCCTGAGTGCAGCAGACCCAGAAGCAGCAGAACCGGGTGCTGTAGACTCTGAGTGCAGCAGACCCGGTGCAGCAGACCCGGATGCAGCAGACCCGGGTGCAGCAGACCCTGAGTGCAGCAGACCCTGAGTGCAGCAGACCCTGAGTGCAGCAGACACGGGTGCAGCAGACCCGGATGCAGCAGACCCGGATGCAGCCGACCCTGAGTGCAGCAGACCCTGAGTGCAGCAGACCCGGAAGCAGCAGACCCAGGTGCAGTAGACCCTAAGTGCAGCAGACCCGGGTGCAGCAGACCCGGCAGCAGCAGACCCTGAGTGCAGCAGACCCGGATGCAGCAGATCCGGGTGCAGCAGACCCAGGTGCAGCAGACCCTGAGTGCAGCAGACCCAGATGCAGCAGACCTGATGCACCAGACTCGGACACAGCAGACCTGGGTGCAGCAGACCCTGAGTGCAGCAGACCTGGATGCAGCAGTCCCGGGTGCAGTAGACTCTGAGTGCAGCAGACCCGGAAGCAGCAGACCCGGGTGCTGTAGACTCTGAGTGCAGCAGACCCGGAAGCAGCAGACCCGGGTGCTGTAGACTCTGAGTGCAGCAGCCCCGGGTGCAACAGACCCTGAGGGCAGCAGACCCTGAGTGCAGCAGACCCGGATGCAGCAGACCCTGAGTGCAGCAGTCTCTGAGTGCAGCAAACCTGGATGCTGCAGACCCGGATGCAGCAGTCCCTGAGTGCAGCAGACCTGGATGCAGCAGACCCTGAGTGCAGCAGACCTGGATGCAGCAGTCCCTGAGTGCAGCAGACCTGGATGCAGCATTCCCTGGATGCAGCATTCCCTGAATGCAGCATTCCCTGAATGCAGCAGACCGGAGTGCAGCAGACCCGGATGCAGCAGATCCCGAGTGCAGCAGACCTGGATGCAGCAGTCCCTGAGTGCAGCAGAGCCGGATGCAGCAGACCCGGGTGCAGTAGACCCTGAGTGCAGCAGACCCAGATGCAGCAGACCCTGAGTGCAGCAGACCCGGAAGCAGCAGACCCGGGTGCAGTAGACCCTGAGTGCAGCAGACCTGGGTGCAGCAGACCCGGGTGCAGTAGACCCTGAGTGCAGCAGACCCTGAGTGCAGCAGACCCTGAGTGCAGCAGACCCGGATGCAGCAGACCCGGGTGCAGCAGACCCTGAGTGCAGCAGACCCGGGTGCAGCAGACCCGGATGCAGCAGACCCTGAGTGCAGCAGACCCTGCATGCTGCAGACCCTGCGTGCAGCAGACCCGGATGCAGCAGACTCGGGCGCAGCAGACCCGGATGCCGCGGACCCTGAGTGCAGCTGACCCGGATGCAGCAGACCCGGATGCAGCAGACCCTGAGTGCAGCAGACCCGGGTGCAGCAGTCCCTAAGTGCAGCAGACCCGGGTGCAGTAGACCCTGAGTGCAGCAGACCCGGATGCAGCAGACCCTGAGTGCAGCAGACTTGGTTGCAGCAGACCCGGGTGCAGTAGACCCTGAGGGCAGCAGACCTGGATGCAGCAGACCCAGATGCAGCAGACCCGGGTGCAACAGACCCTGAGTGCAGCAGACCCTGAGTGCAGCAGACCCTGAGTGCAGCAGACCCGGATGCAGCAGACCCTGAGTGCAGCAGACCCGGGTGCAGCAGACCCGGATGCAGCAGACCCTGAGTGCAGCAGACCCTGCGTGCTGCAGACCCTGCGTGCAGCAGACCCAGATGCAGCAGCATCGTGTGCAGCAGACCCGGGTGCAGCAGACCCAGATGCCGCAGACCCTGAGTGCAGCAGAACTGGAAGCAGCAGACCCGGGTGCAGTAGACCCTGAGTGCAGCAGACCCGGGTGCAGCAGTCCCTAAGTGCAGCAGAACCGGATGCAGCAGACCTGGGTGCAGCAGACCCGGGTGCAGTAGACCCTGAGTGCAGCAGACCTGGATGCAGCAGACCCTGAGTGCAGCAGACCCTGAGTGCAGCAGACCCTGAGTGCAGCAGACACGGGTGCAGCAGACCCTGAGTGCAGCAGACCCGGAAGCAGCAGACCCAGGTGCAGTAGACCCTAAGTGCAGCAGACCCAGGTGCAGCAGACCCGGCAGCAGCAGACCCTGAGTGCAGCAGACCCGGATGCAGCAGACCCGGATGCAGCAGACCCTGAGTGCAGCAGACCCGGAAGCAGCAGACCCAGGTGCAGTAGACCCTAAGTGCAGCAGACCCAGGTGCAGCAGACCCGGCAGCAGCAGACCCTGAGTGCAGCAGACCCGGATGCAGCAGATCCGGGTGCAGCAGACCCGGGTGCAGCAGACTCTGAGTGCAGCAGACCCAGATGCTGCAGACCTGGATGCACCAGACCCGGGTGCAGTAGACCCTGAGTGCAGCAGACCCGGGTGCAGCAGACCCAGATGCCGCAGACCCTGAGTGCAGCAGAACTGGAAGCAGCAGACCCGGGTGCAGTAGACCCTGAGTGCAGCAGACCCGGGTGCAGCAGTCCCTAAGTGCAGCAGAACCGGATGCAGCAGACCTGGGTGCAGCAGACCCGGATGCAGTAGACCCTGAGTGCAGCAGACCCGGATGCAGCAGACCCTGAGTGCAGCAGACCTGGATGCAGCAGACCCGGGTGCAGTAGACCCTGAATGCAGCAGACCTGGATGCAGCAGACCCTGAGTGCAGCAGACCCTGAGTGCAGCAGACCCTGAGTGCAGCAGACACGGGTGCAGCAGACCCTGAGTGCAGCAGACCCGGAAGCAGCAGACCCAGGTGCAGTAGACCCTAAGTGCAGCAGACCCAGGTGCAGCAGACCTGGCAGCAGCAGACCCTGAGTGCAGCAGACCCGGATGCAGCAGACCCGGATGCAGCAGACCCTGAGTGCAGCAGACCCGGAAGCAGCAGACCCAGGTGCAGTAGACCCTAAGTGCAGCAGACCCAGGTGCAGCAGACCCGGCAGCAGCAGACCCTGAGTGCAGCAGACCCGGGTGCAGCAGATCCGGGTGCAGCAGACCCGGGTGCAGCAGACTCTGAGTGCAGCAGACCCAGATGCTGCAGACCTGGATGCACCAGACCCGGGTGCAGTAGACCCTGAGTGCAGCAGACCCAGATGCAGCAGACCCGGGTGCAGTAGACCCTGAGTGCAGCAGAAACGGATGCAGCAGACCCTGAGTGCAGCAAACCTGGATGCAGCAGACCCTGAGTGCAGCAGACCTGGATGCAGCAGTCCCTGAGTGCAGCAGACCTGGATGCAGCAGTCCCTGAGTGCAGCAGACCTGGATGCCGCAGACCCTGAGTGCAGCAGACCCGGATGCAGCAGACCCGGGTGCAGTAGACCCTGAGTGCAGCAGACCCGGATGCAGCTGACCCTGAGTGCAGCAGACCCGGAAGCAGCAGACCCGGGTGCAGTAGACCCTGAGTGTAGCAGACCCGGGTGCAGCAGACCCTGAGTGCAGCAGACCCGGGTGCAGCAGACCCGGATAGAGCAGACCCTGAGTGCAGCAGACCCTGCATGCTGCAGACCCTGCGAGCAGTAGACCCGGATGCAGCAGACTCGGGTGCAGCAGACCCGGATGCCGCAGACCCTGAGTGCAGCAGAACCGGAAGCAGCAGACCCGGGTGCAGTAGACCCTGAGTGCAGCAGACCCGGATGCAGCAGACCCGGATGCAGCAGACCCTGACTGCAGCAGACCCGGGTGCAGCAGTCCCTAAGTGCAGCAGACCCGGATGCAGCAGATCTGGGTGCAACAGACCCGGGTGCAGTAGACCCTGAGTGCAGCAGACCCGGATGCAGCAGACCCTGAGTGCAGCAGACCTGGATGCAGCAGACCCAGATGCAGCAGACCCTGAGTGCAGCAGACCCGGAAGCAGCAGACCCGGGTGCTGTAGACTCTGAGTGCAGCAGACCCTGAGTGCAGCAGACCCTGAGTGCAGCAGACCCTGAGTGCAGCAGACACGGGTGCAGTAGACCCTGAGTGCAGCAGACCCGGGTGCAGCAGACCCGGATGCAGCAGACCCGGATGCAGCAGACCCTGAGTGCAGCAGACCCGGATGCAGTAGATCCGGGTGCAGCAGACCCTGAGTGCAGCAGACCTGGATGCAGCAGACCCAGATGCAGCAGACCCTGAGTGCAGCAGACCCGGAAGCAGCAGACCCGGGTGCTGTAGACTCTGAGTGCAGCAGACCCGGAAGCAGCAGACCCGGAAGCAGCAGACCCGGGTGCTGTAGACTCTGAGTGCAGCAGACCCGGGTGCAACAGACCCTGAGTGCAGCAGACCCTGAGTGCGGCAGACCCGGATGCAGCAGACCCTGAGTGCAGCAGACCTGGATGCTGCAGACCCGGATGCAGCAGACCCTGAGTGCAGCAGTCCCTGAGTGCAGCAGTCCCTGAGTGCAGCAGACCTGGATGCTGCAGACCCTGAGTGCAGCAGACCCGGAAGCAGCAGACCCGGGTGCAGCAGACCCGGATGCAGCAGACCCGGGTGCAGCAGACCCTGAGTGCAGCAGACCCGGGTGCAGCAGACCCGGATAGAGCAGACCCTGAGTGCAGCAGACCCTGCATGCTGCAGACCCTGCGAGCAGTAGACCCGGATGCAGCAGACTCGGGTGCAGCAGACCCGGGTGCAGCAGACCCGGATGCCGCAGACCCTGAGTGCAGCAGAACCGGAAGCAGCAGACCCGGGTGCAGTAGACCCTGAGTGCAGCAGACCCGGGTGCAGCAGACCCTGACTGCAGCAGACCCGGGTGCAGCAGTCCCTAAGTGCAGCAGACCCGGATGCAGCAGACCTGGGTGCAGCAGACCCTGAGTGCAGCAGACCCGGATGCAGCAGACCCTGAGTGCAGCAGACCTGGATGCAGCAGTCCCGGGTGCAGTAGACCCTGAGTGCAGCAGACCTGGATGCAGCAGACCCAGATGCAGCAGACCCTGAGTGCAGCAGACCTGGATGCAGCAGTCCCGGGTGCAGTAGACCCTGAGTGCAGCAGACCTGGATGCAGCAGACCCGGGTGCTGTAGACTCTGAGTGCAGCAGACCCGGTGCAGCAGACCCGGGTGCAGCAGACCCTGAGTGCAGCAGACCCTGAGTGCAGCAGACACGGGTGCAGTAGACCCTGAGTGCAGCAGACCCGGGTGCAGCAGACCCGGATGCAGCAGACCCGGATGCAGCAGACACTGAGTGGAGCAGACCCGGAAGCAGCAGACCCAGGTGCAGTAGACCCTAAGTGCAGCAGACCCGGGTGCAGCAGACCCGGGTTCAGTAGACCCTGAGTGCAGCAGACCCTGAGTGCAGCAGACCCGGATGCAGCAGATCCGGGTGCAGCAGACTCGGATACAGCAGACCTGGGTGCAGCAGACCCTGAGTGCAGCAGACCTGGATGCAGCAGACCCGGGTGCAGTAGACCCTGAGTGCAGCAGACCCAGATGCAGCAGACCCTGAGTGCAGCAGACCCGGAAGCAGCAGACCCGGGTGCTGTAGACTCTGAGTACAGCAGACCCGGGTGCAACAGACCCTGAGTGCAGCAGTCCCTGAGTGCAGCAGACCTGGATGCTGCAGACCCGGATGCAGCAGACCCTGAGTGCAGCAGACCCTGAATGCAGCAGACCCTGAGTGCAGCAGACCCTGAGTGCAGCAGACCAGAATGCAGCAGACCCTGAGTGCAGCAGACCCTGAGTGCAGCAGACCCGGATGCAGCAGACCCTGAGTGCAGCAGTCCCTGAGTGCAGCAGACCTGGATGCTGCAGACCCGGATGCAGCAGACCCTGAGTGCAGCAGACCCTGAATGCAGCAGACCCTGAGTGCAGCAGACCCTGAATGCAGCAGACCCTGAGTGCAGCAGACCCGGATGCAGCAGACCCTGAGTGCAGCAAACCTGGATGCAGCAGACCCTGAGTGCAGCAGACCTGGATGCAGCAGTCCCTGAGTGCAGCAGACCTGGATGCAGCATTCCCTGAATGCAGCAGACCTGGATGCAGCAGACCGGGGTGCAGCAGACCCGGATGCAGCAGATCCCGAGTGCAGCAGACCCTGAATGCAGCAGTCCCTGAGTGCAGCAGACCTGGATGCAGCAGACTCTGAGTGCAGCAGACCCGGATGCAGCAGACCCGGAAGCAGCAGACCCGGAAGCAGCAGACCCGGGTGCAGTAGACCCTGAGTGCAGCAGACCTGGATGCCGCAGACCCTGAGTGCAGCAGAACCGGAAGCAGCAGACCCAGGTGCAGTAGACCCTGAGTGCAGCAGACCCGGATGCAGCAGACCCTGAGCGCTGCAGACCCGGGTGCAGCAGACCTGGGTGCAGCAGACCCGGATGCAGCAGACCCGGGTGCAGTAGACCCTGAGTGCAGCAGACCCGGATGCAGCAGACCCTGAGTGCAGCAGACCCGGAAGCAGCAGACCCGGGTGCAGTAGACCCTGAGTGCAGCAGACCTGGATGCAGCAGACCCTGAGTGCAGCAGACCTGGATGCAGCTGTCCCTGAGTGCATCAGACCTGGATGCAGCAGACCCTGAGTGCAGCAGACCCCGATGCAGCAGACCCGGGTGCAGTAGACCCTGAGGGCAGCAGACCCGGATGCAGCAGACCCTGAGTGCAGCAGACCCGGGTGCAGCAGACCCTGAGTGCAGCAGACCCTGAGTGCAGCAGACCCTGAGTGCAGCAGACCCGGGTGCAGCAGACCCTGAGTGCAGCAGACCCTGAGTGCAGCAGACCCTGCATGCTGCAGACCCTGCGTGCAGCAGACCCGGATGCAGCAGACTCGGGTGCAGC
This sequence comes from Isurus oxyrinchus, assembly GCA_026770705.1. Lineage (NCBI taxonomy): Eukaryota > Metazoa > Chordata > Chondrichthyes > Lamniformes > Lamnidae > Isurus > Isurus oxyrinchus. The sequence continues at coordinate 84,161,516 of JANJGN010000017.1, forward strand.
AGACCCGGGTGCAGCAGACCCGGATGCAGCAGACCCTGAGTGCAGCAGACCTGGATGCCGCAGACCCGGGTGCAGTAGACCCTGAGTGCAGCAGACCTGGATGCAGCAGACCCAGATGCAGCAGACCCTGAGTGCAGCAGACCCGGAAGCAGCAGACCCAGGTGCTGTAGACCCTGAGTGCAGCAGACCTGGATGCAGCAGACCCGGGTGCAGTAGACCCGAGTGCAGCAGACCTGGATGCAGCAGACCCGGGTGCAGCAGACCCTGAGTGCAGCAGACCCAGAAGCAGCAGAACCGGGTGCTGTAGACTCTGAGTGCAGCAGACCCGGTGCAGCAGACCCGGATGCAGCAGACCCGGGTGCAGCAGACCCTGAGTGCAGCAGACCCTGAGTGCAGCAGACCCTGAGTGCAGCAGACACGGGTGCAGCAGACCCGGATGCAGCAGACCCGGATGCAGCCGACCCTGAGTGCAGCAGACCCTGAGTGCAGCAGACCCGGAAGCAGCAGACCCAGGTGCAGTAGACCCTAAGTGCAGCAGACCCGGGTGCAGCAGACCCGGCAGCAGCAGACCCTGAGTGCAGCAGACCCGGATGCAGCAGATCCGGGTGCAGCAGACCCAGGTGCAGCAGACCCTGAGTGCAGCAGACCCAGATGCAGCAGACCTGATGCACCAGACTCGGACACAGCAGACCTGGGTGCAGCAGACCCTGAGTGCAGCAGACCTGGATGCAGCAGTCCCGGGTGCAGTAGACTCTGAGTGCAGCAGACCCGGAAGCAGCAGACCCGGGTGCTGTAGACTCTGAGTGCAGCAGACCCGGAAGCAGCAGACCCGGGTGCTGTAGACTCTGAGTGCAGCAGCCCCGGGTGCAACAGACCCTGAGGGCAGCAGACCCTGAGTGCAGCAGACCCGGATGCAGCAGACCCTGAGTGCAGCAGTCTCTGAGTGCAGCAAACCTGGATGCTGCAGACCCGGATGCAGCAGTCCCTGAGTGCAGCAGACCTGGATGCAGCAGACCCTGAGTGCAGCAGACCTGGATGCAGCAGTCCCTGAGTGCAGCAGACCTGGATGCAGCATTCCCTGGATGCAGCATTCCCTGAATGCAGCATTCCCTGAATGCAGCAGACCGGAGTGCAGCAGACCCGGATGCAGCAGATCCCGAGTGCAGCAGACCTGGATGCAGCAGTCCCTGAGTGCAGCAGAGCCGGATGCAGCAGACCCGGGTGCAGTAGACCCTGAGTGCAGCAGACCCAGATGCAGCAGACCCTGAGTGCAGCAGACCCGGAAGCAGCAGACCCGGGTGCAGTAGACCCTGAGTGCAGCAGACCTGGGTGCAGCAGACCCGGGTGCAGTAGACCCTGAGTGCAGCAGACCCTGAGTGCAGCAGACCCTGAGTGCAGCAGACCCGGATGCAGCAGACCCGGGTGCAGCAGACCCTGAGTGCAGCAGACCCGGGTGCAGCAGACCCGGATGCAGCAGACCCTGAGTGCAGCAGACCCTGCATGCTGCAGACCCTGCGTGCAGCAGACCCGGATGCAGCAGACTCGGGCGCAGCAGACCCGGATGCCGCGGACCCTGAGTGCAGCTGACCCGGATGCAGCAGACCCGGATGCAGCAGACCCTGAGTGCAGCAGACCCGGGTGCAGCAGTCCCTAAGTGCAGCAGACCCGGGTGCAGTAGACCCTGAGTGCAGCAGACCCGGATGCAGCAGACCCTGAGTGCAGCAGACTTGGTTGCAGCAGACCCGGGTGCAGTAGACCCTGAGGGCAGCAGACCTGGATGCAGCAGACCCAGATGCAGCAGACCCGGGTGCAACAGACCCTGAGTGCAGCAGACCCTGAGTGCAGCAGACCCTGAGTGCAGCAGACCCGGATGCAGCAGACCCTGAGTGCAGCAGACCCGGGTGCAGCAGACCCGGATGCAGCAGACCCTGAGTGCAGCAGACCCTGCGTGCTGCAGACCCTGCGTGCAGCAGACCCAGATGCAGCAGCATCGTGTGCAGCAGACCCGGGTGCAGCAGACCCAGATGCCGCAGACCCTGAGTGCAGCAGAACTGGAAGCAGCAGACCCGGGTGCAGTAGACCCTGAGTGCAGCAGACCCGGGTGCAGCAGTCCCTAAGTGCAGCAGAACCGGATGCAGCAGACCTGGGTGCAGCAGACCCGGGTGCAGTAGACCCTGAGTGCAGCAGACCTGGATGCAGCAGACCCTGAGTGCAGCAGACCCTGAGTGCAGCAGACCCTGAGTGCAGCAGACACGGGTGCAGCAGACCCTGAGTGCAGCAGACCCGGAAGCAGCAGACCCAGGTGCAGTAGACCCTAAGTGCAGCAGACCCAGGTGCAGCAGACCCGGCAGCAGCAGACCCTGAGTGCAGCAGACCCGGATGCAGCAGACCCGGATGCAGCAGACCCTGAGTGCAGCAGACCCGGAAGCAGCAGACCCAGGTGCAGTAGACCCTAAGTGCAGCAGACCCAGGTGCAGCAGACCCGGCAGCAGCAGACCCTGAGTGCAGCAGACCCGGATGCAGCAGATCCGGGTGCAGCAGACCCGGGTGCAGCAGACTCTGAGTGCAGCAGACCCAGATGCTGCAGACCTGGATGCACCAGACCCGGGTGCAGTAGACCCTGAGTGCAGCAGACCCGGGTGCAGCAGACCCAGATGCCGCAGACCCTGAGTGCAGCAGAACTGGAAGCAGCAGACCCGGGTGCAGTAGACCCTGAGTGCAGCAGACCCGGGTGCAGCAGTCCCTAAGTGCAGCAGAACCGGATGCAGCAGACCTGGGTGCAGCAGACCCGGATGCAGTAGACCCTGAGTGCAGCAGACCCGGATGCAGCAGACCCTGAGTGCAGCAGACCTGGATGCAGCAGACCCGGGTGCAGTAGACCCTGAATGCAGCAGACCTGGATGCAGCAGACCCTGAGTGCAGCAGACCCTGAGTGCAGCAGACCCTGAGTGCAGCAGACACGGGTGCAGCAGACCCTGAGTGCAGCAGACCCGGAAGCAGCAGACCCAGGTGCAGTAGACCCTAAGTGCAGCAGACCCAGGTGCAGCAGACCTGGCAGCAGCAGACCCTGAGTGCAGCAGACCCGGATGCAGCAGACCCGGATGCAGCAGACCCTGAGTGCAGCAGACCCGGAAGCAGCAGACCCAGGTGCAGTAGACCCTAAGTGCAGCAGACCCAGGTGCAGCAGACCCGGCAGCAGCAGACCCTGAGTGCAGCAGACCCGGGTGCAGCAGATCCGGGTGCAGCAGACCCGGGTGCAGCAGACTCTGAGTGCAGCAGACCCAGATGCTGCAGACCTGGATGCACCAGACCCGGGTGCAGTAGACCCTGAGTGCAGCAGACCCAGATGCAGCAGACCCGGGTGCAGTAGACCCTGAGTGCAGCAGACCCAGATGCAGCAGACCCTGAGTGCAGCAGACCCGGAAGCAGCAGACCCGGGTGCAGTAGACCCTGAGTGCAGCAGACCCGGGTGCAGCAGACCCTGAGTGCAGCAGACCCTGAGTGCAGCAGACCCGGATGCAGTAGACCCTGAGTGCAGCAGACCCTGAGTGCAGCAGACCCTGAGTGCAGCAGACCCGGGTGCAGCAGACCCGGGTGCAGCAGACCCTGAGTGCAGCAGACCCGGGTGCAGCAGACCCGGATGCAGCAGACCCTGAGTGCAGCAGACCCTGCATGCTGCAGACCCTGCGTGCAGCAGACCCGGATGCAGCAGACTCGGGCGCAGCAGACCCGGATGCCGCGGACCCTGAGTGCAGCTGACCCGGATGCAGCAGACCCGGATGCAGCAGACCCTGAGTGCAGCAGACCCGGGTGCAGCAGTCCCTAAGTGCAGCAGACCCGGGTGCAGTAGACCCTGAGTGCAGCAGACCCGGATGCAGCAGACCCTGAGTGCAGCAGACTTGGTTGCAGCAGACCCGGGTGCAGTAGACCCTGAGGGCAGCAGACCTGGATGCAGCAGACCCAGATGCAGCAGACCCGGGTGCAGCAGACCCTGAGTGCAGCAGACCCTGAGTGCAGCAGACCCGGATGCAGCAGACCCTGAGTGCAGCAGACCCGGGTGCAGCAGACCCGGATGCAGCAGACCCTGAGTGCAGCAGACCCTGCGTGCTGCAGACCCTGCGTGCAGCAGACCCGGATGCAGCAGCATCGTGTGCAGCAGACCCGGGTGCAGCAGACCCAGATGCCGCAGACCCTGAGTGCAGCAGAACTGGAAGCAGCAGACCCGGGTGCAGTAGACCCTGAGTGCAGCAGACCCGGGTGCAGCAGTCCCTAAGTGCAGCAGAACCGGATGCAGCAGACCTGGGTGCAGCAGACCCGGATGCAGTAGACCCTGAGTGCAGCAGACCCGGATGCAGCAGACCCTGAGTGCAGCAGACCTGGATGCAGCAGACCCGGGTGCAGTAGACCCTGAGTGCAGCAGACCTGGATGCAGCAGACCCTGAGTGCAGCAGACCCTGAGTGCAGCAGACCCTGAGTGCAGCAGACACGGGTGCAGCAGACCCTGAGTGCAGCAGACCCGGAAGCAGCATACCCAGGTGCAGTAGACCCTAAGTGCAGCAGACCCAGGTGCAGCAGACCCGGCAGCAGCAGACCCTGAGTGCAGCAGACCCGGATGCAGCAGACCCGGATGCAGCAGACCCTGAGTGCAGCAGACCCGGAAGCAGCAGACCCAGGTGCAGTAGACCCTAAGTGCAGCAGACCCAGGTGCAGCAGACCCGGCAGCAGCAGACCCTGAGTGCAGCAGACCCGGATGCAGCAGATCCGGGTGCAGCAGACCCGGGTGCAGCAGACTCTGAGTGCAGCAGACCCAGATGCTGCAGACCTGGATGCACCAGACCCGGGTGCAGTAGACCCTGAGTGCAGCAGACCCAGATGCAGCAGACCCTGAGTGCAGCAGACCCGGAAGCAGCAGACCCGGGTGCAGTAGACCCTGAGTGCAGCAGACCCGGGTGCAGCAGACCCTGAGTGCAGCAGACCCTGAGTGCAGCAGACCCGGATGCAGCAGACCCGGGTGCAGCAGACCCTGAGTGCAGCAGACCCGGGTGCAGCAGACCCGGATGAAGCAGACCCTGAGTGCAGCAGACCCTGCATGCTGCAGACCCTGCGTGCAGCAGACCCGGATGCAGCAGACTCGGGCGCAGCAGACCCTGAGTGCAGCAGACCCGGGTGCAGCAGTCCCTAAGTGCAGCAGACCCGGGTGCAGTAGACCCTGAGTGCAGCAGACCCGGAAGCAGCAGACCCGGGTGCAGTAGACCCTGAGTGCAGCAGACCCGGGTGCAGCAGTCCCTAAGTGCAGCAGACTCGGGCGCAGCAGACCCTGAGTGCAGCAGTCCCTAAGTGCAGCAGACCCGGGTGCAGTAGACCCTGAGTGCAGCAGACCCGGAAGCAGCAGACCCGGGTGCAGTAGACCCTGAGTGCAGCAGACCCGGGTGCAGCAGTCCCTAAGTGCAGCAGACCCGGGTGCAGTAGACCCTGAGTGCAGCAGACCCTGCATGCTGCAGACCCTGCGTGCAGCAGACCCTGCATGCTGCAGACCCTGCGTGCAGCAGACCCGGATGCAGCAGACCCGGATGCAGCAGACCCTGAGTGCAGCAGACCCGGAAGCAGCAGACTCGGGCGCAGCAGACCCGGATGCCGCAGACCCTGAGTGCAGCAGACCCGGGTGCAGCAGACCTGGGTGCAGCAGACCCGGGTGCAGTAGACCCTGAGTGCAGCAGACCCGGATGCAGCAGACCCTGAGTGCAGCAGACTTGGTTGCAGCAGACCCGGGTGCAGTAGACCCTGAGGGCAGCAGACCTGGATGCAGCAGACCCAGATGCAGCAGACCCGGGTGCAGCAGACCCTGAGTGCAGCAGACCCTGAGTGCAGCAGACCCGGATGCAGCAGACCCTGAGTGCAGCAGACCCGGGTGCAGCAGACCCGGATGCAGCAGACCCTGAGTGCAGCAGACCCTGCGTGCTGCAGACCCTGCGTGCAGCAGACCCGGATGCAGCAGAATCGTGTGCAGCAGACCCGGGTGCAGCAGACCCAGATGCCGCAGACCCTGAGTGCAGCAGAACTGGAAGCAGCAGACCCGGGTGCAGTAGACCCTGAGTGCAGCAGACCCGGGTGCAGCAGTCCCTAAGTGCAGCAGACCCGGATGCAGCAGACCCTGAGTTCAGCAGACCTGGATGCAGCAGACCCTGAGTGCAGCAGACCCGGATGCAGCAGACCCTGAGTTCAGCAGACCTGGATGCAGCAGACCCTGAGTTCAGCAGACCTGGATGCAGCAGACCCGGGTGCAGTAGACCCTGAGTGCAGCAGACCTGGATGCAGCAGACCCTGAGTGCAGCAGACCCTGAGTGCAGCAGACCCTGAGTGCAGCAGACCTGGGTGCAGCAGACCCGGATGCAGCAGACACGGATGCAGCAGACCCTGAGTGCAGCAGACCCGGAAGCAGCAGACCCAGGTGCAGTAGACCCTAAGTGCAGCAGACCCGGGTGCAGCAGACCCGGCAGCAGCAGACCCTGAGTGCAGCAGACCCGGATGCAGCAGATCCGGGTGCAGCAGACCCGGGTGCAGCAGACTCTGAGTGCAGCAGACCCAGATGCTGCAGACCTGGGTGCAGCAGACCCGGATGCAGCAGACCCTGAGTTCAGCAGACCTGGATGCAGCAGACCCTGAGTGCAGCAGACCCGGATGCAGCAGACCCTGAGTTCAGCAGACCTGGATGCAGCAGACCCTGAGTTCAGCAGACCTGGATGCAGCAGACCCGGGTGCAGTAGACCCTGTGTGCAGCAGACCTGGATACAGCAGACCCAGATGCAGCAGACCCTGAGTGCAGCAGACCCGGAAGCAGCAGACCCGGGTGCTGTAGACTCTGAGTGCAGCAGACCCGGGTGCAGCAGACCCGGATGCAGCAGACCCAGGTGCAGCAGACCCTGAGTGCAGCAGACCCAGATGCAGCAGACCTGGATGCACCAGACTCGGATACAGCAGACCTGGGTGCAGCAGACCCTGAGAGCAGCAGACCTGGGTGCAGCAGACCCTGAGTGCAGCAGACCTGGATGCAGCAGACCCGGGTGCAGCAGACCCGGGTGCAGCAGACCTGGATGCAGCAGACCCTGAGTGCAGCAGACTTGGTTGCAGCAGACCCGGGTGCAGTAGACCCTGAGTGCAGCAGACTCGGATACAGCAGACCCGGGTGCAGTAGACCCTGAGTGCAGCAGACTCGGATACAGCAGACCCGGGTGCAGTAGACCCTGAGTGCAGCAGACCCGGATGCCGCAGACCCTGAGTGCAGCAGACTCGGATACAGCAGACCCGGGTGCAGTAGACCCTGAGTGCAGCAGACCTGGATGCAGCAGACCCTGAGTGCAGCAGACCCGGGTGCAGTAGACCCTGAGTGCAGCAGACCTGGATGCAGCAGACCCAGATGCAGCAGACCCGGGTGCAGCAGACCCTGAGTGCAGCAGACCCGGATGCAGCAGACCCGGGTGCAGCAGACCCGGATGCAGCAGACCCTGAGTGCAGCAGACCCTGAGTGCAGCAGACCCGGGTGCAGCAGACCCGGATGCAGCAGACCCTGAGTGCAGCAGACCCTGCGTGCTGCAGACCCTGCGTGCAGCAGACCCGGATGCAGCAGAATCGTGTGCAGCAGACCCGGGTGCAGCAGACCCAGATGCTGCAGACCCTGAGTGCAGCAGACCTGGGTGCAGCAGACCCGGGTGCAGTAGACCCTGAGTGCAGCAGACCTGGATGCAGCAGACCCGGGTGCAGTAGACCCTGAGTGCAGCAGACCTGGATGCAGCAGACCCTGAGTGCAGCAGACCCTGAGTGCAGCAGACCCTGAGTGCAGCAGACCTGGGTGCAGCAGACCCGGATGCAGCAGACACGGATGCAGCAGACCCTGAGTGCAGCAGACCCGGAAGCAGCAGACCCAGGTGCAGTAGACCCTAAGTGCAGCAGACCCGGGTGCAGCAGACCCGGCAGCAGCAGACCCTGAGTGCAGCAGACCCGGATGCAGCAGATCCGGGTGCAGCAGACCCGGGTGCAGCAGACTCTGAGTGCAGCAGACCCAGATGCTGCAGACCTGGGTGCAGCAGACCCGGATGCAGCAGACCCTGAGTTCAGCAGACCTGGATGCAGCAGACCCTGAGTGCAGCAGACCCGGATGCAGCAGACCCTGAGTTCAGCAGACCTGGATGCAGCAGACCCTGAGTTCAGCAGACCTGGATGCAGCAGACCCGGGTGCAGTAGACCCTGTGTGCAGCAGACCTGGATACAGCAGACCCAGATGCAGCAGACCCTGAGTGCAGCAGACCCGGAAGCAGCAGACCCGGGTGCTGTAGACTCTGAGTGCAGCAGACCCGGGTGCAGCAGACCCGGATGCAGCAGACCCAGGTGCAGTAGACCCTAAGTGCAGCAGACCCGGGTGCAGCAGACCCGGCAGCAGCAGACCCTGAGTGCAGCAGACCCGGATGCAGCAGATCCGGGTGCAGCAGACCCGGGTGCAGCAGACTCTGAGTGCAGCAGACCCAGATGCTGCAGACCTGGGTGCAGCAGACCCGGATGCAGCAGACCCTGAGTTCAGCAGACCTGGATGCAGCAGACCCTGAGTGCAGCAGACCCGGATGCAGCAGACCCTGAGTTCAGCAGACCTGGATGCAGCAGACCCTGAGTTCAGCAGACCTGGATGCAGCAGACCCGGGTGCAGTAGACCCTGTGTGCAGCAGACCTGGATACAGCAGACCCAGATGCAGCAGACCCTGAGTGCAGCAGACCCGGAAGCAGCAGACCCGGGTGCTGTAGACTCTGAGTGCAGCAGACCCGGGTGCAGCAGACCCGGATGCAGCAGACCCAGGTGCAGCAGACCCTGAGTGCAGCAGACCCAGATGCAGCAGACCTGGATGCACCAGACTCGGATACAGCAGACCTGGGTGCAGCAGACCCTGAGAGCAGCAGACCTGGGTGCAGCAGACCCTGAGTGCAGCAGACCTGGATGCAGCAGACCCGGGTGCAGCAGACCCGGGTGCAGCAGACCTGGATGCAGCAGACCCTGAGTGCAGCAGACTTGGTTGCAGCAGACCCGGGTGCAGTAGACCCTGAGTGCAGCAGACTCGGATACAGCAGACCCGGGTGCAGTAGACCCTGAGTGCAGCAGACTCGGATACAGCAGACCCGGGTGCAGTAGACCCTGAGTGCAGCAGACCCGGATGCCGCAGACCCTGAGTGCAGCAGACTCGGATACAGCAGACCCGGGTGCAGTAGACCCTGAGTGCAGCAGACCTGGATGCAGCAGACCCTGAGTGCAGCAGACCCGGGTGCAGTAGACCCTGAGTGCAGCAGACCTGGATGCAGCAGACCCAGATGCAGCAGACCCGGGTGCAGCAGACCCTGAGTGCAGCAGACCCTGAGTGCAGCAGACCCGGATGCAGCAGACCCGGGTGCAGCAGACCCGGATGCAGCAGACCCTGAGTGCAGCAGACCCTGAGTGCAGCAGACCCGGGTGCAGCAGACCCGGATGCAGCAGACCCTGAGTGCAGCAGACCCTGCGTGCTGCAGACCCTGCGTGCAGCAGACCCGGATGCAGCAGAATCGTGTGCAGCAGACCCGGGTGCAGCAGACCCAGATGCTGCAGACCCTGAGTGCAGCAGACCTGGGTGCAGCAGACCCGGGTGCAGTAGACCCTGAGTGCAGCAGACCCGGGTGCAGCAGTCCCTAAGTGCAGCAGAACCGGATGCAGCAGACCTGGTTGCAGCAGACCCGGATGCAGTAGACCCTGAGTGCAGCAGACCCGGATGCAGCAGACCCTGAGTGCAGCAGACCTGGATGCAGCAGACCCGGGTGCAGTAGACCCTGAGTGCAGCAGACCTGGATGCAGCAGACCCTGAGTGCAGCAGACCCTGAGTGCAGCAGACACGGGTGCAGTAGACCCTGAGTGCAGCAGACCCGGGTGCAGCAGACCCGGATGCAGCAGACCCAGGTGCAGTAGACCCTAAGTGCAGCAGACCCGGATGCAGCAGACTCTGAGTGCAGCAGACCCAAATGCTGCAGACCTGGATGCACCAGACTCGGATACAGCAGACCTGGGTGCAGCAGACCCTGAGTGCAGCAGACCCGGAAGCAGCAGACCCGGGTGCTGTAGACTCTGAGTGCAGCAGACCAGGGTGCAGCAGACCCAGGTGCAGCAGACCCTGAGTGCAGCAGACCCAGATGCAGCAGACCTGGATGCACCAGACTCGGATACAGCAGAAACAGAATTACCTGGAAAAACTCAGCAGGTCTGGCAGCATCGGCGGAGAAGAAAAGTGTTGACGTTTCCAGTCTTCATGACCCTTCGACAGAACTTGAAGGGTCGAAGGGTCATGAAGACTCGAAACGTCAACTCTTTTCTTCTCCGCCGATGCTGCCAGACCTGCTGAGTTTTTCCAGGTAATTCTGTTTTTGTTTTGGATTTCCAGCATCCGCAGTTCTCTTTGTTTTTATCGGATACAGCAGACCCGGGTGCACCAGACTCGGATACAGCAGACCCGGGTGCAGTAGACCCTGAGTGCAGCAGACCTGACTGACATCAGTTAGCATCGGATAGAGCATAAGACCATAAAATATAGAGCAGAAATTAAGCTATTCGGCCCATCGAGTCTGCCCCACCATTCAATCATTTCTCATAAGTTTCTCAACCCCATTCTCCTGCCGTCTCCCCATAAGCTTTGATCCCCTTACCAATCAAGAACCTATCTATCTCAGTCTTAAATACGTTCAATGACCTGGCCTCCACAGTGTTCTGTGGTAATGAATTCCACATGGACATGGTGACTATAAGTATCATTAGTACATGAAGGATAACAGCCCAGGAGCTGGATGGACACCATCAGGTCCAGCCTGGATCGAACTAGATCCAGGATTTCCTGGACTGTACTGTGCCATGCTGGCTACTAAGCACAATAAAACAGGCCTCACTGCCCTGTGCAATGGTTCTTTGATGTACTAGCCTGCAGTTTTGGTAATTTGAAATAGTCTTCATATTTACGCTTTATTTGTTTAGATTCTTCTTCCTCTGGCTCTATTCGTTCATTTCAATTGTGAGCAGATCATGTTTCATTTCGGCTCCCTGCTGTAGCAAATGGATTTACTAAAATCTGTATGGAATTACACTGGACCTGCCCCTGGCTACACCTGCTTACTAAGCACTCCCAGTGTGCACCTGCTTACTGAGTACTCCCAGTGTACACCTGCATACTGAGTACTCCCAGTGTACACCTGCTTACCGAGCACTCCCAGTGTACACCGGCTTACTGAGCACTCCCAGTGTACAACTGCTTACTGAGCACTCCCAGTGTACACCTGCTTACTGCGCACTCCCAGTGTGCACCTGCTTACTGAGCACTCCCAGTGTGCACCTGCTTACTGAGTACTCCCAGTGTACACCTGCATACTGAGTACTCCCAGTGTACACCTGCTTACCGAGCACTCCCAGTGTACAACTGCTTACTGAGCACTCCCAGTGTGCACCTGCTTACTGAGCACTCCCAGTGTACACCTGCTTACTGAGCACTCCCAGTGTACACCTGCTTACTGAGCACTCCCAGTGTACACCTGCTTACTGAGCACTCCCAGTGTGCACCTGCATACTGAGCACTCCCAGTGTACACCTGCTTACTGAGCACTCCCAGTGTACACCTGCTTACTGAGCACTCCCAGTGTGCACCTGCTTACTGAGCACTCCCAGTGTGCACCTGCTTACTGAGCACTCCCAGTGTGCACCTGCTTACAGAGCACCCCCAGTAAACGCCTGCTTACTGAGCACTCCCAGTGTACACCTGCTTACTGAGTACAACCAGTGAACACCTGCTTACTGAGCACTCCCAGTGTGCACCTGCTTGCTGAGCACTCCCAGTGTGCATCGGCTTACTGAGCACTCCCACTGTACACCTGATAACTGAGCACTCCCAGTGTACACCTGCTTACTGAGCACTCCCAGTGTGCACCTGCTTACTGAGCACTCCCAGTGTACACCTGATAACTGAGCACTCCCAGTGTACGCCAGCTTACTGAGCTCTCCCAGTGTACGCCTGCTTACTGAGCACTCCCAGTGTGCACCTGCTTGCTGAGCACTCCCAGTGTGCATCTGCTTGCTGAGCACTCCCAGTGTGCATCTGCTTGCTGAGCACTCCCAGTGTGCACCTGCTTACTGAGCACTCCCAGTGTACACCGGCTTACAGAGCACTCCCAGTGCGCACCTGCTTGCTGAGCACTCCCAGTGCGCACCTGCTTACTGAGCACTCCCAGTGTGCACCTGTTTACTGAGCACTCTCAGTGTGCACCTGCTTACTGAGCACTCCCAGTGTGCACCTGCTTACTGAGCTCTCCCAGTGTACGCCTGCTTGCTGAGCACTCCCAGTGTGCATCTGCTTGCTGAGCACTCCCAGTGCGCACCTGCTTACTGAGCACTCCCAGAGTACACCTGATTACTGAGCACTCCCAGTGTAAACCTGCTTACTGAGCACTCCCAGTGTACACCTGCTTACTGAGCACTCCCAGTGTACACTTGCTTACTGAGCACTCCCAGTGTGCACCTGCTTGCTGAGCACTCCCAATGTGCACCTGCTTACTGAGCACTCCCAGTGTACACCCGCTTACTGAACACTCCCAGTGTACGCCTGCTTACTGAGCACTCCCAGTGTACGCCAGCTTACTGAGCACTCCCAGTGTACGCCTGCTTACTGAGCACTCCCAGTGTGCACCTGCTTACTGAGCACTCCCAGTGTACGGCTGCTTACTGAGCACTCCCGGTGTGCACATGCTTACTGAGCACTCCCAGTGTACGCCTGCTTACTGAGCATTCCCAGTGTACGCCTGCTTACTGAGCACTCCCAGTGTACACCTGCTTACTGAGTACTCCCAGTGTACGCGTGCTTACTGAGCACTCCCAGTGTACGCCTGCTTACTGAGCACTCCCAGTGTACGCCTGCTTGCTGAGCACTCCCAGTGTACGCCTGCTTACAGAGCACTCCCAGTGTACACCTGCTTACTGAGCACTCCCAGTGTACACCTGCTTACTGAGCACTCCCAGTGTACGCCTGCTTGCTGAGCACTCCCAGTGTACGCCTGCTTACAGAGCACTCCCAGTGTACACCTGCTTACTGAGCACTCGCAGTGTGCACCTGCTTACTGAGCACTCCCAGTGTGCACCTGCTTACTGAGCACACCCAGTGTGCATCTGCTTGCTGAGCACTCCCAGTGTACACCTGCTTACAGAGCACTCCCAGTGTACACCCGCTTACTGAGCACTCTCAGTGTGCACCTGCTTGCTGAGCACTCCCAGTGTGCACCTCTTTACAGAGCACTCCCAGTGTGCACCTGCTTACTGAACACTCCCAGTGTACGCCTGCTTGCTGAGCACTCCCAGTATACGCCTGCTTACAGAGCACTCCCAGTGTACACCTGCTTACTGAGCACTCCCAGTGTGCACCTGCTTGCTGAGCACTCCCTGTGTGCACCTGCTTACTGAGCACTCCCAGTGTACGCCTGTTTACTGAGCACTCCCAGTGTGCACCTTTTTACAAAGCACTCCCAGTGTACACCTGTTTTCTGAGTACTCCCAGTGTGCACCTGCTTACTGAGCACTCCCAGTGTGCACCTCTTTACAGAGCACTCCCAGTGTGCGCCTGCTTACTGAGCACTCCCAGTGTACGCCTGCTTACTGAGCACTCCCAGTGTGCACCTCTTTACAGAGCACTCCCAGTGTGCACCTGCTTACTGAACACTCCCAGTGTATGCCTGCTTGCTGAGCACTCCCAGTGTACGCCTGCTTACTGAGCACTGCCAGTGTACGCCTGCTTACTGAGCACTACCAGTGTACACCCGCTTACTGAACACTCCCAGTGTACGCCCGCTTACTGAACACTCCCAGTGTATGCCTGCTTGCTGAGCACTCCCAGTGTGCACCTGCTTACTGAGCATTCCCAGTGTAAACCTGCTTGCTGAGCACTCCCAGTGTAAACCTGCTTACTGAGCACTCCCAGTGTACACCGGCTTACTGAGCACTCCCAGTGTACACCGGCTTACTGAGGACTCCCAGTGTACAATTGCTTACTGAGCACTCCCAGTGTGCACCTGCTTGCTGAGCACTCCCAGTGTGCACCTGCTTACTGAGCACTCCCAGTGTGCACCTGCTTGCTGACAACACCCAGAGTACACCTGCTTACTGAGCACTCCCTGTGTGCACCTCCTAACTGAGCACTCCCAGTGTACGCCTGCTTACTGAGCACTCCCAGTTTAAACCTGCTTGCTGAGCACTCCCAGTGTACACCTGCTTACTGAGCACTCCCAGTTTAAACCTACTTGCTGAGCACTCCCAATGTACATCTGCTTACAGAGCACTCCCAGTGTACACCTATTTACAGAGCATTCCCAGTGTGCACCTGCTTACAGGGCACTCACAGTGTGCACCTGCTTACGGAGCACTCACAGTGTGCACTTACTTACAGAGCACTCCCAGTGTGCAATTATTTACAGAGCACTCCCAGTGTGTACCTATTTACAGAGCATTGCCAGTGTATGCCTACTTACAGTGCACTCCGAGTGTACACTTGCTTAGAGAGCACTCCCAGTGTGCACCTGCTTACAGAGCACTCCCAGTGTGCACTTACTTACAGAGCACTCCAAGTGTGCACCTGCTTACAGAGCACTCCCAGTGTACGCCTGCTTACAGAGCACTCCCAGTGTGCACCGATTTATAGACCACTCCCAATGTACAACTATATACAGAGCACTCCCAGTGTACACATATTTACAGAGCACTCCCAGTGTACATCTATTTACAAAGCACTCCCCGTGTACGACTGCTCAGAGTGCACTGCCGGTGTGCGCCTATTTACAGGGAACTCCCAGTGTGCACCTGCTTACAGAGCACTCCCAGAGTGCACCTGCTTGCTGAGCACTCCCAGTATGCACCTGCTTACTGAGCACTCCCAGAGTGCACCTGCTTACAGAGCACTCCCAGAGTGCACCTGCTTACGGAGCACTCACTGTGTGCACTTACATAGAGCACTCCCACCATGCACTGACTTACAGAGCAATCCCAGTGTGTACCTATTTACCGAGCACTCCCAGTGTGCACCTACTTACAGAGCACTCCCAGTGTACACATGCTTACAGAGGACTCCCAGTGTGCACCTGCTTACAGAGCAGTCGCAGTGTGCAACTACTTACACAGCACTCCCAGTGTGTACCTATTTAGAGAGCACTCCCAGTGTGTATCGGCTTACAGAGCACTTGCAGTGTGTACCTACTTACAGAGCACTCGCAGTGTGCATCTGCTTACAGAGCATTCCCAGAGTGCACCTGCAGACAGAGCACTCCCAGTATGTACCTATTTACAGAGCACACCCAGTGTACACCTGCTACAGAGCAATCGAGTGTGCCCATACTTACAAAGCACTCACAGTGTAGGCCTGCTTACACAGCACTCTCAGTGTACGCCTGCTTACAGAGCACACCCACTATACATCTGCTTGCAGAGCACTCCCAGTGTACGCCTGCTTACAGAGCAGTCCCAGTGTGCACCGATTTATAGACCACTCCCAATGTACAACTATATACAGAGCACTCCCAGTGTACACATATTTACAGAGCACTCCCAGTGTACATCTATTTACAAAGCACTCCCCGCGTGCGACTGCTCAGAGTGCACTGCCGGTGTGCGCCTATTTACAGGGGACTCCCAGTGTGCACCTGGTTACAGAGCACTCCCAGAGTGCAACTGCTTGCTGAGCACTCCCAGTATGCACCTGCTTACTGAGCACTCCGAGTGTTCACTTGCTTACAGAGCAGTCCAAGTGTGCACCTGCTTACAGAGCACTCCCAGTGTGCACTTACTTACAGAGCACTCCAAGTGTGCACCTGCTTACAGAGCACTCCCAGAGTGCACCTGCTTACAGAGCACTCCCAGAGTGCACCTGCTTACAGAGCACTCCCAGAGTGCACCTGCTTACAGAGCACTCCCAGTGTAAACCTGTTTACTGAGGACTCCCAGAGGGCACCTGCTTACTGAGAACTCCCAGTGTACACTTGCTTACTGAGCACTCCCAGTGTGCACCTGCTTGCTGAGCACTCCCAATGTGCACCTGCTTACTGAGCACCCCCAGTGTACACCCGCTTACTGAACACTCCCAGTGTATGCCTGCTTGCTGAGCCCTCCCAGTGTACACCGGATAACTGAGCACTCCCAGTGTACGCCTGCTTACTGAGCACTCCCAGTGTGCACCTGCTTGCTGAGCACTCCCAGTGTACGGCTGCTTACTGAGCACTCCCGGTGTGCACCTGCTTACTGAGCACTCCCAGTGTACGCCTGCTTACTGAGCACTCCCAGTGTACGCCTGCTTACTGAGCACTCCCAGTGTACGCCAGCTTACTGAGCACTCCCAGTGTACACCTGCTTACTGAGCACTCCCAGTGTAAGCATGCTTACTGAGCACTCCCAGTGTACGCCTGCTTACTGAGCACTCCCAGTGTACGCCTGCTTACTGAGCACTCCCAGTGTACACCTGCTTACTGAGCACTCCCAGTGTACACCTGCTTACTGAGCACTCCCAGTGTACACCTGCATACTGAGCACTCGCAGTGTGCACCTGCATACTGAGCACTCCCAGTGCGCACCTGCTTACTGAGCACTCCCAGTGTACACCTGCTCACTGAGCACTCCCAGTGTACACCTGCTTACTGAGCACTCCCAGTGTATGCCTGCTGACTGAGCACTCCCAGTGTGTAGCTGCTTGCTGGGCACTCCCAGTGTGCAGCTGCTTACTGAGCTCTCCCAGTGTACACCTGTTTACTGAGCACTCGCAGTGTGCACCTGCTTACTGAGCACTCGCAGTGTGCACCTGTTTACTGAGCACTCCCAGTGTACACCTGCTTGCTGAGCACTCCCAGTGTACACCTGCCTGCTGAGCACTCCCAGTGTACATCTGCTTACAGAGCACTCCCAGTGTACACCTATTTACAGAGCACTCCCAGTGTGCAACTGCTTACTGAGCACTCCCAGTGTACACCTGCTTACTGAGCACTCCCAGTGTGCACCTGCATACTGAGCACTCCCAGTGTGCACCTGCATACTGAGCACTCCCAGTGTGCACCTGCATACTGAGCACTCCCAGTGCGCACCTGCTTTATGAGCACTCCCAGTGTACGCCTGATTACTGAGCACTCCCAGTGTGCATCTGCTTACTGAGCACTCCCAGTGTACACCTGCTTACTGAGCACTCCCAGTGTACACCTGCTTACTGAGCACTCCCAGTGTACGCCTGCTTACTGAGCATTCCCAGTGTACGCCTGCTTAGTGAGCACTCCCAGTGTACACCTGCTTACTGAGTACTCCCAGTGTACGCGTGCTTATTGAGCACTCCCAGTGTACGCCTGCTTACTGAGCACTCCCAGTGTGCGCCTGCTTACTGAGCACTCCCAGTGTGCACCTGCTTACTGAGCACTCCCAGTGTGCACCTGCTTACTGAGCACACCCAGTGTGCATCTGCTTGATGAGCACTCCCAGTGTACACCTGCTTACACAGCACTCCCAGTGCGCCCCTGCTTACAGAGCACTCTCAGTGTGCACCTGCTTACTGAGCACACCCAGTGTGCATCTGCTTGCTGAGCACTGCCAGTGTACACCTGCTTACAGAGCACTCCCAGTGTGCACCTGCTTACAGAGCACTCTCAGTGCGCACCTGCTTGCTGAGCACTCCCAGTATGCACCTGCTTGCTGAGCACTCCCAGTGTACACCTGCTTACAGAGCACACCCAGTGTGCATCTGCTTGCTGAGCACTCCCAGTGTACACCTGCTTACAGAGCACTCCCAGTGCGCACCTGCTTACAGAGCACTCTCAGTGTGCACCTGCTTGCTGAGCACTCCCAGTGTAAACTTGCTTGTGGAGCACTCTCAGTGTGCACCTGCTTACTGAGCACTCCCAGTGTGCACCTGCTTGCTGAGCACTCCCTGTGTGCACCTGCTTACTGAGCTCTCCCAGTGTACGCCTGTTTACTGAGCACTCCCAGTGTGCACCTTTTTACAAAGCACTCCCAGTGTACACCTGTTTTCTGAGTACTCCCAGTGTGCACCTGCTTACTGAGCACTCCCAGTGTGCACCTCTTTACAGAGCACTCCCAGTGTGCGCCTGCTTACTGAGCACTCCCAGTGTACGCCTGCTTACTGAGCACTCCCAGTTTACGCCTGCTTACTGAGCACTCCCAGTGTACACCCGCTTACCGAACACTCCCAGTGTACGCCCGCTTACTGAACACTCCCAGTGTATGCCTGCTTGCTGAGCACTCCCAGTGTGTACCTGCTTACTGAGCACTCCCAGTGTAAACCTGCTTGCTGAGCACTCCCAGTGTACACCGGCTTACTGAGGACTCCCAGTGCGCACCTGCTCACTGAGCACTCCCAGTGTGCCCCTGCTTGCTGAGCACTCCCAGTGTACAATTGCTTACTGAGCACTCCCAGTGTGCACCTGCTTGCTGAGCACTCCCAGTGTGCACCTGCTTACTGAGCACTCCCAGTGTGCACCTGCTTGCTGACAACACCCAGAGTACACCTGCTAACTGAGCACTCCCTGTGTGCACCTCCTAACTGAGCACTCCCAGTGTACGCCTGCTTACGGAGCACTCCCAGTTTAAACCTGCTTGCTGAGCACTCCCAGTGTACACCTGCTTACTGAGCACTCCCAGTGTACACCTATTTACAGAGCATTCCCAGTGTGCACCTGCTTACAGGGCACTCACAGTGTGCACCTGCTTACGGAGCACTCACAGTGTGCACTTACTTACAGAGCACTCCCAGTATGCAATTATTTACAGAGCACTCCCAGTGTGTACCTATTTACAGAGCATTGCCAGTGTATGCCTACTTACAGTGCACTCCGAGTGTACACTTGCTTAGAGAGCACTCCCAGTGTGCACCTGCTTACAGAGCACTCCCAGTGTGCACTTACTTACAGAGCACTCCAAGTGTGCACCTGCTTACAGAGCACTCCAAGTGTGCACCTGCTTACAGAGCACTCCCACTATACATCTGCTTGCAGAGCACTCCCAGTGTACGCCTGCTTACAGAGCACTCCCAGTGTGCACCGATTTATAGACCACTCCCAATGTACAACTATATACAGAGCACTCCCAGTGTACACATATTTACAGAGCACTCCCAGTGTACATCTATTTACAAAGCACTCCCCGTGTACGACTGCTCAGAGTGCACTGCCGGTGTGCGCCTATTTACAGGGAACTCCCAGTGTGCACCTGCTTACAGAGCACTCCCAGAGTGCACCTGCTTGCTGAGCACTCCCAGTATGCACCTGCTTACTGAGCACTCCCAGAGTGCACCTGCTTACAGAGCACTCCCAGAGTGCACCTGCTTACGGAGCACTCACTGTGTGCACTTACGTAGAGCACTCCCACCATGCACTGACTTACAGAGCAATCCCAGTGTGTACCTATTTACCGAGCACTCCCAGTGTGCACCTACTTACAGAGCACTCCCAGTGTACACATGCTTACAGAGGACTCCCAGTGTGCACCTGCTTACAGAGCAGTCGCAGTGTGCAACTACTTACACAGCACTCCCAGTGTGTACCTATTTAGAGAGCACTCCCAGTGTGTATCGGCTTACAGAGCACTTGCAGTGTGTACCTACTTACAGAGCACTCGCAGTGTGCATCTGCTTACAGAGCATTCCCAGAGTGCACCTGCAGACAGAGCACTCCCAGTATGTACCTATTTACAGAGCACACCCAGTGTACACCTGCTACACAGCAATCGAGTGTGCCCATACTTACAAAGCACTCACAGTGTAGGCCTGCTTACACAGCACTCTCAGTGTACGCCTGCTTACAGAGCACACCCACTATACATCTGCTTGCAGAGCACTCCCAGTGTACGCCTGCTTACAGAGCAGTCCCAGTGTGCACCGATTTATAGACCACTCCCAATGTACAACTATATACAGAGCACTCCCAGTGTACACATATTTACAGAGCACTCCCAGTGTACATCTATTTACAAAGCACTCCCCGCGTGCGACTGCTCAGAGTGCACTGCCGGTGTGCGCCTATTTACAGGGGACTCCCAGTGTGCACCTGGTTACAGAGCACTCCCAGAGTGCAACTGCTTGCTGAGCACTCCCAGTATGCACCTGCTTACTGAGCACTCCGAGTGTTCACTTGCTTACAGAGCAGTCCAAGTGTGCACCTGCTTACAGAGCACTCCCAGTGTGCACTTACTTACAGAGCACTCCAAGTGTGCACCTGCTTACAGAGCACTCCCAGAGTGCACCTGCTTACAGAGCACTCCCAGAGTGCACCTGCTTACAGAGCACTCCCAGAGTGCACCTGCTTACAGAGCACTCCCAGTGTAAACCTGTTTACTGAGGACTCCCAGTGGGCACCTGCTTACTGAGAACTCCCAGTGTACACTTGCTTACTGAGCACTCCCAGTGTGCACCTGCTTGCTGAGCACTCCCAATGTGCACCTGCTTACTGAGCACCCCCAGTGTACACCCGCTTACTGAACACTCCCAGTGTACGCCTGCTTGCTGAGCCCTCCCAGTGTACACCGGATAACTGAGCACTCCCAGTGTACGCCAGCTTACTGAGCACTCCCAGTGTACGCCTGCTTACTGAGCACTCCCAGTGTGCACCTGCTTGCTGAGCACTCCCAGTGTACGGCTGCTTACTGAGCACTCCCGGTGTGCACCTGCTTACTGAGCACTCCCAGTGTACGCCTGCTTACTGAGCACTCCCAGTGTACGCCTGCTTACTGAGCACTCCCAGTGTACGCCAGCTTACTGAGCACTCCCAGTGTACACCTGCTTACTGAGCACTCCCAGTGTAAGCATGCTTACTGAGCACTCCCAGTGTACGCCTGCTTACTGAGCACTCCCAGTGTACGCCTGCTTACTGAGCACTCCCAGTGTACACCTGCTTACTGAGCACTCCCAGTGTACACCTGCTTACTGAGCACTCCCAGTGTACACATGCATACTGAGCACTCGCAGTGTGCACCTGCATACTGAGCACTCCCAGTGCGCACCTGCTTACTGAGCACTCCCAGTGTATGCCTGCTGACTGAGCACTCCCAGTGTACGCCTGCTTACTGAGCATTCCCAGTGTACGCCTGCTTACTGAACACTCCCAGTGTACACCTGCTTACTGAGCACTCCCAGTGTACGCCTGCTTACTGAACACTCCCAGTGTACACCTGCTTACTGAGCACTCCCAGTGTACGCCTGCTTACTGAGCACTCCCAGTGTGCGCCTGCTTACTGAGCACTCCCAGTGTGCACCTGCTTACTGAGCACACCCAGTGTGCATCTGCTTGCTGAGCACTCCCAGTGTACACCTGCTTACAGAGCACTCCCAGTGCGCACCTGCTTACAGAGCACTCTCAGTGTGCACCTGCTTACTGAGCACACCCAGTGTGCATCTGCTTGCTGAGCACTGCCAGTGTACACCTGCTTACAGAGCACTCCCAGTGTGCACCTGCTTACAGAGCACTCTCAGTGCGCACCTGCTTGCTGAGCACTCCCAGTATGCACCTGCTTGCTGAGCACTCCCAGTGTACACCTGCTTACAGAGCACACCCAGTGTGCATCTGCTTGCTGAGCACTCCCAGTGTACACCTGCTTACAGAGCACTCCCAGTGCGCACCTGCTTACAGAACACTCTCAGTGTGCACCTGCTTGCTGAGCACTCCCAGTGTGCACCTGCTTACTGAGCTCTCCCAGTGTACGCCTGTTTACTGAGCACTCCCAGTGTGCACCTTTTTACAAAGCACTCCCAGTGTACACCTGTTTTCTGAGTACTCCCAGTGTGCACCTGCTTACTGAGCACTCCCAGTGTGCACCTCTTTACAGAGCACTCCCAGTGTACGCCTGCTTACTGAGCACTCCCAGTGTACGCCTGCTTACTGAGCACTCCCAGTGTACACCCGCTTACTGAACACTCCCAGTGTACGCCCGCTTACTGAACACTCCCAGTGTATGCCTGCTTGCTGAGCACTCCCAGTGTGTACCTGCTTACTGAGCACTCCCAGTGTAAACCTGCTTGCTGAGCACTCCCAGTGTAAACCTGCTTGTTGAGCACTCCCAGTGTACACCGGCTTACTGAGGACTCCCAGTGGGCACCTGCTCACTGAGCACTCCCAGTGTGCACCTGCTTGCTGAGCACTCCCAGTGTGCACCTGCTTACTGAGCACTCCCAGTGTGCACCTGCTTGCTGACAACACCCAGAGTACACCTGCTTACTGAGCACTCCCTGTGTGCACCTCCTAACTGAGCACTCCCAGTTTAAACCTGCTTGCTGAGCACTCCCAGTGTACACCTGCTTACTGAGCACTCCCAGTGTACACCTATTTACAGAGCATTCCCAGTGTGCACCTGCTTACAGGGCACTCACAGTGTGCACCTGCTTACGGAGCACTCACAGTGTGCACTTACTTACAGAGCACTCCCAGTATGCAATTATTTACAGAGCACTCCCAGTGTGTACCTATTTACAGAGCATTGCCAGTGTATGCCTACTTACAGTGCACTCCGAGTGTACACTTGCTTAGAGAGCACTCCCAGTGTGCACCTGCTTACAGAGCACTCCCAGTGTGCACTTACTTACAGAGCACTCCAAGTGTGCACCTGCTTACAGAGCACTCCCACTATACATCTGCTTGCAGAGCACTCCCAGTGTACGCCTGCTTACAGAGCACTCCCAGTGTGCACCGATTTATAGACCACTCCCAATGTACAACTATATACAGAGCACTCCCAGTGTACACATATTTACAGAGCACTCCCAGTGTACATCTATTTACAAAGCACTCCCCGTGTACGACTGCTCAGAGTGCACTGCCGGTGTGCGCCTATTTACAGGGAACTCCCAGTGTGCACCTGCTTACAGAGCACTCCCAGAGTGCACCTGCTTGCTGAGCACTCCCAGTATGCACCTGCTTACTGAGCACTCCCAGAGTTCACCTGCTTACAGAGCACTCCCAGAGTGCACCTGCTTACGGAGCACTCACTGTGTGCACTTACGTAGAGCACTCCCACCATGCACTGACTTACAGAGCAATCCCAGTGTGTACCTATTTACCGAGCACTCCCAGTGTGCACCTACTTACAGAGCACTCCCAGTGTACACATGCTTACAGAGGACTCCCACTGTGCACCTGCTTACAGAGCAGTCGCAGTGTGCAACTACTTACACAGCACTCCCAGTGTGTACCTATTTAGAGAGCACTCCCAGTGTGTATCGGCTTACAGAGCACTTGCAGTGTGTACCTACTTACAGAGCACTCGCAGTGTGCATCTGCTTATAGAGCATTCCCAGAGTGCACCTGCAGACAGAGCACTCCCAGTATGTACCTATTTACAGAGCACACCCAGTGTACACCTGCTACAGAGCAATCGAGTGTGCCCATACTTACAAAGCACTCACAGTGTAGGCCTGCTTACACAGCACTCTCAGTGTACGCCTGCTTACAGAGCACACCCACTATACATCTGCTTGCAGAGCACTCCCAGTGTACGCCTGCTTACAGAGCAGTCCCAGTGTGCACCGATTTATAGACCACTCCCAATGTACAACTATATACAGAGCACTCCCAGTGTACACATATTTACAGAGCACTCCCAGTGTACATCTATTTACAAAGCACTCCCCGCGTGCGACTGCTCAGAGTGCACTGCCGGTGTGCGCCTATTTACAGGGGACTCCCAGTGTGCACCTGGTTACAGAGCACTCCCAGAGTGCAACTGCTTGCTGAGCACTCCCAGTATGCACCTGCTTACTGAGCACTCCGAGTGTTCACTTGCTTACAGAGCAGTCCAAGTGTGCACATGCTTACAGAGCACTCCCAGTGTGCACTTACTTACAGAGCACTCCCAGAGTGCACCTGCTTACAGAGCATTCCCAGAGTGCACCTGCTTACAGAGCACTCCCAGAGTGCACCTGCTTACAGAGCACTCCCAGAGTGCACCTGCTTACAGAGCACTCCCAGTGTAAACCTGTTTACTGAGGACTCCCAGTGTAAACCTGTTTACTGAGGACTCCCAGTGGGCACCTGCTTACTGAGAACTCCCAGTGTACACTTGCTTACTGAGCACTCCCAGTGTGCACCTGCTTGCTGAGCACTCCCAATGTGCACCTGCTTACTGAGCACCCCCAGTGTACACCCGCTTACTGAACACTCCCAGTGTACGCCTGCTTGCTGAGCCCTCCCAGTGTACACCTGATAACTGAGCACTCCCAGTGTACGCCAGCTTACTGAGCACTCCCAGTGTACGCCTGATAACTGAGCACTCCCAGTGTGCGCCTGCTTACTGAGCACTCCCAGTGTGCACCTGCTTGCTGAGCACTCCCAGTGTACGGCTGCTTACTGAGCACTCCCGGTGTGCACCTGCTTACTGAGCACTCCCAGTGTACGCCTGCTTACTGAGCACTCCCAGTGTACGCCTGCTTACTGAGCACTCCCAGTGTACGCCAGCTTACTGAGCACTCCCAGTGTACACCTGCTTACTGAGCACTCCCAGTGTAAGCATGCTTACTGAGCACTCCCAGTGTACGCCTGCTTACTGAGCACTCCCAGTGTACGCCTGCTTACTGAGCACTCCCAGTGTACAACTGCTTACTGAGCACTCCCAGTGTACACCTGCTTACTGAGCACTCCCAGTGTACACCTGCATACTGAGCACTCGCAGTGTGCACCTGCATACTGAGCACTCCCAGTGCGCACCTGCTTACTGAGCACTCCCAGTGCGCACCTGCTTACTGAGCACTCCCAGTGTACACCTGCTCACTGAGCACTCCCAGTGTACACCTGCTTACTGAGCACTCCCAGTGTATGCCTGCTGACTGAGCACTCCCAGTGTGTAGCTGCTTGCTGGGCACTCCCAGTGTGCAGCTGCTTACTGAGCTCTCCCAGTGTACACCTGTTTACTGAGCACTCGCAGTGTGCACCTGCTTACTGAGCACTCGCAGTGTGCACCTGTTTACTGAGCACTCCCAGTGTACACCTGCTTGCTGAGCACTCCCAGTGTACACCTGCTTGCTGAGCACTCCCAGTGTACATCTGCTTACAGAGCACTCCCAGTGTACACCTATTTACAGAGCACTCCCAGTGTGCAACTGCTTACTGAGCACTCCCAGTGTACACCTGCTTACTGAGCACTCCCAGTGTGCACCTGCATACTGAGCACTCCCAGTGTGCACCTGCATACTGAGCACTCCCAGTGCGCACCTGCTTTATGAGCACTCCCAGTGTACGCCTGATTACTGAGCACTCCCAGTGTGCATCTGCTTACTGAGCACTCCCAGTGTACACCTGCTTACTGAGCACTCCCAGTGTACACCTGCTTACTGAGCACTCCCAGTGTACGCCTGCTTACTGAGCATTCCCAGTGTACGCCTGCTTACTGAGCACTCCCAGTGTACACCTGCTTACTGAGTACTCCCAGTGTACGCGTGCTTACTGAGCACTCCCAGTGTACGCCTGCTTACTGAGCACTCCCAGTGTGCGCCTGCTTACTGAGCACTCCCAGTGTGCACCTGCTTACTGAGCACTCCCAGTGTGCACCTGCTTACTGAGCACACCCAGTGTGTATCTGCTTGCTGAGCACTCCCAGTGTACACCTGCTTACAGAGCACTCCCAGTGCGCACCTGCTTACAGAGCACTCTCAGTGTGCACCTGCTTACTGAGCACACCCAGTGTGCATCTGCTTGCTGAGCACTGCCAGTGTACACCTGCTTACAGAGCACTCCCAGTGTGCACCTGCTTACAGAGCACTCTCAGTGCGCACCTGCTTGCTGAGCACTCCCAGTATGCACCTGCTTGCTGAGCACTCCCAGTGTACACCTGCTTACAGAGCACACCCAGTGTGCATCTGCTTGCTGAGCACTCCCAGTGTACACCTGCTTACAGAGCACTCCCAGTGCGCACCTGCTTACAGAACACTCTCAGTGTGCACCTGCTTGCTGAGCACTCCCAGTGTGCACCTGCTTACTGAGCCCTCCCAGTGTGCAGCTGCTTACTGAGCACTCCCAGTGTAAACTTGCTTGTGGAGCACTCTCAGTGTACACCTGCTTACTGAGCACTCCCAGTGTACACCTGCTTACTGAGCTCTCCCAGTGTACGCCTGTTTACTGAGCACTCCCAGTGTACACCTGTTTTCTGAGTACTCCCAGTGTGCACCTGCTTACTGAGCACTCCCAGTGTGCACCTCTTTACAGAGCACTCCCAGTGTACGCCCGCTTACTGAACACTCCCAGTGTATGCCTGCTTGCTGAGCACTCCCAGTGTGTACCTGCTTACTGAGCACTCCCAGTGTGCACCTGCTTGCTGAGCACTCCCAGTGTAAACCTGCTTGCTGAGCACTCCCAGTGTACACCGGCTTACTGAGGACTCCCAGTGGGCACCTGCTCACTGAGCACTCCCAGTGTACGCCTGCTTGCTGAGCACTCCCAGTGTACAATTGCTTACTGAGCACTCCCAGTGTGCACCTGCTTGCTGAGCACTCCCAGTGTGCACCTGCTTACTGAGCACTCCCAGTGTGCACCTGCTTGCTGACAACACCCAGAGTACACCTGCTTACTGAGAACTCCCTGTGTGCACCTCCTAACTGAGCACTCCCAGTGTACGCCTGCTTACGGAGCACTCCCAGTTTAAACCTACTTGCTGAGCACTCCCAATGTACATCTGCTTACAGAGCACTCCCAGTGTACACCTATTTACAGAGCATTCCCAGTGTGCACCTGCTTACAGGGCACTCACAGTGTGCACCTGCTTACGGAGCACTCACAGTGTGCACTTACTTACAGAGCACTCCCAGTATGCAATTATTTACAGAGCACTCCCAGTGTGTACCTATTTACAGAGCATTGCCAGTGTATGCCTACTTACAGTGCACTCCGAGTGTACACTTGCTTAGAGAGCACTCCCAGTGTGCACCTGCTTACAGAGCACTCCCAGTGTGCACTTACTTACAGAGCACTCCAAGTGTGCACCTGCTTACAGAGCACTCCCACTATACATCTGCTTGCAGAGCACTCCCAGTGTACACCTGCTTACAGAGCACTCCCAGTGTGCACCGATTTATAGACCACTCCCAATGTACAACTATATACAGAGCACTCCCAGTGTACACATATTTACAGAGCACTCCCAGTGTACATCTATTTACAAAGCACTCCCCGTGTACGACTGCTCAGAGTGCACTGCCGGTGTGCGCCTATTTACAGGGATCTCCCAGAGTGCACCTGCTTACAGAGCACTCCCAGAGTGCACCTGCTTGCTGAGCACTCCCAGTATGCACCTGCTTACTGAGCACTCCCAGAGTGCACCTGCTTACGGAGCACTCACTGTGTGCACTTACGTAGAGCACTCCCACCATGCACTGACTTACAGAGCAATCCCAGTGTGTACCTATTTACCGAGCACTCCCAGTGTGCACCTACTTACAGAGCACTCCCAGTGTACACATGCTTACAGAGGACTCCCACTGTGCACCTGCTTACAGAGCAGTCGCAGTGTGCAACTACTTACACAGCACTCCCAGTGTGTACCTATTTAGAGAGCACTCCCAGTGTGTATCGGCTTACAGAGCACTTGCAGTGTGTACCTACTTACAGAGCACTCGCAGTGTGCATCTGCTTACAGAGCATTCCCAGAGTGCACCTGCAGACAGAGCACTCCCAGTATGTACCTATTTACAGAGCACACCCAGTGTACACCTGCTACAGAGCAATCGAGTGTGCCCATACTTACAAAGCACTCACAGTGTAGGCCTGCTTACACAGCACTCTCAGTGTACGCCTGCTTACAGAGCACACCCACTATACATCTGCTTGCAGAGCACTCCCAGTGTACGCCTGCTTACAGAGCAGTCCCAGTGTGCACCGATTTATAGACCACTCCCAATGTACAACTATATACAGAGCACTCCCAGTGTACACATATTTACAGAGCACTCCCAGTGTACATCTATTTACAAAGCACTCCCCGCGTGCGACTGCTCAGAGTGCACTGCCGGTGTGCGCCTATTTACAGGGGACTCCCAGTGTGCACCTGGTTACAGAGCACTCCCAGAGTGCAACTGCTTGCTGAGCACTCCCAGTATGCACCTGCTTACTGAGCACTCCGAGTGTTCACTTGCTTACAGAGCAGTCCCAGTGTGCACCTGCTTACAGAGCACTCCCAGTGTGCACTTACTTACAGAGAACTCCAAGTGTGCACCTGCTTACAGAGCACTCCCAGAGTGCACCTGCTTACAGAGCACTCCCAGAGTGCACCTGCTTACAGAGCACTCCCAGAGTGCACCTGCTTACAGAGCACTCCCAGAGTGCACCTGCTTACAGAGCACTCCCAGTGTAAACCTGTTTACTGAGGACTCCCAGTGGGCACCTGCTTACTGAGAACTCCCAGTGTACACTTGCTTACTGAGCACTCCCAGTGTGCACCTGCTTGATGAGCACTCCCAATGTGCACCTGCTTACTGAGCACTCCCAGTGTACACCCGCTTACTGAACACTCCCAGTGTACGCCTGCTTGCTGAGCCCTCCCAGTGTACACCTGATAACTGAGCACTCCCAGTGTACGCCAGCTTACTGAGCACTCCCAGTGTACGCCTGCTTACTGAGCACTCCCAGTGTGCACCTGCTTGCTGAGCACTCCCAGTGTACGGCTGCTTACTGAGCACTCCCGGTGTGCACCTGCTTACTGAGCACTCCCAGTGTACGGCTGCTTACTGAGCACTCCCAGTGTACACCTGCTTACTGAGCACTCCCAGTGTACGCCAGCTTACTGAGCACTCCCAGTGTACACCTGCTTACTGAGCACTCCCAGTGTAAGCATGCTTACTGAGCACTCCCAGTGTACGCCTGCTTACTGAGCACTCCCAGTGTACGCCTGCTTACAGAGCACTCCCAGTGTACACCTGCTTACTGAGCACTCCCAGTGTACACCTGCTTACTGAGCACTCCCAGTGTACACCTGCATACTGAGCACTCGCAGTGTGCACCTGCATACTGAGCACTCCCAGTGCGCACCTGCTTACTGAGCACTCCCAGTGTACACCTGCTCACTGAGCACTCCCAGTGTACACCTGCTTACTGAGCACTCCCAGTGTATGCCTGCTGACTGAGCACTCCCAGTGTGTAGCTGCTTGCTGGGCACTCCCAGTGTGCAGCTGCTTACTGAGCTCTCCCAGTGTACACCTGTTTACTGAGCACTCCCAGTGTACGCCTGCTTACTGAGCACTCACAGTGTGCACCTGTTTACTGAGCACTCCCAGTGTACACCTGCTTGCTGAGCACTCCCAGTGTACATCTGCTTACAGAGCACTCCCAGTGTACACCTATTTACAGAGCACTCCCAGTGTGCAACTGCTTACTGAGCACTCCCAGTGTACACCTGCTTACTGAGCACTCCCAGTGTGCACCTGCATACTGAGCACTCCCAGTGTGCACCTGCATACTGAGCACTCCCAGTGCGCACCTGCTTTATGAGCACTCCCAGTGTACGCCTGATTACTGAGCACTCCCAGTGTGCATCTGCTTACTGAGCACTCCCAGTGTACACCTGCTTACTGAGCACTCCCAGTGTACACCTGCTTACTGAGCACTCCCATTATACACCTGCTTACTGAGCACTCCCAGTGTACACCTGCTTACTGAGCACTCCCAGTGTACGCCTGCTGACTGAGCACTCCCAGTGTGTAGCTGCTTGCTGAGTACTCCCAGTGTGCACCTGCTTACTGAGCACTCCCAGTGTGCAGCTGCATACTGAGCACTCCCAGTGTATATCTGTTTACTGAGCACTCCCAGTGTGCACCTGTTTACTGAGCACTCGCAGTGTGCACCTGCTTACTGAGCAACCGCATTGTGCACCTGTTTACTGTCTCTCCCAGTGTGCATCTGCTTACTGAGCACTCCCAGTGTACGCCTGCTTACTGAGCACTCCCAGTGTACACCTGCTTGCTGAGCACTCCCAGTGTACATCTGCTTACAGAGCACTCCCAGTATACACCTATTTACAGAGCACTCCCAGAGTGCACCTGCTTACAGGTCACTCACAGTGTGCACCTGCTTACAGAGCACTCCCAGTGTGCACTTACTTACAGAGCACTCCCAGTATGCAATTATTTACAGAGCACTCCCAGTGTGTACCTATTTACAGAGCATTGCCAGAGTATGCCTACTTACAGAGCACTCCGAGTGTTCACCTGCTTACAGAGCACTACCAGAGTGCACCTGCTTACAGAGCACTCCCAGAGTGCACCTGCTTACAGAGCACTCCCAGAGTGCACCTGCTTACAGAGCACTCCCAGAGTGCACCTGCTTACGGAGCACTCACTGTGTGCACTTACGTAGAGCACTCCCACCATGCACTTACTTACAGAGTAATCCCAGTGTGTACCTATTAACCGAGTACTCACTGTGTGCACCTACTTACAGAGCACTCCCATTGTACACATGCTTACAGAGGACTCCCAGTGTACACCTGCTTACAGAGCAGTCGCAGTGTGCACTTACTTACAGAGCACTCCCGGTATGCAATTATTTACAGAGCACTCCCAGTGTGTACCTATTTACAGAGCATTGCCAGCGTATGCCTACTTACAGAGCACTCCGAGTGTTCACTTGCTTACAGAGCAGTCCCAGTGTGCACCTGCTTACAGAGCACTCCCAGTGTGCACTTACTTACAGAGCACTCCAAGTGTGCACCTGCTTACAGAGCACTCCCAGAGTGCACCTGCTTACAGAGCACTCCCAGAGTGCACCTGCTTACAGAGCACTCCCAGAGTGCACCTGCTTACAGAGCACTCCCAGTGTACACCTGTTTACTGAGGACTCCCAGTGGGCACCTGCTTACTGAGAACTCCCAGTGTACACTTGCTTACTGAGCACTCCCAGTGTACACCTGCTTGCTGAGCACTCCCAATGTGCACCTGCTTACTGAGCACTCCCAGTGTACACACGCTTACTGAACACTCCCAGTGTACGCCTGCTTGCTGAGCCCTCCCAGTGTACACCTGATAACTGAGCACTCCCAGTGTACGCCAGCTTACTGAGCACTCCCAGTGTACGCCTGCTTACTGAGCACTCCCAGTGTGCACCTGCTTGCTGAGCACTCCCAATGTACGGCTGCTTACTGAGCACTCCCGGTGTGCACCTGCTTACTGAGCACTCCCAGTGTACGCCTGCTTACTGAGCACTCCCAGTGTACGCCTGCTTACTGTGCACTCCCAGTGTACGCCTGCTTACTGAGCACTCCCAGTGTACACCTGCTTACTGAGCACTCCCAGTGTAAGCATGCTTACTGAGCACTCCCAGTGTACGCCTGCTTACTGAGCACTCCCAGTGTACACCTGCTTACTGAGCACTCCCAGTGTATGCGCGCTTACTGAGCACTCCCAGTGTACGCCTGCTTACTGAGCACTCCCAGTGTGCGCCTGCTTACTGAGCACTCCCAGTGTGCACCTGCTTACTGAGCACACCCAGTGTGCATCTGCTTGCTGAGCACTCCCAGTGTACACCTGCTTACAGAGCACTCCCAGTGCGCACCTGCTTACACAGCACTCTCAGTGCGTACCTGCTTGCTGAGCACTCCCAGTGTACACCTGCTTGCTGAGCACTCCCAGTGTAAACTTGCTTGTGGAGCACTCTCAGTGTGCACCTGCTTGCTGAGCACTCACAGTGTGCACCTGCTTACTGAGCACTCCCAGTGTACGCCTGTTTACTGAGCACTCCCAGTGTGCACCTGCTTACAGAGCACTCCCAGTGTACACCTGTTTACTGAGCACTCCCAGTGTGCACCTGCTTACTGAGCACTCCCAGTGTGCATCTGCTTACTGAACACTCCCAGTGTGCACCTGCTTACTGAGCGCTCCCACTGTACGCCTGATTACTGAGCACTCCCAGTGTACATGTGTTTACAGAGCACTCGCAGTGTGCACCTGCTTACTAAGCACTCCCAGAGTACACCTGATTACTGAGCACTCCCAGTGTAAACCTGCTTACTGAGCACTCCCAGTGTACACCTGTTTACTGAGGACTCCCAGTGGGCACCTGCTTACTGAGCACTCCCAGTGTACACTTGCTTACTGAGCACTCCCGGTGTGCACCTGCTTGCTGTGCACTCCCAATGTGCACCTGCTTACTGAGCACTCCCAGTGTACACCCGCTTACTGAACACTCCCAGTGTACGCCTTCTTGCTGAGCCCTCCCAGTGTGTACCTGCTTACTGAGCACTCCCAGTGTACGCCAGCTTACAGAGCACTCCCAGTGTACGCCTGCTTGCTGAGCACTCCCAGTGTGCACCTGCTTGCTGAGCACTCCCAGTGTACGGCTGCGTACTGAGCACTCCCGGTGTGCACATGCTTACTGAGCACTCCCAGTGTACGCCTGCTTACTGAGCACTCCCAGTGTACGCCTGCTTACTGAGCATTCCCAGTGTACGCCTGCTTACTGAGCACTCCCAGTGTGCACCTGCTTGCTGAGCACTCCCAGTGTACGGCTGCTTACTGAGCACTCCCGGTGTGCACATGCTTACTGAGCACTCCCAGTGTACGCCTGCTTACTGAGCACTCCCAGTGTACGCCTGCTTACTGAGCATTCCCAGTGTACGCCTGCTTACTGAGCACTCCCAGTGTACACCTGCTTACTGAGCACTCCCAGTGTACGCGTGCTTACTGAGCACTCCCAGTGTATGCCTGCTTACTGAGCACTCCCAGTGTGCGCCTGCTTACTGAGCACTCCCAGTGTACGCGTGCTTACTGAGCACTCCCAGTGTATGCCTGCTTACTGAGCACTCCCAGTGTGCGCCTGCTTACTGAGCACTCCCAGTGTGCAGCTGCTTACTGAGCACTCCCAGTGTGCACCTGCTTACTGAGCACACCCAGTGTGCACCTGCTTACAGAGCAGTCGCACTGTGCACTTACTTACAGAGCACTCCCACCATGCACTTACTTACAGAGTAATCCCAGTGTGTACCTATTTACCGAGCACCCACTGTGTGCACCTACTTACAGAGCACTCCCAGTGTACACATGCTTACAGAGGACTCCCAGTGTGCACCTGCTTACAGAGCAGTCGCAGTGTGCACTTACTTACAGAGCACTCCCGGTATGCAATTATTTACAGAGCACTCCCAGTGTGTACCTATTTACAGAGCATTGCCAGCGTATGCCTACTTACAGAGCTCTCCGAGTGTTCACTTGCTTACAGAGCAGTCCCAGTGTGCACCTGCTTACAGAGCACTGCCAGTGTGCACTTACTTACAGAGCACTCCAAGTGCGCACCTGCTTACAGAGCACTCCCAGAGTGCACCTGCTTACAGAGCACTCCCAGAGTGCACCTGCTTACAGAGCACTCCCAGTGTGCACCGATTTATAGACCACTCCCAATGTACAACTATATACAGAGCACTCCTAGTGTACACATATTTACAGAGCACTCCCAGTGTACATCTATTTACAAAGCACTCCCCATGTGTGACTGCTCAGAGTGCACTGCCGGTGTGCGCCTATTTACAGGGGACTCCAAGTGTGGACCTGCTTACAGAGCACTCCCAGAGTGCACCTGCTTGCTGAGCACTCCCAGTATGCACCTGCTTACTGAGCACTGCCAGAGTGCACCTGCTTACAGAGCACTCCCAGAGTGCACCTGCTTACGGAGCACTCACTGTGTGCACTTACGTAGAGCACTCCCACCATGCACTGACTTACAATGCAATCCCAGTGTGTACCTATTTACCGAGCACTCCCAGTGTGCACCTACTTACAGAGCACTCCCAGTGTACACATGCTTACAGAGGACTCCCACTGTGCACCTGCTTACAGAGCAGTCGCAGTGTGCAACTAATTACAGAGCACTCTCAGTGTGTACCTATTTAGAGAGCACTCCCAGTGTACACCTGCTTACTGAGCACTACCAGTGTACACCTGCTTACTGAGCACTACCAGTGTACACCTGCTTACTGAGCACTCCCAGTGTACGCCTGCTGACTGAGCATTCCCAGTGTGCAGCTGCTTACTGAGCACTCCCAGTGTACACCTGCATACTGAGCACTCCCAGTGCGCACCTGCTTGCTGAACACTCCCAGTGTACGCCTGATTACTGAGCACTCCCAGTGTGCATCTGCTAACTGAGCACTCCCAGTGTACACCTGCTTACTGAGCACTCCCAGTGTGCACCTGCATACTGAGCACTCCCAGTGTGCACCTGCTTGCTGAGCACTCCCAGTGTACACCTGCTTACTGAGCACTCCCAGTGTACACCTGCTTACTGAGCACTCCCAGTGTACACTTGCTTACAGAGCACTCCCAGTGTACACCTGCTTACTGAGCACTCCCAGTGTGCACCTGCTTACTGAGCACACCCAGTGTGCACCTGCTTACAGAGCAGTCGCACTGTGCACTTACTTACAGAGCACTCCCACCATGCACTTACTTACAGAGTAATCCCAGTGTGTACCTATTTACCGAGCACCCACTGTGTGCACCTACTTACAGAGCACTCCCAGTGTACACATGCTTACAGAGGACTCCCAGTGTGCACCTGCTTACAGAGCAGTCGCAGTGTGCACTTACTTACAGAGCACTCCCGGTATGCAATTATTTACAGAGCACTCCCAGTGTGTACCTATTTACAGAGCATTGCCAGCGTATGCCTACTTACAGAGCTCTCCGAGTGTTCACTTGCTTACAGAGCAGTCCCAGTGTGCACCTGCTTACAGAGCACTGCCAGTGTGCACTTACTTACAGAGCACTCCAAGTGCGCACCTGCTTACAGAGCACTCCCAGAGTGCACCTGCTTACAGAGCACTCCCAGAGTGCACCTGCTTACAGAGCACTCCCAGTGTGCACCGATTTATAGACCACTCCCAATGTACAACTATATACAGAGCACTCCTAGTGTACACATATTTACAGAGCACTCCCAGTGTACATCTATTTACAAAGCACTCCCCATGTGTGACTGCTCAGAGTGCACTGCCGGTGTGCGCCTATTTACAGGGGACTCCAAGTGTGGACCTGCTTACAGAGCACTCCCAGAGTGCACCTGCTTGCTGAGCACTCCCAGTATGCACCTGCTTACTGAGCACTGCCAGAGTGCACCTGCTTACAGAGCACTCCCAGAGTGCACCTGCTTACGGAGCACTCACTGTGTGCACTTACGTAGAGCACTCCCACCATGCACTGACTTACAATGCAATCCCAGTGTGTACCTATTTACCGAGCACTCCCAGTGTGCACCTACTTACAGAGCACTCCCAGTGTACACATGCTTACAGAGGACTCCCACTGTGCACCTGCTTACAGAGCAGTCGCAGTGTGCAACTAATTACAGAGCACTCTCAGTGTGTACCTATTTAGAGAGCACTCCCAGTGTACACCTGCTTACTGAGCACTACCAGTGTACACCTGCTTACTGAGCACTACCAGTGTACACCTGCTTACTGAGCACTCCCAGTGTACGCCTGCTGACTGAGCATTCCCAGTGTGCAGCTGCTTACTGAGCACTCCCAGTGTACACCTGCATACTGAGCACTCCCAGTGCGCACCTGCTTGCTGAACACTCCCAGTGTACGCCTGATTACTGAGCACTCCCAGTGTGCATCTGCTAACTGAGCACTCCCAGTGTACACCTGCTTACTGAGCACTCCCAGTGTGCACCTGCATACTGAGCACTCCCAGTGTGCACCTGCTTGCTGAGCACTCCCAGTGTACACCTGCTTACTGAGCACTCCCAGTGTACACCTGCTTACTGAGCACTCCCAGTGTACACTTGCTTACAGAGGACTCCCAGTGTGCACCTGCTTACAGAGCACTCCCAGTGTGCACTTACTTACAGAGCACTCCAAGTGCGCACCTGCTTACAGAGCACTCCCAGAGTGCACCTGCTTACAGAGCACTCCCAGAGTGCACCTGCTTACAGAGCACTCCCAGTGTGCACCGATTTATAGACCACTCCCAATGTACAACTATATACAGAGCACTCCTAGTGTACACATATTTACAGAGCACTCCCAGTGTACATCTATTTACAAAGCACTCCCCATGTGTGACTGCTCAGAGTGCACTGCCGGTGTGCGCCTATTTACAGGGGACTCCAAGTGTGGACCTGCTTACAGAGCACTCCCAGAGTGCACCTGCTTGCTGAGCACTCCCAGTATGCACCTGCTTACTGAGCACTGCCAGAGTGCACCTGCTTACAGAGCACTCCCAGAGTGCACCTGCTTACGGAGCACTCACTGTGTGCACTTACGTAGAGCACTCCCACCATGCACTGACTTACAATGCAATCCCAGTGTGTACCTATTTACCGAGCACTCCCAGTGTGCACCAATTACAGAGCACTCCCAGTGTACACATGCTTACAGAGGACTCCCACTGTGCACCTGCTTACAGAGCAGTCGCAGTGTGCAACTAATTACAGAGCACTCTCAGTGTGTACCTATTTAGAGAGCACTCCCAGTGTACACCTGCTTACTGAGCACTACCAGTGTACACCTGCTTACTGAGCACTACCAGTGTACACCTGCTTACTGAGCACTCCCAGTGTACGCCTGCTGACTGAGCATTCCCAGTGTGCAGCTGCTTACTGAGCACTCCCAGTGTACACCTGCATACTGAGCACTCCCAGTGCGCACCTGCTTGCTGAACACTCCCAGTGTACGCCTGATTACTGAGCACTCCCAGTGTGCATCTGCTAACTGAGCACTCCCAGTGTACACCTGCTTACTGAGCACTCCCAGTGTGCACCTGCATACTGAGCACTCCCAGTGTGCACCTGCTTGCTGAGCACTCCCAGTGTACACCTGCTTACTGAGCACTCCCAGTGTACACCTGCTTACTGAGCACTCCCAGTGTACACTTGCTTACAGAGCACTCCCAGTGTACACCTGCTTACTGAGCACTCCCAGTGTGCACCTGCTTACTGAGCACACCCAGTGTGCACCTGCTTACAGAGCAGTCGCACTGTGCACTTACTTACAGAGCACTCCCACCATGCACTTACTTACAGAGTAATCCCAGTGTGTACCTATTTACCGAGCACCCACTGTGTGCACCTACTTACAGAGCACTCCCAGTGTACACATGCTTACAGAGGACTCCCAGTGTGCACCTGCTTACAGAGCAGTCGCAGTGTGCACTTACTTACAGAGCACTCCCGGTATGCAATTATTTACAGAGCACTCCCAGTGTGTACCTATTTACAGAGCATTGCCAGCGTATGCCTACTTACAGAGCTCTCCGAGTGTTCACTTGCTTACAGAGCAGTCCCAGTGTGCACCTGCTTACAGAGCACTCCCAGTGTGCACTTACTTACAGAGCACTCCAAGTGCGCACCTGCTTACAGAGCACTCCCAGAGTGCACCTGCTTACAGAGCACTCCCAGAGTGCACCTGCTTACAGAGCACTCCCAGTGTGCAGCGATTTATAGACCACTCCCAATGTACAACTATATACAGAGCACTCCTAGTGTACACATATTTACAGAGCACTCCCAGTGTACATCTATTTACAAAGCACTCCCCATGTGTGACTGCTCAGAGTGCACTGCCGGTGTGCGCCTATTTACAGGGGACTCCCAGTGTGCACCTGCTTACAGAGCACTCCCAGAGTGCACCTGCTTGCTGAGCACTCCCAGTATGCACCTGCTTACTGAGCACTCCCAGTGTACACCTGCTCACTGAGCACTCCCAGTGTACACCTGCTCACTGAGCACTCCCAGTGTACACCTGCTTACTGAGCACTCCCAGTGTACACCTGCTGACTGAGCACTCCCAGTGTGTAGCTGCTTGCTGGGCACTCCCAGTGTGCAGCTGCTTACTGAGCACTCCCAGTGTACACCTGTTCACTGAGCACTCGCAGAGTGCACCTGCTTTCAGAGCACTCCCAGAGTGCACCTGCTTACGGAGCTCTCACTGTGTGCACTTACGTAGAGCACTCCCACCATGCACTTACTTACAGAGTAATCCCAGTGTGTACCTATTTACCGAGCACTCACTGTGTGCACCTACTTACAGAGCACTCCCAGTGTACACATGCTTACAGAGGACTCCCACTGTGCACCTGCTTACAGAGCAGTCGCAGTGTGCAACTACTTACAGAGCACTCCCAGTGTGTACCTATTTAGAGAGCACTCCCAGTGTGTATCGGCTTACAGAGCACTCGCAGTATGTACCTACTTACAGAGCACTCGCAGTGTGCATCTGCTTGCAGTGCATTCCCAGAGTGCACCTGCAGACAGAGCACTCCCAGTATGTACCTATTTACAGAGCACACCCAGTGTACACCTGCTACAGAGCAATCGAGTGTGCCCATACTTACAGAGCACTCACAGTGTAGGCCTGCTTACAAAGCACTCTCAGCGTACGCCTGCTTACAGAGCACTCCCACTATACATCTGCTTGCAGAGCACTCCCAGTGTACGCCTGCTTACAGAGCACTCCCAGTGTACACCTATTTACAGAGCACTCCCAGTGTGCACCTGCTTACTGTGCACTCCCAGTGTGCACAGATTTATAGACCACTCCCAATGTACAACTATAAACAGAGCACTCCCAGTGTACACATATTTACAGAGCACTCCCAGTGTACATCTATTTACAAAGCACTTCCCGTGTGCGACTGCTCAGAGTGCACTGCCGGTGTGCGCCTATTTACAGGGGACTCCCAGTGTGCACCTGCTTACAGAGCACTCCCAGAGTGCACCTGCTTGCTGAGCACTCCCAGTATGCACCTGCTTACTGAGCACTCCCAGTGTACACCTGCTTACTGAGCACTCCCAGTGTACACCTGCTTACTGAGCACTCCCAGTGTGCACCTGCATACTGAGCACTCCCAGTGCGCACCTGCTTGCTGAGCACTCCCAGTGTACGCCTGATTACTGAGTACTCGCAGTGTACACCTGCTTACTGAGCACTCCCAGTGTACACCTGCTTACTGAGCACTCCCAGTGTGCACCTGCTTACTGAGCACTCCCAGTGTGCAGCTGCTTACTGAGCACTCCCAGTGTACATCTGTTTACTGAGCACTCCCAGTGTACACCTGTTTACTGAGCACTCCCAGTGCTCACTTGTTTACTGAGCACTCCCAGTGTACACCTGCTTGCTGAGCACTCCCAGTGTACAACTGCTTACAGAGCACTCCCAGTGTACAACTGCTTACAGAGCACTCCCAGTGTACACCTATTTACAGAGCACTCCCAGTGTGCACCTGCTTACAGGGCACTCACAGTGTGCACCTGCTTACGGAGCACTCCCAGTGTGCACTTAGTTACAGAGCACTCCCAGTATGCAATTATTTACAGAGCACTCCCAGTGTGTGCCTATTTACAGAGCATTGCCAGTGTATGCCTACTTACAGAGCACTCCGAGTGTTCACTTGCTTACAGAGCAGTCCCAGTGTGCACCCGCTTACAGAGCAATCCCAGTGTGCACTTACTTACAGAGCACTCCAAGTGTGCACCTGCTGACTGAGCACTCCCAGTGTGTAGCTGCTTGCTGGGCACTCCCAGTGTGCAGCTGCTTGCTGAGCACTCCCAGTGTACACCTGTTTACTGAGCACTCGCAGAGTGCACCTGCTTTCAGAGCACTCCCAGAGTGCACCTGCTTACGGAGCTCTCACTGGTGCACTTACGTAGAGCACTCGCACCATGCACTTACTTACAGAGTAATCCCAGTGTGTACCTATTTACCGAGCACTCACTGTGTGCACCTACTTACACTGCCCTCCCAGTGTACACATGCTTACAGAGGACTCCCACTGTGCACCTGCTTACAGAGCAGTCGCAGTGTGCAACTACTTACAGAGCACTCCCAGTGTGTACCTATTTAGAGAGCACTCCCAGTGTGTATCGGCTTACAGAGCACTCGCAGTATGTACCTACTTACAGAGCACTCGCAGTGTGCATCTGCTTGCAGTGCATTCCCAGAGTGCACCTGCAGACAGAGCACTCCCAGTATGTACCTATTTACAGAGCACACCCAGTGTACACCTGCTACAGAGCAATCGAGTGTGCCCATACTTACAGAGCACTCACAGTGTAGGCCTGCTTACAAAGCACTCTCAGTGTACGCCTGCTTACAGAGCACTCCCACTATACATCTGCTTGCAGAGCACTCCCAGTGTACGCCTGCTTACAGAGCACTCCCAGTGTACACCTATTTACAGAGCACTCCCAGTGTGCACCTGCTTACTGTGCACTCCCAGTGTGCACAGATTTATAGACCACTCCCAATGTACAACTATAAACAGAGCACTCCCAGTGTACACATATTTACAGAGCACTCCCAGTGTACATCTATTTAAAAGCACTTCCCGTGTGCGACTGCTCAGAGTGCACTGCCGGTGTGCGCCTATTTACAGGGGACTCCCAGTGTGCACCTGCTTACAGAGCACTCCCAGTGTACACCTATTTACAGGGGACTTCCAATGTGCCCCTGTTTACTGAGCACTCCCAATGCGCGCCTGCTTACAGAGCACTCCCAGTGTGCACCTGCTTACAGAGCACTCCCAGTGTGCACCTGCTTATTGAGCATTCCCAGTGTGCAGCTGCTTACTGAGCACTCCCAGTGTACATCTGTTTACTGAGCACTCCCAGTGTACACCTGTTTACTGAGCACTCCCAGTGCTCACTTGTTTACTGAGCACTCCCAGTGTACACCTGCTTGCTGAGCACTCCCAGTGTACAACTGCTTACAGAGCACTCCCAGTGTACAACTGCTTACAGAGCACTCCCAGTGTACACCTATTTACAGAGCACTCCCAGTGTGCACCTGCTTACAGGGCACTCACAGTGTGCACCTGCTTACGGAGCACTCCCAGTGTGCACTTACTTACAGAGCACTCCCAGTATGCAATTATTTACAGAGCACTCCCAGTGTGTACCTATTTACAGAGCATTGCCAGTGCATGCCTACTTACAGAGCACTCCGAGTGTTCACTTGCTTACAGAGCAGTCCCAGTGTGCACCCGCTTACAGAGCAATCCCAGTGTGCACTTACTTACAGAGCACTCCAAGTGTGCACCTGCTTACAGAGCACTCCCAGAGTGCACCTGCTTACAGAGCACTCCCAGAGTGCACCTGCTTACAGAGCACTCCCAGAGTGCACCTGCTTACAGAGCACTCCCAGAGTGCACCTGCTTACAGAGCACTCCCAGAGTGCACCTGCTTACAGAGCACTCCCAGTGTGCACCGATTTATAGACCACTCCCAATGTACAACTATATACAGAGCACTCCTAGTGTACACATATTTACAGAGCACTCCCAGTGTACATCTATTTACAAAGCACTCCCCATGTGTGACTGCTCAGAGTGCACTGCCGGTGTGCGCCTATT
The DNA here is from genome assembly GCA_026770705.1 of Isurus oxyrinchus. Lineage (NCBI taxonomy): Eukaryota > Metazoa > Chordata > Chondrichthyes > Lamniformes > Lamnidae > Isurus > Isurus oxyrinchus. The sequence continues at coordinate 84,202,882 of JANJGN010000017.1, forward strand.
TACAGGGGACTCCAAGTGTGGACCTGCTTACAGAGCACTCCCAGAGTGCACCTGCTTGCTGAGCACTCCCAGTATGCACCTGCTTACTGAGCACTGCCAGAGTGCACCTGCTTACAGAGCACTCCCAGAGTGCACCTGCTTACGGAGCACTCCCAGAGTGCACCTGCTTACGGAGCACTCCCAGTGTACACATGCTTACAGAGGACTCCCACTGTGCACCTGCTTACAGAGCAGTCGCAGTGTGCAACTACTTACAGAGCACTCCCAGTGTGTACCTATTTAGAGAGCACTCCCAGTGTACAGCTGCTTACTGAGCACTACCAGTGTACACCTGCTTACTGAGCACTCCCAGTGTACACCTGCTTACTGAGCACTCCCAGTGTACACCTGCTTACTGAGCACTCCCAGTGTACACTTGCTTACAGAGCACTCCCAGTGTACACCTGCTTACTGAGCACTCCCAGTGTACACCTGCTTACTGAGCACTCCCAGTGTACACCTGCTTACTGAGCACTCCCAGTGTACACCTGCTCACTGAGCACTCCCAGTGTACACCTGCTCACTGAGCACTCCCATTGTACACCTGCTTACTGAGCACTCCCAGTGTACACCTGCTGACTGAGCACTCCCAGTGTGTAGCTGCTTGCTGGGCACTCCCAGTGTGCAGCTGCTTACTGAGCACTCCCAGTGTACACCTGTTTACTGAGCACTCGCAGAGTGCACCTGCTTTCAGAGCACTCCCAGAGTGCACCTGCTTACGGAGCTCTCACTGTGTGCACTTACGTAGAGCACTCCCACCATGCACTTACTTACAGAGTAATCCCAGTGTGTACCTATTTACCGAGCACTCACTGTGTGCACCTACTTACAGAGCACTCCCAGTGTACACATGCTTACAGAGCAGTCGCAGTGTGCAACTACTTACAGAGCACTCCCAGTGTGTACCTATTTAGAGAGCACTCCCAGTGTGTATCAGCTTACAGAGCACTCGCAGTATGTACCTACTTACAGAGCACTCGCAGTGTGCATCTGCTTGCAGTGCATTCCCAGAGTGCACCTGCAGACAGAGCACTCCCAGTATGTACCTATTTACAGAGCACACCCAGTGTACACCTGCTACAGAGCAATCGAGTGTGCCCATACTTACAGAGCACTCACAGTGTAGGCCTGCTTACAAAGCACTCTCAGTGTACGCCTGCTTACAGAGCACTCCCACTATACATCTGCTTGCAGAGCACTCCCAGTGTACGCCTGCTTACAGAGCACTCCCAGTGTACACCTATTTACAGAGCACTCCCAGTGTGCACCTGCTTACTGTGCACTCCCAGTGTGCACAGATTTATAGACCACTCCCAATGTACAACTATAAACAGAGCACTCCCAGTGTACACATATTTACAGAGCACTCCCAGTGTACATCTATTTACAAAGCACTTCCCGTGTGCGACTGCTCAGAGTGCACTGCCGGTGTGCGCCTATTTACAGGGGACTCCCAGTGTGCACCTGCTTACAGAGCACTCCCAGAGTGCACCTGCTTGCTGAGCACTCCCAGTGTACACCTGCTTACTGAGCACTCCCAGTGTACACCTGCTTACTGAGCACTCCTAGTGTACACCTGCTTTCTGAGCACTCCCAGTGTACACCTGCTTACTGAGCACTCCCAGTGTGCACCTGCATACTGAGCACTCCCAGTGCGCACCTGCTTGCTGAGCACTCCCAGTGTACGCCTGATTACTGAGTACTCGCAGTGTACACCTGCTTACTGAGCACTCCCAGTGTACACCTGCTTACTGAGCACTCCCAGTGTGCACCTGCTTACTGAGCACTCCCAGTGTGCAGCTGCTTACTGAGCACTCCCAGTGTACATCTGTTTACTGAGCACTCCCAGTGTACACCTGTTTACTGAGCACTCCCAGTGCTCACTTGTTTACTGAGCACTCCCAGTGTACACCTGCTTGCTGAGCACTCCCAGTGTACAACTGCTTACAGAGCACTCCCAGTGTACAACTGCTTACAGAGCACTCCCAGTGTACACCTATTTACAGAGCACTCCCAGTGTGCATCTGCTTACATGGCACTCACAGTGTGCACCTGCTTACGGAGCACTCCCAGTGTGCACTTAGTTACAGAGCACTCCCAGTATGCAATTATTTACAGAGCACTCCCAGTGTGTGCCTATTTACAGAGCATTGCCAGTGTATGCCTACTTACAGAGCACTCCGAGTGTTCACTTGCTTACAGAGCAGTCCCAGTGTGCACCCGCTTACAGAGCAATCCCAGTGTGCACTTACTTACAGAGCACTCCAAGTGTGCACCTGCTGACTGAGCACTCCCAGTGTGTAGCTGCTTGCTGGGCACTCCCAGTGTGCAGCCGCTTGCTGAGCACTCCCAGTGTACACCTGTTTACTGAGCACTCGCAGAGTGCACCTGCTTTCAGAGCACTCCCAGAGTGCACCTGCTTACGGAGCTCTCACTGGTGCACTTACGTAGAGCACTCGCACCATGCACTTACTTACAGAGTAATCCCAGTGTGTACCTATTTACCGAGCACTCACTGTGTGCACCTACTTACACTGCCCTCCCAGTGTACACATGCTTACAGAGGACTCCCACTGTGCACCTGCTTACAGAGCAGTCGCAGTGTGCAACTACTTACAGAGCACTCCCAGTGTGTACCTATTTAGAGAGCACTCCCAGTGTGTATCGGCTTACAGAGCACTCGCAGTATGTACCTACTTACAGAGCACTCGCAGTGTGCATCTGCTTGCAGTGCATTCCCAGAGTGCACCTGCAGACAGAGCACTCCCAGTATGTACCTATTTACAGAGCACACCCAGTGTACACCTGCTACAGAGCAATCGAGTGTGCCCATACTTACAGAGCACTCACAGTGTAGGCCTGCTTACAAAGCACTCTCAGTGTACGCCTGCTTACAGAGCACTCCCACTATACATCTGCTTGCAGAGCACTCCCAGTGTACGCCTGCTTACAGAGCACTCCCAGTGTACACCTATTTACAGAGTACTCCCAGTGTGCACCTGCTTACTGTGCGCTCCCAGTGTGCACAGATTTATAGACCACTCCCAATGTACAACTATAAACAGAGCACTCCCAGTGTACACATATTTACAGAGCACTCCCAGTGTACATCTATTTAAAAGCACTTCCCGTGTGCGACTGCTCAGAGTGCACTGCCGGTGTGCGCCTATTTACAGGGGACTCCCAATGTGCCCCTGTTTACTGAGCACTCCCAATGCGCGCCTGCTTACAGAGCACTCCCAGTGTGCACCTGCTTACAGAGCACTCCCAGTGTGCACCTGCTTACTGAGCATTCCCAGTGTGCAGCTGCTTACTGAGCACTCCCAGTGTACATCTGTTTACTGAGCACTCCCAGTGTACACCTGTTTACTGAGCACTCCCAGTGCTCACTTGTTTACTGAGCACTCCCAGTGTACACCTGCTTGCTGAGCACTCCCAGTGTACAACTGCTTACAGAGCACTCCCAGTGTACAACTGCTTACAGAGCACTCCCAGTGTACACCTATTTACAGAGCACTCCCAGTGTGCACCTGCTTACAGGGCACTCACAGTGTGCACCTGCTTACGGAGCACTCCCAGTGTGCACTTACTTACAGAGCACTCCCAGTATGCAATTATTTACAGAGCACTCCCAGTGTGTACCTATTTACAGAGCATTGCCAGTGTATGCCTACTTACAGAGCACTCCGAGTGTTCACTTGCTTACAGAGCAGTCCCAGTGTGCACCCGCTTACAGAGCAATCCCAGTGTGCACTTACTTACAGAGCACTCCAAGTGTGCACCTGCTTACAGAGCACTCCCAGAGTGCACCTGCTTACAGAGCACTCCCAGAGTGCACCTGCTTACAGAGCACTCCCAGTGTGCACCGATTTATAGACCACTCCCAAAGTACAACTATATACAGAGCACTCCTAGTGTACACATATTTACAGAGCACTCCCAGTGTACATCTATTTACAAAGCACTCCCCATGTGTGACTGCTCAGAGTGCACTGCCGGTGTGCGCCTATTTACAGGGGACTCCAAGTGTGGACCTGCTTACAGAGCACTCCCAGAGTGCACCTGCTTGCTGAGCACTCCCAGTATGCACCTGCTTACTGAGCACTGCCAGAGTGCACCTGCTTACAGAGCACTCCCAGAGTGCACCTGCTTACGGAGCACTCACTGTGTGCACTTACGTAGAGCACTCCCACCATGCACTGACTTACAATGCAATCCCAGTGTGTACCTATTTACCGAGCACTCCCAGTGTGCACCTACTTACAGAGCACTCCCAGTGTACACATGCTTACAGAGGACTCCCACTGTGCACCTGCTTACAGAGCAGTCGCAGTGTGCAACTACTTACAGAGCACTCCCAGTGTGTACCTATTTAGAGAGCACTCCCAGTGTACACCTGCTTACTGAGCACTACCAGTGTACACCTGCTTACTGAGCACTCCCAGTGTACACCTGCTTACTGAGCACTCCCAGTGTACGCCTGCTGACTGAGCACTCCTAGTGTGTAGCTGCTTACTGAGCACTCCCAGTGTGCACCTGCTTGCTGAGCACTCCCAGTGTACGCCTGATTACTGAGCACTCCCAGTGTGCATCTGCTAACTGAGCACTCCCAGTGTACACCTGCTTACTGAGCACTCCCAGTGTGCACCTGCATACTGAGCACTCCCAGTGTGCACCTGCATACTGAGCACTCCCTGTGTGCACCTGCTTGCTGAGCACTCCCAGTGTACACCTGCTTACTGAGCACTCCCAGTGTGCATCTGCTAACTGAGCACTCCCAGTGTGCACCTGCATACTGAGCACTCCCAGTGCGCACCTGCTTGCTGAGCACTCCCAGTGTACGCCTGCTTACTGAGTACTCGCAGTGTACACCTGCTTACTGAGCACTCCCAGTGTACACCTGCTTACTGAGCACTCCCAGTGTGCACCTGCTTACTGAGCACTCCCAGTGTGCAGCTGCTTACTGAGCACTCCCAGTGTACATCTGTTTACTGAGCACTCCCAGTGTACACCTGTTTACTGAGCACTCCCAGTGCTCACTTGTTTACTGAGCACTCCCAGTGTACACCTGCTTGCTGAGCACTCCCAGTGTACAACTGCTTACAGAGCACTCCCAGTGTACAACTGCTTACAGAGCACTCCCAGTGTACACCTATTTACAGAGCACTCCCAGTGTGCACCTGCTTACAGGGCACTCACAGTGTGCACCTGCTTACGGAGCACTCCCAGTGTGCACTTAGTTACAGAGCACTCCCAGTATGCAATTATTTACAGAGCACTCCCAGTGTGTACCTATTTACAGAGCATTGCCAGTGTATGCCTACTTACAGAGCACTCCGAGTGTTCACTTGCTTACAGAGCAGTCCCAGTGTGCACCCGCTTACAGAGCAATCCCAGTGTGCACTTACTTACAGAGCACTCCAAGTGTGCACCTGCTTACAGAGCACTCCCAGAGTGCACCTGCTTACAGAGCACTCCCAGAGTGCACCTGCTTACAGAGCACTCCCAGTGTGCACCGATTTATAGACCACTCCCAATGTACAACTATATACAGAGCACTCCTAGTGTACACATATTTACAGAGCACTCCCAGTGTACATCTATTTACAAAGCACTCCCCATGTGTGACTGCTCAGAGTGCACTGCCGGTGTGCGCCTATTTACAGGGGACTCCAAGTGTGGACCTGCTTACAGAGCACTCCCAGAGTGCACCTGCTTGCTGAGCACTCCCAGTATGCACCTGCTTACTGAGCACTGCCAGAGTGCACCTGCTTACAGAGCACTCCCAGAGTGCACCTGCTTACGGAGCACTCACTGTGTGCACTTACGTAGAGCACTCCCACCATGCACTGACTTACAATGCAATCCCAGTGTGTACCTATTTACCGAGCACTCCCAGTGTGCACCTACTTACAGAGCACTCCCAGTGTACACATGCTTACAGAGGACTCCCACTGTGCACCTGCTTACAGAGCAGTCGCAGTGTGCAACTACTTACAGAGCACTCCCAGTGTGTACCTATTTAGAGAGCACTCCCAGTGTACACCTGCTTACTGAGCACTACCAGTGTACACCTGCTTACTGAGCACTCCCAGTGTACACCTGCTTACTGAGCACTCCCAGTGTACGCCTGCTGACTGAGCATTCCCAGTGTGCAGCTGCTTACTGAGCACTCCCAGTGTACACCTGCATACTGAGCACTCCCAGTGCGCACCTGCTTGCTGAGCACTCCCTGTGTACGCCTGATTACTGAGCACTCCCAGTGTGCATCTGCTAACTGAGCACTCCCAGTGTACACCTGCTTACTGAGCACTCCCAGTGTGCACCTGCATACTGAGCACTCCCAGTGTGCACCTGCTTGCTGAGCACTCCCAGTGTACACCTGATTACTGAGCACTCCCAGTGTGCATCTGCTTACTGAGCACTCCCAGTGTACACCTGCTTACTGAGCACTCCCATTGTACACTTGCTTACAGAGCACTCCCAGTGTACACCTGCTTACTGAGCACTCCCAGTGTACACCTGCTTACTGAGCACTCCCAGTGTACACCTGCTGACTGAGCACTCCTAGTGTGTAGCTGCTTGCTGGGCACTCCCAGTGTGCAGCTGCTTACTGAGCACTCCCAGTGTACACCTGTTTACTGAGCACTCGCAGAGTGCACCTGCTTTCAGAGCACTCCCAGAGTGCACCTGCTTACGGAGCTCTCACTGTGTGCACTTACGTAGAGCACTCCCACCATGCACTTACTTACAGAGTAATCCCAGTGTGTACCTATTTACCGAGCACTCACTGTGTGCACCTACTTACAGAGCACTCCCAGTGTACACATGCTTACAGAGGACTCCCACTGTGCACCTGCTTACAGAGCAGTCGCAGTGTGCAACTACTTACAGAGCACTCCCAGTGTGTACCTATTTAGAGAGCACTCCCAGTGTGTATCGGCTTACAGAGCACTCGCAGTATGTACCTACTTACAGAGCACTCGCAGTGTGCATCTGCTTGCAGTGCATTCCCAGAGTGCACCTGCAGACAGAGCACTCCCAGTATGTACCTATTTACAGAGCACACCCAGTGTACACCTACTACAGAGCAATCGAGTGTGCCCATACTTACAGAGCACTCACAGTGTAGGCCTGCTTACAAAGCACTCTCAGTGTACGCCTGCTTACAGAGCACTCCCACTATACATCTGCTTGCAGAGCAGTCCCAGTGTACGCCTGCTTACAGAGCACTCCCAGTGTACACCTATTTACAGAGCACTCCCAGTGTGCACCTGCTTACTGTGCACTCCCAGTGTGCACAGATTTATAGACCACTCCCAATGTACAACTATAAACAGAGCACTCCCAGTGTACACATATTTACAGAGCACTCCCAGTGTACATCTATTTACAAAGCACTTCCCGTGTGCGACTGCTCAGAGTGCACTGCCGGTGTGCGCCTATTTACAGGGGACTCCCAGTGTGCACCTGCTTACAGAGCACTCCCAGAGTGCACCTGCTTGCTGAGCACTCCCAGTATGCACCTGCTTACTGAGCACTCCCAGTGTACACCTGCTTACAGAGCACTCCCAGTGTACACCTGCTTACAGAACACTCCCAGAGTGCACCTGCTTACGGAGCACTCACTGTGTGCACTTACGTAGAGCACTCCCACCATGCACTGACTTACAATGCAATCCCAGTGTGTACCTATTTACCGAGCACTCCCAGTGTGCACCTACTTACAGAGCACTCCCAGTGTACACATGCTTACAGAGGACTCCCACTGTGCACCTGCTTACAGAGCAGTCGCAGTGTGCAACTACTTACAGAGCACTCCCAGTGTGTACCTATTTAGAGAGCACTCCCAGTGTACACCTGCTTACTGAGCACTACCAGTGTACACCTGCTTACTGAGCACTCCCAGTGTACACCTGCTTACTGAGCACTCCCAGTGTACGCCTGCTGACTGAGCATTCCCAGTGTGCAGCTGCTTACTGAGCACTCCCAGTGTACACCTGCATACTGAGCACTCCCAGTGCGCACCTGCTTGCTGAGCACTCCCAGTGTACGCCTGATTACTGAGCACTCCCAGTGTGCATCTGCTAACTGAGCACTCCCAGTGTACACCTGCTTACTGAGCACTCCCAGTGTGCACTTGCTTACAGAGCACTCCCAGTGTACATCTGCTTACTGAGCACTCCCAGTGTACACCTGCTTACTGAGCACTCCCAGTGTACACCTGCTCACTGAGCACTCCCATTGTACACCTGCTTACTGAGCACTCCCAGTGTACACCTGCTGACTGAGCACTCCTAGTGTGTAGCTGCTTGCTGGGCACTCCCAGTGTGCAGCTGCTTACTGAGCACTCCCAGTGTACACAGATTTATAGACCACTCCCAATGTACAACTATAAACAGAGCACTCCCAGTGTACACATATTTACAGAGCACTCCCAGTGTACATCTATTTACAAAGCACTTCCCGTGTGCGACTGCTCAGAGTGCACTGCCGGTGTGCGCCTATTTACAGGGGACTCCCAGTGTGCACCTGCTTACAGAGCACTCCCAGAGTGCACCTGCTTGCTGAGCACTCCCAGTATGCACCTGCTTACTGAGCACTCCCAGTGTACACCTGCTTACAGAGCACTCCCAGAGTGCACCTGCTTACGGAGCACTCACTGTGTGCACTTACGTAGAGCACTCCCACCATGCACTGACTTACAATGCAATCCCAGTGTGTACCTATTTACCGAGCACTCCCAGTGTGCACCTACTTACAGAGCACTCCCAGTGTACACATGCTTACAGAGGACTCCCACTGTGCACCTGCTTACAGAGCAGTCGCAGTGTGCAACTACTTACAGAGCACTCCCGGTGTGTACCTATTTAGAGAGCACTCCCAGTGTACACCTGCTTACTGAGCACTACCAGTGTACACCTGCTTACTGAGCACTCCCAGTGTACACCTGCTTACTGAGCACTCCCAGTGTACGCCTGCTGACTGAGCACTCCCAGTGTGCACCTGCATACTGAGCACTCCCAGTGTGCACCTGCTTGCTGAGCACTCCCAGTGTACACCTGATTACTGAGCACTCCCAGTGTGCATCTGCTTACTGAGCACTCCCAGTGTACACCTGCTTACTGAGCACTCCCAGTGTACACTTGCTTACAGAGCACTCCCAGTGTACACCTGCTTACTGAGCACTCCCAGTGTACACCTGCTTACTGAGCACTCCCAGTGTACACCTGCTCACTGAGCACTCCCATTGTACACCTGCTTACTGAGCACTCCCAGTGTACACCTGCTGACTGAGCACTCCTAGTGTGTAGCTGCTTGCTGGGCACTCCCAGTGTGCAGCTGCTTACTGAGCACTCCCAGTGTACACCTGTTTACTGAGCACTCGCAGAGTGCACCTGCTTTCAGAGCACTCCCAGAGTGCACCTGCTTACGGAGCTCTCACTGTGTGCACTTACGTAGAGCACTCCCACCATGCACTTACTTACAGAGTAATCCCAGTGTGTACCTATTTACCGAGCACTCACTGTGTGCCCCTACTTACAGAGCACTCCCAGTGTACACATGCTTACAGAGGACTCCCACTGTGCACCTGCTTACAGAGCAGTCGCAGTGTGCAACTACTTACAGAGCACTCCCAGTGTGTACCTATTTAGAGAGCACTCCCAGTGTGTATCGGCTTACAGAGCACTCGCAGTATGTACCTACTTACAGAGCACTCGCAGTGTGCATCTGCTTGCAGTGCATTCCCAGAGTGCACCTGCAGACAGAGCACTCCCAGTATGTACCTATTTACAGAGCACACCCAGTGTACACCTGCTACAGAGCAATCGAGTGTGCCCATACTTACAGAGCACTCACAGTGTAGGCCTGCTTACAAAGCACTCTCAGTGTACGCCTGCTTACAGAGCACTCCCACTATACATCTGCTTGCAGAGCACTCCCAGTGTACGCCTGCTTACAGAGCACTCCCAGTGTACACCTATTTACAGAGCACTCCCAGTGTGCACCTGCTTACTGTGCACTCCCAGTGTGCACAGATTTATAGACCACTCCCAATGTACAACTATAAACAGAGCACTCCCAGTGTACACATATTTACAGAGCACTCCCAGTGTACATCTATTTACAAAGCACTTCCCGTGTGCGACTGCTCAGAGTGCACTGCCGGTGTGCGCCTATTTACAGGGGACTCCCAGTGTGCACCTGCTTACAGAGCACTCCCAGAGTGCACCTGCTTACTGAGCACTCCCAGTGTACACCTGCTTACTGAGCACTCCTAGTGTACACCTGCTTACTGAGCACTCCCAGTGTACACCTGCTTACTGAGCACTCCCAGTGTGCACCTGCATACTGAGCACTCCCAGTGCGCACCTGCTTGCTGAGCACTCCCAGTGTACGCCTGATTACTGAGCACTCCCAGTGTGCATCTGCTTACTGAGCACTCCCAGTGTACACCTGCTTACAGAGCACTCCCAGTGTACACCTATTTACAGAGCACTCCCAGTGTGCACCTGCTTACAGGGCACTCACAGTGTGCACCTGCTTACGGAGCACTCCCAGTGTGCACTTACTTACAGAGCACTCCCAGTATGCAATTATTTACAGAGCACTCCCAGTGTGTACCTATTTACAGAGCATTGCCAGTGTATGCCTACTTACAGAACACTCCGAGTGTTCACTTGCTTACAGAGCAGTCCCAGTGTGCACCTGCTTACAGAGCAATCCCAGTGTGCACTTACTTACAGAGCACTCCAAGTGTGCACCTGCTTACAGAGCACTCCCAGAGTGCACCTGCTTACAGAGCACTCCCAGAGTGCACCTGCTTACAGAGCACTCCCAGAGTGCACCTGCTTACAGAGCACTCCCAGTGTGCACCGATTTATAGACCACTCCCAATGTACAACTATATACAGAGCACTCCAAGTGTACACATATTTACAGAGCACTCCCAGTGTACATCTATTTACAAAGCACTCCCCATGTGTGACTGCTCAGAGTGCACTGCCGGTGTGCGCCTATTTACAGGGGACTCCAAGTGTGGACCTGCTTACAGAGCACTCCCAGAGTGCACCTGCTTGCTGAGCACTCCCAGTATGCACCTGCTTACTGAGCACTGCCAGAGTGCACCTGCTTACAGAGCACTCCCAGAGTGCACCTGCTTACGGAGCACTCACTGTGTGCACTTACGTAGAGCACTCCCACCATGCACTGACTTACAATGCAATCCCAGTGTGTACCTATTTACCAAGCACTCCCAGTGTGCACCTACTTACAGAGCACTCCCAGTGTACACATGCTTACAGAGGACTCCCACTGTGCACCTGCTTACAGAGCAGTCGCAGTGTGCAACTACTTACAGAGCACTCCCAGTGTGTACCTATTTAGAGAGCACTCCCAGTGTACACCTGCTTACTGAGCACTACCAGTGTACACCTGCTTACTGAGCACTCCCAGTGTACACCTGCTTACTGAGCACTCCCAGTGTACGCCTGCTGACTGAGCATTCCCAGTGTGCAGCTGCTTACTGAGCACTCCCAGTGTACACCTGCATACTGAGCACTCCCAGTGCGCACCTGCTTGTTGAGCACTCCCAGTGTACGCCTGATTACTGAGCACTCCCAGTGTGCATCTGCTAACTGAGCACTCCCAGTGTGCACCTGCATACTGAGCACTCCCAGTGCGCACCTGCTTGCTGAGCACTCCCAGTGTACGCCTGCTTACTGAGTACTCGCAGTGTACACCTGCTTACTGAGCACTCCCAGTGTACACCTGCTTACTGAGCACTCCCAGTGTGCACCTGCTTACTGAGCACTCCCAGTGTGCAGCTGCTTACTGAGCACTCCCAGTGTACATCTGTTTACTGAGCACTCCCAGTGCACACCTGTTTACTGAGCACTCCCAGTGCTCACTTGTTTACTGAGCACTCCCAGTGTACACCTGCTTGCTGAGCACTCCCAGTGTACAACTGCTTACAGAGCACTCCCAGTGTACAACTGCTTACAGAGCACTCCCAGTGTACACCTATTTACAGAGCACTCCCAGTGTGCACCTGCTTACAGGGCACTCACAGTGTGCACCTGCTTACGGAGCACTCCCAGTGTGCACTTAGTTACAGAGCACTCCCAGTATGCAATTATTTACAGAGCACTCCCAGTGTGTACCTATTTACAGAGCATTGCCAGTGTATGCCTACTTACAGAGCACTCCGAGTGTTCACTTGCTTACAGAGCAGTCCCAGTGTGCACCCGCTTACAGAGCAATCCCAGTGTGCACTTACTTACAGAGCACTCCAAGTGTGCACCTGCTTACAGAGCACTCCCAGAGTGCACCTGCTTACAGAGCACTCCCAGAGTGCACCTGCTTACAGAGCACTCCCAGTGTGCACCGATTTATAGACCACTCCCAATGTACAACTATATACAGAGCACTCCTAGTGTACACATATTTACAGAGCACTCCCAGTGTACATCTATTTACAAAGCACTCCCCATGTGTGACTGCTCAGAGTGCACTGCCGGTGTGCGCCTATTTACAGGGGACTCCAAGTGTGGACCTGCTTACAGAGCACTCCCAGAGTGCACCTGCTTGCTGAGCACTCCCAGTATGCACCTGCTTACTGAGCACTGCCAGAGTGCACCTGCTTACAGAGCACTCCCAGAGTGCACCTGCTTACGGAGCACTCACTGTGTGCACTTACGTAGAGCACTCCCACCATGCACTGACTTACAATGCAATCCCAGTGTGTACCTATTTACCGAGCACTCCCAGTGTGCACCTACTTACAGAGCACTCCCAGTGTACACATGCTTACAGAGGACTCCCACTGTGCACCTGCTTACAGAGCAGTCGCAGTGTGCAACTACTTACAGAGCACTCCCAGTGTGTACCTATTTAGAGAGCACTCCCAGTGTACACCTGCTTACTGAGCACTACCAGTGTACACCTGCTTACTGAGCACTCCCAGTGTACACCTGCTTACTGAGCACTCCCAGTGTACGCCTGCTGACTGAGCATTCCCAGTGTGCAGCTGCTTACTGAGCACTCCCAGTGTACACCTGCATACTGAGCACTCCCAGTGCGCACCTGCTTGCTGAGCACTCCCTGTGTACGCCTGATTACTGAGCACTCCCAGTGTGCATCTGCTAACTGAGCACTCCCAGTGTACACCTGCTTACTGAGCACTCCCAGTGTGCACCTGCATACTGAGCACTCCCAGTGTGCACCTGCTTGCTGAGCACTCCCAGTGTACACCTGATTACTGAGCACTCCCAGTGTGCATCTGCTTACTGAGCACTCCCATTGTACACCTGCTTACTGAGCACTCCCATTGTACACTTGCTTACAGAGCACTCCCAGTGTACACCTGCTTACTGAGCACTCCCAGTGTACACCTGCTTACTGAGCACTCCCAGTGTACACCTGCTCACTGAGCACTCCCATTGTACACCTGCTTACTGAGCACTCCCAGTGTACACCTGCTGACTGAGCACTCCTAGTGTGTAGCTGCTTGCTGGGCACTCCCAGTGTGCAGCTGCTTACTGAGCACTCCCAGTGTACACCTGTTTACTGAGCACTCGCAGAGTGCACCTGCTTTCAGAGCACTCCCAGAGTGCACCTGCTTACGGAGCTCTCACTGTGTGCACTTACGTAGAGCACTCCCACCATGCACTTACTTACAGAGTAATCCCAGTGTGTACCTATTTACCGAGCACTCACTGTGTGCACCTACTTACAGAGCACTCCCAGTGTACACATGCTTACAGAGGACTCCCACTGTGCACCTGCTTACAGAGCAGTCGCAGTGTGCAACTACTTACAGAGCACTCCCAGTGTGTACCTATTTAGAGAGCACTCCCAGTGTACACCTGCTTACTGAGCACTACCAGTGTACACCTGCTTACTGAGCACTCCCAGTGTACACCTGCTTACTGAGCACTCCCAGTGTACGCCTGCTGACTGAGCATTCCCAGTGTGCAGCTGCTTACTGAGCACTCCCAGTGTACGCCTGATTACTGAGCACTCCCAGTGTGCACCTGCATACTGAGCACTCCCAGTGCGCACCTGCTTGCTGAGCACTCCCAGTGTACGCCTGATTACTGAGCACTCCCAGTGTGCATCTGCTTACTGAGCACTCCCAGTGTACACCTGCTTACAGAGCACTCCCAGTGTACACCTATTTACAGAGCACTCCCAGTGTGCACCTGCTTACAGGGCACTCACAGTGTGCACCTGCTTACGGAGCACTCCCAGTGTGCACTTACTTACAGAGCACTCCCAGTATGCAATTATTTACAGAGCACTCCCAGTGTGTACCTATTTACAGAGCATTGCCAGTGTATGCCTACTTACAGAACACTCCGAGTGTTCACTTGCTTACAGAGCAGTCCCAGTGTGCACCTGCTTACAGAGCAATCCCAGTGTGCACTTACTTACAGAGCACTCCAAGTGTGCACCTGCTTACAGAGCACTCCCAGAGTGCACCTGCTTACAGAGCACTCCCAGAGTGCACCTGCTTACAGAGCACTCCCAGAGTGCACCTGCTTACAGAGCACTCCCAGTGTGCACCGATTTATAGACCACTCCCAATGTACAACTATATACAGAGCACTCCTAGTGTACACATATTTACAGAGCACTCCCAGTGTACATCTATTTACAAAGCACTCCCCATGTGTGACTGCTCAGAGTGCACTGCCGGTGTGCGCCTATTTACAGGGGACTCCAAGTGTGGAACTGCTTACAGAGCACTCCCAGAGTGCACCTGCTTGCTGAGCACACCCAGTATGCACCTGCTTACTGAGCATTGCCAGAGTGCACCTGCTTACAGAGCACTCCCAGAGTGCACCTGCTTACGGAGCACTCACTGTGTGCACTTACGTAGAGCACTCCCACCATGCACTGACTTACAATGCAATCCCAGTGTGTACCTATTTACCGAGCACTCCCAGTGTGCACCTACTTACAGAGCACTCCCAGTGTACACATGCTTACAGAGGACTCCCACTGTGCACCTGCTTACAGAGCAGTCGCAGTGTGCAACTACTTAAAGAGCACTCCCAGTGTGTACCTATTTAGAGAGCACTCCCAGTGTACACCTGCTTACTGAGCACTCCCAGTGTACACCTGCTTACTGAGCACTCCCAGTGTACACCTGCTTACTGAGCACTCCCAGTGTACACCTGCTTACTGAGCACTCACAGTGTACACCTGCTTACTGAGCACTCCCAGTGTACACCTGCTTACTGAGCACTCCCAGTGTACGCCTGCTGACTGAGCATTCCCAGTGTGCCGCTGCTTACTGAGCACTCCCAGTGTACACCTGCATACTGAGCACTCCCAGTGTGCACCTACTTACAGAGCACTCCCAGTGTACGCATGCTTACAGAGCACTCCCAGTGTGCACCTACTTACAGAGCAGTCGCAGTGTGTACCTACTTACAAAGCACTCGCAGTGTGCATCTGCTTACAGAGCATTCCCAGAGTGCACCTGCAGACAGAGCACTCCCAGTATGTACCGATTTACAGAGCACACCCAGTGTACACCTCCTACAGAGCAATCGAGTGTGCACATACTTACAGAGCACTCACAGTGTAGGCCTGCTTACAAAGCACTCTCAGTGTACGCCTGCTTACAGAGCACTCCCACTATACATCTGCTTGCAGAGCAGTCCCAGTGTACGCCTGCTTACAGAGCACTCCCCGTGTGCACCGATTTATAGACCATACCCAATGTACAACTATTTACAGAGCACTCCCAGTGTACACATATGTACAGAGCACTCCCAGTGTACATCTATTTACTAAGCACTCCCCGTGTGCGACTGCTCAGAGTGCACTGCCGGTGTGCGCCTATTTACAGGGACTCCCGGTGTGCACCTGCTTAGAGTGCACTCCCAGTGTGCACCTGCTTGCTGAGCACTCCCAGTATGTACCTGCTTACTGAGCATTCCCACTGTGCACCTGCTTACTGAGCACACCCAGTGTACACCTGCTTACTGAGCACTCCCAGTGTGCATCTGCTTACTGAGCACTCCCCGTGTTCATCTGCTTACTGAGTATTTGCAGTGTACACGTGCTTACTGAGCACTCCCAGTATACATCTGCTTACTGAGCACTCACAGTGCGCAGCTGCTTGCTGAGCACTCCCAGTGTACGCCTGATTACTGAGCACTCCCAGTGTGCACCTGCTTACTGAGCACTCCCAGTGTACACCTGCTTGCTGGGCACTCCCAGTGCGCACCTGCTTGCTGGGCACTCCCAGTGTACAACTGCTTACTGAGCACTCCGAGTATACAACTGCTTACTGAGCACTCCCAATGTACACCTGTTTACTGAGCACTCCCAGTGTACACCTGCTTGCTGAGCACTCCCAGTGTACACCTGCTTGCTGAGCACTCCCAGTGTACACCTGTTTACTGAGCACTGCCAGTGTACTGCTGCTTACTGAGCACTCCCAGAGTGCAACTGCTTAGTGAGCACTCCCAGTGTGCAGCTGCTTACAGTACAATGACAGTGTGCACCTGCTTGCTGAGCACACCCAGTGTACACCTGCTTACTGAGCACACCCAGTGTACACCTGCTTACTGAGCACTCCCAGTGTGCATCTGCTTACTGAGCACTCCCAGTGTTCATCTGCTTACTGAGTATTTGCAGTGTACACGTCCTTACTGAGCACTCCCAGTATACAACTGCTTACTGAGCACTCCCAGTGTGCACCTGCTTGCTGAGCACTCCCAGTATACAACTGCTTACTGAGCACTCACAGTGCGCACCTGCTTGCTGAGCACTCCCAGTGTACGCCTGATTACTGAGCACTCCCAGTGTGCACCTGCTTACTGAGCACTCCCAGTGCGCACCTGCTTGCTGGGCACTCCCAGTGTGCACCTGCTTGCTGGGCACTCCCAGTGTGCACCTGCTTGCTGGGCATTCCCAGTGTACAACTGCTTACTGAGCACTCCGAGTATACAACTGCTTACTGAGCACTCCCAATGTACACCTGCTTACTGAGCACTCCCAGTGTACACCTGCTTGCTGAGCACTCCCAGTGTACACCTGTTTACTGAGCACTGCCAGTGTACTGCTGCTTACTGAGCACTCCCAGAATGCAACAGCTTAGTGAGCACTCCCAGTGTGCAGCTGCTTACAGTACAATGACAGTGTGCACCTGCTTGCTGAGCACTCCCAGTGTGCAGCTGCTTACAGTACAATGACAGTGTCCACCTGCTTACTGAGCACTCCCAGTGTGCACCTGCTTACTGAGAATTCCCAGTGTACACCTGCTTACTGAGCACTCGCAATGTAGACCTGCTTACTGAGCCCTCCCAGTATACACCTGCTTACTGAGCACTCCCAGTGTACACCTGCTTGCTGAGCACTCCCAGTGTGCACCTGCTTACTGAGCAATCCCAGTGTGCAGCTGCTTACAGTACACTGACAGTGTGCACCTGCTTGCTGAGCACTCCCAGTGTCCACCTGCTTACAGAGCACTCCAACCATTCACCTGCTTACAGAACTTTCCCAGCGTGCACCTGCTTACAGAACACTCCCACTCTGCACCAATATACAGAACACTTCCAGTGTGCACCTGCTTACAGAGCACTCCCAGTGTGCACCTGCTTACAGAGCACTCCCAGAGTGCACCTGCTTACAGAGCACTCCCAGAGTGCACCTGCTTACAGAGCACTCCCAGTGTACGCCTGCTTACTGAGCACTCCCAGTGTGCACCCATTTATAGACAACTCCCAATGTACAACTACTTACAGAGCACTCCCAGTGTACACATATTTACAGAGCACACCCAGCGTACATCTATTTACAATGCAATCCCCGTGTGCGACTGCTCAGAGTGCACTGCCGGTGTGCGCCTATTTACAGGGGACTCCCGGTGTGCACCTGCTTAGAGTGCACTCCCAGTGTGCACCTGCTTGCTGAGCACTCCCAGTATGCACCTGTTACTGAGCACTCCCAGTGTACGCCTGATTACTGAGCACTCCCAGTGTGCACTTGCTTACAGAGCACTCCCAGTGCTAACCTGCTTACTGAGCACTTCCAGTGCGCACCTGCTTGCTGAGCACTCCCAGTGTGCACCTGCTTGCTGAGCACTCCCAGTGTACAACTGCTTATTGAGCACTCCCAGTGCGCACCTGCTTGCTGGGCACTCCCAGTGTGCACCTGCTTACTGAGCACTCCCAGTATACAACTGCTTACTGAGCACTCCCTGTGTACACCTGCTTACTGAGCACTCCCAGTGTGCACCTGCTTGCTGGGCACTCCCAGTGTGCACCTGCTTACTGAGCACTCCCAGTGTACACTTGCTTACAGAGCACTCCCAGTGTGCAACTGCTTACAGAGCACTCCCAGTGTGCATTTACTTACAGAGCATTCCCAGTGTGTTCCTATTTACAGAGCATTCCCTTGTGTACGCATGCTTACAGAGCACTCCCAGTGTGCACCTGCTTACAGAGCACTCCAAGCGTTCAGCTGCTTACAGAACATTCCCAGCGTGCACCTGCTTACAGAACACTCCCAGTGTGCACCAATATACAGAGCACTCCCAGTGTGCACCTGCTTACAGAGCACTCCCAGAGTGCACCTGCTTATTGAGCACTCCTAGTGTGCACCTGCTTGCTGAGCACTCCCAGTGTGCACCTGCTTACTGAGCACTCCCAGTGTAGACCTGCTTACTGAGCCCTCCCAGTATACACCTGCTTACTGAGCACTCCCAGTGCGCACCTGCTTGCTGAGCACTCTCAGTGTACACCTGTTTGCTGAGCACTCCCTGTGTACACCTGTTTACTGAGCACTCCCAGTGTGCATCTTCTTACTGAGCAGTCCCAGTGTGCACCTGCTTGCTGAGAACTCCCAGAGAGCACCTGCTTGCTGAGCACTCCCAGCGTACAACTGCTTACTGAGCACTCCCAGTGTGCTCCTGCTTGCTGAGCACTCCCAGTGTGCACCTGCTTACTGAGCACTGCCAGTGTTCACCTGCTTGCTGAGCACTCCCAGTGTACACCTGCTTGCTGAGCACTCCCAGTGTACATCTGCTTACAGAGCACTCCCAGTGTACATCTGCTTACAGAGCACTCCCAGTGTGCACCTGCTTACTGAGCACTCCCAGTGTGCACCTGCTTATGGAGCACTCGCAGTGTGCACGTACTTAAAGAGCACTTCCACTGTGCAATTATTTACAGAGCACTCCCAGTGTGTACCTATTTACAGAGCATTCCCAGTGTATGCTTAATTACAGAGCACTCCCAGTGTACACTTGCTTACAGAGCACTCCCAGTGTGCACCTGCTTACAGAGCACTCCCAGTGTGCACCTGCTTACAGAGCACTCCCAGTGTGCACCTGCTTACAGAGCACTCCCAGTGTGCACCTGCTTACAGAGCACTCCCAGTGTGCACCTGCTTACAGAGCACTCCATGTGTGTACCTATTTACAGAGCACTCCCAGTGTATGCCTGCTTACAGAGCACTCCCAGTGTGCACCTGCTTACAGAGCACTCCCAGTTTGCACCAATATACAGAGCACTCCCAGTGTGCACCTGCTTACAGAGCACTCTCAGAGTGCACCTGCTTACAGAGCACTCCCAGAGTGCACCTGCTTACAGAGCACTCCCAGAGTGCACCTGCTTACAGAGCACTCCCAGAGTGCACCTGCTTACAGAGCACTCCCAGAGTGCACCTGCTTACAGAGCACTCCCAGAGTGCACCTGCTTACAGAGCACTCCCAGAGTGCACCTGCTTAGATAGCACTCCCAGAGTGCACCTGCTTACATATCACTCCCAGAGTGCACCTGCTTACGGAGCACTCACTGTGTGCACTTACGTAGAGCACTCCCACCATGCACTTACTTAGAGTACTCCCAGTGTGTACCTATTTACCGAGCACTCCCAGTGTGCACCTACTTACAGAGCACTCCCAGTGTACACATGCTTACAGAGCACTCCCAGTGTACACCTGCTTACAGAGCAGTCGCAGTGTGCAACTACTTACAGAGCACTCCCAGTGTGTACCTAATTAGAGAGCACTCCCAGTGTGTATCGGCTTACAGAGCACTCGCAGTGTGTACCTACTTACAGAGCACTCGCAGTGTGCATCTGCTTACAGAGCATTCCCAGAGTGCACCTGCAGACAGAGCACTCCCAGTATGTACCTATTTACAGAGCACTCCCAGGGTACACCTGCTACAGAGCAATCGAGTGTGCACATACTTACAGAGCACTCACAGTGTACGCCTGCTTACAGAGCACTCCCACTATACATCTGCTTGCAGCGCACTCCCAGTGTACGCCTGCTTACAGAGCACTCCCAGTGTGCACTGATTTATAGACAACTCCCAATGTACAACTATTTACAGAGCACTCCCAGTGTACACATATTTACAGAGCACTCCCAGTGTACATCTATTTACAAAGCACTCCCCGTGTGCGACTGCTCAGAGTGCACTGCTGGTGTGCGCCTATTTACAGGGGACTCCCGGTGTGCACCTGCTTAGAGTGTACTCCCAGTGTGCACCTGCTTGCTGAGCACTCCCAGTATGCACCTGCTTACTGAGCACTCCCAGTGTACACCTGCTTACTGAGCACTCCCAGTGTGCACCAGCTTGCTGAGCACTCCCAGTGTATGCCTGCTTACTGAGCACTCCCAGTGTACGCCTGCTTACTGAGCACTCCCAGTGTACGCCAGCTTACTGAGCACTCCCAGTGTACACCAGCTTGCTGAGCACTCCCAGTGTGCATCTGCTTACTGAGCACTCCCTGTGTGCATCTGCTTACTGAGCACTCCCAGTGTACACCAGCTTGCTGAGCACTCCCAGTGTGCATCTGCTTACTGAGCACTCCCTGTGTGCATCTGCTTACTGAGCACTCCCAGTGTGCACCAGCTTGCTGAGCACTCCCTGTGTGCATCTGCTTACTGAGCACTCCCAGTGTTCATCTGCTTACTGAGTATTTGCAGTGTACACGTGCTTACTGAGCACTCCCAGTATACAACTGCTTACTGAGCACTCCCAGTGTGCACCTGCTTGCTGAGCACTCCCAGTATACAACTGCTTACTGAGCACTCCCAGTGTGCACCTGCTTGCTAGGCACTCCCAGTGTGCACCTGCTTGCTAGGCACTCCCAGTGTACGCCTGATTACTGGGCACTCCCAGTGTGCACCTGCTTGCTGGGCACTCCCAGTGTACAACTGCTTACTGAGCACTCCCAGTATACAACTGCTTACTGAGCACTCCCAGTGTACACCTGCTTACTGAGCACTCCCAGTGTACACCTGCTTGCTGAGCACTCCCAGAGTGCAACTGCTTAGTGAGCACGCCCAGTGTGCAGCTGCTTACAGTACAATGACAGTGTGCACCTGCTTGCTGAGCACTCCCAGTGTGCAGCTGCTTACAGTACAATGACAGTGTCCACCTGCTTACTGAGCACTCCCAGTGTGCACCTGCTTACTGAGAATTCCCAGTGTACACCTGCTTACTGAGCACTCCCAGTGTCGACCTGCTTACTGAGCCCTCCTAGTATACACCTGCTTACTGAGCACTCCCAGTGTACACCTGCTTGCTGAGCACTCCCAGTGTGCACCTGCTTGCTGAGCACTCCCAGTGTGCACCTGTTACTGAGCACTCCCAGTGTACGCCTGATTACTGAGCACTCCCAGTGTGCACCTGCTTACAGAGCACTCCCAGTGCTAACCTGCTTACTGAGCACTCCCAGTGCGTACCTGCCTGCTGAGCACTCCCAGTGTACAACTGCTTGCTGAGCACTCCCAGTGTGCACCTGCTTGCTGAGCACTCCCAGTGTACAACTGCTTACTGAGCACTCCCAGTATACAACTGCTTACTGAGCACTCCCAGTGTACACCTGCTTACTGAGCACTCCCAGTGTACACCTGCTTACTGAGCACTCCCAGTGTGCACCAGCTTGCTGAGCACTCCCAGTGTGCATCTGCTTACTGAGCACTCCCTGTGTGCATCTGCTTACTGAGCACTCCCAGTGTTCATCTGCTTACTGAGTATTTGCAGTGTACACGTGCTTACTGAGCACTCCCAGTATACAACTGCTTACTGAGCACTCCCAGTGTGCACCTGGTTGCTGAGCACTCCCAGTATACAACTGCTTACTGAGCACTCACAGTGCGCACCTGCTTGCTGAGCACTCCCAGTGTACGCCTGATTACTGAGCACTCCCAGTGTACAACTGCTTACTGAGCACTCACAGTATACAACTGCTTACTAAGCACTCCCAGTGTACACCTGCTTACTGAGCACTCCCAGTGTACACCTGTTTACTGAGCACTCCCAGTGTACTGCTGCTTACTGAGCACTCCCAGAGTGCAACTGCTTAGTGAGCACGCCCAGTGTGCAGCTGCTTACAGTACAATGACAGTGTGCACCTGCTTGCTGAGCACTCCCAGTGTGCAGCTGCTTACAGTACAATGACAGTGTCCACCTGCTTACTGAGCACTCCCAGTGTGCACCTGCTTACTGAGAATTCCCAGTGTACACCTGCTTACTGAGCACTCCCAGTGTCGACCTGCTTACTGAGCCCTCCCAGTATACACCTGCTTACTGAGCACTCCCAGTGTACGCCTGCTTGCTGAGCACTCCCAGTGTGCACCTGCTTGCTGAGCACTCCCAGTGTACGCCTGATTACTGAGCACTCCCAGTGTGCACCTGCTTACAGAGCACTCCCAGTGCTAACCTGCTTACTGAGCACTCCCAGTGCGTACCTGCTTGCTGAGCACTCCCAGTGTGCACCTGCTTGCTGAGCACTCCCAGTGTGCACCTGCTTACTGAGCACTCCCAGTGTGCAGCTGCTTACAGTACACTGACAGTGTGCACCTGCTTGCTGAGCACTCCCAGTGTGCACCTGCTTACTGAGCACTCCCAGTGTGCAGCTGCTTACAGTACACTGACAGTGTGCACCTGCTTGCTGAGCACTCCCAGTGTGCACCTGCTGCCAGAGCACTCCAACCATTCACCTGCTTACAGAACATTCCCAGCGTGCACCTGCTTACAGAACACTCCCACTCTGCACCAATATACAGAACATTCCCAGTGTGCACCTGCTTACTGAGCACTCCTAGAGTGCACCTGCTTACGGAGCACTCACTGTGTGCACTTACGTAGAGTACTCCCACCATGCACTTACTTACAGAGTACTCCCAGTGTGTACCTATTTACCGAGCACTCCCAGTGTGCACCTACTTACAGAGCACTCCCAGTGTACACTTGCTTACAGAGCACTCCCAGTGTGCAACTGCTTACAGAGCTCTCCCAGTGTGCACTTACTTACAGAGCATTCCCAGTGTGTACCTATTTACAGAGCACTCCCAGTGTACGCATGCTTACAGAGCACTCCCAGTGTGCACTTGCTTAAACAGCACTCCAGTGTGCACCTGCTTACAGAACACTTCCAGTGTACACCTATTTACAGAGCACTCCTAGTGTACGCATATTTACAGAGCACTCCCAGTGTACACCTATTTACAAAGCACTCCCCGTGTGCAACTGCTCCGAAAGCACTCCCAGTGTGCACCTATTTACAGGGCACTCCAAGAGTGCACCTTTTTACAGGGCACTCCCTGTGTACACCTATTTACAAAGCTCTCCCCATGTGCAACTGCTCAGAGAGCACTCCCGGTGTGCAACTATTTACGGGGCACTCCTGGTGTTCACCTATTTACAGGGCATTCACAGTGTGCACCTATTTGTAGGGCACTCACAGAGTGCACCTATTTACAGGGCACCCGCAGTGTGCACCTATTTACAGGGCGTTCACAGTGGCACATGCTTACAGAGCATTCCCAGTGTGCACCTGCAGACAGAGCACTCCCAGTGTGAACCTATTTACAGAGCACTCCCAGTGTACATCTGCTTGCAGAGTACCCCTTGTGTACACTTGCTAACAGAACACTCCCAGCGTGCAGCTGCTTACAGAGCACTCCCAGCGTGCACCTGCTTAGAGAACACTCCCAGTGTGCACCAATATACAGACCACTTCCAATGTACACCTGCTTACAGAGCACTCCCAGTGTACACCTATTTACAGAGCACTCCCAGTGTACACATATTTACAAAGCACACCCCGTGTGCAACTGCTCAGAGAGCACTCCCGGTGTGAACCTGTTTACAGGGTACTCCCAGTGTGCACCTATTTCCAGGGCAATCCCGGAGAGCACCTATTTCCAGGGCACTCCCGGTGTGCACATATTTACAGAGCACTCCCAGTGTCCGCTTGCTTACAGAATACTCCTAGAGTGTGCCTTTGCTTACAGGGCACTCGCAGTGTGCACCTACTTACAGAGCACTCCCATAGTGTACCTATTTACAGAGCACTCCCAGCGTGCACCTGCTTACAGAACACTCCCAGTGTACACTTATTTACAGAGCACTCCCAGTGTACACATATTTACAAAACTCCCCGTGTGCAACTGCTCAGAGAGCACTCCCGGTGTGCACATATTTACAGGGCACTCCAGTGTGCACCTATTTACAGGGCACTCCCAGTGTGCACCTATTTACAGGGCACTCCCAGTGTGCACCTATTTACAGGGCACTCCCGATGTGCACCTATTTACAGGGCACTCCCAATGTGCACCTATTTATGGGGTACTCACTGTGTGCACATACCTGCAGGGCACTCACAGTGTGCACCAATTTACAGGGCACTCACAATGTGCACCTGCTTACAGAGCACTCCCAGTGTACACCTATTTACAAAGCACTCCCCATGTGCAACTGCTCACAAGAGTACTCACGGTTTGCACCTATTTACAAAGCACTCCCCATGTGCACCTATTTACGGGGCACTGCCGGTGTGCAACTATTTACACTGCACTCACAGTGTGCACCTATTTACAGGGCACTCACAGTGTGCACCTGCTTACAGAGCACTCCCAGTGTGCACCAATATACTGAACATTCCCAGTGCGTACCTGCAGACAGAGCACTCCTAGTGTGTACCTATTTACAGAGCACTCCCTGTGTACGCCTGCTTACAGTGTACCCCCTGTGTACACTTGCTTATAGAATACTCCCAGAGTGCTCCTGCTTACAGAGCACTCGAGTGTGCACCTATTTACAGGGCACTACCGGTGTGCACCTATTTACAGAGCACCTCCAGTGTGCGCTTGCCTACAGAGCACTCCCAGTGTACACCTGCTTACAGAGCACTCACAGTGTGTACCAATGTACAGAGCACTTCTCGTGTGCACCTGATCACAGAGCATTCCCAGTATGCACCTGCTTACAGAGCACTCCCAGTGTGTACCAATGTACAGAGCACTTCTCATGTGCCCCTGCTTACAGAGCACTCCCAGTGTACCTGCTTACAGAGCACCTGCAGTATGCACCTATTTACAGAGCACTTCTAGTGCACACCTGCTTACAGAGCACTGCCAGTGTACACTTATTTACAGAGCTCTCCCAGTGTGCCCCTGCTTACCGAACACTCCCAGTGTACACCTATTTACAGAGCACTCCCATGTGCGCCTGCTTACAGAGCACTCCCAGTATACATCTATTTACAAAGCTCTCCCAATGTGCCCCTGTTTACTGAGCACTCCCAATGCGCGCCTGCTTACAGAGCACTCCCAGTGTGCACCTGCTTACAGAGCACTCCCAGTGTGCACCTGCTTACAGAGCACTCCCAGTGTGCACCTGCTTACAGAGCACTCCCAGTGTGCACCTGCTTACAGAGCACTCCCAGTGTGCACCTGCTTACAGAGCACTCCCAGTGTGCACCTGCTTACAGAGCACTCCCAGTGTGCACCTGCTTACAGAGCACTCCCAGTGTGCACCTGCTTACAGAGCACTCCCAGTGTGCACCTTTTTGCAAAGCACTTCTAGTGTAGACCTTCTACACTGTGGTGCATTATCTGTCACTTGTGTCTCAGCAGCTCTAAAGTAAACAAGGCTGGAATGTCTGGAAAGGCCATGAAATCAACTGCAGTTTGGCTGACAGCATTGGCTAATGTTCGTTAATAAAAATTTAGCTTTTTTTAAATGAGGCCCTGAGGTTCCTCCCCTTTGCGAGGCCCTCTCAGGCAGGAAGGCCTCCCTGAATTCCACCCAAAAAATGAAATGTGGCAAAGGGTCTCCCATCATGATGAGCAGCCACAAGCTATAGTAGAACTTCTCCCACAGTCAAGGCCAATTGCTATAAAACCTTAGGTGATAATTAGCTGCTTCTTGGAGACTTCAAAACAACAGCAGTTTCTTGAAACTGCTTCTGCTTTTAGACACAGTCAAGTTGCTTTTAAAGCCCTGTTTATACGTTTGTTTGTTAAACATTATCCTTGCCTGATATGTCTTAAGGAGTATAACAGCAAGGTGTTTTGATACTGCTTTCATGTAATTGAATTTTAGCTGCATATCAGACCCAGACTCAGATACAATGTTCACATTCATGCCTAGACTTCACTGGAACTGCTCATCATGAGGGAATGGGGTCAAATGCCAGCTCACAGTCTCTTTCTTCCTCTATCCAATGCACCACAAACTGGTTCACTCAGAGATGTCATGGCCCCTCTCTCTTTCAGTTCTTTCTACACTGTAACCTCTATCATCTGGAATGCTTGGGAACAAGGCATTTCCAGATTCTGGAATTTTCTGCATTCCAGAATAATGTTGGAATGCCTAACCAGTGTGTGAACTGGTTGTAAGTATATCCTGAGTTCAAAACAGTGACAAAACATTATGGGCAGAATTTTTAGGTCGGTGTGCGCCCGACCCGATCAGGCATGAAATGACATCGGACGAGCATCCCGATGCCATCCCGCGCTTGGGTGATATTTTGGTCAGTGGGCATGCGCAAAAGTCGGAAGCGTGCCCGCTGACAATTAAGAGGTCTATTAAGGTCATTAAAGTTGTAGCTGTCTCTGATTTTTCATGGTCTGTTCAACCTTACGGTTAATCAGCCAGTGGACTTGCACTTTTCATGAAACCTCATCCAAGAGTGGGATGAAGTTTCTGTTATTAAATAAAACAAAATCTATGGGCAGCATCACGTAAATGTTCAGGTGACTGATTGGGATGCTTGCACATTTTTTTCCCTAATTTTACAAACTTTATTTAACTACTTTAAAGTCTTCAGCTCCCTGAGGCAACTCTCTTGTCTTCAGGGAGCTTTCATTCAGCGCTTGCCCAGCGCCTACCCTTCTCCTGCCCCCACCCCAGCAGTGCAGTGGCCATTAATTGTCCAGCCAGCGTGAAATTGCGGTCGGGGGCCGTTCATGGTCGGTGATCTGTTCCCTGGCCGATCCCAGACCCACCTATTGCGCCGTCCACTGAACAAAAAATCCTTCCCTATAAGGCAGCAATAACAATTGTTTTAGTTATCTGTCTAAATTTTCCTCGTTTTGAAAGCACTTTGCTCTTTAATATTAGACAACACATTTAACAGCGAATGCTGATTACTGTGCGTGCATGGTGGGAAGCGGACAGGGGCTGATGTGTGTGGAACATATCTCTGCCCAGTCACAGAAACCTCCTTGAAACATCCCTCTTTGACTGCAATGTCTTCTATCTTCACTCCTCCTCTTGGCTTGGCACTTATACTTGAAAAAAGGCCATTAATGTACTAATAAAAACAAAGAAAACTGCGGATGCTGGAAATACAAAACAAAAACAGAATTACCTGGAAAAACTCAGCAGGTCTGGCAGCATCGGCGGAGAAGAAAAGAGTTGACGTTTCGAGTCCTCATGACCCTTCGACAGAACTTGATTTCGAGTCCAAGAAAGAGTTGAAATATAAGCTGGTTTAAGGTGTGTGTGTGGGGGCCGGAGAGATAGAGAGAGACAGAGGCGGTTGTGTGGACAAACAAGCATTAATGTACTGCCTGGAAAAGGTCTGGAGTTTTACCATTAACAACCATAATGTTAACTTTACTGCAGCAGCCACATGCGGCCAGTTGTGGAGTTGCATGTGACCCAAAAAATTCTGAACAACTAATTTTTTTGGATTTCGATGTTCTGAATTTGAGAGGTTACGGTGTATTATAATGTTGAGTTAACACAGCGTGGCAGAGCTATGGACTCTACTAACTGCCCACTTCACTTGTTTCTGATTATGATCGTAATTTTGAGGCACAATTGCTTTAAACAAAGTTAAGCCCTGTATTGGATGAATCTGTACATTCTTAGTCAAGTTCCTGGAGAGTATAGGCCCACGATATAAATGACCACTAGTTTGTCACTAACAGCTGTTAATACTCAGACAGTTCTGAGGTAGTTGTGATGTGAAATGGAACAAATGACACACTGCTTCACTAGTGGGCACTTTGCTGAGGTAAACTGATGGGACAACTCAGAGGGAGTTGCATCTGGTTGCGCTCATTGATTTTAGAATGTTTAATGCCGATATTGGAGTCTGAAATGAGAAGTGTTCCATTCTTCAGCACAATATCCCTGATAAGATTGGCCTTATCTGCAACCTCATAAACAGGGCCTGAGCCATTTGCTCACCTGCAAGTTCGATGCTGACCTAGGATGTATCAAAGCTATCGTGCGGGATAATGGCTTCCCTGATCAGATCATATCTTGCTGTATATTGCACAAATTCACAGTCTAAGGCCACCACTTTTGGTCCTGAAAAGTGCCTTTTCGGCCTCAGATTACCCTGGAAGGTGAAGCTAGCTGTTTCATGCTGCTACTAAGCAGTGGAAACATGAGTGGTATTCTCCACTAACTGGATGCTGCCGTCAAGCCAAAAAGATGTTCTGCCTATCACACTAATGAATAATGTGGTATATACTGCAAAGGCTATGGGCCCTGACAATACTCAGGCAATGGTACTGAAGACTTGTGCTCCAGAACTTGCTGCACCCCTAGCCAAGCTGTTCCAGTACATCAACAACACTGGCATCTACCCAGCTATGTGGAAAATTGCCCAGGTGTGTCCTGTACACAAAAAGCAGGACAAATCCAACCTGGCCAATTACTGCTCCATCAGTCTACTCTTGATCATCAGTAACTGGAAGGGGTCATCAAAAGTGCTATCAAGCAGCACTTGCTTAGTAATAACCTGCTCACCGGTTCCGCCAGGGTCACTCAGCTCCTGACCTCATTACAGCGTTGGTTCAAACAAGGATAAAATAGCTGAAATCCCAAGGTGAGGTGAGAGTGACTGCCCTTCACATCAAGGCAGCATTTGACCGAGTGTGGCATCAAGGAGCCCCAGCAAAGCTAGAGTTAATGGGAATCAGGGGAAAAACTCTCCACTGATTGGAGTTATACCTAACATAAAGGGAGATGGTTGTGGTTGTTGGAGGTCAGTCATCTCAATTCCAGCTCATCACTGCAGGAGTTCCTCAGGGTAGTTTCTTCAGCCTAGCCATCTTCAGTTACTTCATCAATGATCTTCCTTCCATCATTAGGTCAGAAGTGGGGAGGTTCGCTGATGATTGCACAATGTTCAGCACCATTCTCAACTCCTCATGGAAGTAGTCCATGTCCAAATGGAGCAAGACCTGGACAATATCCAGGCTTGGGCTAACAAGTGACAAGTAACATTTGCACCACCCAAGTGCCAGGCAATGACCATCTCCAACAAGAGAGAATCTAACCATCGCCCCTTGACATTCAATGGCATTACCATCACTGAATCCCCCACTACCAACATCCTGGGGGTTACCATTGACCAGAAACTGAACTGGACGAGTCATATAAATACCGTGGCTACAAGAGCAGGTCAGAGGCTAGGAATCCTGCAGCGAGTAATTCACCTCCTGACTCTCCAAAGCCTGCCCACCATCTACAAGCACAAGTCAGGAGTGTGATGGAATACTCTCCACTTGTCTGGATGAGCGCAGCTACCACAACACTCAAGAAACTTGACACCATCCAGGACAAAGCAGTTGATTGGCACCACATCCACAAACATTTTCCCCCTCCACCACCAACACACAGTAGCAGCAGTGTGTACCATCTACAAGATGCACTGCAGAAATTGACAAAAACTCCTTAGAAAGCACCTTCCAAACCCACGACCACTACCACCTAGAAGGACAAGGGCAGCAGATGGATGAGAACACCACCACCTGGAAGTTCCCCTCCAAGTCACTCATATTCCTGACTTGGAAATATATCGCCATTCCTTCACTGTCGCTGGGTCAAAATCCTGGAATTCTTTTCGTAATAGCACTGTGGGTACATAGACTGCAATGGTTCAAGAAGGCAGCTCACCACCACCCTCTCAAGGGTAGTTAGAGATGGGTAATAAATGCAGCCGAGCCAACGACGCCCACATCCCATGAATGAATAATAAAAAATATGAATTCCAGTGCAGTGTGAAGCCAGGTATACAGGCCGTATGTCCCAACAATTGGCACGTCCCTTTGGCTGTTCGCAACAGGGAAAATGACCATACCCAACCAGCCCATGGTTGCAAAACTCAAAACTTAGGGCAGAATTATCCCAGAATCGCACAAAGTGCAGTAGTGGGTGTGAAAAATGATGTATTACCCACTGGCTGCAATGGCGGGTTTTCACGCCATATTGTCTGCTTCCTGCCTCAGTAATTATACAGCCACAGGAAAGATGTCGCATTGCCGGTGGCCAGCCTCTGAATTGCCCACCACACTGTTACCTCACCGTTTCCTCACTCCGGTGCCATATCTAAACTGCAGCCGCGCACATAGTTCTCAATGCTTGCAGCCCAGGACTGTTCCAGTGAAGACATGGCCCTGAAAACTAAAAAGAGTTCAGTAATCCATCACTGGAATGCCTTTTGGAGGCCCAATGATGCCCTCCACCCGTGCTCTGGCCGCAAGAGGTCCAGCAACCTCACCACTCCAGCTTGGGAGGCAGTGGCAGTGGTGGAAAGTGCCAATGCTGCATAGAAGAGGTTGTCCATCCAGTGCAGAAAGAGGGTGAATGATCTCATCTGTGCCGCCAAGGTAAGGCAACCATCTCATCACTCTAAACTCATATACTCACAAGCCCATCACACATTCACTAGCATCTCATTCACTGACAGCTCAAGGGACATCAGCACCCATTCTCTCACACATGCCCTCACATCTCCATCTGGCCTCATCTCCTCTAGAGATGGCTTCCTCAGCCTGCACCATCTTGAGGCCACTTGCACAGACAACATATGTCCCCACACCCACACACCCACCCTGGGATAAGCCCCTTCCCCAGTACAGCCCTTGCCCTGCAGCCTCTTCCTTGTTTGAGGCTACTTTTCCCCCTTTCCCCTAGTAAGCCCTGTCCCAGCAGCCATTGAAAAGCCACCCTCACCTTATAGCCTGTCTGGTAGATAGAGATGAAAAACGAGATAGAAATTAAGATAAAGAAGAAAAAGTATGGTTATGACAGGTGTCAGATAGAAAATACAATTGAAAACCGACAGGAATACAGAAGGTTCAGAGGAGCGGTCAAAAAGCATATTAGAGAAGCGAAGAGGGATTATGAGAAAAGACTGGCAGCCAACATAAAGGGGAATCCCAAAGTCTTCTATAGGCATATAAATAGTAAAAGGGTGGTAAAAGGAGGAGTAGGGCCGATTAGGGACCTAAAAGGGAATTTACACATGGACGAAGGGGCCATGGCTGTGGTTTTAGATGAATACTTTGCATCCGTCATTACCAAGGAGGTAGACGCTACCCAAGTCATGGTGACAGACAAGGAAACTCTATCACTAGAAGGATTCAAAGTTGATGAAGACGAAGTGTTGAATAGACTGTTGGTACTTAAAGATGACAAAGAACCGGGACCGGACAAGATGCATCTGAGGATATTGAAGGAAGTGAGAGTAGAAATTGTAGGGGCATTAACCATAATCTTTCAGTCTCCCCTAGACTCAGGGGAGGTGCCAGAGGACTAGAGATTTGCAAACATTACACCCTTGTTCAAAAAAGGATGTAAGGATAAACCCAGCAATGACAGGCCAGTCAGTTTAAATTTAGCGGTGGGAAAAATTCTAGAAACAATTATTCAGGATAGAATTAGTAGTTACATGGAAAAATATGGGTTGATCAGGAAGAGCCAGCATGGATTTCTAAAGGGGAACCTAACTTGCTGGAGTGTTTTGAAGAGGTAACAGAAAATGTCAATGAGGGTAATGCTGTTGATGTGGTGTACATGGACTTTCAAAAGGCATTTGACACAGTGCCACACAACAGACTTGTGAGAAAAGTTATTGCTCATGGAATAAAAGGGACAGTAGCAATGTGGATACAAAATTGGCTGAAAAATGGGAAGCAGAGAGTAATGGTCAATGGATATTTTTTGGGATGGAGGAAGGTTTGTAGTGCAGTTCCCCAGAGGTCAGTATTGGGACCCTTGCTGTTCCTGATATATATTAATGAACTAGATCTTGGTGTGCAGGGGACAATTTCAAAGTTTGCGGATGATATGAAGCTTGGGAGTGTTGTAAACTGTGAGGAGGACAGTGTAGAACTTCAAAAGGTCATTGACAAGTTGGTGGAGTGGGCAGATAGGTGACAGATGAAGTTCAATGTGGGAGGTGATGCATTTTGGTCAGAAGAACATGGAGAGACACATAAAATAAGGGGTGAAATTTTGAAGGGGGTGCAGGAGTAAGAAGATCTGGATGTATATGTGCATGGATCACTGAAGGTGGCAGGACAGGTAGAGAGCAGTTACTAAATCACAAAGTATCCTGGGCTACTGTGTACAGTTCTGGGCACCACATTATAGGAAGGATGTGAACACATTAGAGAGAGCACAGAAGAGGTTTACAAGAATGGTTCCAGGGGTGAGAAACTTCAGTTACAAAGATAGATTGGAGAGAAGGCAGTAAGAAGAGG
Organism: Isurus oxyrinchus; assembly: GCA_026770705.1. Classification (NCBI taxonomy): domain Eukaryota; kingdom Metazoa; phylum Chordata; class Chondrichthyes; order Lamniformes; family Lamnidae; genus Isurus; species Isurus oxyrinchus. The sequence continues at coordinate 84,235,700 of JANJGN010000017.1, forward strand.
TTTAATAGAAATGTTCAAAATCACGAGAGGGCTAGACAGAGTAGATAGAGAGAAGCTGTTCCCGCTCACAAAAGGATCAAGAACGAGAGGGCACAGATTTAAAATGATTTGCAAAAGAAGCAAATGTAATGTGAAAAAAGACTTTTTCACATAATGAGTGGTTTGGGTCTGGAACGCACTGCTTGGGAGTCTGGTGGAGGCAGGTTCAATTGAGGCATTCAAAGAGGCATTAGATGATTATGTGAAAAGAAACAATGTGCAGGATTATGGGGAAAAGACAGGGCAATGGCACTAAATCATAATAATCATTTGGACAGCCAGTGTAGACACGAAGGGTCGAATGGCCTCCTTCTGTGCCAATAAAATTTTATGATTCTGACCTGCCTGTGAGTCCCCCTAAAAGTGATGTGGTGCTGCCTGTGAAGCCTGGTGCTGATGACCATGAGTGCTGCCCAAAGCAAGGTAGGCAAACAAACCTCAAAGTCCTGAGTGAAGTGCAGCTCACCAGATGCACATCGCTTATGTACAATTGTAAAACATATTGGCATGCAATCATCCAAAGTGCCGGGATGATCCCGCGTGGGGGGATTATTGTGGTAAGCAGGGCTTATAATGAGATGCTCAAGTTTTGAAATTAGGTTCCTGATGGTGCGGCAGGAAACGCGGCCTGCCATTGATGGGTAGTATGGACGATCGCAAACTGGTTTCACGATGGCGTAAAACCGATTTTTGGCCTTCTTGCCATATTGTCCGCTCACACTGCCAATGGGAGCAGAAAATTCCACCCATAGCATCCAACATTAGATCTAATTCTGTTGATCGGACAGCAGCTGCTTAACAACCCTGATTGTGCTAAGAATTACAATGACACCTAATTTAAGATTATCAGGTTTGCAGTGTAGCTCATTTATGCTTGCTCGTACATAGGGCCCTGCCCTTTGCAAACAGAAAGAGCATGCCAACGTATTGCAGCTTTTCAACTAAACAGAAGTTTGGGGGGACAGCCATTATCTGCTTTATTCCCCATGAAAATGCCTTGACCAGTGAACCTGCTTGGTTTGAATTTAAACAAAAGTTTGGCAGTTAACTGTTCCCTAGTGCATTCTCTATGGCAACACCTCTACCAATTGGAGTCTATTTGCCAATTTATCAGCACTCTCTTCTCCCATAGTATGAAGTGTTGTTCCCTTTAGAATTGGTATTCTTGTGAATCTGTCCTGATGAATGCAAGATAAAAAGCTTTGACAGCATGTCTCTTTTTTCAGCAATACTCAAGTTCTGTATGACCAAACAACTTTTTGAATACCCCTAATCTCAATCAGTATAAGAATAATTTTACAAAGGAAAAACACTTACTGTGGATGAAGCTTGTAGAGTGTTCCATCGACACCGACAGTAATCTCCAGGTGATCCAACCCTCGGTTCTCCCTTATTTTGTCAACAACAGCAGCCATTCCTGCACCACAGAGCTGAGCTGCTCTCTTGGAAACAACACCACACACCTCCTTAACAATGATACTGTCGTCACAAGTACTGTCCAGGCCAAGTTGTTGAAGGATTGCACGGACTTGGAGCAGAGCCAGGCGGTCACTGTTCACAAGTAGGGAAAGAAATGGGGTGTCAGCTACGAATATCAGCATCATCAAACTGAATAAGTCACCTAAAAAAATGCCATATACCTTTCTATCTGGGACAGAAACTTTGTTTCAAAGATGCTTCGTGTCTTTAGTCTCTCTGAGATCTGCCCTCTGAACAGGAATCCTCGTCTGGTGAAATCAATGACCACATTTCGCACAATCTCACCTAGATACATCCCACTGATCATTTTTTCATATCTGTAGTGACAGAGACAAATTGTTTTTAATTGTTTGTGCAACACATTCCATTTAAGGTTCCCCAATATCCTGATTATTGTATAGAAATTGAGCTAGATTTTCCGTTGCCATTAGTGGTGAATGTTGAGGTGCCCACCATTATTGTGCTTTATGACATGCACATGAACTGTAATTGCCTGGCAAGTTTAAATTTCCAGTGGACTGATTTGTGCTGCCAGGGACCTTCCTCGAGTCTCTCTTACACTGATCTCAGTGTTGGGGACTTGGGGCAGAATTTTATGCTGATCGGGCGGGTGCGCACCTGACCTGATCTGTCGTAAAATTGCGCGAGATGCGACCCAAATGATAATTCAGTTGGTGGGTGGGCATGCGCAAAAGTCAAAAGCGTGCCTGCTGACAATTAAGGGGCAATTAAAGTAATTAACGGTGCGATTATCTTTAATTTTATGTTGCCCGTCCAGCCTTACGATTGGCAAACAGGCGAATCGGCCAGGCGGCCTTTACATTTTTCATAAAACCTCATCTAAGTACAAGATGAGGTTTCCATGACGAAATAAAATAAAAATAAAAATCGGTGGACACCATTTTTATCATGTATATTTTCAGGTGTCTGATTGGGATTCTTGGACATTATTCTTCTGCTTTTCAAAACTTTATTTGAGGATGTTCGGGTTTGAAAATTCCTGCCTTCAGGGAGCTTCCATTGTGCGCTCGCCCGTGTTGACGTCAGCGTCTACCCTCCTCCCGCCCCCACCCCCGCTCCAGCAGGGCTGAGCTTCTCAGTGTGCACTTCACACTGACTGGCTGCTAATCGGCCAGCCAGCGTGAAATTGCGATTGGGGGCCGATGGCAGTCCATTCCATGGCCTGCCAATCACGCCCGCCCGCCAACCTGAAAATTCTGTCCTTAAGCTGGATACACACTACTTATCTGGATACCTGACCTAGAATTGTTCTACGGTTTAATCTCTGGTGTAACTCAGTGACTAACAGCGTACCTCTACCCACCACCCAACCCCACCCCAATGATCTGACTTCCCACCACCCTAAGACCCTCTGGACCTAACTGCCCATCCCCACCCAGATCACACTGTCCACACCTGTGACCAGGCTGCCAACCAACAACGAGACCCTCTGGACCAGACTGTCCAGCACCCTGCAACCCTCTGGACCCAACTGCCCACACCCACTGAACGAACTGTCCTCACATCCCGCCCCCGGCCTAGACTGCCCACCATGAACCCCAGACCCTCTGGACCCGACTGCCCACCCTTCCCAACCCAACAGCCCATGCACCCCGACCCAACTGCCCAACCACCCAAACCCGACTGCCCATCCACCTGACCCGACTGCCCGGCACCCCGACCAGACTGCCCGCCCACCCCGACCAGACTGCCCGCCCACTCCGGACCCGACTGCCCGCCCACTCCGGACCCGACTGCCCGCCCACCCTGGACCCGACTGCCCGCCCACCCCGGACCCGACTGCCCACCCACCCCTGACCCGACTGCCCATCCACCTGACCTGACTGTCCACTCACCCCAATCTTACTGCCCGCCCACCCTGGACCTGACTGCCCGCCCACCCCAATCTGACTGCTCTTCTACCTGACCGGACTGCTCACCCCAAATGACCTGCAATCACACCTCACCAATTGGATTGCCACCCCCAAGACCTCACCCAACCTGACTGAAAACCCTTTGACCTGACTGCCCACCCTACTGACGCGCCCAACTCCCCCCCCCCCCCAAACCGCACTGCCTAATTCCCCAATCCCCAAATCTCTTGACCGATCAGCATAAAATTCTGCTTCAAGTTCCCAACACTGAGATCAGTGTAAGAGACATTTGAGGAAGGTACCTGGCAGCACAAATCAGTCCAATGAAAATTTAAACTTCCCGGGCAATTACAGTGCATGTGCATGTCATAAAGCACAATAGTGATGGGCGCCTCAACATCGACTAGCCCCCCATCCACTCGACCGCCCACTCATTCACCTACCCCTCCCACTCACCTGACTACCCAACCCCACCATCCCCCAACCCAACTGCCCAACTACACCCCTAACTACCCCACCCACTCTACTACTGGATCCCCTCCCCAAATCACTGAAAACATTTGAGATGTTTAACCGCTTACCTGAACACAGCAACTGATATGATAGAAAGGGGTTGTGTCCTTTTCTATTCCTCTCCATGGAGACTGTGTTGAAGTATCGCTGCTGTAGCCAGTACAGGAAGACCTGGCTAGAAGATGCAAAAGGTTGCAGTGCAGTGACCTTTGCAGTCTGTGGCGATTGTACCTGTATCACCACTGACTGGAAGATCTGGGCCAATATAACAACAAAACCTCACTGGTATTCCTAGCTGACTGAAACACTGGTCTAATTTTGGTTCCCAGAGCTGACCTTATGCCTCTGCTGCTGATCTTAAACATGCACAAAATTTCCCAAATGTTAAACAAGTCAAAGGTGCAGCATCTCCAGCTGCCACTGTTCAACTCTAGTTAAAATGATTCAGATCGCTGTCTAAAATCTCCATTGTATCAACTCACTTTTGTTTCCCTTGGTTTAATGACAGATCATCCACAGCATTGTCGTACTCTGTCCTGATATCATCAAGGCATCCATTGTCACCAAAAGCTCCCCACTCCATATTCACACACATGAGCCCCTCGTCTCCCTCCACAGTCTCTGTGTTTCTTGCCTCTTCCATGTAGCAGGTATTGCTGCCAGTCCCTGTGCAGAAACAGTGACATCAACATCAAAGGCTACATCAAAATATCATCACACAAACAGCCTTGTGGTTTAAATTAAAATAAACATCAAATAAATTTTAAAAATAAATGTTGCAATTCACTCGCAGAGTTTAGCCGGGGTTCAGACAACACAGCAACATTCGAAATGCAGAGATTTTTAAAAAATTTTTAAAGTGTTCATGTAATGTCTTTAATGCAGTAAATGTCACAAGATGCTTTAGGGAGCTGAATGGACTCCCAGCATAACTGCAAATAAAGAACTTGAATTTGTACAGCACTTTTGGCAACCTCAGGATGACTCAATGAGCTTTATAGCTCATGAAATACCTTTGAAATGTCATTACTGTTCATATGGCAGCCAATCAGCAGTGGAGTGTTACTAACGCCAAGATTGGAAAGCTGTGTTTTCGAGGGTTTTGAATTGGAGGTAGTAAAGCAGAGGGTTCTAGGGAGTCCACTGGAGAGAGTATTGGGGGGGGCGGCTTTTTTGGGGTGGGGTGGAAAGTGTGAAGGTGGGAGGATTTAGAAGCAAACTGAACAACATCGGTGATTTAAACCTCTTGAGGTGACAAGGCAGTCCTTGGTAATGAATTGGCGGGGATGGTTTTAGGTGCTGGTTGGGAAGATGTGCAAAGTTAGTAAAGCAGAGCAGACAAATAATGAGGATAAAGAGTTACTAAGTGCAGAGAATTTGGTAAGGAAGGTACAGGGGCTTGGGAAGGAGGTGGCAGTCAGGGTCCCAGGCCCATCTCACTGACAATTTGTTTGCATGCCTAGATGCCTGATGGTCAGAATGGGTCTGCTGCTATCAGACGAGCCAGGGCAGCAGCACTGGGACAGTTTGAGGAAACTGAGTTCACTCTAGCCACATATCCTGGATGTTGAGCAGGTTGCGGTGGATCACACTCACTCTCCCTGAAAGAAAGAAATAAGGCTGGTTAGACTTAAATGTGGGAGGCATGGTTGGGAAATTTTATGATGACACAAAAATTAGCCGTGTAATTGTTAGTGAAGAGGATAGCTGTCGACTCCAGGATAATATCAATGGTTTGGTTGAGTGGGAAGAGAAGTGGCAAATGGAATTCAGTCTGGAAAAGTGTGAGGTAAGGCATATGGGGCAGGCAAACAAAGCAAAGGAATATTCAATAAACGGGAAGTTACTGAGAGGCATTGAGGAAGTGAGACACCTTACAGTGCATGTCCACAGGAAGGTGGCAGGACAGATGGACAAGGTGGTCAAGAAAGCATATGGAATCTTCCCTTTATTGGACGAGATATAGAATACAAAAGCAAGGATGTAATGATGGAACAGTATAAAATGCTGGTTAGGCCACAGCTGGAATTTTGAGGAGGTTCAAAAGAATGTTGCCAGGGCTTCAAAATTGCAGCTATGAGGAGAGATTGGATAGACTAGGGCTGTTTCCCATAGGACAGAGGAGGCTAAGGGGTGACCTAATTGAGGTGTACAAAATTATGAGGGGCCTAGATAGGGTAGACAGGAAATACTTGTTTCCCTACCTGAGGGGTCAGTTACCAGGGGGCGTAGATTTAAGGTGATTGGTAGAAGGATTAGTGGGGCCATGAGGAAAACTTTTTCACCCAGAGGGTGCTGGGCATCTGGAATTCACTACCTATGTTGGTAGTTGAGGCTGAAACCCTTGCCTCATCTAAAAGGTATCTGGATCTGCACCTGAAGAGCTGTAATCTGCAAGGCTATGGACAAGGTGCTGGAAAGTGGGAGTAAAATGAGCGGCTAGTTTCTCTTTCCTGGCTGCAGCAAAAATGATGACTGAATGACTTCTTTCTGCACCATAACTTTTCTATGGTACAGTGCTGAGCCAGTGCTCTTGTCTGGATACAACTTACCACTTTGTCCCATTCTCCTGGCCTTTGCTCACATCCTGTTCATTTTTTCTTTTTCGGATACACATTCCTCCTTTCCACCAGCTCACCAGACAAAACTTCCTCCCTGCCCTAGCCCTGAACTTGTATTTTTCTCAAGTTTCTGTTTTTACTCCCTTCATGCCTTCTTCAAGTTAATCTAGTCCACGAGATCCACCTCCTGTTCTCTCAACCTTATTCCCACTAAAATACTGACCAACCAACTACCCTTTCTTGTCACAATTTGAGTTGATATTGTAAGCGGCTCTATCTTTCTCCCCTTTAAATCTGTCATCATCGCTCCTCTCCTCAAAAAACCCTTGACCCCAGTGAACAGCCACTCTATCTCCAACCTCACTTTCCTGTCCAAATGCCTTGAACATGTTGTCACCTCCCAAAACTGTTCCCGTCTTTTCTTTCCTGGAATTACAGGTTGAACTTAATGCCCTCCCCTGTGATGAGTTTGGTAGCTGGAGGGGGGTCGGTGGGGGGGGGGGGGGGGGGGGGGGGGGGTGTGGTGGTGGCATTTAGTCAGGCAGAAGGGTGGCAGGTGGGGACCCCACTGCCTTCCTCCCTCTAACCCAATTAAATCTGTGGAGGGGAGGCCCTTGAATAGCCTCCCCACTGCAACTGAGCTCCTTAAGTGGGCAATTAATGCCACTAATGGGCCTCATCCCACTGCTGCTGGTTTTCACCCAGTGACGGGCAAGGGACTTCGCCTGAAAAGTAAACCCTATTGGCATTGTTTATGGGTTTCCCGGGGTGTGGGCTGGTCGGAGAAGGAGTCCCTTGTTCAAAGAGTGACCGGCATCAGGGAGGGCCTGCTGAGAGCCACCCACTTGTCCTTGCTACTGAACTCCCTTCCACCCTCCCTCTTGCCCCCAACCCTATGGCATCCCTCCTGTCCATCATTCAATTCTGCCTGGTTCTCTGCAGTCCTGGGCCTTGGGAGGGTGCATTACCAGCAGTAGCTACTGCTTCTCAGTTGGCACTGCCAAGCAATGAAACACTGCTAGCCTCTGAGTGGCTGCTAGCTTCGATGAAAGGGAATTCTGGCCCCAGAGTCATCAATCCCAGGGAAGACCCACGGCTGCCCAGTTAAGTGACCAATTAGCAATTAATTTGGTGAGCCTTCCTGAAAAGAGGCAAAGTGGGACTCTTGCTGACTCTCCAGTTGCCTTCTTTAAATCTGGTCTTCCCTGTTTGAATCCTCCAATCAGGTTTCAGCCCCAGCACCAAAACAGCTCTTATCAGAGTCTCTAATGACATCCTGTGTGACTGTGACAAAGGAAAGCATTCCCTCTTTGTTCTTCTCGACCTGGCTGCAGCCTTTGACATGATTGACCCCACACCATCCTCCTCCAACACCTCTCCACTGATGTCCAGCTGGGTGGGACTGCTCTCACCTGCTTCCGTTCTTATCTATCTAATCATAGCCAGAGAATCACTTGCAATGGCTTCTCTTCCTGCTACTGCACTGTTACCTCTGGCATCCCCCAAGGATCGATCTTGGCAATGTCATCTGAAAACACATGTACACAAACAGCATCCAGCTGAACCTCATCACCCACCTCTCTTGACTACTCCACTGTTGCTAAATTATCAGGCTTCTTATCGGACATCCAGTAATTTCCTCCAGATAAACATTGGGAAGACTGAAGCCATCATTTTTGGTCCCCGCTCCAAATTCCATCCTTGTTCCTGGCAACAGTCTGAAATTAAGTCAGTCTGTTTGCAACCTTGATGTCACATTTGACCCCCAGATGAGCTGCCAACCTCATATTTGCACCATCACCAATACTGTTTCTTTCCACCTCTGTAACATAGCCCGAATTCACCGCTGTGTCTGCTCATCTACTGCTGAAACCCTCATCCATGCCTTTGTTACCTCTAACGCATTTTTATTATGTATTATTGCATATTCCAATGCAGCCCTACATTCTACCCTCTGTAAACTTGAGGTAATTTAAGACTCTGCTGCTCATATCATACCTTGCACCAACTTCTGTTCCCCATTACCCCTGTGCTCACTGACCTAGATTGGCTCCATATCAAGTAATGTCTTGATTTTAAAATTTTCATCCTTGTTTTGAATCCTCCCCTGGCCTCACAGCTCCTTATCTCTATGACCTCCTCCAACCCCACAGCCCTCCAAGCTACCTGCACACTTAGCATCCCAGATTTTAATTGGTCCACCATTGGTGGCTATGCCTTTAGTTGCCTTAGCCCTAAACTCTGCAGTTCTGTCCCGAAACCCACTCGCTTCCCTCCACCACCCTTAAAACCTATCCCTTTGACCGAGGTTTTGATAATTTATTTGAACACTTTCTTGCATGGCTCGTTGTGATGCTCCTGTAAAGTGCTCTTGGGACATTGTATTTACTTGAGGGTGCTATATAAACTATTGATGTTGTTAAAATGTATTCTGGATTCTGCTTCACCGCTGTTGCTGGTCAGACTTCCCATGCCCTAATAACCCTCTGCGTAAAACCATTTCTCCAAATTGCTCTCATTGTTCTTTTTGTGATGATCTTAAATTTATTGTCTAGTCACTGATTAGTGTGTGAGGTACCGGGGACACTGCTGGTGCTCATGAGACTGACCTTACAGTGAGGCAGTACTATCAGGAGAGGAACAAAAGCTGGAATGTTGTTTTAAAATGGCTCCCAATTAGCTCAGCTACTCAATACCTGTTCCTGAACTAGTGAACTGACTGATCACAGATCATCTTTAAATCAAATCAGTAAATGGTGAAACTGCCCTGAATTTATTTGTTAAATAATAATCTGGATCCACAGGGTCGATAACTTCACAAATTATATCAAGAATGTAATAAAATCTGGGATTGTTCTCCTTGCAGCAAAGGAGGTTAAGGGAGATTTGATAGAAATGTTCAAAATTATGAAGAGTTTTGACAGTTGGTGAGAGGAAACTGTTTGCAGTGGCGGGAGGGCCAGAGTTAAGGTCATTGGCAAAAAAGCCAGGGGGATGCATGGAGAAATTTTTTAAATGCAGTGAGATGCTGTGATCTGGAATACACTGTCTAAAGGGCGATGGCAGCAGATTCAATGGTAACTTTCAAAGGGCAATTGGACAAATACTTGAAAAGTAAAGAGATCATGGCAGGGTTTTGAGGAAAGAGTAGGAGAGTGGACTTAATTAGATAGCTCTACAAAGAGCTGGCACAGACACAATTGTTGATTGGCTCCTTCTGTGCTGTGATTATAGCATCAGTTATCGAGTCCTATGTTAAGGTATGTGATGGAAGAAATCAACAAGGCCCAAGATACTTGCAGACACATCCTCTCTCGGGTGACAGGGGTACTGAGATTATGACTGGGTCTGCTGGCAATATTTCACTGCAAGTGTAGTGGACACAACAGTTATGTTTAAATTAAAACAGAAAATGCTGGAAAAACTCAGCAGCTCTGGCAGCATCTGTGAAGAGAGAAACAGAGTTAATGTTTTGAGTCCGTACGACTCTTCTTCAGCGCTACAGAGGAGTACAAATGTGATGGATTTTATACTGTTAAGAGGGGGTGGAGCAGGTGGAGCAAAATAGGGGGTCAGGAATAGGTGCGAGCACAGGAGATATTTGACAAAGATGTCATGGACACAAGACAAAGGAGGTGTTAATGTAGTGTTAAGGACTAAAGAAGGTGCTGATAATGGCTTAAAGGTAAAGTAGCAGAATGTGTTAAGGATTTTAAAATAGCCCAAAAAATATATAAAAATAAAAATAATTGATTAAAAAGGGGGTAAAGATGCCAGCAGAGTGGGAGCACCTGTGAAGAATATCCCAGCCTATAGCATCCTATAATTGCAGCAGGGAGCCTAGGTCAGATAATCAGGACCAAAGTGTTATCACTCCATCTCCAACCTGTAGCTTGTGTGAGATCAACTCCCTACAGGCGGCAGATGACATAGAGAAAGGAAGAAATAACTTGCATTTATATAGTGTCCAGCACGTGTGTGGTGGAGACAACATTTATGCTTAAATTAAAACAGAAAATGCTGCAAAAACTTAGCAGGTTTGACAGCTGTGGAGAGAGAAACAGAGGTACCATTTCAGGTCCGTATGAAACATAGAAACTAGGAGCAGGAGTAGGCCATTCGGTCCATCGAGCCTGCTCCACCGTTCATTATGATCATGGCTGATCATCCAACTCAATAGCCTGCTCCCACTTTCTCCCCATACCCTTTGATCCCTTTCACTCCAAGAGCTATATCTAACTCCTTCTTGACAACATACAATGTTTTGGCCTCAACTACTTCCTGTGGTAGCAAATTCCACAGGCTCACTACTATCCAGGTGAAGAAATTTCTCCTCATCTCAGTCCTAAATGGTCTACCTTGTATCCTCAGACTGTGACCCCTGGTTTTGGACTCCCCCACCATCGGGAACACCCTGCCTGTCTAGTCCTTTTAGAATTTTATATGTTTCTATGAGATTTCCCCCTCATTCTTCTGAACTCCAACGAATATAATCCTAATCGACTCAATCTCTCCTCATATGTCAGTCCCACCAACCCAGGAATCAGTCAGGTAAACCTTTGCCGCACTCCCTCTATAACAAGAACATCCTTCCTCAGATAAGGAGACCAAAACTGCACACAATATTCTAAGTGTGGTCTCACCAAGGCCCTATATAATTGCAGCAAGATATCCCTGTTCCTGTACTCGAATCCTCTCGCTATGAAGGCCAACATACCATTTGCTTTCTTTACCACCTGCTGCACTTGCATGCTTACCTTCAGTGACTAATGTATGAGGACACCCAGGTCTAATTGCACATTCCCCTTTCTCAATTTATAGCCATTCGGATAAAAATTTGCCTTCTTGTTTTTGCTACCAATGTGGATAATCTCACATTTGTCTACATTATATTGCATCTGCCATGCATTTGCCCACTCACTCAGCTTGTCCAAATCACACTGAAGCATCTCTGCATCCTCCTCACAGCTCACCCTCCCAACCAGCTTTGTGTCATCTGCAAACTTGGAGATATTACATTTAGTTCCCTCATCTAAATCATTAATATATATTGTGAATAGCTGGGGTCCCAGCACTGATTCCTGCAGTACCCCACTAGTCACTGCCTGCCATTCGAAAAGACCGGTTTATTCCGACTCTTTGTTTCCTGTCTGCCAACCAGGGTTTTCTATCCATCTTAATACACTACCCCCAATCCCATGTGCTTTAATTTTACACGCTGATCTCTTATGTGGGGCTTTGTCGAAAGCCTTCTGAAAGTCCAAATAAACCACATCCACTGGCTCCCCCTCATCAACTCCATTCGTTACATTCTCGAAAAATTCCAGTAGAATTGTCAAGCATGATTTCCCTTTCGTAAATCCATGCTGACTCTGTCTGATTCTGCCACTGTTTTCCAAGTGCTCAGCTATTAAATCCTTTATAATGGACTCTAGAATGTTCCCCACTACCAATGTCAGGCTGACTGGCTGATAATTCCCTGTTATCTCTCTACCTCCCTTTTTAAATAGTGGGGTTACATTAGTCACCCTCCAATCTGTAGGAATTGTTCCAGAGTCTATAAAATCTCGGAAGATGACCACCAATGCATCCACTATTTCTAGGGCCACCTCCTTAAGTACTCTGGGATGTAGTTATCAGGCCTTGGGGATTTATCGGCCTTCAATCCCATCAATTTCTCCAACACCATTTCCCTACTAATACTGATTTCTTTAAGTTCCTCCCTCTCACTAAACCCTGTGTTCCCCAACATTTCCGGTATGTTATTTGTGTCCTCCTTTGTGAAGACAGAACAAAGTATGTATTTAGTTGGTCAGCCATTTCTTAGTTCCCAATTATAAATTCCCCTGTTTCTGACTGTAAGGGACCTACATTTGTCTTCACCAATCTTTTTCTCTTCAAATACCTATAGAAACTTTTACAGTCAGTTTTTATGTTCCCTGCAAGCATATTCTCGTACTCTATTTTCCCCTTCTTAATCAATCCCTTGGTCCTCCTTTGTTGAATTCTAAACTGCTCCCAATCCTCAGGTCTGTTGTTTTTTCTGGCCAATTTGTATGCCTCTTCCTTGGATCTAATACTATCGCTAATTTCCCTTGTAAGCCATGGTTTGGCCTCCTTTCATTTTTTACTTTTGCGCCAGACAGGAATAAACAATTGTTGCAGTTCACCCATGCACTCTTTGAATGTTTGCCATTGCCTATCCACCGTCATCCCTTTAAGTAATGTTTCCCAATCCATCATAGCCAACTCACGCCTCATACTATCATAGTTTCCTTTATTAAGATTCAGGACCCCCAAGTCTCAGAATGAACCAAGTCACTCTCCATCTTGATGAAGAATTCTATCATATTATGGTCGCTCATCCCCAAGGGGCCTCGCACAACTAGATTGCCAATTATTCCTTTCTCATTACACAATACCCAGTCGAGGATGGCCTGTTCTCTCGTTGGTTCCTCAACGTATTGGTCCAGAAAACCATCCCGTATACACTCCAGGAATTCCTCCTCTGCGGTATTGTTACTAATTTGATTTGCCCAATCTATATGCAGATTAAAGTCACCCATAATTACAGATGTTCCTTTATTGCATGCGTCTCTAATTTCCTGTTTAATGCCATTCCCAACATCATCACTACAGTTTTGGGATCTATATATAGCCCCTACTCATGTTTTTTGCCCCTTAGTGTTTCTCAGCTCTACCCTTACAGATTCCACATCGTCTGAGCTCATATCTTTCCTCACTGTTGCGTTAATTTCCTCTTTAACCAGCAATGCATCTCCACCGCCTTTTCCTTTTTGTCTGTCCTTCCTAAATACTGAATACCCCTGGATGTTCAGTTCCCATCCCTGGTCACCCTGCAGCCATATCTCCGTAATCCCAACTATATCAAGATGTGTCAAAGTGTTTTATGGCCACTGAAGTTTTTTGAAACACAATCACTATTGCAATGCAGGAAATGCAGCAACAAGCAGCCATGAACAGTGGTCAGACAAATGAACAAATAATCTAAAAAGACTTGTATATTGCATTTTTCACAATTATCAGACATTTCAAAGTGCTCTACGACTGAAGTATTTTTGAAGTGTAGTCACTGTTGTAATATAGGAAACATGGCAGCCAATTTTGCACATGGCAAGTTCCCACAAACAGCAATGTGCTGGTGACCAGATAATCAGTTTTAATAACGTTGGTTAAGGGAGAAGTTTTGGACAAGGTTCCAGGAAGAACTCTCCTGCCCTTCTTAAAGGTAGTATCATGAAATCTTTCTTGTCCACCTGAGAGGAGAGACAGGGAACAGTTTAACATCTCATCTGAAAGACAGCATCTTTGACAGTGCAGCACTTCGAGTACTGCACTGGGCTGTCACCCTGGATTTCATGTTGAAGTCTTTGTTGGAGATAATATATCAGCATGGGTACAGGATTGGCTAAGTAACAGGAAACGGAGAGTCAGGATGAATGGATCATTTTCAGATTGACAAAATGTAATTAGTGGAGTGCCACAGGGATCAGTGTTGGGATCTCGACTACGTATGCTCTATATTAACAATATGGATGAACTGACTGAATTGTCGGCAAATTTGCAAAATAGGCAAACACAGAAGATAGGTAGGAAAGCAAGTTGTGAGAAGGACAGAGAGTTTGCAAAGCGATAAGTGAGTGGGTGAAAATGGCAGGTAAAGAAAAATGTGGGAAGAAGTGAGGTTGTCCACTTTGGCCAGAAAACTGAAAAAGCAGAATATTATTTAAATGGAGAGACTGCAGAGTTCCGTGGTACAGAGGGATCTAGGTATCCATGTATAAGTAGGGAAGTATTACTACGACTGCACGGGACATTGGGTGAGACTGCAACTGGAGTACTGTGTATTGTTTTAGTCACCTTACTGGAGGGATATACTTCCATTGGAAGCAGTTCAGAGAAGGTTCTCTAGGCCGATTCCTGGGATGAAGAGTTTGTCTTATGTAGAAAGATTGAGCAGGTTGGGCCTGTAATAACTGGAGTTCACAGAATCACAGAATTCTTACAGTGCTAAAGGAGGCCATTTGGCCCATCATGTCTGCACCTGTTCTCTGAATGAGCAATGTACTTAGTGCCTTCTCCCTGTAACCCTGCACATTCTTCTTTTCAAATAACAATCCAACCCTGCTTCCACCACACTCTCAGGCAGTGCATTCCAGGCCTTTACCACTTGCTGTGTGGAGAAGTTTTTTCCCATATCGCTTTTGCTTCCTTTACCAAATATTTTAACTCTGTGCCCTTTCATTCTTGACCCTTTTAAGAGTGGGAATAGTTTCTCCCTATCTCCTCTGTACAGATGTTTTATGATTTTGAACAGTTCTATCAGTTTAGAAGAATGAGAGGTGGTCATATTGAAACATATAAGATTCTGGGAGGGCTTGGCAGGGTTGATACTGACAGGATGTTTCTCCTTGTGGGAGAATCTGGAACTGGTGGACACAGTTTAAAAAGTAAGGGGTCTCCCATTTATGACTGAGATGAGGAGGAATTTCCTCTCTCAGAGAATTGTTAGTCTTTGGAATTAACTACATCAGACAGTAGTGGAGCTGGGTCATTGAATATATTCAAGGCTGAGTTAGATAGATGTTGGATTTACAAGACAGTCAAGGGTTATGGGGGACAAGCAGGAAAATAGAGTTGAGACCATAATCAGATCAGCGATGATCCTATTTAATGGCTGAGCAAGCTCGTTGGGCTGAATGGCCTACTCCTGCTCCTATATGTTATGATAAGTGGGGCTTAAACCTGCAGCTTTCTGATTCTTGAGGTGAGATTGATACCCTTAAGCATTGGTTGGTCTGAGTGAAAAAAATGTGAATAGTGCTTAATCTGAGTTATTGTGTGAGATAGGACTGTCTGAGATCTGATGTTAATTGGTAATTCCTGTGTTATTTCTATGTTTATTCCCTTTTGACAAAACTGGACTTCATGTGATTTAGTATGACAAATTTTCAGGTTTGTAACTATACAAAGGTAATTTTTGTTTGCCATTCTATGATGGGGACATCAGAAGTTTGTGGGTACGCTGACAACTATTTGTCAACTCTTAACTGGTTGAAAGAATCTGCTCCTGGTAGATCAGGTTCCCTTCAGAAACACAAATTGAAAAAATGAGCCCCATAACCACAACACTAATGTTTTACACCGTAGTGCCCCTGATCTGGATGGTCAATGGGTCCCATTGGACAGCCCTCCTAATTTTTCAATCGCCCAAACTCAATTAGCCTGTTTATCCTGCAATCGAGCAAAGCTTCATATCACGAGTGTTAAATCTTAACTTTTAACCCTTGCTTTTAGAACTACTTCCAAGTTTTCATCATGCATAGGTTGCAAATGGTGCAGGTTTCAGAAGGTTAACAGTATGTTACTCACCCACAATCATACCAACTTCACAATGTGGATCCTCATAAGCACACGTCATCATTGTCCCAACTGTGTCATTCACAATCGATACAACATCAAGTTCAAACTCCTAGTGGGAATATTTTTTTAAAAAATCAGACATCAACAGAGAACCAGTGTATCAAGCTCAAGAGATTGAATGAACTACTCCAGTTCCTATGTAACACACTTGAGAACTTGCTATTTGTTCTGTATCAGTTAGATGGTAGTTACCGACTCTGAGCTACCCTGGCTGAATACCAGCAGGTTTTAATTCAACAAATGCTCTGAAAGGGACAGTTTGCACCAGATAAAATCAGCTTTCTTTTCACACACCACAGATACACCGGGCTTCAGTTTGATGGAGATGGAGTATAATGTGGGAAAATGTGAAGTTGTTCACTTTGGCAGGAAGAAAAAAAAAACAGGCTATTATTTAAATGGAGAACGGCTGCAGAATTCTGATTTGCAAAGGGATCAAGGTTTTTGAGTGCATGAGTCACAAAAAGTTAGTATGCAGGTACAACAAGTAACCAAGGTGGCTAATGGAATGCTATCCTTTATTTCAAGAAGAACTGAACATAAAAGTAAGGATCAAAAACAAAACGTGCTGGAAAAAGAGTCATACAGACTCGAAACATTAACTTTGTCTTTCTACAGATGCTGTCAGACCTTCTGAGGTTTTCCAGCACTTTTTGTTTTTGTTTCAGATTTCCAGCATCTGCAGTATTTTACCTTTATAAAAGTAAGGATGTTATACTTCAGTTATACTTGGTGAGACCTCACCTCGAATACTGTGCAGTTTTGGTCTCCTTATTTAAGGAAGGATGTAAATGCATTGGAGGTGATTCAAAGGAGGTTTACCAGATTGATACTTGGAATGAGAGGGTTGTCTTATGAGGAAAGGTTGGACAGGCTGGGCTTGTTTCCACTGGAGTTTAGAAGAGTGAAGGGTGATTTGATTGGTGTGTACAAGATCCTGAACGGCCTTGACAAGGTGGATGTCAAAAGGATGTTTCTCTTGTGGGTGAGTCCAGAACTAGGGGGCACTGTTTTAAAATTAGGGGTCACCCTTTTAGTACAGAGATGAGGAGAAATTTTTTTCGCAGAGGGTTCTGCAAATTTGGAACTCTCTGCCTCAGGTGGAGGCAGGGTCATTGAATATTTTTAAGGCAGAGGGAGATAGATTCTTGTTCGGCAAGGGAATCAAAGGTTATTGGGGGTAGAGGGGAATGTGGAAATTGAAACACAATCAGATCAGCCATGATCTTATTCAATGGCGGAGCAGGCTTGAGGGGCCGAATGGCCTATTTCTGCTCATATGTTCGTAGGATTTGCGAAATAGTGCTTTGCCCTCCATCCAATCCTCACAAAGTCACTTGAGTTAGAGGGAGTCTGGCTGAGGATGGGATCTCAGCATGCTGAGAACACAGAGCTGGTGTACCACTGAATCTCACCAGGCATGCCACCACCTCCCACCGCATTGAGAAGGCTGAAGGCTGCAAAGAACAGGGACGCACAAGGGAGCGCCTGGAACACTGTGCACCTTAGAAATGAAAACTACATTACAGTAACTACAAAGAAGAAAATGTGATGGAGGAAAATATGTTGGGAGCATTAAGGTATCACTTACAGCTCCCTCGACCATTTGAAGAAATTTGCTGCAGGGATCACAAGGACGGAAGAAAGAACTTGCATTTATATAGCACTTTTCACAAGTACTTTCTTCATAGCCAGTGAAGTTAGTCGCTATTCGAATGTAGAAAACTGAATGCTGAATCATAAAGACCCTTGAAAGGCACAAGCACGATTTTGGTCTATGCTGAACTGTGCAGTTTGTAATATAGCTGGCTTCAGGGTTCCAACTCCTGACTACTAATGAGTGATCTTGCTGAAAAGTGCCCATTTGTGCATAAGTGAGTTATCAGAACACAACTAATAACTGTAGTACCATCAGTCCGTGTCTCTGGTACCAGCACCCACCGATGGTACCAGCACCCATGGGTCAGTGCCTGTGGTACCAGCACCCATGGGTGGTACCAGCACCCACAGGTCCATGCCTGTGGCACCAGCACCCACAGGTAATATCTTCAGGAGGAATGGAAGATAAAATGTGACCATATGTTTCAGGACACACGCACATCGATAATCATTTTTCATTCTGCTCTACAGATGGGTCTCCTGGCTGGGTTTGCTACGTGATATCACACCACACCTGAATCGTCAAGAATTGCCTTGAGGAGAAAAGGCCTTAACTGGAACACAAGTCAAGGCAAAAATGCACCTGGAAACTTTCAGAATGAAATGTGATTCAACAGAGTATTTCCAGTTAATTTCACATCAACCCACAGATGGAGGAAATGAATATTCCTGGTAGCTTCTAACTCCAGAATAGGAAGTACCTGTTGTCCATTTTCCCCCCCTCTTTTCATAATAATACTGCCCTTGACTAGACCATGGTTCATAAGTGCTGCAGGACCTTGAACACCATGCCAAGTATCCAGTCATTTGTCCTTGCCAACCGAGTGAATGCTCACAGGCTATTTGAGAATAGAGGGTATGTCAGCCAGGCCTCATCCTGTTCTCACAAAATATCCACACCCAGGTGGGTTTAGTGGTTAAAGTTACTTTTGTACCTGTATGACGGAGTGCCAGCAGCAATGGTAGCTATATCTTGCAGATATTTTTCTTAGAATATGATTGGTGAGAAAGGTTTGACATAATAATGGCAGCAATGACCAATTACATAGCAGCAAAGCAAGACTTATAAGCTGGAAATGACTTTTGCTGATGTTCAAGGCTGACAAACAGTTTAAAGTCTGGGAGGGTTGAATCAACTAGCTCTGAAAACAGACATGAGAATCATGTCCACTGTATTGTAGGCAGCCCATTAAACTTGTGCGATCTGCAGTTCACATGATAGCTTCATGTAGTTAACGCTATGTGCCTTGTTCAATATAGTGAGTGCCTAGCGTAATTTAAAGGCAACCTCTTAAAGAGGAGGTGCAGTGTGACTGCAAAACGACTGCAAAAGTGACTGCAAACGTGAATCTAGGCTGTGATACTTTAATAGCTGAACATGTGAGAGAGTGAGCACTAAGATGTTCAGATACTACACTGGATGTCTTGGTGGAGAGGAAAGATGTGCTTTATTCACAAGGTAGCAGAGAAGGCCCTCCAAACAGATGCTCAGGAAGTAGTAGGAAGAAGTGCCAGCAGAGTTCAATGCCAGGAGTTTGCTCCAAGAACATGGTGAGTATCTGGTAAGTAAGTGGTCAAGGTCTATTCTAATCCTAAGGTTTAAAATAGTACAGGGACTTGCAATAAGGTTAATAAGTATACAAAAGAAAATAAATAATTGAATAAAATAATTAAGTAATTAATTAAAGCACATAGTATGGCAGGACAGGTGATGTATCATGGCTACAGCATGTGGGAGCTCCTGGATACGAGTGTGAACCAGGGCAAACACGTCAGCAGTAAGTGCCTGCGGTTTGAGGAGTTTCAGCATTCTACCTAGTCCCGCTTCCCTGCCTTATCCCTGTAGCCTTGCACATTCTTTCTTCTCAGGAAGCAATCCAATTCCCTTTTGAATACCTTCATCGAACCTGCCTTCACCACCCTTTCAGGAAATTTGCAGATGACACAAAGATTGGCCAAGTAGTGGATAGTGTAGAGGATAGCCATAATCTCCAAAACGATATAGATGGGTTGGTGGAATGGGCAGTAAAGTGGCAGATGGATTTTAACATAGAGAAGTGTGAGGTCATACATTTAGGGAGGTTAAACAGTTACAGGGATTACAAAATAAATGGGAATATACTAAGAGGGGCAGTTGAAGTGAGAGATCTTGGCGTACAAATACACAGGTTCCTGAAGGCAGCAGTTCAAGTAGACAAGGTTGTAAAGAAGGCATATGGAATGCTCTCCTTCATTGGCAAAGTTATAGAATATAAAAAGTAAGGATATAATGTTGGAATTGTATAAAACACTGGTGAGGCCACAACTGGAGTATTGTGTGCAGTTCTGGTCACCACATTACAGGAAGAACGTAAAAGCTCTGGAGAGAATGCAGAGGAGGTTTACAAGAATGTTGCCAGGGTTAGAAAAGTGCAGCTACGAGGAGAGATTGGATAGGTTAGGGTTATTCTCCTTAGAACAAAGAAGGCTGAGAGGTGACTTGATTGAGGTGTACAGAATTATGAGGGGAATAGATAGAATGGACAGGATACAATTGTTTCCCTTGATGGAGAATTCTAGAACCAGGGGATATAGGTTCAAGCTAAGTGGCAGAAGGTGTACTGTGGACATGTGGAAGAACTTTTTTACGCAGAGGGTAGTGGGCGTCTGGAATTCGCTGCCCAAGTTGGTGGTAGAGGCAGAAACTTTAAACTCTTTTCAAAAGTACCTGTATCTGCACCAAAAGTGCTGTAAGCTGCAGGGCTATGGGCTGGGTTCAAGAAGGTGGGATTAGAAAGGGCACCTGGGTGTCCTCGGGCTGGCTATGGTTCTATAGTATTGAGCAACGGGATAGGATTAATTGATAACCTCATAGTGAAGACACCCCTCGGTAGCAGCGATCATTATATGATTAAATTATACAATCATTTTGAGGGAGAAACCAGTGTGTCCAAGACTTGTATTTTAAACTTAAATAAGGGCAATTATGAGGGCAGGAAAGCAGAAAACTGAACTGGCAAATGAGGTTAAGGACTAGGTCAATAGAGGCTCAGTGGCAGACATTTAAAGGGATATTTCAGAATACACAGAATAGATACATTCCAATGAGAAATAAAAATTCCAAGGGGAGAGCCCACCATCCGTGGTTAACTAAAAAAGTCAAAGACAGTATCACATTTAAAGAAAAAACATATAATTACGCAAAGATGGATGGCAGGTCAGAAGATTGGAAAGAATATAAAGAACAGTAAAGAATGACAAAAAGATTAATGAGAAGGGAAAAATTAGAGCACGAGAGAAAGCTAGCTAGTAATATAAAGACAGATAATACAAGCTCCTACAGATATTTAAATAAGAAAAGAGTTAACAAAGTGAGCATTGGTCCTACAGAGAGTGCATCTGGGGAATCGAAAATGGAAAGCAGGGAGATGGCGGCTGAAATAAACAGTATTTTGCTCCGGTCTTCACCATAGATGACACAAGTAACATCCCAGAAATAGCTGTAAATCAGGAAATGGAAGGGAGGGAGGGAGGGAGGAACTCAGGAAAATTACAATCACCAGGGATGTGGTATTGAGCAAATTGTCAGGGTTGAGGGTTGACAAATCCCCAGGTCTGGGTGGACTTCACCCGAAGGTCATGAAAGAAGTGGCTAGTGAGATAGTTGATGCACTGGTTCTAATTTTCCAAAATTCCCTAAATTCTGGGAAGGTTCTATTAGATTGGAAAATACCAAATGTGATTTCCTTATTCAAAAAGGGAGGGAGACAGAAAGCAGGAGACTACAGACCAGTTAGCCTAACATCTGTCACAGGGAAAATGTTAGAAGCTATTATTAAAGATCTTATAGCAGAGCACTTAGAAAAATTCAAGGCAGTCAGGCAGAGTCAACATGGTTTTGTGAAAGGGAAATCATGTTTAACCAATTTACTGCAGTTCCTTGAAGGAGTCACATGTGCTGTGGATAAAGGGGATGTACTGGTGGATGTACTGTACCAAGATTTCCAGAAGGCATTTGATAAGGTGCCAAATCAAAGGTTACTGCGGAAAATAAAAACACATGGTATAGAGGGTAACATTGGCATGGATAGAAGACTGGCTGGCTAACAGGAAACAGAGAGTTAGCATAAATGGGTCTTTTTCTGGTTGGCAGGATGTAACAAGCGGTGTGCTACAAGGATCAGTGCTGGGACCTCAACTTTTACAGTTTATATAAATAACTTGGATGAAGGGACTGAAAGAATGGTTGCTAAATTTGCTGATGACACAAAGATATGTAGGAAAGTAAATTGTGAAGAGTACATAAGGAGGCTACAAAGGGACATAGATAGGTTAAGTGAGTGGACAAAGATCTGGCAAATGGAGTATAAAGTGGGCAAATGTGACATTGTCCATTTTGGCAGAAAAAGTAAAAAAGAAGCTTATTATCTAAATGGTGAGAGATTGCAGAGCTCTGAGATTCAGAGGGATCTGGGTGTCCTAGTACATGAATCACAAAAGGCTAGTATGCAGGTACAGCAGGTAATTAGGAAAGCTAATAGAATGTGATCATTCATTGCGAGGGGAATTGAATACAAAAGTAGGGAGGTTATGCTTCCGTCGTACGGGTACTGGTGGGACAACATTTGGAGTATTGTGTACAGTACTGGCCTTATTTAAGGAAGCAGTTCAGGGAAGGTTTACTAAACTAATTCCAGGAATGGGCAGGTTGTCTTAGGAGGGAAGGTTGGACAGGTTAGGGGCTTGCATCTATTGACAGGGTGGGTTTGGAGAGGATGTTTCCTCTTGTGGAAGAATCTAGAACTAGGGGTCACTGTTAAAAATAAGGGGTCACTCATTTAACCAGAGTTGAGGAGAATTTTTTTCTCTCAGAGGGCTGAGAGGCTTTGGAACTCTTCCTCAAAAGGCAGTGGAAGCAAAGGGCAGAATTTTGCCCTTGGTGGGCCCCACCGGCTCAGCGGCGGGCAGACAGCCGACCCCCGCCACCAAAATGGGGCCCGCCGCCATTTTGAGTGGGCAGGCCAATTAAGACCCACACAGTATCCTGCTCCACAGTGCAGGGTGGGGGGGGGGGTGCCGGGTGTGTGTGGAGGGATTCCCCATCTGTCAAAGTGCGCTCTTTTGCGTGCATGCTCCCTGAGGCAAAGTGC
The DNA here is from genome assembly GCA_026770705.1 of Isurus oxyrinchus. Taxonomy (NCBI): domain Eukaryota; kingdom Metazoa; phylum Chordata; class Chondrichthyes; order Lamniformes; family Lamnidae; genus Isurus; species Isurus oxyrinchus. The sequence continues at coordinate 84,258,398 of JANJGN010000017.1, forward strand.
TGTTTCAGGGAGATTACTGACAGTCCAAAAAACTTTAAAAGTAAAAAAATTTAAAAATTATTAACATGTTCCCATTATGTGACAATGTCACATGAGATGGGACATGTTAATAAATATCACATAAAATGCATTAAAGTTTTTAAAAACGGACATGAAACCTCATCCCGTCAGTAGATGAGGTTTCATGTATTATCAGAAACTCGCTGGGACTCCTGGCCTGCCCGCAGCCTTAAGGTTGGACGAGCAGGTCTTTAATTATCTTAATTAGCCTGTCAATGGCCTTAATTGGTTATTGACAGGTCAGCGGGCAGACAGCTGACTTCGCTGTCTGCCCACCTTCCTAAAAATTTAAAGGGACCGGGCTGACGTTGGGGGTTCCTCCCGATGTCATCCAGCATCATTTTCCCATCGCCAAGCAGGCCCCGCCCCCAAATTGCTGACGGGAAAATTCAGGCCAAAGTCTTTGAATATTTTTAAGGCAGAGCTATATAGAGTCTTGATTAACAAGGGGGTGAAAGGTTATCGGGGGTAGGTAGGAATGTGGGTTTGACGTTACATTCAGATCATATTGAATGGTAGCAGGCTCGAGGGGCCGAGTGGCCTACTCCTGCTCCTAATTCATATGTTCGTATTAGCTAGTATTAAATGCCTTTCATAACTTATACATTTTAAAGACCTGAACATGCTTAAGTAACTTAAATAGGATTAAAAACAAAGTTCTGGAAACACAATCAATATCTGTAATGAGAAAATCCAGGTCATGATGTTTTGGTTGTCCATCATTTGTCAGAACTGAGGCGCTCTGTATTTCTAGTATTTTAGGTTTTATTTCAGATTGTCAGCATTCGGAGATTTTCTATTTGATTCGAACATAAAAGGATCGAAGTGTTTTATAAGAAAATGGCTGTGATGTGTTTATCATGATTTATAATGGGCACAATCTGTATGCATGTGGGAACAAGAATCTTCAACAGCTGATGAGGGAACCCATGGGGTAGTAGGGATGGGGGGTGAATGGTGAGGGGTGTGGACTACATTGAATTTACACCTAACTGATGAAGGGTGAGCAATGAGTCAGGTTGAATTACAGAAGCATTTACAAACTAGCAATCATAAAGTTGCTTATTTTAATGTTGAAATGAAGTCTGGAGTGAAGAGGAAAGCCATGAAGTTGGTGTCAAGCCCACCTGCATTAGTTACCAGGAAATCACAGCTCTGATGTTGGGTACACATCTTATTACCAGATCATGCAAGTCGAACTAGATTAACAACTGAAAGTTATAGCACATTAAATGGAACACAGATTAACCCCATTCCTTCTAAACAAGTACATTTTCAAAACCTTATTGGTTCTGCTCAGTAACTTATGAACTTGGCAAAAAGCTTTATACTTATCCCCACCATGTATTTCAGCTGCACAAAAATAAAGAGTCTCACTATTAGTCTCTAATTTCATGTCCAATCTAGTGTTAAGATAGAAAGATAGCTTTTATAATTAATTGAAAACTGCCATTCTTCAAATTACTTCTGGCAAGGACAGGCCAGTAAACAACAATTTGCTTTCATATAGCCCCTTTAACAAGGAAAGATTCCCCAACATGTTCAGAGACATTAATACCATTTTAGTACATACATACAAGGAATCTGGTATACACTGAATACTTAACACAATCCACATTGTACTCTACTCTTATATCACTTCAAATAAAGCCTACCCAAGGAAGATCTGGATCAATCAGATTTGAATCCTAAAAACATGCATGTGTATTCTCCCCTTATAACTCAGAAGACATACTTCATTAAAGAGCCACTTCATTAAAGAATGCAGCTAATGGATCTGCTTTAAATGTATCTTCAATGTCGAAATTATAGATCACTATGTTTCCTGGTAGAGGTCGATAGAGCTCTTAGAGCTTTCCAATTTAAACATCCCTGTCCTTAGGCAAAGATACAGTAAAAAGCTGATCTAATGAAAATATCAACAGAAACTAAATATGTTTGTGGATCTAACACACACTCTTCATCAGCACTCATCAGAGTGGACACTGAATCTGGACCAATAGTAAGATTAAAGGATTTATGTTCAGCTATGTTTACTCTAGGCAGGTGTGGCCAAAACACGGCCTGCAGGCCGGATGTGGCCCGCAAAGCCCCCCAATGTGGCCCCGAGGCAATTTTCAAAATGCCAGTAAGTGGGGTGGAAGATTTTGAAAGAAACTGTTCCTCCAATCACAGGCTGTTAGGATCACAGGTAGTGAGGGTGAACAGACTCGCTGCCTGGGGTATGGGAGAGAAGGTGAGTGCGTGAGTGTGGGTGGGGGGAAGAGAGAGAGTGTGAAAGAGTGAGAGAGAGGGATGAGTGAGTGTGGGAGAGAGCATGAGTGTGGGAAAGAGACAGTGTGGCAGGGAGAGAAATTCTGTGGGACAGTGTGTGTGGGGGAGAAAGAGAGTGAATGAGGGAGTGTGAATGAGTGAGTCATTTTGGGACTGAGTGTGGGAGAGAAAAAGAGAGTGTGAGGGAGAGAGTGAGTGAGAGCAAGAGAGGGAGTGAGTACGAAAGACAGAGAGTGAGCGAGTGAATGTGAGGGAGAGGGAGAGAAAGAGAGAAAGAGTGAGAGTGTGAGTGCAGGAGAAGGAGAGCATGGGAGAGAGAGTGTGTGAGATAGAAAGGAAGAGAGAGCATGGGAGAGAGAGGGAGAGGGACAGTGAGTGTGGAAGAGCGAGAGAGAGTGTGTGGGTGAGAATGAGTGTATTGGGGAGAGAGGGAGTGAGTGAGTGAGTGAGTGAATGTGGGGAGAGAGAGGGTGAGTGTGGAAGAGAGAGAGAGAGCAGCCAGGATTTTACAGCCCCTGCCGCCCGGCAGGATACTACAGTCCCATTGAATTGAATGGAGATTTAAATGGCTTGCTGCATCTGCCAGGTGAGACAGGCTGCGGCAGGGCGGTAAAGTCCTGGCCAGTGAATGTGGGAGAAACAGAGTATGTGGGATAGAAAGAGAGAGTTTGCGTGAGAGAGAGAATGAGTGTGGGAGAGAGGGAGTGAGTGTGTGGGAGAGAGAAAATGTGAGTGTGCGAGAGTGTGTGGGAGAGAGCATGTGTGTGGGAGAGACAGAATGAGTGTGGGAGAGAGGGAGAAAGTGTGGGAGAGAGAGTGAGTGAATGTGGGAGAGAGAGAGAGATTGAGTGTGTAGGAGAGAGAGAGGGGGGCAGCATGAGTGAGGGAGAGAAAGAGATTGTGGGTGATAGTGAGAGTGTGGGATGTGTGTGTTTCTGGCTCACTCACAGTCTCAGGATTCCCACTCAGCATGTTGGTGGATTGGGCAGACAGTGGCAGATGAAGTTCAATGTAGTGAAGTGTGGTGATTCATTTTGGCAGGGAGAATGTGGAGAGACATTATAAAAAAAGGGAGAAACTTAAAGGAGGTGCAGGAAGAGATGGACCTCAGTGTATATATACATAAGACACTGAAGGTGGCAGAGCATGTTGAACTTGTATAAGGCACTAGTTAGACCTCAGCTGGAGTACTGCGTCCAGTCTGGGCGCCATACTTGAGAAAGGATGAGAGAGTACAGAGGAGATTCACAAGAATGATTCCCGGGATGAAGAACTGCAGCTATGAGGATAGATTGGAGAGGTTGGGACTGTTTTCCTTGGGGAAAAGAAGGCTGAGAAGATACTTGATGGGGGTATACAAGATCCTGAGAGATATGGACAGGGTAAATAGTGAGAAACTGTTCCCACTCAAGAGAGCATCAAGAACTAGAGGGCACAGTTTCAAAATAATGGACAAAAGGAGTAAAAGTAACGTGAGGAAACATTTTTTCACCCACAGGATGGTTGGAGTCTGCAATGAACTTCCTGAGAGGGTGGTGGAGGCAGGTTCTATTGAGGTACTCAAAAGAGAATTGGATTGCCACCTGAAAAGAATGTGCAAGGTTATGGAGATAAGGCGGGGAAGTGGGACTAAGTGGAATGCTCTTTCAGAGAGCCAGTGCAGACTTGATGGGCCAAATGGCCTCCTCCTGCACTGCAAAGATTCTGTGATTCACCCTTACCTCCACACATCAACGCACAATCACATCCACTCACACACTGGGTGAGGGCGAGTCAGTGAGCATCGAGATTGGGCAAACACATTCTGTCCCTCTCGCACTCTAATGCTGATCTTTATTAATTATCAATTTATTGCTTTATTTTGCTCAGCAAGTTGCTTTTCTTTGTACCTCAACTTTAATTGGAAATTCAAGTTTAATTTTGTGCCAAACGTTATCTTTCCAAAAGTTGATCATCAGCCCCTTGAGTGAGAAAAAAACGGAAATATGACTTCCAAGTGAAAAGGTTGAACAAGCTTGACTTAAGGGCCAAAATTTCCCAGCCCCCCATACTGGTGGGACCTTCTGGTTCCGCTGATGTGAACGGAGATTTCAATGGCTTGCCAGCCCCTCCACAGGGGAACCTGCCACCAGGGGGCTGGAAAATTCTGCCCAAGGTCTTTGGAAGGGACAGCAGCAGTGGTATCCCTTTGGACACACATGATTTTCTCTGGCATGAATGGTGAGAAAAGTGAGAATGAGATAAATTCATGAAGTTGCCCACCTTTAATATGCCAGATGCAAACACTTCAGCTTTCTTAGACAATTGTTGAAGACAAAGGTTATTTTATTGACCATCTTTTGACCTTATAAGGGCTAACAAACGGAATATGAATAGGAACTTGCAAGGGATATGAAATCAACAGAAACCGTTTTCACAATTATATTTGGAAAAAGTGGCTGATTGTAGCAATGTGGGCCCCTTGAAAACTGATAATAGTATGTTTGTCAATGAAACTAAGGAAATGGCGGCAATGTTGAATAATACTTTGATTCAGAATTTACAGCAGAAGTCAGAATTCTAGACATCCCAAGGATTGGCAGGTCTGGTAGGTACTCGAACAGGCAGAATGTAACTACTGATATCTGGAAATGGTCTGTCCTGGGCCTCAACTGTTCACTGAGTTTATTAATGACTTAAGATGATAGGATAAAAGCCACATATCTAAATTTACCGATGACACCAAGATAGGCAGCGTGGTAAGCAGTGTAATTTTATGTTTCTGTCTACAGAAAACAATAAAACACATGGGTAAAACTGCAGCAAATGGATTTCAATGTTGACAAATGTGAGCTCATCCACTTTGGATCTAAAAGGTTAGAGAGTGTTCTTTCTAAATGGTGAAAAACTTAAAACAATGGAGGTCCAAAGAGATTCAGGGTTAGGATCATTAAAATGTCATGAACTGGTTAAGAAAATAATTTAAAAAGTTAATAGAATGACTATGTTTATATTTAGAGGACTAGAATACAAGGGGTAGAAATCATGCTTCAGCTGTACAAAGACAGATTACACTGTGAGCAGTTCTGGGTATCACACCTTAAGAAGGATATATCAGCCCTGGAGGGCTGGATGATGCCTGGACTTCAAAAGTTAAATTACAACGAGGGATTACACAAACTAGGATCGTACCAATGAGCTTTAGGGGGTTAAGGGTGATCAAGTTGAAGATTTCAAGGTATAAAGAGAGTAGATGAAGAGTAATAACTTCCATTGATGGCAAGTCTGTGACTGTCAAAAAAACAAAGGGTAAATCTTTCGGTCTCCAGATTTTGGACACTGGACGTAGGACTAAAGATGTGAGACGGGACCCTGTGGATCTCCTGACACGCGGACTTACATGGGAATTGCCCAGTAAATTTAAACTTCTGATGGGCAATTCCCCTGTTCCCCGGGACACTCTGCAAATGTCTCTGATGCTGAGCTAGACTCAGGAACCTCGGACAGCTCCATGGTACGTTCTGGATATTTGGGTAAATGTTAGACAGATTAAAACCTAGTCTAACACCTGGGCAACTCCACAACCAACCACCACCCATGCACTCCCGCTGACCCACCAACTAACCCCCCCACCCCCGCCACTTGACTACCCCCCCAACCTGACCTGACTTCCCACCCCAACCTGATCCGGCTATCCCCCAACCTGACCCGACTAGCCCCCAACCTGGCCCGACTACCCCTCCAGCCTGACCTGACTCGACTGCCCCCCACAACCTGACACAACCTCCCATCCGACTACCTCCTCCCCCAAACTTGATGCGACATCCTACCTGACTTCACCCCCCACTCACCCAGCTAACCCCCTCCCAATTTGAGCACTCACCCCATCGACTACCCCCATCCCAACTACTCTCCCAACCCGACTACCTGCCCCCACCCAACTACCCTCCCCCCACCCCGACTATCTGCCCTGACCCGACTACCCTCCCTGCAACCCGACTACCTGCCCCTACCCGACTACCTGCCCCTACCCAACTACCCTCCCCCCACCCTGACTACCTGCCCCGACCCGACTACCTGCCAACATAACTAGGCCCCATCAACCCAACCAGATTATCCTCAAAGCTGACCTGACTACCCCCACCACCCAACCACCCACAACCTGACTACCTTATCCTTCACCTACCGCTTCACCCACCTACCTCATCACTTAGCTAGCCACCTCAGCCATCCATTCACCCAGTCACTAACGTTCAAAGACCGGACCTTTAAACTATCTATACAGCAGCTAGTGCCATATAAGTGTGGTGTGTCCCGACTTCCCTAACACTGCTCCACTCTGAAGGCGTTCCCTGAGGGATGCTGCACTGCGCATTTATGCAGCAGCATTGGGTCGGGAGAATCTTTGAGTGCAGTAGCAATCTGCTCATCATTGCCACCGCTCAGAAGACTCAGCCCGAAGAGTCTAAAAATTCTAAAATTTCAGGAGCAAAATTAAGAAACAATTCTACACACAAAGCATTGTAGAAGTCGAACTCTCTATTGGAAACAACAATGATGCAAGAGAAAATGCTAATTTTAAATTTGAGATTGATAGATTTGTGGTATCCAACAGAATTAAGGAAAATGAGCTAAAGGCAGATACATGAAGTTTGGTTGCAGATCAGCTATGAGCTCATTGAATGGCATAACAGGCTCAAGGGGCTAAATAGCCCCCTCCGGCTCCTATGTTCCTGAAGGCCTCAGAGGCAAATCAACTTAGATTTTCAAAGTGAGACAGATTCTACAGTAGTTAATAAGGGTATGGAGAAAACCACAGAACTGGAAATACAAAACAGCTGTCATCACTAACGAAAATAATATATAAGACAGTAACCAAGAAATCATATAGGCAATTCAGAAAAAACTTCTTTACCAAAGAGTGGTTGGAATGGGAGACTCAGGGAATAGTTGAGATGAATTGTGTAGATGCATTTAAATGAAAAACAGATAAACACACAAGGCAGAAATGGATTGAAGGTTTACTGAAAGTTTTAGATCGGAAGGATGGGAAGAAGCTCAAGTGGAGCAGAAATGTTGGCATAGACTGTCAGGGTGACTGGGCTGTTTGTGAACTGTACATCCTATGTAGGTCTATAAACAATGGAGATTATTCAATAGGCTAAATGATTAACTCTTGTTTCAGTGCTTCTATAATAGCCCATATAATGATCACTTATAAGTACAAAGCAAAAATGAAACTTACATCTCTTCTTTTAATGGCATCCCTTAGCATAGTAACCACATCCTCTCCCTCACAATCTGTCGCTTTAAAGCCTTTGGTCCATTTAAGAAGAATGCCCTGAGAGAAAAAGATACTTCAGTAATTCCACAAGTTGCCTGGAAAGCACTTTAAAATAGCAATGCACTATTACGAACAACATTATTATATATTAATATTAATATCATATTAGGCCAAGCAACACTGATTTTTTTTTACTATTTTATGTATAAATGGACTTGCCTCATCTAAACTCTTTTGTTCACAAGGGAAGGAAAATGTGAAACCAAGAGGAAGCCGAGCGCCTTTCATTCCCATGTAATCGAGGAAATCAGAGATGCAATGAACAATGTGGTCAAATAGCTGAAAATCAGAAGAAAATCACAGTCACCTAATTATTATTGGTAGATTATCAGCACAAAATAAGCACAATTCTTTTCAGTATCTCTCTCCCCCTTTTGCTTTTTGGTCAGACTGTGCCTGATAGTTTCTTTCTCCAGCCAGTGGAATGTTAATCTAGATAAAGACTCAGTAAAAGAAGGCAGTTTAATTGTACGTATATTGATATGGAGTCATCAGTAACAAGAATATGGTAACCACATGTTATTAATCTAATGGAGGTGAAGTTCTTTTAAAGTATCTGGGGCCTGACATTTTGGGGGCACTGAGATCTGTCACCAAAAGCAGCAGTAAAAGCAAGCTCCCTTCATATTTGCTCTTTAACAGGCCAAACAGAGGCTGGTAGATAATAACCCCTTTCCAAACCTCCTTAAATAATGCAGCTGTGCTATTTGACTCGAGAGTGGCCAAAGTAACATCTTTGTTCAAGAAGGGAGGGGGTGATAAACTGAATAACTGTAATCTAAGTTGTGGACTAACTCTTAGAATCCAATTTTAACTGTGACCAGTCTTTAGGGCTGAGGACTGATGTGAATTAGAAATGCATCTACCACTCCACCTTAATTTTAAACTGGGAAATACATAAATATGGGGAGCTTGCAGAACAGAAGGATTAGTTTGGGTTTGCTCTACTAAAGAATTGTCACAGACACAATGGGACAAATGGACATCTGCTGTGCTGTAAATCTCTAGGATAAGGAATCTCACAGAGTTAGGAATACTGAGAGTCATTGGAGAATCATAGAATGGATGCAGTACTGAAGGAGGCCATTGGGCCTGTCGTGTCTGTGCTGGCTCTCTGAAGGAGCAATTCACCCAGTGCCACCACCCTGCCTTTTCTCCACAGCCAGAGAATTTTTTATTTTCAGATAATAATGCAATTTACTTTTGAAAGCTTCAATTGACCCTGCCTCCACCTCACTCTCAGGCAGTGCATTCTCAATCCTAATCTCTTACTGCCCAAAAAAGTTTCTTCTCATGTTGCCTTTGTTTCTTTTGCCAATTACCTTAAATCTGTTCCTTCAGCTTCTTGATCCTCCCACCAATGAGAACAGTTTCTGCCTATCTACTCTGTCCAGACTCCTCATGATTTTGAACACCTCTATCAAATCTCCTCTCAACCTTCTCTTCTCCAAGGAGAGTAGACCCAACTTCTCTAACCTACCCACTTAACTGAAGTTCCTCATCCCTTGAACCATTCTCGTGAATATTTTCTGTACTCTCTCTAATGCCTTCAAATCCTTCCTAAAGTATGGCATTCAGAACTAGATGCAACAGAAGTTTAACTCTATTTATTGATAAAGCCCAGGGCGCCGTATGTTTTATTAACTGCTCTCTCAACCTGTCCTGCCAGCTTCGATGATTTATGCACATATACACTAGGTCCCTCTGCTTCTGCACTCCTTTTAGAATTGTATCCTTTATTTTATGTTGCCTCTTGGTGCTTTTCCTAACAAAATGAATCACTTCACATTTCTCTGCATTAAAATTCATTTGCCACTTGTCTGTCCATTCCACCAATCTATGTCTTTCTAAAGTTCACAATACTTCCAGGTTTCGTATCATCCATAAATTTTGAAATTGCTCCTGTACACCAAGATCTAAGATCCAAGATCTAAGTCATTAATATATATCAGGAAAAGTAGGGTCCCAACCAACAATCCCTGCGGACCACCATCATAAATCTTCCTCCAGTCCGAAAAAATGTTCACCGCTACTTTGTTTCCTGTCACTTAGCCAATTTCATAACCATGTTGATACTGTCTCTTTTAGTCCATGATCTCTAACTTTGCTCACAAGTCTGCTGTGTGGCACTTTATCAAATGCCTTTTTGAAGTTCATGTACACCACATCAACAGCATTACCCTAATCAACCCTCTCTGTTACCTCATCAAAAAACTCCAGCAAGTTATTAAGCATGATTTGCCCTGAACAAATAAATCCATGCAGGCTTTCCTTAATTAATCTGTACTTGTCCAAATGACTATTAAATTTGTCCTGAAATATCATTTTAAAATCTTGCCCACCACTGAGGTTAAACAGGCTGGCCTGTAGTTGTTGGGCTTATCTTTACACCCTTTTTGAATAAAGGTGTAACGTGCAATTCTCCAGTCCTCTGGCACCACCCCGAGTCTAAAGTTGGAAAATTACCACTCTCACTTCCTTCACTATCCTTGGATGAATCTCATCCTGCCTTGGTGCCTTATTAATGTGAAGTACAGACAGCCTATCCAATACCTCCTCTTTATCAATTTTAAACTCTTCATGTTTCTGAACTGCCTTCTCTTTCACCATGGCCTGGGTAGCATCATCTTCCTTGCAAAGTATTCATTTAATACCTCAGTCTTGCCCCCTGCCTCCATACATAAATCCACTTTTTAGTCTCTAATTGGCCCAAATCCTCCTCTTACCACCCTTTTACCATTTATATGCCTCCATAAATACACTGAATTACCCACAAAATTACCTACCTCTTCACCTGTTCCTTGCATTATCTCCAAAGGAATAGCATAGATTTTGTTGTGCATTTCAACTGTTCGTCTCTTGCCACTACGAATCTTCACGAGCAGAACACGGAAGTTAGTTCCACCAAGGTCAAGGGCCACAAAATCCCCGTTTTCTGTTAATAAATATTGAAAATACTGAGTACATACTTTTGACCTCTGCTTTTGTAAAAAAATGGATTTACCGTTAGTAAGATTAAAATATAACCATAGCTTTTCTTTGGGCTGGTAGTCATACATCTTCACACTACGTTGCAGTATAACACCCATTCATTGATTCTTGATACCCACATTCTTAAGAAAAGAAATAAAGATGCAAGTACATTTATAGGACGCCTTGTCATGTCTCAAAAGTCGTCAAGATCTACAATAACAGCTGTCCATTCCAATGCTGTCCTTTTATTGTCTCTTTTTCAATTACTTTTCCAATTCCACTTTAAACAGATTTAAACAGGTCCAGATTATCGTCTTGAGCTGGGAAAATGCAAGTCAGGCCCCTTTCCATTTTCCAAAATCTGAGCCCATCTCCGAACCCCATTCAGGCCATATTTTGTCTCTGAGAGACGCGGTGTGGAGAGCGCTTGGGTTTTATGAGTCGCAATGAAGTGTGGGTGCTGAGGCATGCTGGTTAGAAGACCCTCCTCGGTTCTCAGGAATGGGGGCCCAGCTCCTAACATCATTCTTATGCCCCTTAGGATTCACCCCTCACACTCCACTCATCCCTTATACCCTCTCCATTCCCCTGCATGCACCCTTATATTCCCAATTCTCATTTCCCCATATCCCCTCCACCCTTTATCATACTCCCTCATATCCCCCAATGCCCACTCCATGTATTGTCAGAGACCCATGCTCCCTCATATCCCCCATGTCTCACATATCCTCCATATACGCTCGCCCGGTGTCCACAACTGACAGACCTCTTTGAAACTGACATTGAAAAAATAAACTTCGAACAACCTAATAGAGCTGTCATTCAAAGACGCTTCATACTGAAAAATACTCTCATTCTAACGAGCCATTCAAAAAATGTGAAATCCCTCAAGTGGTCAATGTATTGTAAGGACAAACAAACACTTATCCACTTACCACTTCAACAACAGATAATTCTTTAGTAACCTCTTAAAACTGTCAGTCAAACTGTGAACACAGCTCCCTGCTGAGAAAAGTGGTTCTGGAGCATTTGAAACTCCCATCAAACTTTCATAGTGAGATCAGCTGTGAAAAAACCTTGGGATATCTAAATAATGGAGTCTATTGAAACTGAAAAACTAGGTGGCCTTTTTTTTAAGTTACATCAGATGTCTTGACAATCAAAGCAGTCCCAGTGCAGGTGACCGCTTTTTTTCCTCTAAATGAAAGCTGCTGAAGGTTCTTTTTTAATTTAAAAGGACTCTGCATTTAAATCACTTCAAATTATTACACTAGAGATCCCAGGCAGTGTTTCCTTCAGTTTTAAATATATAGGAAAATTACACTAATGCATCTTTACACTTAAACAAAGTAATGGTCAAGTTAACTTTCAGGACAGAGCCCTATGATGAATGACTGCAGTTAAAATGCATCTACATTATAATACCGCATCTAATAGTGGCATTTGAAGTTTTCGAAACATTTAACAATTACTTGTCAGAATTACTCCAGTGATCATGAACTCTCCAATGCGGTGGCTTTCTTTAGGGATTCAAAACCCCCAACAGCACAGAAAGATAGTATAAGGTTCACAATGGTGACCCAAGCCTCAGAAGGGGTTTCTGTGGCCTTCCCTACCCCATCTCCGCCTCCACTGGGAGATGAAAATTCAGCTCATAGTCTCTACTTGCCTCTTGTGATAAAACCTTCCATGTTCTAATACTGGCTATTTGTTATCCCTCAACCAACACTTATATAGATGATCTAGTAAATTATTTCATTCTTGTTTTTGGGACCTTACTCTGGGCAAATTGGCTGGTGCATTTCCTGTACCACAACAGTGACTACATTTCAAAAGTATTTAATTGGCTATAAAGTGCTTTGGAATGAGCTGAGGTTGTGAACGGCACTATATAAAGCACAATCAATTTTGCCATTGTCAAAGATTGATGGTCCATTTAATAGTGAAATGCAGCCTTGTCTCTTAACTGCCCTCTGAAATGACCTAGCAAACCAGTCTGCTGTATCAAATTACTGCAGAAAAGTCAAATAAAAATAAAACAGGATGGACCAGCATCGGCCTAGGCATTGGATACAGCAAAAGCATACCCAGTCGAGTTGAACCTGCAAAGTCCTCCTCACTAACATCTGGGAACTTGTAACAAAATTGGGAGAGCTGCCCCACAGACTAGTTAACCAACAGCCTGACATAGTCATACTCCCAGAATCATACCTTCCCACCACCGCTGATGACAGTAACAGCAGTGTGTATCATCTATAAGATGCACTGCAAGAACTCATCAAGCTTTCTTCGACAGCACCTTCCAAGCCCATGGCCTCTCCCATCTAGAAGAACATAATGCATGGGAACACCACCACCTATAAGCTGTACAGAAACTGCGCTAGGTTTTATACAGCTTATTTTACAGCATAGCAAATGTGTTTCTCTTTTAAAGTCTACCTTGAAAAAAAAACAAGTGTTGGATTTGTTATTTTATTTATTGAAGGGGATGGTGAAGTGTAAGGTTCACTGTTCTACAACATATAATGGTTACTTACCTACTTTCTTGATGCAAATCATCAGTCTGGTAATGAGTGTCGGTCTGGTAGCTGCAATGTTAGCATAGCCAATTTCCAAGTTAAGTGCTGAAATATGAGTGTGACAACTGGAGTAGTTTAAATGGACAGGGAGCATATGCATACAAAAGATTTTGACTAAGATATATCGATGCATTAGATGGATAGAGGGACAGATGCATAAATTAACATTATTGATAGGACAGGTTTTATTTGTATTTATCATAATTGCTGTAGATTGTTGGCATTAATTATTATTGCTTAAGGAATAACTGGGAATTAGGTGGTATACGAGGGTTCAAGTATTGAAGAGGACGATGAGGCTTGAGGCCAAGAGACAGGGAAATTCGATCTAAGGACAGGTAACAGCCAGATAGGGGCTAAGACTGGGGAAGTAAGAATGGGGTGGAGACTCTGGGGTAAGAGGGTTGGAGCTAAAGCTCAGAGGGAATGAAATTGGAGTTCAAGTTCTGGGGGAACAGGACCACTGCTGTAATGAATAAAGTCAGGAGTTTCTGCCTGTTGTAGATTTCTTTTTGTCATTTTAAAAGTAGCTGTTAGGTGTTTATAAAAACACGGTCATGGTTCTATTAATTAAGTAGAAGAAGGCCTATCATGAAAATCTGTGGTCTTTGCCACAGCATCATTTCAGTGCACTTTTGTTAACCCAGCTCCAAAACTTCCATTAGCTGCTACTCACAGCTGCTCCTGGAGCAGGGCCTATGCTGCTAGAGCCAACATTGTGCAACTTCAATCATTTTTTTTCCCCAGGAGTGGACATTTCAGAAATACATAACATCAAACTGCACAAACCTACATACCTATTTATTGCAACATACAGCTGGTTGTGTCAGAAATAACTATAGCAGCGTTCTCACTGTTACAGTCAGAAAAGCCACGTGGATCCTGTTCAGAACTCGGGGGCATTAGCAGGAAATCCCAGTTAAACTCTGCAAGCATGTGAAGTCCAGCACCAGAATAACATTGGTTCGAGGATTTCTAAGATGATTAGGTAAGCTTCTGGCTTAGTTAAGTCATGCTACTTTTGAAAATGATTTCACTTTCCTGTCTTCGAGTTACCTTTCTTTTATATACCGTATATACTCAGGGAAAGTTGATCTCGTGAAAAAATTGACCCCAAGATTTTTGGCCGATAAAATTAACTTTTCATTAAAAGTCATTGCTCTTCAAGGGTGAAAGCCCAAAAATTTCAGAACCAAAGTATAATCCTGGAGATGCTAATAATTTGATTTCATTGTAAATGTATAAATACTAATGAAAATATTTACCAGTAAATAAATGCTTAAAACATTTCAACATTTAGGTTTTGTTTATATTTATTCAAGTTGTCATTTGATATTTTAGAACTTGAGTATTGCTGAAAAAGATAGACATGTGTAAGCTTTTTGTCTTGCACTCATCAGGACACACCCAAGAATACCAATATAAGGGGGAAAACAACAATTTATACTGTATGTGGAGAGTGCTGATTGGTTGGCAAGAGGCATTGCCATGGAAAATGCATCACTGTGGGTGACATGACAGTTAACTGCCAAGCATTGTTTGAAATTTAGACCAGGCAGCTTGACCCTGATTGGTCAACGCATTGACCTGAGGAATGAGTCAGAGAATGGCTGTCACCCATTTTGTTTAGCTGAAACAGGCGCAATGTGTGTATATGTTCTTTCTGTCTGCAAAGAACAGGGCCCTGTGTATTAATATATGTAGCTTTCAGTACATGGGAATGTGCCAGATTGTGATCCTGACTGACGGTCTTAAATTGGTTGCCAGCCTAATTCTTAGCACATTGGCATTTATTTAGCAAATGTTGTCCAATCGCAGAATTACATCTAATGTTAGATGCCGTCTTTTGAGTTTTGCAATCATGGGCTGGTTGGGTATGGTCTGTACCCTGCCCATTTCGAATAGCAGCTTTCCTTACATGTCTTAATAGGCTCCATCCTGCGCTCAAATTCACCTATGAAATGGAGCGGTCAAATGAACTCCCCTTCCTTGATGTACTAGTTGAGAAATCTGCCAGAGGGTTCTCTACTATAGTCTAACACAAGCCTACCTTCACTGGTCAATTTTTGCGTTGGGATTCTTACAGTTCTACACGCTTTAAGATTGGTCTTATCAGCAGCCTTGTAGGTAGGGCCCGAGCCATTTGCTCACCATGCAAGCTTGACGCTGAAATAGAAGCAAAAGCAGGATAATGGCTACCCTGATCTGATCATTTCACACTGTATATCACGCAGACTCATGAACGGGCCTAAGGCCATCACTTTTGGCCCTGAAAGTGCCCAGTCTATCTCAGATTACCCTGGAAGGACAAGGTCTCTCACAAATTTGAGCAACAGGTGAAGCTAGCTGTTTCACACTGCTACTATGCAGTAACAACACGAGTGGTATTCACCACTAACAGGATGCTGCCATCAAGCACAAAAGACATTCTGTCTATCACACAAATGGGTAATGTGGTATACTAATTTCAGTGCCAGTGTGAAGCTAGGTATGTAGGCCGCACATCCCAAAGCCTGGCGGATCGTATCAAACAGCATGTCCCAGCAGCTGTTCACAACGGGCAAGGTACAGACCGTACCCAACCAGCCTGCACTTGCAAAACTCAAAACACTGTGACCAACATTAGATGTGAATCCGTGATTGGGCAACATTTGCTAAATAATCCTCAGTGTGCAAGAATTATGCTGACCATCAAATTAAGATTGTCAGTTGGGCTCACAGTGTGGCGAATTTATCTGTACTGGAAGCTACATATATTAATACACAGGGCCCTGTTCTTTGCAGACAGAAAGAACATATACACACATTGCACCTGTTTCAGCAAACAAAATGGCAGCCATTTGTTGACTCATTCCTCAGGGCAATGTCTTGACCAATCAGGGTCAAGCTGCCTGGTTTAAATTTCATTGCTTGGCTGTTAACTGTCAGTCACTATCAGTGGTGCATTCTCCATGGCAATGCCACTTGCCAACCAATCAGCACTCTCTTCACATACAGTATAAATTGTTGTTTTCCCTTTTATATTGGTATTCTTGCAAGTATCCTGATAAGTGCAAGATGAAAAGCTTAGACATGTCTCTTTATTCAAATTATTCGTGATTGGATTATGAATGTTGTGATTATTAAATTACTTACCGGTTATTACTATTGTTCATTTTTAATTACTACGGTTGATTAGCGTCTTTTTTGGATTAAACTTGGCCCCAAATCAAACACGTGTGTCAACTCCTTGAAAACATTACCAATGTAAAAGTTGATTCCATGATCTTTGGCCTAAAAAATTGGTTTCAAATATTTGACTTTTACATGAATATATACAGTATATACGAATCTGCTAAATATTTCTGGTGAAATTAGTACCCTTATTGCAGCAGTACTTCTTTAAATCCCCATCCCATGCCATTCCATCCTTCCTAAGCCATTCTATTCATCCCATGCCACCCCTCTTATTCCAGCTCCATCCCCATTCCATAGCTCCCATGCTATGCCCCCACTCTCTCCCATGCCATTCACCCCCTCTTCCACACTGTTCCCAATCCCTCCAGCCAGGGTAAACTGCGTTGGGTTGCCTTTACCTTGCACTGTTCTTTCTTCCCACCAACCATCCTCTCTACCCCTGCCCAGCCGTCGCTGCCATCACCATGCGCTCCAGATCTGAGTGCTTCATATCCCTCTGCATGCACCAAAAATCAACTCATCGACCAATCCGAAAAGTCAGGACTTACAAATGCTGTATATTATTATTATTTTAGCTATTTGGATTCAGAGAGTCACTTACGGCAGAGAAGAAGGCCATATGACCTACAGTTCATGCCTGCTTGCTGAAGAGCAATCCAGTCAGTTCCACTCACCCGGTCGGTGCCTGGAGTGCTGCAGTTAATTTCTTTCAAGTATCAATCCAATTTCCTTTTGAAATCATTGATTGTTCCTGCATCCACTATCCCAAGGACAGCGAGTTCCAGGTCATTACCACTAGATGAGTAAAAAGGTTCTTCCTCACATTCCCCTGCATCTCTTGCCCAAAACTTTAAATCTGTGTCCCCCTAATCCTTGTACCATCAGCTAATGGGAACAGTTTTTCCCTGTCTACCTTATCCAAACCTGCCATAATCATGTACACCTCTATCAAATCTCCCTCAATCTCCTTTGCTCCAAGGAGAACAACCCGAGCTTCTCCAACCTACCCTTGTAACAAAAATCCCCCACCCCTGGAACCATTCTGGTAAATCTATTCTGCACCCTCTCAAGGACCCTCACACCTTTCCTAAAGTGTAGTATCCAGAACTGGATGCAATATGCTAGTTGGGACCTAACCAGAGGGTTCAGCAGAACTGCCCTGATTTTGGACACAATGGCTTAAATCTTCTAATAAGTGCCAGAACTGCTTTGTCCAACGCTGATCAGACAGAAAACTACCCACTTACCTGGTTAAGATTTTTCTGGCCAAACTTCCAATCCACGAGCATAAGAATTCCCTCAGCGCAGGAATCCATGGACAGAGCAGTGAGGAGAATCAGTGCAGAAGTCACACCCCCTTTTTATGGCACTAGCTGCCATATTCTGGCAGTTTGTTTAAAGGTCCCAAAGCTTTTTGGTGTGTTAGTGAATGAGTGAGTGATTGGGTAAGTGCATGGGTAGTTGGGTGAGGTGAGGTGGCAGGTGGTTGAGTGGTTAGGTGGGCCAGGCTGCAGTGAGGCTAGTCAGGTTGGGTCAGGGGATGGTCATCTGGTGGGGGTCGTGGAGAGTTGGGAAGTAGTGGGTGAGGGGTCAAGGGGGTAGTTGGAGGGTTGAAGTGGGAGTTGGGGGTGTCAGTGTGAGTGATTGTGGGTGGGGGGTCAGTTGCATAGTTACACAGCAATTAGGCTACGGTTTTTCTGTCTAATATTTGCTGTATAACTATCCAAGTAAATGAGAACTGTCTGAATTTTCCGACTCTAACTTGGACTTCGGAGGGTAGGGAAATTGCCCATTGGAGGTTCAAACGTGCCAGGCAATTCTCACTGAGTCAGTGCATTGGGACTTCTGTGGGGTCCCAATATGCATCTTCAGAGGGGGTATGTCCGGTCTCCAATGATCTAGAAACCAAAAGATATGGGCCATTGCCTCTTTATTAAATCCAATATCTCATTTGCTTTACGAACCACTTTCTCAATACGTAACTTCAAAGATCGAAGCATTTGCACCCCCAAGTTCCTCTGTTCCTGCACAATCTTCAGAATTATAATCTTAAGTAAATATCGTTTCTCCCTATCCCTTCTGACAAAATGCATTCCCTCACACTTCTCTGTATTAAATTCCTTCTACCACTTGCCTGCCCATTCTGCTAGCCTATCTATATCATGGTGCAGGCAATTCTTATCATCCCCACTATTTGCCACTTCTCCAGGTTTTGTATCATTGGCAAATTATGAAAATCTACTCTGTATTCCAAGATACAAATCATTTACATATCACAAAAAAGCAAAGGTCCTAGCACTGACCCTGGGGAACACCACTATCTACCATTCTCCAGTCTGAAAAATAGGCTGTTACCATTTTCATAAAATCCATATAGACAACATCCACTGCATTCCTTTCATCAGCCTTCTCTGCAACTTCATCAATACATTTAATTAGACCAAAAAGGAGATTTACACACACATGGCTGAGGCATTGAATGAATGCTTTGCATCTGTCTTTATCAAGGAAGAAGATGCTACCCAGGCCATTGTGAAAGAGGAGGAAATTCAGACACAAGAAAGGTTTAAAGTTGATAAGGAGGTGGTACTGGAGAGGCTACCTGTACTTAAAGTTGATAAGGCACTGGAACCGAATGAAATGCATCCAAGGATACAAAGGCAAGTGAGAATGGGAATTGAGGAGGCACTGGCCATAATTTTTCAATCTTCCTTAGATTCAGGTGCAGTGCCAGTGGACTGCAAAATTTCAAACATTATGCCCTTGTTCAAAAAATGGTGTAAAAAGAAATGTTTACAGGGCACAACTTCAAAATTTGTGAATGTTACAAAACTGGGAAGCATTGTAGTGGATGCATTTGTGGTCATCTTCCAAGATTCTATAGACTCTGGAACAGTTCCTACAGATTGGAGGGTAGCTAATGTAACCCCACTATTTAAAAAGGGAGATAGAGAGAAAACAGGGAATTATAGACCAGTCAGCCTGACACCAGTAGTGGGGAACATTCTAGAGTCCATTATAAAAGATTTAATAGCTGAGCACATGGAAAACAGTGGCAGAATCAGACAGAGTCAGCATGGATTTATGAAAGGGAAATCATGCTTGACAAATCTACTGGAATTTTTTGAGGATGTTACTAGTAGACTTGATGAGGGGGAGCCAGTGGATCTGGTTTATTTGGACTTTCAGAAGGCTTTCGACAAATTCCCACATAAGAGACTGGCGTGTAAAATTAAAGCACATGGGACTGGGGGTAGTGTATTGAGATGGATAGAAAACTGGTTGGCAGACAGGAAATAAAGAGTAGGAATAAACGGTTCTTTTTCCGAATGGCAGGCAGTGACTAGTGGGGTACCACAGGGATCGGTGCTGGGAGCCCAGTTATTCACAATATATATTAATGATTTAGATGAGGGAATTAAATGTAATATCTCCAAATTTGCAGATGACACAAAGCTGGGTGGGAGGGTGAGCTGTGAGGAGGATGCAGAGATGTTTCAGTGTGACTTGGACAAGCTGAGTGAGCAGGCAAATGAATGGCAGATGCAGTGTAATGTGGATAAATGTGAGGTTATCCATTTTGGTAGCAAAAACAGGAAGGCAGGTTATTATCTGAATGGCTATAAATTGAGAGAGGGGAATGTGCAATGAGACCTGGGTGTCCTTGTACATCAGTCGCTGAAGGTAAGCATGCAGGTGCAGCAGGCGGTAAAGAAGGCAAATGGTACGTTGGTCTTCATAGCCAGAGAATTCAAGTACAGGAACAGGGATGTCTTGCTGCAATTGGTGAGACCACACCTGGAATATTGTGTGCAGTTTTGGTCTTCTTATCTGAGGAAGGATGTACTTGCTATAGAGGGAGTGCAGCGAAGGTTTACCCGACTGATTCCTGGGATGGCAGGACTGACATATGAGGAGAGATTGAGTCGATTAGGATTATATTCGCTGGAGTTCAGAAGAATGAGGGGGGATCTCATAAAAACCCATAAAATTCTAACAGGACTAGACAGGGTAGATGCAGGAAGGATGTTCCCGATGGTGGGGGAGTCCAGAACCAGGGGTCACAGACTGAGGAAATGGGGTAGGCCATTTAGGACTGAGATGAGGAGAAATTTCTTCACCCAGAGGGTGGTGAGACTGTGGAATTCGTTACCAAAGAAAGTAGTTGAGGCCAAAACATTGTATGTTTTCAAGAAGGAGTTTGATATAGCTCTTGAGCCAAAAGGGATCAAAAGGTATGGGGAGAAAGCGGGAGCAGGCTTTTGAGTTGGATGATCAGCCATGATCATAATGAATGGTGAAGCAGGCTTGAAGGGCCGAATGGCCTACTCTTGCTCATAGTTTCTATATAAACTGTGCAACTTCGAAAGGACTTAGACAAGTTGATAGAATTGGGCATAGATGGCAGATGATGTTCAACGCAAATAAATGTGAAGTGGCTTATTTTGGCAAGAAGAACATGGAGAGACAATATAAAATAAAGGGTACAACTCTAAAGCGGGCGCAAGGTAGATCTGGATGTGTATGCGTATAAGTCATTAAAGGTGGCAGGACAGGGTGATAGAGCAGTTCATAAAGTATACAGTATTCTAGGCTTTATTAATGAGGCATAGAGTACAAGAGCAAGGAGGATATGCTGAACTCATTTAAGACATTAGTTTGGCCTCTGCTGTAGTACTGCATCCAGTTCTAACTGCCATGCTTTAGGAAGGATCTGAAGACCTTGGAAGGAGTACAGAAAAGATTCAGGAGAATGGATCCAGGGACGAAGAACTTCAGTTATTAAGATAGATTGGGGAAGTTGGGACTGTTCTCCTTGGAGATGAGAAGGCTGAGGGGAGATTTGATAGAACTATTCAAAATCATGAGGGGTTTGGACAGAGTAAATAGGGAGAAACTGTTCCTACTTGTAAAGGGATCAAAAATGAGAGGGCACAGATTTAAAGTAATTGGCAAAAGAAGCAAAAGCGACATGAGGAAAAATATTTCACACAGCAAGTAGCTTAGTATGGTGGAGGCAGGTTTAATTGAGGCATTCCAAAAGGAATTAGATGGTTATTTTAAAAGGAACAATGTGCAGGGTTATGCAGAGAAGGCAGGAGAATGGCAGTAGGTGAATTGCTCAATCTGAGAGCAGGTACAGACATGATTGGCAGAATGGCCTCCTGCGCTGTAGCATTTCTGTGATTTTGATTCTGTCAAGCACAATATGCTTTTTACAAATCTGCGCTGGTTCTCCTTAATTAACTCAAACCTCTCCAAGTACTTACTGATTTTTTTCCCTGATTATTGTTTCTTAAACCTTATCCAGTACTGATGTTAGACTAACTGGTCTGTAGTTGCTGGGACTCTCCTTATACATTTTCTTGAATTAGGGTGTCATATTTGCCACTTTCCAATCCTCTGGCACTCTCCCTGTACTAGAAGATTGAAAGATTATAGCAAGCCTGTTCCACTATCTCCACCCCTGCTTCCTTTAGCAATCTGGGATGTAAACCATCAGCACCAGTTGTCTTATTAACCCAGCTTTCCAGTACCACCTTCCTCTCAATTTTCACCCTATCCATTGCTTCTACCGATACTTTATCAGTATTCTCCTCCTGTGTAAACACAGATACAAAGTACACATTAAGTATTGCTGAAAAAAGAGACATGTCTAAACTTTCCATCTTGTACTCATCAGGACACTTCCAAGAATACAAATAGGAGGGTGAAAACAACAATTTATATTGTATGTGAAGAGGGAGCTGATTGGCTGGCAAATGACATTGCCATGGAGAATGCACCTCTGATAGTGACTGACGTTAACTGTCAAGCTTTGTTTGAAATTTAAACCAAGCAGCTTCACCCCGATTGGTCAAAGCATTGCCCTGAGGAATAAGTCAGCGAATGGCTGTCATTTATTTTGTTAGCTGAAACAGGCACAATGTGTGTACATATTTGTTCTGTCTGCAAAGAACAGGACCTTGTGTATTAATATATGTAGCTTCCAGTAAACGCAAATGCCCCACATTACGATCCCAACTGATAATCTTAAATTGGTTGTCAGCGTAACACTTAGCACACTGAGAATTATTTAGCGAATTTTGTCCAATTACGGAATCACATCTAATGTTGGATACAGTATTTTGAATTTTGCAAGTACGGGCTGGTTGGGTACAGTCTGTACCCTGCCCATTGCGAGCAGCGGCTGGGACATTCTGTTTGATATGATCCGCCAGTCTTTGGGAAGTATGGTCTACATACCTAGCATTATACTGACACTAAAATTCATATACCACATTTGTGTGATAGGCACATCAGCATCCAGCTAGTGGCGAATGCCACTTGTGTCGCCACTGTGTAGTAGCAGCGTGAAACTGCTAGCTTCACTTGTTGCTCAAATTTTTGAGATAACTTGCCCTTCCAGGGTAATCAGAGGTAGACTGAGCACTTTTCAGGATCGAAAGTTATATTGGTATTTTTGCGAGTGTCCTGATGAGTGTAGGATGA
Organism: Isurus oxyrinchus; assembly: GCA_026770705.1. Classification (NCBI taxonomy): domain Eukaryota; kingdom Metazoa; phylum Chordata; class Chondrichthyes; order Lamniformes; family Lamnidae; genus Isurus; species Isurus oxyrinchus. The sequence continues at coordinate 84,281,276 of JANJGN010000017.1, forward strand.
AAAGCTTAGACATGTCTCTTTTTTTAGCAATATTCAAGTTCTGTACTACCAAACGACTACTCATGAAGTATTCTAGCCTCGCCAAGCCCATCTAAGCACATGGTACCCTCTTTGTCCGTAACATAACCAACTTCTCCTCTTACTACCCACTTATTATTTACGTGCTGGTAGAAGATTATTGGGTTCCCTTTTATGATAACGGTTACTCTATTTTCATATTCTCTCTTTGCCAGTCTAATATTCCTATTCACCTCACCTCTCATATTAGACTTAAAGAATTCACCTGACATGACCACACACCCTCTTTTTTTGTTTAATCATACTCTCTATCTCCCTCATCATCCAAGGATTCCTGGCTTTGGTTCTTCAGGCTTTCCCTCTTGTTGGAATGTACCTAACCTGTACCTGAAACATCGCTTCCTTAAAAATCATCCATTGTTCCATTACAAATTTTCCTATCAAACTTTAGTTCCATTTTACCCGGGTTAGATCCACTCTGATCCCACTGAGGTTAACCCCCTTCCAATTTAAAAGTTCTACTTTATATCATTCCCTGTTTTTCTCCATTACTAATCTAAGCTTTATGATATGATGCTCACTCTTAATCACTCTTGGTCATGTTTCCTGACAGGCAATTGGTCCACTTGGCCCACCTCATTCCCCAACACCAGGTCCAGCGATGTTGCCTTTCTAGTTGGTCAGAGAACATATTAATCAAGGAAGTTGTCTTGAATATATTTCAGAAATTCCTCCCCCTCCTTACCCTTTGCTCAAACATTATCCCACTTCACCTTTGGGAAATTAAAGTCCTCCAATATCACTGCCCTGTTGTTCTTGAACATTCCTGTGATTTCCCTGAAGATTTGCCCCTCTATCTCTCTCTCTTACTATATGGAGGCCTATGGAATAGCCCCAATAGTGTGATCTTACCAATTTTGCTTCTCAACTCTAACCAAATGGTCTCTGTCCTTGCTCCCTCAAGGACATCCTCTCTTTCCAATATTACAATGTCCCCCTAATCAGTGGTGCCATTCCACCACCCTTTTTTCTTTCCCTATCTTTTCTGAACATTTTATATCCTTGTATATTAAGCACTTAGCCCTCACCATTTTTAAGCCATGTTTCTGTTATTACCACAGAATTATATTCCCAAATGGCTATTTGAGCTTGTAGCTCACCGACGCTTGTGCCTTCATGTACATGCATCATAATCCTGTCTTTGCATTCCCCCATGGTCCTTCTTAGTCCATTATCTAAATTGGAACTACTCCCTTCTATTTATATATGCATTGTATATAAATATATATTGTATACACATACATTATTTCTTATATGGTAAACATATTTTAATTTTTAAACAAATGGTGGTGGATTTCCTTGTAATCTCACACAACCTTGAGCAGGATAAACTAAACCAGTTGTGACTGGGACACATAAGACTAGCGTACTCCTTATCAGGAGTTTAATATAGTTCTGTTGAAGGGTCATTTGGACTCGAAACGTTGACTGTGTCCCTCTCCGCAGATGCTGCCAGACCTGCTGAGTTTTTCCAGACATTTTTGTTTTCGTTTAATATAGCTCCCCAGACTCCAAACAGGTATCTTAATACTTATGAAGAAGAGTCATATTCAGATGCTACCAGACCGGCTGAGTATTTCCAGCACTTTGTTTTCATCTTAACACTTCCATTGTCTGCAACTTGAATTGGTGCCTTTACCATAAAAAACCTTGTTTATATTGCACCTTTCATTACCTCAGGACACCCAAAAGTGCTCTACAGCATAGTTCATGTTGTAACGTAGGAAACCCCCAACCAATTTGTGTACAGCAAACTCCCACAAACAGCCAATGGCCGAATAATCTGCTTTTGTGATATTCATTGAGTGATAAATATTGGCCAGCACATCACCTGCTCTACTTTGAAGAGTGCTATGGGATCTTTTACATCCACCTAAAAGGACAAATGTGCCTCAGTTTAATGTCTTAGTTGAAAGAAATGTCACAAAATGCTCTGTCCTGCAAACTACTGCCCACTCTCCAATCTCCCTTTCCTCTCCAAAGTTGTTATTGCCTCCCTAATCTGTTCCCATCTTTCCTGGAACTCCATGTTTGAATCCCTCCAATCAGGTTTCCATCCCTGTCACAGTACCAAAACAGTTCTTACCAAAGTCACAAATGGCATTCTAGTGACTGCGACAGTGGTAAACAATCCCTCCTTGTCCTTCTCGACCCATTTGCAGTTCTTGCCATGGTTGACCACAGCATTCTGCTCCAATGCTTCTCCACTGCCATCCAGCTGAGTAAGACGGCATTCACCTGCCACCATTTTCATCTAACTGTAGTCAGAAAATCACCTGCTATGGTTATTTCTGATGTTCCCCCATGAGTCCCTCCTATTTCTCATTTACATGCTGCCCCTCAGCCACGTTACCAAAATCACAAAGCCAGCTTCCACATGTATATTGACGTTGTGACTAACTCCTCCACTCTCAAAATTATCAGGCTGCTTTTCCCACATCCAGAATTGAATTAGTAGAAATTTCTTTGGTCCCCACTATAAATTCCCTTCCTGAGCCATTGACTCCATCCCTCTCCCTGGCAACTGTCTGAGGCTGATCCAGTCTGTTTGCAAACATTGTGTCAAGATTTGAGCTCAAAATGAGCTTCCGACCATAAATCCATGCTGTCACTAAGACCACCTATTTCCATCTCTGTAACATTGCCGACTCCATTGGTACCTCAGCTCAACTGCTGTTGAAACCTTCATCCGTGCCTTTATTACCTCCAAACTTGACTATTCTAACACATTCCTGGCTGGTGTCCCACATTCTACCCTCTGGAACGCTGAGGTCATCCAAAACTCTGTTGTATGTGTCCTAACCCACACCAAGTCCTGTTCACCCATCTCCCCTGACCTCACTGACCTACATTGGCTCCCAGCTAAACAACACATCAATTTTAAAATTCTCATCCTTGTGTTTAAATTCCCCCGTGGCATTGCCCACCCCAACTCCGTAAGCTCCTCCAGTCCCACAACCCTATGTGGATATTTGTGCTTAAGTAATTCTGGCTTTCAGTGTCCCCAGGTTAAATTGCTCCACTATTGGTGGCTGTGCCTTCAGCTGCCATGGCCTTAAACTCTAGAATTCCCTCCTTAGATCTCTCCGCCTCACTTTCGTCCTTTAAGTTGCTCCAAAAACCTACCCCTTTTCCTAAGCCTTCCATCATCTTCCTAATATTTCCTGCCTAGTGTAGTATCAAACTTTGCTTTATATTCGCACGTGAAATGCCGTGGGATATTTTGTTATGTTTAACGGCAATGTAAATACAAGCTGTAATCTTAGTTTAAAGGAAGTACATAAACTAAAGGTTAAGGTATAACTTGGGTACCTGTCCCATCTGGGGTGCTACGAACAAAGGTTGGCAGCATTTTCACTGTTGCAGCATCATGAGATTTCTTCTTTAAACCAAGCTCCATCTCCGTTCTCATCCTTTTCTTCACCTCAAACAGCTGTTCTTGTGTGAGTGTGAATGAAGCCAGCGTCTCATCTATTTCTTTGCGTTGTGAGGCGAGCCTGGCAGCCACTGCAGTCACCATGGCAGCACCTTTTCCACTGCCACTTTCTGAAAGGAGGAACCGGACCTCACAGTCAGGAACCAGGCGTCTCACTGTTTTCTGGAGGCGTCTGGCAAATCTGTAAAAGAGATCAAACAGTAGGAATTTTCCCACACATAAATGGAATGTTATTTTCATAATTTAAAAAACACTAACGTAAAAACATACTTAGAGCTGCCCTTGTGCCTCAGTTGGTAATTCAGGTCCCAGCTTCAATTCCTGTTGTGTTGAGTTTGCTGATTTCTATCAGGGTGGCTATAATCAACCAGGATTCCTGCTATTAATTGTTCAAAACTGTGATCTTCATGAGAGATTATGCTTGTATGACCTGTGAAACGTTGCCCTGCTTGCTGACATTTTTATGCACTTCTGTATCAATATGTTTCCAAAAGAACAGAACGCCAGAGATAGGATTAATTATCACTGAAAGAACTGTCCCACTATTTAACAAAGCAGAAGGGAGTGCCTATCTTGCAGAGTACAGTCAGAACCTTTGCAAGCTTAACTCGATACAAATGTAAGTTTTGTTGCTTCTCTGCGTGGTGCGAGGGGACTTTTGAACAAACAGACCGTATTTTATTCGGATACATGTGTGACAGTTATTTCCCAAATTATTTCCCAACAATTATTCAGATCCGTGAAGTCCCGTAAACGGTTTTCTGAGATATTCAAGGGCCTGGAGGCTGTTTGAATCTGTGATTTTTGGAATTTTGAGGCTGCATAGCTCAGAAAGACACCCCACCCCTCCCCCCCCCACAGAGAAAAGAACCATAAGGAAAGTATGTAAGAGGTATTCACAGCTTAACGTACAGATTATGACCTTTTATTGTCTCCCTTGAGTGTGATAGAAGGATTTCTGTAAATATATTACTTTTTCACTTTTTTTACTTCTGGTTAAATAAATTTATTTAATAGTTTAAGCCAAAATGAGACCTTAAATTTTGATGTTCTCAAAGACATAGGAGCCAAAAACTCGAATAAGAATGATAGAAAACATCCAGGATGTATCAGTCTGTATTAAATTTAGACTTGGTACATAAACGAAAACTTACATCAATAACTCCTGTTGAAGAATGTTGGTAAAGAAGTTTTGAGTTATTGATATCTAGTATAAAGCCCATGCCCTAGCATGATGGATCAGTCTGTTTATTACATTTCTTTAGATCAGGCCTAAGTTTATTCACTCTCCCTGTAAAATGAAATTTTCTGCAGAACGTTATATTTTGTATAAGGCAGATTATTTAATATCTATGACCTCAGGATTGCAGCTTTCCATATTGTGATCAATTTGATGAAACTGCTGTGGTGGCAAATGCAAGTTATTTTTAATCAGTTTGCATACATCTAGTGTCTAATTAAAGCAGATACAAAGAGGAAGAGAAAGAACACAAACAGTACAAAATATCTATTAGAATTGGCTAGATTCCTACTGGAAAGTCCTTGGGCTTAGAAGTTTCACCATTTTTTTTGGGTGTAAGAGCTTGCGATTTGTGATCTAGCTGTTACGTGGATGTAGGCAGTATGCGCTGCCTCCTCATTTACCCGATTATAATGTTGGTCTGAGTGCGACACACTTTGCTGTCTGCCTGACAACTCAACAGGGGGCCGAACAGCATTCACAGTGAGCATACGGTCCAGACAGTCTGCTGCTCTTAAAAAACAGTCTGTCCCTCTTAAAGAGAAACTGCACTGAATCACAGGAGTTGATTCTAAAATTTATTGCTGCAAAGCTGAATAAAGAAAATTGAACGTCAGGGCATAGAAAGGGCTCATAGGTCCATGCTTGCAACACTGGACGCCTTAGTGTTGGAGGTGGACGAAGGAGAGGCCTGATTTTGCTGCGAGTCAGGAGGCCACTAATAGCATCCTCAAAAGGGAACGGGAGCAGATGGAAAGGGAGGCCAATTGTTGGAATCTGGTCCCAAGGACCTGGCAGCAGTGCCACAAGAAGTCTCATGCCTCACAGTGAATGCATCTTCACTTGATTTCTCCTCCCCATCACCCTGTCACACAGCTCAATACACCACACCCCCATCATTTAGCCATCAGCAGACCCTGGCAATAAAGATTAGCACTTAACATCAGGGTACTACACCATACTCACACATATTTCAATGCTGCCAGCCTCACACCCAGCTACACTGCAACCACAGCTATTCAGCTGTGGCAGTCATATGACTCAGCACAGTGCTCCACAATCACTGACGTTCTTCCCGCCCTCTTCCAGGATGGGGCAGCACACAATAAAAGGGTGCAAAGTAGAGGGGCCAGTAAAGGATGCCTGAATCTCCTGAGCCAAATGGAAGAGGTGGGTATTTTGGACTGTGGACTGGTTGTGACAAAACTCTGTGTCACTAAGACATTACTTCAGTATGTCACATGTCACTGAAATGAAACAGCGCTGATCAAACTTTTTGGCACTTGCACATTCGTTAACTGCTAAAATTATATTTCTTATGCCACATCTCAACTCCCAGCACATCCTGCTATATGGCATAATGTGCAAGCTACAGATGGTGACCATGAAGCTCTTGCTTTCCTGCCCTCATCCCAACTTTCCCTACTCTGTTTTCCAGCTTTCAGATTCCCAAGCCTGTCCAGCCAGTGCACCCAGGGCAGGAGAGAGAGCAATAGCACTAATAAAGAGGTCCCATCAATTGATCTGAGATTTTCAGCCACCAGCTCAGATTCTGGCACTACAACTACCTTAGAGGTACATATAGAGGAAGGAACAGTTAGGGTGAATCATTGAACACAAGTGGGCCAGTACCAGGCTAGGGACAAGGATAGTTTGTGTGCCAGCTTAATGGAGGATGAGGTAGCAGGAGAGTTCTGCTACAGGGTTTAGGACCTCAATGGGGTGACAAGGGAGGAGATTGGCTGGGGCCTTGACAGAAATCTTTGTATCCTCACTGGCTATGGCTGAGGTCCCAGAGGATTGGAGAATGGCCAATGTTGTTCCATTGTTTAAGCAGGGTAGCAGGGATAACCCAGGAAATTACAGGCCGGTGAACCTTACGTCAGTGGTAGGGAAATTATTGGAGAAGATTCTTCGTGACAGGATGTACTAGCATTTGGAAGCAAATAGGCGTATTAGTGAGAGGCAGCATGGTTTTGTGAAGGGGAGGTCGTGCCTCACTAACCTGGTCGAGTTTTTCGAGGAAGTGACAAAGATGATCGACGATGGAAGGGCAGTGGATGTTTTATACATGGATTTCAGTAAGGCCTTTGACAAGGTCCCTCATGGCAGACTAGTACAGAAGGTAAAGTCGCACGGGATCAGTGGTGAGCTGGCAAGATGGATACCGAATTGGCTTGGTCATAGAAGACAGAGGGTAGCAGTAGAAGGGTGCTTTTCTGAATGGAGAGCTGTGACTAGTGGAGTTCTGCAGGGATCAGTGCTGGGACCTTTGGTGTTTGTAGTATACATAAATGATTTGGAGCAAAATGTAACTGGGCTAATTAGTAAGTTTGCAGACGACACTAAGGTTGGAGGAGTTTCAGATAGTGAAGAGGATTGTCGAAGGATACAACGGGATATAAAGCGGTTGGAGACTTGGGCAGAGAAATGGCAGGTGGAGTTTAATCTGGACAAATACGAGGTAATGCGTTTTGGAAGGTCTAATACAAGCAGGAATTGTACAGTAAATGGCAGAACTCTTAAGTGCATCGACGGGCAGAGGGATCTTGGTGTACAGGTCCACAGGTCACTGAAAGTGGCAACGCAGGTGGATAAGGTAGTCAGGAAGGCATATGGCATGCTTGCCTTCATTGGCAGGGGTATTGAGTGTAAAAGCTGGGAAGTCATGCTGCAGCTGTATAGAACCTTGGTTAGACCACACTTGGAATATTGCATGTAATTCTGGTCACCACATTACCAGAAGGATATGGAGGCATTGGAGAGGGTGCAGAGGAGGTTTACCAGGATGCTGCCTGGTCTGGAGGTTATTAGCTATGAGGAGAAGTTGGAGAAACTCGGATTGTTCTCACTACAGCGACGGAGATTGAGGGGCTACTTGATAGAAGTTAACAAAATTATGAGTGGTATGGACAGAGTAGATAGTCAGAAGCTTTTTCCCAGGGTGGAAGAGTCAATTACTTGGGGACATAGATTTAAGGTGAGAGGAGAAAACTATAGAGGAGATGTGCGGGGCAAGTTTTTTAGGCAGAGGGTAGTGAGTGTCTGGAATTTGTTGCCAAAGGAGGTGGTGGAAGTAGGTACGATAGGCAGCTTGACAAATACATGAATAGGATAGGAATAAACGGATACGGACCCCAGAAGTGCAAAATGTTTTAGTTGACGGGCAATATGATCGGCGCAGGCTTGGAGGGCCGAAAGGCCTGTTCCTGTGCTGTACTTTTCTTTGTTCTTTGTTTATACAAGAGAATGCTGATGGGGGTGCATACTGAGATGCACTAGCTGCATTGGCTGTCCTGCTAGGCAGCTTCCTGACACTATCAAGGAGCATGGAGGGGTCAAACTCCACCTTGGCAGAGGGCATCACGTGGAGCTTCTCTCTCTACAGCTTCTGCTCCATCTCCCTATCATCCTACAGACCCAAAGACACTGCAACTACAGCCACAACATCTGTTGCAGCCTTTTTATAGACAAATCCTCTGGCCTTCATGTGAGGATGCAGTAAAACTCCTTCTAAATCTAGCAACTTACCACAACACTTTTTAAAACACTCCGCAACATTTACAGAAACTTGGTAATAGTAGAAATTATTCTAACTTACCTTACCAGCTGGTTGGGTGATTGGCCTTTAAGTATCATAAGGCCCCTCTTGTAGCTGACCAGATACCTCATGATTTTGAAACCTCTATCACATTGCCTTTCAATCTCTCTAAGTAGCACAATCCCAGTTTCTCCAATCTATCTGCATATCTGAAGTTCCTCATCTCTGGGACCATACTCGTGAATCTTTTCTGCACCCTATTTAATGCCTTTATATTCTTCCTGAAGTGTGGTGCCCAATATTGGACACAATACTCCAATTGAGACTGAACAGTCCTTTGTAAAGGTTCACCATAACCGTGTTGCTTTTGTACTCTATGGCCAGAATTCAAGGACTGGAGACATTGAGCCAAGTATCCTGACATCATTGGGCATGCAAGCGATATTATGGTCAGCGGGCACATAAGGGAATCAGAAGCGAGCCCATTGACACTTAAAGGGTCAATTAAGGCCATTAATTTACTAATTGACAGGAATTTTATGTCACCCGTGCGATTTTGCAGTTGTCACATGGGCAACACGGGCAGGTTGCCAGCACGTTTTCCTCAAGTTCTCATCCAGGACTGGGTTAAAAGGCCACCGGAGCAAAGGCTCTGTCGCTTTAGGTTAGAGTTTCTGCTGTGAAATTTATTTGATTTGAGAAGTTTCTCTGTTATTTCTGGTGCATTCCATGGTTGGATAGTTTTCTTTTGGAATACCTTTTCTTGCCATCTTTGTCTGAAGATTTCAGCAGAGTGCACCCTTAGTGCACTGAGACAGTGCCTTGTGCATTTCTGATCATGGAGATTGTATACTCAGCTGCTGGGACCTCGGAGGAGGAGGAAGAGGAGAGGAGGCCAGGTGACTGCAGGCAGCATCCCAGTGAGAGGAGAGGCGCAAGCACAGAGGGTGCAGGGCCAGCAGGGAGTGCAGGGTGGAAAGGTCCACAGGAGACACCACTACCCTTCAGCCAGAGTGTACAGGCTGCACTCCAACTACCTCAACATGTCCGAAGTCCAGTGCCAAAGGAGGGACACTGTAACCACCTTATGCCAGATGTTTGGGCCAGAGATCACCTCCAACTTCATGGGTGGCCACCTGATGCCAGTGGCCCTCAACTTCTATGCCACTGATTCTTTCCAGGGGTCAGTGGGGGATGCGTGGTGTGTCCTAATCTGCTGTCCACAGTTGCATCAAGTCCAATACTGATGCCCTCTTCAGATGGATGATGACATTCATCCATTATCGGATGGACAAGGTCCACCAGAGGTTTCGTGGTGATTGCAGGCTTCTCCTGCATCCAGGGTGCCATTGACTGCACTCATGTGGCATCAAGGTGTCTGCAGATGAGCCGGAGCCTTCATGAATCAGAAGGGGTTCCATTCAACGAATATTCAGATCATCTGCGACCACAAGACACAGATCTTGCAAGTCTGTGTCTGTTGCTCTGACAGCTCACAGGTACCTACAGGTACCAAGGCTGCTGATTGCTCCTGTTCATTTGGATGGATGACTCCTGGGTGACAAGGGTTGGTCCCTTGAAAAGGTGGCTCATGACCCCACTCTGGCATGCAAGAACAGAGGCAGAGGACAGCAAGGCTGCCATGGCATCCATTCCAGTTCATGCCAAGGGCGCTGCCTCCGTAAGAGTCATTTGTGATGCATAAACCCAACACCCTAAATTCCAACTGTAGACTATGCAGTAAAATTCAAAGTCCCTGCCACCCCCTGCAGCTATAAGAACCATCATGCATACTCAGGCCATTAAAACAAAATCAATGTTTCTGCAATATTCAAAGAAACCAGAAACAAACATAACATTTCCTGTGTTAATGATCACACCAAGAGAGTTTTGAAATATGAACAGAAACCAGTGTTGAGCTCAAGGTGACTTAAACTTATGGTTGCCGGCTTGGTTGATGGACACGCACCTAGCAGGGAGATTAGGTGTCTCATCCATCTCTCACACTGGCAGTGACCTCCTGAGGTCAGTGCCTGTGTGAGGGGTTGCAGTTCTGAGCGCAACCCCAGGAATCCTTGAATCCATTCCTGGGACTGCCTCTCTATGAGAGTCGCCACTCTCGTAATGGAAGGCACTGTGTGCTTGGTGCTCAGAGTCAATGTAGAACTCACTCCTCCATGATGGAGACCATGGCATGCAGACCCTCAGGGATCTCCGCCAGATCTCCCCGTGCACCCTGCTGGATATCCAGCATCCGTTGCCTGATGGAGGACCTCAGAGGCTCATCACCTCTCTCAGGTTCAGCATGGTCCTGGTCTCCAGCAGTCCTCTGACTGCTGGCACCCAGGCCACTCTCCACCTCCGCCAGCTCCTCATGCAAGTGTGCCGTGCCCTCACCGCTGTGCACCAAGCCAACAAACTTAAGCCTATCAACGTGCGCTGGTGCCTGGCTCAGACAAAGGGTGTAACATGCTTGCAGGTGTGAGTGTGTCCTCCTCTGAGGTTAAAGGGGTCCTTAGGTCCCGGGAGCCTCTTGTGGATGGACATCTGTGAGAAGAAGAGAACACGTCAGTACATTAAAACATCACAAAGTCAATGTGCATGCTGAGTGGGCTGATGAGACACTAGAGAACTGCAGCATGGTGCCGTCGTGATTGGAGGATCAATGAGCATTCGTGTTTTGTCATCTCCATTTCAGCTGAGAACACCATATGATTTTTGCTCTCTCTGCCACTCTCGCGTCTGTGCACTGAACTCTTACCTTCCTCAGAGACCCCTGCCTCACCACAACCGGTGGAACAAGCTCCGTGTTGCATTCAAGCTCTAGGACATCCATCTCGTAGCGGCTGAGTACCAGGAGACTGGGCTCCCCACCGCCCGCTCTTCGGTGCTCCACCGCATTATGGCTTCTCTTCTCCTGAAAGGGAAGAACAGGTTCCATCATTAGTGCTCCTTCTCCCTGCAGTGCCATTCCACCCTGGACCAGCCCCTGAGAATCAGATTGTGGGGCACGGCAGAGTGGCATACCTCACCCTTCAATGTACTGAGGCCAATTGGTCAGACCTCCCAGCCCTGACCAACACGAGTTTCAATGCAGATTGGCACTCACACTCTTACACTTCCGAGGGTGATGAGGGACAGCTACCCAAATACACATCTCCATGCCTTTCCATGCCAAGTCTGTACTCATCCTTAAAGAATGCAGAAGACCGTTGAACCTTTTGTGTATCCACGTTTGGCGCACCACATTGTGCCCACTGACCTGGGCGACCACCTCTGCCAACGGCTTCTTTCAGACATGCAGCAGCCTCCTCTTTCCATCCCTGGGCATGAGGATGAGGATGTCACGCCTGGCAGTGACCTCCTCTGTGAGGATGCCCAGGGACTCATCTGTAAAATGGGGAGGCGGGGTGGGCAGAGTCCCACTTGTCTTGCCCTCCTACCTTCCATGCCTGCTGGGTGCTGAAGCCATTAGCATTTCGGGTATTTCTTCTTTGATCCTGTGAAGAACGCCCCCGTAGCCTTTCCCACAGCCCCTGGCTGCCTGCAGAGTTTTTAAAGCCCCTGCCGGGTCCCCATTGGATCCGGCGCCCAACTCACTCGCACCGCCGCCTGCTTCTTTCGGCCTACCTGAGGACGTGCTGCATGTTGGGCAGGCCTTAATTGGCCGCCCAGCATGAAATTGCGCGGACAACACGATCTCACCCGGGAGCAGATTCTACCTGTGCTCCTGGGCCCACTGACTTCGCGCGCCGGACAAATGCAAAGTTCAGGCCTTAGTCTCTATTTATGAAGCCCAGGATCCCACATGCCCTTATGAGCCAGGTTCTCAACCTGTCCCTTATTCTATATTGCCTTTCCTCGTTCTTACCAAACTCTATCACTTCACACTTCTCTACATTAAATGTTACCTACCATGTGTCCACCCATTCCACAAGCATATCTATGTTGTCCTGAAGTCTCTCAGTATCCACACAGCTCAAATACAAATTTTGAAATTGTACCCTGCACACACAAGTCCTGGTCATTAATACAGATCAAGAAAAGCAATGATCCTAACACCAACCCCTGGGAATCCCACCATATACTTTATCATGAACATGTAGTTGTGACGTTGCAGATTTTACTAAAAAAGCTAATCTCCCTTTCAAATGGACACAAGGAGCATTAAAGGTGGCTGTCAAAAGTAACCTGACCACTTTTCAACCGCAATGTGTCAAGCTCGAGAAGGCTCCAAGTGGATTGTATGTAGTCATATCCAGACATGTGAAGACATTTGAAATTCAATTCGCATTTCCACATGGGAAACAGAAACTCACTGGACCATAACCTCCGACTGGCATTGGAAAGTGCTGGCCTACAGGAATTAGAAGAAATAAACACATACTTACCTGGTCTTGAAAATAACGTGGCCACTTCCGTTCAACGGAGCTACTTGGGGCCTGCATCATAAGGCTCCTCGCAGGCCCCAGCGAAGTCTGTATCCGGCGTATTCAAGGAGACCACGCCCCCATTTTACAGCACTTGGGTTAGTGTGGTCTGGGTAGGGGGTGTGGTCTGAGGTCTGGGGTGGGGGCAGGGTAGTGTCGGAAGTCTGGGGGAGGTTGGAAGTCCAGGAGTTGGTTGAGACAAGTTTGTTTGGGTGAGGGGGAAGAGACCCAAGGTCGGGGGGTGGTGGCAGGTTGGTTTGGGGTGGGGTGGTGGGGGGGGGGGATCAGAGGTCGAGTGGTGTATTGGTGGGGTTGGAGGTCGGGCGGGGGTGGATGGTTGTGGGGTCTGAGCTCGGGGGTGGTGGGTGGTCTGAGAGCAAGAGGAGGAGGGGGTAGGTGGGGGGAGTCCTGTGGGGTAGGTCTGCATCTTTACAATATTTACCCAGAAGTTGGAAGACATTTTAATTCTTCTAACTTTTTCTGGGTAACCATTGGTATAACCCCAGCGGACCCAGCAAAGTTTGTGTTTTAAACCGCATTTTTGGATGGTTCCCAGTGCAGAACAATTGTCCAGAAGAAATGTGCACTTCTGGGACATTGCTGTGCAAACTATTGCCTGGGAACTTGCCAGAGGGATTTCCCAGCGCATCTTTGGGGTGGCAACCAAATCCGACCTGGGGAGAGGGCAAGTTATGGGCCATTGTGCCTTCCCTGGAGGTGAGAAAGGTTCTTTCCCATCTCCTCAAACCTGGGCAAATGGGAAACATTCAAGTTAATGGCTGAGATATTTAAAAGGTTAATTAGTTCAGCTAAAAGGACAATGGAAGGGTTATTAATGGAAGGGTTATGATCCCCCCATGACCTCCATGCACACCCACCTCCTGCCCTAGAGCAGGGTTAACCCAATACCTATTGTGAAGAATTTTTTAAAATTATTCATGTAGGTACATCCACAGTGCTGTTAGGGAGGGATTTCTAGGATTTTGACCCAGCAACAGTGAAGGAACGGCGATATATTTTCAAGTCAGGTGAGCGGCCTGGAGGGGAACTTCCAGACGCTGATGTTCCCTTTTACCTGCTGTCTTGTCTTGCTGGTGGTAGCAGTCATGGGTTTGGAAGGTGCTGTTGGAGGCTTTGTGAATTCCTGCAGTGCATCTTGTAGATGGTACACACTAATGCTACTGTGCATCAGTGGTGGAAGGGAGTGAATGTTTGTGGATGTGGTGCCAATCAAGTGGAATGTTTTGTCCTGGATGGTGTCAAGCTTCTTGAGTGTTGTTGGAGCTGCACTTATCCAGGCAAGTGGAAGGTGCCTTGGAGATGGTGGACAGGTTTTGGGGAGTAACTTGCCATAGGATTCCTAGCCTCTGACCTGCTCTTGTAGCCGCAGTAGTTATATGCCTTGTCAAATTCAGCTTCTGGTCAATGGTAACTTGCAGGATGTTGATAGTGGGGGATTCAGTGGTGGTAATGCCATTGAATGTCAAGGGCAATGGTTAGATTCTCTCTTGTTGGAGATGGTCATTGCCTGTAACTTGTGTGGTGTGAATGTTACTTGCCACTTGTCAGGCCAAACCTGGATATTGTCCAGGTCTTGCTGCATTTGCTCAGTGAATTGTTTAATTGTCCACCACCATTCATGACTGGATGTGGCAGGACTGCAGAGCTTAGATCTGATCCGTTGGTTGTGGAATCGCTTAACTCTGTCTATTGCTTACTGCTTAGGCTGTTTGGCGTGCAAGCAGTCCTATGTTGTAGCTTCACCAGGCTGACACCTCATTTTTAGGTATGCCTGGTGCTGCTCCTGCATGTCCGCCTGCACTCTTCATTGAAATTGGGTTGATCCTCTGGCTTGATGTTAATGGTAGAGTGGGGGATATGCTGGGCCATGAGGTTACAGATTGTGGTTAAGTACAATTCTACTGCTGCCGATGGCCCAACAGTGCCTCATGAATGCCCAGTCTTGAGTTGCTAGATCTGTTCAAAATCCAACCTATTTAGCACAGTGATAGTGCCACACAAAATGATGATTGGACAGTTTGGGACAGCAGCCATTTTAAGTTTTGAAATTGTATAAACTCTGGTTGAGAACAGCCACTTTTGTATGCAGAGCCCCAGAAAGAACTCTGAAAAACAACATCAGAGAAGGTTCTGGGCCAAGGGAGGACAAAGAGGAAGGTATTAAGAATCCAACTGCTGCTCTGCCGAAAGACTCCAGGTAATTTTCAAGTGCCATAACTGCAGAATTAGTGAAGAATAGGAAACCTTCCCTTTCTCCCAAAAACCTGCTGACCCACTGAGTCCACCTGAAAAGGCAAACCTCTGAATAGTAGACTACAGAAACTATCATAGCTGAACCTCAAGTTTCAACCCCTTTACTTCAGAAAGAAGGAACTCAAGCAACAGGCGTGCAACAATATCTCAGAAACTGATTCGAAACCTCATCTTTAAGCATCTTTTTTCCTTTTATCTGCATTTTAATCTTTTTGTAACTATATGTTAGTTAATAACTTTATCACTTTTACCTAAATAACTTTTAGCAGCAGTTTTGTAATAAACTAACCTTTATCTTATTTAAGAATACAGCTTCTCTACAGGGTTATTTTTAAATAGAATCACTCAATGAAAAGGGGGCTACATACACGTACATACAAATTCTTATTTTACGGACCACTTTAAGGAAATGTGACATCCTTCTTCCAAATCTGAGAAACAACTGCTCACCACTACTGTTTCCTGTCACTCAACCAACTTAAAATCCATGCAGCCAATGTACTTTTAATTCCATTGGGTTTAACTCTGCTGACAAGCGCTGTGGCACTTTATCAAAAGCCCTTTGGAAGTCCATGTACACCACATTATTCTCATCAAAAAACTCAAGCAAGTTAGTTAACTAGGATTTGCCCTTAACAAATCCTTCCTTAATTAATTGGCATTTACCCAAGTAATTGTTAATTTTGTCCCAAATTGCCGTTTTTGAAATTTGTTCCACTTTTTCTTTCTCTCTAGTTGGTGCCCCCGTGGTGTAATGATAGTTATATTATTCCTTAGTTTTAACTAAATAGATTTTGTCCTTGACCTCTCCAGGACATCCTCTCTCCAGCACTGTAATATTCTCATCAATACTGCCACCCCTTTCCTCCTTTCTTTCCTTCCTTATATTTTGTGAAAACTTTGCATCCAGAAATATTTAGTTCACAGCCCTGCCCTTTTTTGAAGCAGGTCTCGTTATTGCCAGATCATATCTTCACTGCGCCTGGATTTCTCTTCCTCAGCGAACAGTCTTTTACTATATTCAGGGCTGAGTTAATCAGACTTTTGATCTACAAGGGATTCAAGGGTTATGGTGACAGGCAGGAAAGTGGAGTTAGGCCATAATTAGATCAGCCATGACCTTACTGAATGGCAGAGAAGGCTTGAGGGGCCAAATGGCCTACTCCTGGGAAAGAGATTTCCAAACACTAACCACCCTCTAAAAGAAGGAATTCCTCCTGGTCTAAATGGGAGACCCCTTGTTTTGAAACGATGGAAACCAAACACTTCCTAACTGACTGGCCAACAAGGTCAAAGTCATATGGATGCTCATAACCCTAAGAACACAAAGCAAAACTAATCTTCAGAATCTGCTGTTCTGAGGGAATGGAGCTGAACCAGTAGGATTTGATGGCTGCATCATCAATGAGTTGCAAGAGCCCATGGATATATTTTTTTATTCCATGACCTGAAACCTGCTCCTAGCATTTTAGGCAGGGTGTCAGGATTACACGCTATGAGAGATAATATAGGAGATGAATCTGATTTTGAATCAGGTGTTTTTAGAACAACTCAGTGGATGTGCAAGACTGCTTTGTTCTCATGCTTGTGAAGATAAAACTGTCCCACTCAGACACGCACCAGGGCTTGGTTTTAAATACAAGACTTGGAAAACTTGGGTTTTCATTCCTTAAAGTTGTCAGCTACTCACTACTGAAGACAGACTGTGCAGTTTAAATAGATTTTAGAAGTATGGAAGGAGTGCGATAGCAATGACTTACTGTGGATGCATCTTGTAGAGTGATCCATCCATTCCCACTGTGGTCCGGAGCCGTGGCACTCCTTTATTATCTCTGAGTCGGGTCAGGATGGCTCCAAGGGCAGCAGCACACAGATTGGCTGAGCGGAAAGAAACAATTGTACAAACATGCTGTACAGCAATGCAATCCTCCTCTGATGGCTCCAGGCCCAGGCGTGTCAGAATGTCCTTAGCTTTTACCAAACCTGCTTTATTTCTGTAAAACAAATTGTTACAATCCTGTTTGGGACTGTTAACATTTAATGAAGAAATCCGAACATCCAGCAATTAATTGACAGAATCATGCCATAAGATTTCATGTTTTTAAACAAATACAAACTTTATTATATATATTTAAAAAAAGCAAAGCAGGCACCACCAACTTAACACTGTTGTCTTTTGCAATAAACTCAGTTTGACTTTTACTTTACTCCAAGAGTTCCTTTATGAAAACGTGAAGGTTAATTCACTTTTCCTGGGACCAACCCAAAAGATATGCCACAGCCCTCCAGAATTTACTTTAGTTCTCCTTAGTATCCATATATTCCTTGAGGTACAAATTAGATGGGGATCCTTTCATTGGCTTTTGACTAAGCAATCATCCAAATTTCTTTAAAGGCCTTACAAGACTCATAATGCAGTCTCCTTTACAATGGAGAGACCAAATACAGATAGGGTGACTGATTTGCAGAACACCTCTGCTCAGTCTGCAAGTATGATTCAAGCTACTGGTTGCTTGCCATTTTAATTCAACACATTGCTCTCATGCTCACATTTCTGTCCTCGGCCTGCTGCACTGTTCCAGTGAAACTCATGTAAGGTTGAGGAACAACACCTCATCTTCAGATTAGAACAGCTTTCTGGACTCAACATTGAGTTCATCAAATTCAGACCACAAACTCTTTTTGATTCTGTTTTTCTACCATGTGCTAGTTTGAATCTTGTTTTTCATGTTTTGCTTTCGGAGAGAAGTGTATTATTCTGGCATTTACATTCACCTGGGACAAATGCTTTGTCTCTTTAGTACAATCATTACCAATCCCTTTGCCTTTTCCATGACTTCTTTATTTCACCTCTCTTGCTCTCTACCCTATTCCAGACCATCCCTTTTATACTTCCCCCCCTCCCCTCTTTCAATGGTATAAAACCCAGCACCTTTCACTCTCCACATTCGGCTCAAAACAGGCTATGTGGCCAGAATTTTCCAGCCCCTGCCATTCACATTGGCTGGACCGGAAGGGCTGGAAAATTCCGACCTGTATGTCTAGAGCCAGGACAAGTAGCTGAAGAAAACCAAAATGCTGGAAACACTCAGCAGGTCTCACAGCATCTGGCAAATACCAGGATATCATACACATCACTCCATCTGTGATTTTCTAACCTGCAAGGCAGCCAGCAGGGCTCCCACTAGCTGCCTGATATCAGAATACTGCCCAAACAGCAAATTTATCAGCCTTATGCTAAAGGAAACTTCCCTCCGAACACTGAGAAGGGATGGGCTAAGGCCCCACTCCCACAGTCCATTAGCCTGTCCACATATTCTGCCTTAGCCTTAGGAAAAATCCCTGTGGAGCTGAAGTCCAACAGGAGCAAGGAAGAAGTGGAGGTGGTGAAAATGGTACATTATCCACATTGTTCAAGCCTGATCCTAAGAATGTGCTACCCTGTAATGGAATTAATATTGCTCAAAGTACTACTTACTTCTCAATAGCAGATACATGCTTTGTTTCCAATTTGCCTTTGGTAAGAAGTTCTGGTGTGATGTTTCCTTCAAAAAGCAGCCCTTCTTTGGCCATCTTTACGAGAATGAGCCTCACGAGTTCTCCCATATACATCCCGCTGATCATTTTCTCAAACCTGAACCAATAAGTTAAACAGATATGAGCTCATATGTCTTGCTTCCTAATAATTCAATATCAAATTCTCCTGTGGTTGGACACTAGTAAAATGTCTAAATGCTCTGGCTTTGCAAGTCAAACGACATATCATTTAATTTTGTGCTCGTGGTATTCAGTGCCTGAAATTTGTAGCACTGGCAAATTGCAAACTAAAATCAAGCCAGCATTAAAATGGGGACTGATTTGAAAAGAAATAATCACCCTCTCTGTCCCAACCTCATGGCCAGAACCCTGCACCTTTCACGGCCTAACTCTAGCTGGGAAGCTCTCTGGAAAGAAAAGAAAGACTGACATTTTCTAAAGTACGTTTCACAACCTCAGGATGTCCTGAAAGGACTGATCTACATTGCCCTAGAAGAGACAAATCAGAAGTGGGGCTAACTTTCCCTCATTAACATTATCCCATCACCACCCATTTGGCCATCCAATAGAAAAACACGGAACTAGCAGGAAGTCCGGCACTAACAGCCCGGTAAGTTGGAGGTACCTTCCTGGCATTTAGTCCAGGGAAATTCCACCCTGAGGCAGCAGCTTTAGAGTTAATAAACAAATGTAAAAGTGAGAACTTACAGCTGTTTTCCCGGATTGAGAGAACCACGATCTATTTCCCGATCAAATTCAGTCCTGATAGATTCCAGTGAACCATCATCTCCGAAACCTCCCCATTCTATGTTAATGCACATCCGTCCTTCATCTCCTTCCACCAAGTCTATATGTCTTAGTTCCTCCATGTAACAAGCATTAGTGCCAGTGCCTGCGCGTCAATCAAAACAAAATAGTTATCAGCTCAGAAACAACTATTTTTAGAATTAAGTTCTAAGTTTCTGTGCTCCTGCCAGTGCTGTCTCTAGATGGGGTAAAAAAAAATCACAGACACCAGCTGCCCTTTGATAAGCAACTCAGATCATCATTCTTTCTGTGTGAGTCCTGATCACCAGTGGGAACTGTACGTCAGCCTGGGAGGAGGCAGCACACTCAAGATTCCAGAGACCAGAAATTTGGGCTTCAGATAAATAACAATTCCTGACCTTCTGACCAGCGACAGGCTGGAAGATGGCAGCAGGAACTTGGTAGCAGGCAGCTGCAGCAGGAGACCTTTGGGGAGAGTCTGTGAGTGGAAGGAAGGGGTTCGAGGGCAAATGTGTGCTGCTGACCAGGGAAAGAGGATGTGACTCCCTCATGCTTGGGGATTGGTGGGGTTCCCTTCTATTTGGGTATGCAGGGGGGTGTTCCCTCATGGGAACTTGGGCAGGTCCCTCATGTTCAGAGACTTTGGGGGGGAGAATTCTCGTGCTCGGAAACTTGGGGGGGAACGCCTCATGCTCGGGGACTGGGGAGGGATCCACTCACGCTCGGGAATTTTGGGGGGATCCACTCCTGCTCGGGGACTGGGGGGATTCCCTCGTGCTCAGGAACTTGGGGGGGATCCCCTCGTGCTCAGGGACTGGGGAGGAGCCTCTCGTGCTCGGAGACGGGGGGATCCCCTCATGCTCAGGGACTGGGGAGGGATCCCCTCGTGCTCAGGAACTTGGGGGAGATCCCCTCGTGCTCAGTGACTGGGGAGGAGCCTCTCGTGCTCAGGGATGGGGGGGATCCCCTAGTGCTCAGGGACGGGGGGGAACCCCTAGTGCTCAGGGACTGGGGAGGATCCCCAGGTTCTCAGGGACTGGGGAGGATCCCCAGGTGCTCAGGGACTGGGGGGGATGCCGTCGTGCTCAGGGACAGTGGGGGGGATCCCCTCGTGCTCAGGGACAGTGGGGGGGGATCCCCTCGTGCTCAGGGACTGGGGAGGAGCCTCTCGTGCTCAGGGACGGGGGGATCCCCTCGTGCTCAGGGACTGGAGAGGGATCCCCTCGTGCTCAGGAACTTGGGGGAGATCCCCTCGTGCTCAGGGACTGGGGAGGAGCCTCTCGTGCTCAGGAATGGGGGGGAACCCCTAGTGCTCAGGGACTGGGGAGGATCCCCAGGTGCTCAGGGACTGGGGAGGATCCCCAGGTGCTCAGGGACTGGGGAGGATCCCCAGGTGCTCAGGGACTGGGGAGGATCCCCAGGTGCTCAGGGACTGGGGAGGATCCCCAGGTGCTCAGGGACTGGGGAGGATCCCCAGGTGCTCAGGGACTGGGGAGGATCCCCAGGTGCTCAGGGACTGGGGAGGATCCCCAGGTGCTCAGGGACTGGGGAGGATCCCCAGGTGCTCAGGGACTGGGGAGGATCCCCAGGTGCTCAGGGACTGGGGAGGATCCCCAGGTGCTCAGGGACTGGGGAGGATCCCCAGGTGCTCAGGGACTGGGGAGGATCCCCAGGTGCTCAGGGACTGGGGAGGATCCCCAGGTGCTCAGGGACTGGGGAGGATCCCCAGGTGCTCAGGGACTGGGGAGGATCCCCAGGTGCTCAGGGACTGGGGAGGATCCCCAGGTGCTCAGGGACTGGGGAGGATCCCCAGGTGCTCAGGGACTGGGGAGGATCCCCAGGTGCTCAGGGACTGGGGAGGATCCCCAGGTGCTCAGGGACTGGGGAGGATCCCCAGGTGCTCAGGGACTGGGGAGGATCCCCAGGTGCTCAGGGACTGGGGAGGATCCCCAGGTGCTCAGGGACTGGGGAGGATCCCCAGGTGCTCAGGGACTGGGGAGGATCCCCAGGTGCTCAGGGACTGGGGAGGATCCCCAGGTGCTCAGGGACTGGGGAGGATCCCCAGGTGCTCAGGGACTGGGGAGGATCCCCAGGTGCTCAGGGACTGGGGAGGATCCCCAGGTGCTCAGGGACTGGGGAGGATCCCCAGGTGCTCAGGGACTGGGGAGGATCCCCAGGTGCTCAGGGACTGGGGAGGATCCCCAGGTGCTCAGGGACTGGGGAGGATCCCCAGGTGCTCAGGGACTGGGGAGGATCCCCAGGTGCTCGGGGACTGGGGAGGATCCCCAGGTGCTCGGGGACTGGGGAGGATCCCCAGGTGCTCGGGGACTGGGGAGGTTCCCCAGGTTCTCAGGGACTGGGGAGGATCCCCAGGTTCTCAGGGACTGGGGGGATGCCGTCGTGCTCAGGGACTGGGGGGATGCCGTCGTGCTCAGGGACTGGGGGGGATCCCCTTGTGCTCAGAGACTGCGGGGGGGATCCCCTCGTGCTCAGGGACTGGGGGGAATCCACTCGTGCTCGGGGACAAGGGGGGATTCCCCTCGTGCTCGGGGACAAGGGGGGATTCCCCTCGTGCACGGGGGCTGGGGGGGATCCCCTCGTGCTCGGGGACTGGGGGGTTCCCCTCGTGCTCGGGGACTGGGGGGTTCCCCTCGTGCTCGGGGACTGGGGGTTCCCCTCGTGCTCGGGGACTGGGGGTTCCCCTCGTGCTCAGGGACTGGGGGTTCCCCTCGTGCTCAGGGACTGGGGGGATCCCCTCGTGCTCAGGGACAGGGGCGGGGATCCGCTCATGCTCAGGGACAGGGGCGGGGATCCGCTCATGCTCGGGGACAGGGGCGGGGATCCGCTCATGCTCGGGGACTGGGTGGCGATTCCCTTGTGCTCGGGGACTGGGTGGCGATCCCCTCGTGCACGGGGACTGGGGGGATCCCCTCGTGCTCGGGAGTGGAGGGAACCCCTCGTGTTCGTGGACGTGGGGGCTCCCCTCGAGCTCGGGGACTGGGGGGGGATCCCCTCGTGCTCGGGGACTGGGGGGGATCGCCTCGTGCTCGGGGACTGGGGGGGATCGCCTCGTGCTCGGGGACTGGGGAGGATCGCCTCGTGCTCGGGGACTGGGGGGGATCCCCTCGTGCTCGGGAGTGGAGGGAACCCCTCGTGTTCGTGGACGTGGGGGCTCCCCTCGAGCTCGGGGACTGGGGGGGATCCCCTCGTGCTCGGGGACTGGGGGGGATCGCCTCGTGCTCGGGGACTGGGGGGGATCGCCTCATGCTCGGGGACTGGGGGGGATCCCCTCTTGCTCGGGGACTGGGGGGATCCCCTCGTGTGCACGCAGACTGGGGGGGATCCCCGTGTGCACGCAGACTGGGGGGATCCCCGTGTGCTCTGGGACTGGGGAGATCCCCTCGTGCTCAGGGACTTGGGGGGCATCCCCTCGTGCTCAGGGACTTGGGGCGGATCCCCTCGTGCTCAGGGACTGGGGGGGGAACCCCTCGTGCTCAGGGACTGGGGGGGGAACCCCTCGTGCTCAGGGACTGGGGGGGATCCCCTCGTGCTCAGGGACTGGGGGGGATCCCCTCGTGCTCAGGGACTGGGGGGATCCGCTCGTGCTCAGGGAGTGGGGGGGATCCACACATGCTCAGGGACTGGGGGGGATCCACACATGCTCAGGGACTGGGGGAATCCCCTCATGCTCACGGACGGGGGGATGCCCTCATGCTCGGGGACTGGGGCGGGGGGATCCCTTCATGCTCGGGGACTGGAGCGGGGATCCCCTCGTGCTCGGGGACTGGGGGGATCCCCTCGTGCTCTGGGACTGGGGGGGATCCCCTCGTGCTCTGGGACTGGGGGGGATCCCCTCGTGCTCTGGGACTGGGGGGGATCCCCTCGTGCTCTGGGACTCCTGGCGATCCCCTCGTGCTCTGGGACTGGGGGCGATCCCCTCGTGCTCTGGGACTGGGGGGGCTCCATTCATGCTAGGGGCCTGGGGAGATCCCCTCATGCTCGGGGGCTGGGGGTTCCCCTTGTGCTCAGGGACTGGGGGGATCCCCATGTGCTCGTGGACTGGGGGGATCCCCATGTGCTCGTGGACTGGGGGTTCACCTCGTTCTCAGGGGCTGGGGGGGGGATCCCCTCATGCTCGCAGACGGGGGGGATCCCCTCGCGCTCAGTGACTGGGGGGGGGGGGAAATCCACTCGTGCTCAGTGACTGAGGGGGGACCCCTCATGCTCAGGGACTGGTGGGGGGATCTGCTCGTGCTCAGGGACTGGGGGGGGGAGATCCCCTCATGCTCGCAGACTGGGGGGGATCCCCGTGTGCACGCAGACTGGGGGGGATCCCCGTGTGCACGCAGACTGGGGGGAGCCCCGTGTGCACGCAGACTGGGGGGAGCCCCGTGTGCTTGCACACTGGGGGAGATCCCTGTGTGCTCGCACACAGTGGGGGAACTCCGTGTGCTCTGGGACTGGGGCGGATCCCCTCGTGCTCAGGGACTTGGGGGGCATCCCCTCGTGCTCAGGGACTGGGGGGGAACCCCTCGTGCTCAGGGACTGGGGGGGAACCCCTCGTGCTCAGGGACTGGGGGGGGACTCTCGTGCTCAGGGACTCGGGGGGGGTCCCCTCATGCTCAGGGACTGCGGGGGATCCCCTCGTGCTCAGGGACTGGGGGGGGATCCCCTCGTGCTCAGGGACTGGGGGGGGGATCCCCTCGTGCTCAGGGACTGGGGGGGGGATCCCCTCGTGCTCAGGGACTGGGGGGATCCGCTCGTGCTCAGGGACTGGGGGGGATCCGCACATGCTCAGGGACTGGGGGGGATCCACACATGCTCAGGGACTTGGGGGGATCCCCTCATGCTCACGGACGGGGGGATGCCCTCATGCTCGGGGACTGGGGCAGGGGAATCCCCTCGTGCTCTGGGACTGGGGGGGATCCCCTCGTGCGCTGGGACTCCTGTCGATCCCCTCGTGCTCTGGGACTGGGACGATCCCCTCGTGCTCTGGGACTGGGGGGGATCCATTCATGCTAGGGGTCTGGGGAGATCCCCTCGTGCTTGGGAATTGGGGGGATCCCCTCATGCTCAGGGACTGGGGTGGATCCCCTCGTACTCGGGGATGGGCGTTCCCCTCGTGCTCGGGAACAGGGGGGTCCCCTCGTGCTCGGGGACTGGGGGGGGATCGCCTCGTGCTCGGGGACGGGGGGGTCCCCTTGAGCACGGGAACGTGGGGGATCGCCTCGTGATAGGGGATGGGGGCATCCCCTTGGGATCAGGGAAGGGGGATCCCCTCATGATCGGGAACAGGGGGGATCCCCTCATGATCGGGGATCCCCTCGTGATCGGGGATGAGGGGACCCCCTCATGATCGGGGATGAGGGGATCACCTCGTGATCGGGGATGAGGGGATCCCCTCATGATCAGGGATAGGGGGATCCCCTCGTGATCGGGGATAGGGGGATCCCCTCGTGATCAGGGATGGGGGATCCCCTCGTGATCAGGGATGGGGTGATCCCCTCGTGATCGGGGATGGGGTGATCCCCTCGTGATCGGGGATGGGGGGATCCCCTCGTGATCGGGGATGGGGGTTCCCCTCGTGCTCGGGTAAGGGGGGATCCCCTCGTGCTCGGGGATGGAGGGATCCCCTTGTGCCCCGCGGACGAGGGGTCCTCTCGTGCTCAGGAACTGGGGGATCCCCTCATGCTCAGGGATGGGGGGGATCCCCAGGTGCTCGGGGACTGGGTGATGATCCCCTTGTGCTCAGGGACTGGGGGTGTCCCCAGGTGCTCGGGGACTGGGGGGGATCCCGGCGTGCTCGGGGACTGGGTGTCGATCCGCTCGTTCACGGGGACTGGGGGGGATCCCCTCATGCTCGGCGACTGGGGGATCCCCTCGTGCTCTGGGACTCCTGGCGATCCCCTCGTGCTCTGGGACTGGGGGCGATCCCCTCGTGCTCTGGGACTGGGGGGGCTCCATTCATGCTAGGGGCCTGGGGAGATCCCCTCATGCTTGGGGGCTGGGGGTTCCCCTCGTGCTCAGGGACTGGGGGGATCCCCATGTGCTCGTGGACTGGGGGGATCCCCATGTGCTCGTGGACTGGGGGTTCACCTCGTTCTCAGGGGCTGGGGGGGATCCCCTCATGCTCGCAGACGGGGGGATCCCCTCGCGCTCAGTGACTGGGGGGGGGGGGGTAATCCACTCGTGCTCAGTGACTGAGGGGGGACCCCTCGTGCTCAGGCACTGGGGGGGGTGGATCTGCTCGTGCTCAGGGACTGGGGGGGGAGATCCCCTCATGCTCGCAGACCGTGGGGGATCCCCGTGTGCACGCAGACTGGGGGGGATCCCCGTGTGCACGCAGACTGGGGGGAGCCCCGTGTGCTTGCACACTGGGGGAGATCCCTGTGTGCTCGCACACAGTGGGGGAACTCCGTGTGCTCTGGGACTGGGGCGGATCCCCTCGTGCTCAGGGACTTGGGGGGCATCCCCTCGTGCTCAGGGACTGGGGGGGAACCCCTCGTGCTCAGGGACTGGGGGGGGACTCTCGTGCTCAGGGACTCGGGGGGGGTCCCCTCGCGCTCAGGGACTGCGGGGGATCCCCTCGTGCTCAGGGACTGGGGGGGGGGGATCCCCTCGTGCTCAGGGACTGGGGGGATCCGCTCGTGCTCAGGGACTGGGGGGGATCCACACATGCTCAGGGACTGGGGGGGATCCACACATGCTCAGGGACTGGGGGGGATCCACACATGCTCAGGGACTTGGGGGGATCCCCTCATGCTCACGGACGGGGGGATGCCCTCATGCTCGGGGACTGGGGCAGGGGGATCCCCTCGTGCTCTGGAACTGGGGGGGATCCCCTCGTGCTCTGGGACTCCTGGCGATCCCCTCGTGCTCTGGGACTGGGACGATCCCCTCGTGCTCTGGGACTGGGGGGGATCCATTCATGCTAGGGGTCTGGGGAGATCCCCTCGTGCTTGGGAATTGGGGGGATCCCCTCATGCTCAGGGACTGGGGTGGATCCCCTCGTACTCGGGTTTGGGCGTTCCCCTCGTGCTCGGGAACAGGGGGGTCCCCTCGTGCTCGGGGACTGGGGGGGGATCGCCTCGTGCTCGGGGACGGGGGGGGTCCCCTTGAGCACGGGAACGTGGGGGATTGCCTCGTGATAGGGGATGGGGGCATCCCCTCGGGATCGGGGAAGGGGGATCCCCTCATGATCGGGAACAGGGGGGATCCCCTCATGATCGGGGATCCCCTCGTGATTGGGGATGAGGGGACCCCCTCATGATCGGGGATGAGGGGATCTCCTCGTGATCGGGGATGAGGGGATCTCCTCGTGATCGGGGATGAGGGGATCCCCTCATGATCAGGGATAGGGGGATCTCCTCATGATCAGGGATAGGGGGATCCCCTCGTGATCAGGGATGGGGGATCCCCTCGTGATCGGGGATGGGGTGATCCCCTCGTGATCGGGGATGGGGGGATCCCCTCGTGATCGGGGATGGGGGTTCCCCTCGTGCTCGGGTAAGGGGGGATCCCCTCATGCGCGGGGATGGAGGGATCCCCTTGTGCCCCGCGGACGAGGGGTCCTCTCGTGCTCAGGAACTGGGGGATCCCCTCATGCTCAGGGATGGGGGGGATCCCCAGGTGCTCGGGGACTGGGTGACGATCCCCTTGTGCTCAGGGACTGGGGGTGTCCCCAGGTGCTCGGGGACTGGGGGGGATCCCGTCGTGCTTGGGGACTGGGTGTCGATCCGCTCGTTCACGGGGACTGGGGGGGATCCCCTCATGCTCGGCGACTGGGGGATCCCCTCATGATCAGGGACTGGGTGGAATCCACACATGCTCGGGGACTGGGGGAAATCCCCTCGTGCACGGGGGTTGGGGGGATCCCCTCGTGCTCGGAAACAGGGGGATCCACTCGTGCTCGGGGACTGGGGGGGATCCCAGCATGCTCGCGGACTGGGACGGATCCCTTCATGCTCGGGGACTGGGGGGATCCCCTCGTGCTCAAGGACTGGGGCGGGGATCCACTCGTGCTCGGGGACTGGGTGGCGATCCCCTCGTGCTCGGGGACGGGGGTGGCGATCCCCTTGTGCTCGGGGACTGGGTGGCGATCCCCTTGTGCTCGGTGACTGGGTTGCGATCCCCTCGTGCTCGGGGACTGGGGGTGAACACCTTGTCCTCGGGGACTGGGGGGATCCCCTCGTGCTCGGGAATGGGGGGAACCCCTCGTGTTCGTGGATGTGGGGGCTCCCCTCGAGCTCCGGGACTGGGGGGGATCCCCTCGTGCTCAGGGGCTGGGGGGATCCTCTCGTGCTCGGGGGCTGGGGGCATCCCCTCGTGCTCGGGGGCTGGGGGCATCCCCTCGTGCTCGGGGGCTGGGGGCATCCCCTCGTGCTCGGGGGCTGGGGGCATCCCCTCGTGCTCGGGGGCTGGGGGCATCCCCTCGTGCTCGGGGGCTGGGGGCATCCCCATGTGCTCGTGGACTGGTGGTTCCCCTCATTCTCAGGTGCTGAGGGGGATCCCCTCATGCTCGCAGACTGGGGGGACCCCCTCGTGCTCAGTGACGGGCGGGGGAATCACCTCGTGCTCAGGGACTGAGGGGGGGTCCCCTCGTGCTCAGGGACTGGGGGGGGTCCCCTCGTGCTCAGGGACTGGGGGGTCCCCTCGTGCTCAGGGACTGGGGGGTCCCCTCGTGCTCAGGGACTGGGGGGGGCCCCCTCGTGCTCAGGGACTGGGGGGGGGGCCCCCTCGTGCTCAGGGACTGGGGGGGGGGGTCCCCTCGTGCTCAGGGACTGGGGGGGATCCCCTCATGCTCACAGACTGGGGGGGATCCCCATGTGCACGCAGACTGGGGGGCATCCCCGTGTGCTCGCACACTGGGGGGATCCCCGTGTGCTCTGGGACTGGGAGGGGATCCCCTTGTGCTCAGGGACTTGGGGGGTATCCCCTCGTGCTCAGGGACTGGGGGGGGATCCCCTCATGCTCAGGGATTGGGGGGGATCCCCTCGTGCTCAGGGACTGGGGGGGATCCCCTCATGCTCAGGGACTGGGGGCAATCCCCTCATGCTCGCAGACTAGGGGGGATCCCCGTGTGCTCGCAAACTTTGGGGGTTCCCCGTGTACTGTGGGATTGGGAGGGGATCCCCTCATGCTCTGGGACTGGGAGGGGATCCCCTCATGCTCAGGGACTTGGGGGGTATCCCCTTGTGCTCAGGGACTGGGGGGGATTCCCCTCGTGTTCAGGGACTGGGGGGGTCCCCTCGTGCTCAGGGACTGGGGGGGGGGGTCCCCTTGTGCTCAGGGACTGGGGGTGATCCCCTCGCGCTCAGGGACTGGGGGGAATCCCCTCGCGTTCAGGGACTGGGGGATCCGCTCGTGCTCTGGGTCTGGGGGGGATCCGCTCGTGCTCAGGGATTGGGGGGGATCCCCTCATGCTCGTGGACGGGGGGATCCCCTCGTGCTCGGGGACTGGGGCGGGGATCCCCTCATGCTCAGGGACTGGGGCGGGGATCCTCTCGTGCTCTGGGACTGGGGGCAATCCCCTCGTGCTCTGGGACTGGGGGCGATCCCCTCGTGCTCTGGGACCGGGGGGATCCATTCGTGCTCGGGGCCTGGGGAGATCCCCTCGTGCTTGGGAATTGGGGGGTTCCCCTCATGCTCAGTGACTGGGGTGAATCCACTCGTAATCGGGGATGGGCATTCCCCTCGTGCTCGGGAACAGGGGGGATCCCCTAGTGCTCGGGGCATGGGGGGGGATCGCCTCGTGCTCGGTGACGGGGGTATTCCCTTGTGCTCGGGGAAAGGAGGATCCCCTTGAGCACCGGAACGTGGGGGATCCCCTCGTGATCGGGGATGGGGGGATCCCTTCGTGATTGGGGAACCCTCGTGATCGGGGATGTGGGCATCCCCTTGTGATCGGGGATGGGGGGATCCCCTCGTGCTCGGGGATGGGGGGATCCCCTTGGGCCACGCGGACGGGGGGTCCCCTCGTACTCAGGAACTGGGGGATCCCCTCGTGCTCGGAGATGGAGGGATCCCCTCATGCTCAGGAACTTGGTTGGTATCCCCTCGTGCTCAGGGCCTGGGTAGCAACCCCTCGTGCTCGGGGATGGGGGGGATCCCCAGGTGCTCGGGGACTGGGTGACGATCCCCTTGTGCTTGGGGACTGGGGGTGTCCCCAGGTGCTCGGGGACTGGGGGGTATCCCATCATGCTCAGGGACTGGGGGGCAATCCCCTCATTCTCGCAGACTAGGGGGGAACCCCGTGTGCTCGCAAACTTTGGGGGGATCCCCGTGTACTGTGGGATTGGGAGGGGATCCCCTCATGCTCTGGGACTGGGAGGGGATCCCCTCATGCTCAGGGACTTGGGGGGTATCCCCTTGTGCTCAGGGACTGGGGGGGATTCCCCTCGTGTTCAGGGACTGGGGGGGTCCCCTCGTGCTCAGGGACTGGGGGGGGGGGGGTCCCCTTGTGCTCAGGGACTGGGGGTGATCCCCTCGCGCTCAGGGACTGGGGGTGATCCCCTCGCGCTCAGGGACTGGGGGGAATCCCCTCGCGTTCAGGGACTGGGGGATCCGCTCGTGCTCTGGGTCTAGGGGGGATCCGCTCGTGCTCAGGGATTGGGGGGGATCCCCTCATGCTTCGGGGACTGGGGCGGGGATCCCCTCCTGCTCGAGGACTGGGGCGGGGCTCCCCTCGTACTCGGGGACTAGGGGGGATCCCCTCGTGCTCGGGGACTGGGGGGGTCCCCTCGTGCTCGGGGACAAGGGGGGGTCCCCACGTGCTCGGGGACTGGGGGGGTCCCCTCGTGCTCGAGGACTGGGGGGGTCCCCTCGTGCTCTGGGACTGGGGGGTCCCCTCGTGCTCAGGGACTGGGGGGGGATCCCATCGTGCTCAGGGAATGGGTGGGGGGGAGATCCCCTCATGCTCGCAGACTGGGGGGGATCCCCGTGTGCACGCAGACTGGGGGTGATCCCCATGTGCTCTGGGACTGGGAGGGGATCCCCTCGTGCTCAGGGACTTGGGGGGTATCCCCTCGTGCTCAGGGACTGGGGGGGATCCCCTCGTGCTCAGGGACTGGGGGGGATCCCCTCGTGCTCAGGGACTGGGGGGGATCCCCTCGTGCTCAGGGACAGGGGGGGGATCCCCTCGTGCTCAGGGACTGGGGGGGATCCCCTCGTGCTCAGGGACTGGGGGGGATCCCCTCATGCTCGGGGACTTGGGTGGAGATCCCCTCGTGCTCGGGGACTGGGGTGGGAATCACCTCGTGCTCTGGGACTGGGGGGGATCCCCTCGTACTCAGGGATGGGCATTCCCCTCGTGCTCGGGGGCTGGGAGGATCCCCTCGTGCTCGGGGACTGGGGGGATCCCCTCGTGCTCGGGGACTGGGGGATCCCCTCGTGCTCGGGGACTGGGGGATCCCCTCGTGCTCGGGGACTGGGGGGATCCCCTCGTGCTCGGGGACTGGGGGGATCCCCTCGTGCTCGGGGACTGGGGGGATCCCCTCGTGCTCGGGGACTGGGGGGATCCCCTCGTGCTCGGGGACTGGGGGGATCCCCTCGTGCTCGGGGACTGGGGGATACCCATGTGCTCGTGGACTGGGGGTTCCCCTCATTCTCAGGGGCTGGGGGGATCCCCTTATGCTCGCGGATTGGGGCGGGGAACCCCTCCTGCTCGGGGACTGGGGTGGGGATCCCCTCATACTCGGGGAGTAGGGGGGATCCCCTCGTGCTCAGGGACTGGGGGGGTCCCCTCGTGCTCAGGGACTGGGGGGGTCCCCTCGTGCTCAGGGACTGGGGGGGTCCCCTCGTGCTCAGGGACTGGGGGGGTCCCCTCGTGCTCAGGGACTGGGGGGGTCCCCTCGTGCTCAGGGAGTGGGGGTTCCCCTCGTGCTCAGGGACTGGGGGGGTCCCCTCGTGCTCAGGGACTGGGGGGGATCCGCTCATGCTCAGGGACAGGGGGGATCTCCTCATGCTCGGGGACTGGGGCGGGGTTCCCCTCCTGCTCGGGGACTGGGGCGGGGATCCCCTCGTACTCGGGGACTAGGGGGGGTCCCCTCGTGCTCGGGGACTGGGGGGGTCCCCTCGTGCTCGGGGACTGGGGGGGTCCCCTCGTGCTCTGGGACTGGGGGGGGTCCCCTCGTGCTCAGGGACTGGGGGGGATCCCCTCGTGCTCAGGGACTGGGGGGATCCCCTCGTGCTCAGGGACTGGGGGGATCCCCTCATGCTCGTGGACGGGGGCATCCCCTCCTGCTCGGGGACTTGGGTGGGGATCCACTCATGTTCGGGAACAGGGGGGATCCCCTCGTGCTCGGGGACTGGGGGGGTCCCCTCGTGCTCGGGGACTGGGTGGCGATCCCCTCGTGCTCGGGGACTGGGTGGCGATCCTCTCGTGCTCGGGGACTGGGTGGCGATCCCCTCGTGCTCGGGGACTGGGTGGCGATCACCTCGTGCTCGGGAATGGGGGGATCCCCTCGTGTTCGTGGACGTGGGGGATCCCCTCGAGCTCCAGGACTGGGGAGAAACCACTCGTGCTCGGGGGCAGGGGGCATCCCCTCGTTCTCGGGGGCTGGGGGCATCCCCTCGTGCTCGGGGGCTGGGGGGATCCCCTCGTGCTCGGGGGCTGGGGGGATCCCCTCGTGCTCGGGGGCTGGGGGGATCCCCTCGTGCTCGGGGGCTGGGGGGATCCCCTCGTGCTCGGGGGCTGGGGGGATCCCCTCGTGCTCGGGGGCTGGGGGGATCCCCTCGTGCTCGGGGGCTGGGGGGATCCCCTCGTGCTCGGGGGCTGGGGGGATCCCCTCGTGCTCGGGGGCTGGGGGGATCCCCTCGTGCTCGTGGACTGGGGGTTCCCCTCATTCTCTGGAGCTGGGGGGGATCCCCTCATGCTCGCGGACTGGGGGGACCCCCTCGTGCTCGGGGGCTGGGGGGATCCCCTCGTGCTCGGGGGCTGGGGGGATCCTCTCGTGCTCGGGGACTGGGGGGATACCCATGTGCTCGTGGACTGGGGGATCCCCTCATTCTCTGGGGCTGGGGGGGGGATCCCCTCATGCTGCGGACTGGGGGGACCCCCTCGCGCTCAGTGACTGGTGGGGGGGAAATCACCTCATGCTCAGGGACTGAGGGGGGGGGATCCCATCATGCTCAGGGACTGGGGGGGGATCCCCTCATGCTCGCAGACTGGGGGGGATCCCCGTGTGCACGCAGACTGGGGAGGATCCCCGTGTGCTCTGGGACTGGGAGGGGATCCCCTCATGCTCAGGGACTTGGGGGGTATCTCCTCGTGCTCAGGGACTGGGGAGGATCCCCTCGTGCTCAGGGACTGGGGGGGGGATCCCCTCGTGCTCGGGAACTGGGGGGATCCCCATGTGCTTGTGGACTGGGGGTTCCCCTTATTCTCAGGGGCTGGGGGGGATCCCCTCATGCTCGCGGACTGGGGGACCCCCTCGCGCTCCGTGACTGGGGGGGGGGAATCATCTCGTGCTCAGGAACTGAGGGGGCGCCCCTCGTGCTCAGGGACTGGGGGCAAGGGATCCCATCATGCTCAGGGACAGGGGGGCAATCCCCTCATGCTCGCAGACTGGGGGGGATCCACGTGTGCAGGCAGACTGGGGGGAATCACCGTGTCCTCACACACTGGGGGGGATCCCCGTGTGCTCTGGGACGGGTAGGGGATCCCCTCGTGCTCAGGGACTTGAGGGGTATCCCCTCGTGCTCAGGGACTTGGGGGGTATCCCCTCGTGCTCAGGGACTTGGGGGGTATCCCCTCGTGCTCAGGGACTTGGGGGGTATCCCCTCGTGCTCAGGGACTAGGGGGGGATCCCCTCGTGCTCAGGGACTGGGGGGGGGATCCCCTCGTGCTCAAGGACTGGGGGGGGGATCCCCTCGTGCTCAGGGACTGGGGAGGCGATCCCCTCGTGCTCAGGGACTGGGGGGGGGATCTCCTCGTGCTCAGGGACTGGGGCCGGGTCCCCTCGTGCTCAGGGTCTGGGGGGAGTCCCCTCATGCTCAGGGACTGGGGGGGGTCCCCTCGTGCTCAGGGACTGGGGGGGATCCCCTCGTGCTCAGGGACTGGGGGGTATCCCCTCATGCTCAGGGACTGGGGGGGTCCCCTCGTGCTCAGGGACTGGGGGGGATCCCCTCGTGCTCAGGGACTGGGGGGGATCCCCTCGTGCTCAGGGACTGGGGGGGATCCCCTCGTGCTCAGGGACTGGGGGGATTCCCTTGTGCTCTGGGACTGGGGGGATCCGCTCGTGCTCTGGGTCTAGGGTGGCTCCGCTCGTGCTCAGGGACTGGGGGGGATCCCCTCATGCTCGGGGACTGGGGCGGGGATCCCCTCATGCTCGGGGACTGGGGCGGGGATCCCCTCGTGCTCGGGGAATGGGGGGATACCCTCGTGCTTGGGGACTGGGGGGGATCCCCTCGTGCACCGGGACTGGGGGGGATCCCCTTGTGCACCGGGACTGGGGGGGATCCCCTCGTGCTCTGGGACTGGGGGCGATCCCCTCGTGCTCTGGGACTGGGGGCGATCCCCTCGTGCTCTGGGACTGGGGGCGATCCCCTCGTGCTCAGGGACTGGGGGGATCTATTCGTGCTCGAGGCCTGGGGAGATCCCCTCGTGCTTGGGAATTGGGGGGATGCCTTCATGCTCAGGGACTGGGGTGGATCCCCTCGTACTTAGGGATGGGCATTCCCCTCGTGCTCGGGAACAGAGGTATCCCCTCGTGCTCGGGGACTGGGGGGATCACCTCATGCTTGGGGACGGGGGGATCCCCTTGAGCACGGGAATGTGGGGGATCCCCTCGTGATCGGGGATGGGGGATCCCCTCGTGATTGGGGATCCCCTCATGATCGGGGAAATGGGATCCCCTCGTGATCGGGGATGGGGGGGATCACCTCGTGATCGGGGATGGGGGGATCCCCTCGTGATCGGGGCTGGGGGATCCCCTCATGATCGGGGATGGGGGGATCTCCTCGTGATCGGGGATGGGGGGATCCCCTCGTGATCGGGGATGGGGGGATCCCCTTGTGCTCGGGAACGGGGGATCCCCTTGGGCCCCACGGACGGGGTGTCCCCTCGTGCTCATGAACTGTGGGATCCCCTCGTGCTCGGAGATGGAGGGATCCCCTCATGCTCAGGAACTTGGTTGGTATCCCCTCGTGCTCAGGGCCTGGGGAGCAACCCCTTGTGCTCGGGGATGGGTGGGATCCCCAGGTGCTCGGGGACTGGGTGACGATCCCCTTGTGCTCGGGGACTGGGGGTGTCCCCAGGTGCTCAGGGACTGGGGGGATCCCGTCGTGCTCGGGGGCTGGGGGATCCCCTCGTGTTCGTGTACTGGGTGTCGATCTCCTCGTGCACGGGGACTGGGGGGGATCTCCTCGTGCTCGGGGACTGGGGGATCCCCTTATGCACGGGGACTGGGAGGGATCCTCTCATGCTTGTGGATGGGGGGATCCCCTCATGCTCGGGGTCTGGGGCGGGTATACCCTCATGCTCGGCGACAGGGGGGATCGCCTCGTGCTCAGGGACTGGGGGGGATCCCCTCGTGCTCAGGGACTGGGGGGATACCCTCGTGCTCAGGGACTGGGGGGATCCCCTCATGCTCTGGGTCTGGGGGGGATCCGCTCGTGCTCAGGGACTGGGGGATCCCATCATGCTTGCGGACGGGGGGATCCCCTCATGCTCGGGGACTGGGGCAGGGATCCCATCTTGCGCGGGGACAGGGGGGAACCACTCATGCTCGGGGACTGGGGGGATCCCAGCATGCTCGCGGACTGGGAGGGATCCCTTCATGCTCGGGGACTGGGGGGATCCCCTTGTGCTCAAGGACGGGGGGATCCCCTCATGCTCAGGGACTGGGTGGCGATCCCGGCGTGCTCGGGGACTGGCTGACGATCCCCTCGTGCTCGGGGCCTGGGGGTGATCCCCTCGAGCTCGGGGACTGGGGGGATCCCCTCATGCTCAGGAATGGGTGGAACCCCTCGTGTTCCTGGACGTGGGGGATCCCTTCGAGCTCCGGGACTGGGGGGATCCACTCGTGCTCGGGTGCTGGGGGGGAACCCCTCGTGCTCGGGGGCTGGGGGCATCCCCTCGTGCTCGGGGGCTGGGGGGATCCCCTCGTGCTCGGGGGTTGGGGGGATCCCCTCGTGCTCGGGGGTTGGGGGGATCCTCTAGTGCTTGGGGACTGGGGGGATCCCCATGTGCTCGTGGACTGGGGGTTCCCCTCATTCTCAGGGGCTGGGTGGGATCCCCTCATGCTCGGGGGCTGGGGGGTCCCCTCGTGCTCAGGGACTGGGGGGGCTCCCATCGTGCTCAGGGACTGGGGGGATCCCCTCGTGCTCAGGGACTGGGGATCCCCTCGTGCTCAGGGACTGGGGCGGGGATCCCCTCGTGCTCAGGGACTGGGGGGCAGATCCCCTCATGCTCGCAGACTGGGGGGATCCCTGTGTGCATGCAGACTGGGGTGGTCCCCATGTGCTCGCACACTGGGGGGGAGCCCCGTGTGCTCTGGGACTGGGAGGTATCCCCTCGTGCTCAGGGACTTGGGGGGTATCCCCTCGTGCTCAGGGACTGTGGGGGATCCCCTCGTGCTCAGGGACTGGGGGGGATCCCCTCATGCTCGGGGACTGGGGCGGGGATCCCCTCGTGCTCGGGGACTGGAGGGGATCCCCTCGTGCTCGGGGACTGGAGGGGATCCCCTCGTGCTCGGGGACTGGAGGGGATCCCCTCGTGCTCGGGGACTGGGGGGGATCCCCTCGTGCTCAGAGACTGGGGGGGGGGTTCTCCTCGTGCTCAGGGACTGGGGCCGGGTCCCCTCGTGCTCAGGGTCTGGGGGGAGTCCCCTCATGCTCAGGGACTGGGGGGGATCCCCTCGTGCTCAGGGACTGGGGGGGATCCCCTCGTGCTCAGGGACTGGGGGGATTCCCTTGTGCTCTGGGACTGGGGGGATCCGCTTGTGCTCTGGGACTGGGGGGATCCGCTTGTGCTCTGGGTCTGGGGTGGTTCCGCTCGTGCTCAGGGACTGGGGGGGATCCCCTCATGCTCGGGGACTGGGGGGATACCCTCGTGCTTGGGGACTGGGGGGGGATCCCCTCGTGCACCGGGACTGGGGGGGATCCCCTCGTGCTCTGGGACTGGGGGCGATCCCCTCGTGCTCTGGGACTGGGGGCGATCCCCTCGTGCTCAGGGACTGGTGGGATCTATTCGTGCTCGAGGCCTGGGGAGATCCCCTCGTGCTTGGGAATTGGGGGGATGCCTTCATGCTCTGGGACTGGGGTGGATCCCCTCGTACTTAGGGATGGGCATTCCCCTCGTGCTCGGGAACAGAGGTATCCCCTCGTTCTCGGGGACTGGGGGGATCACCTCATGCTTGGGGACGGGGGGATCCCCTTGAGCACGGGAATGTGGGGGATCCCCTCGTGATCGGGGATGGGGGGATCACCTCGTGATCGGGGATCCCCTCGTGATCGGGGCTCGGGGATCCCCTCGTGATCGGGGCTGGGGGGATCACCTCGTGATCGGGGATGGGGGGATCCCCTCGTGATCGGGGCCGGGGGATCCCCTCGTGATCGGGGCTGGGGGGATCCCCTCGTGATCGGGGATGGGGGGATTCCCTCGTGATCGGGGATGGGGGGATCCCCTTGTGCTCGGGAACGGGGGATCCCCTTGGGCCCCACGGACGGGGTGTCCCCTCGTGCTCATGAACTGTGGGATCCCCTCGTGCTCGGAGATGGAGGGATCCCCTCATGCTCAGGAACTTGGTGGGTATCCGCTCGTGCTCAGGGCCTGGGGAGCAACCCCTTGTGCTCGGGGATGGGTGGGATCCCCAGGTGCTCGGGGACTGGGTGACGATCCCCTTGTGCTCGGGGACAGGGGGTGTCCCCAGGTGCTCAGGGACTGAGGGAATCCCGTCGTGCTCGGGGGCTGGGGGATCCCCTCGTGTTCGGGTACTGGGTGTCGATCCCCTCATGCACGGGGACTGGGGGAGATCTCCTCGTGCTCAGGGACTGGGGGATCCCCTTATGCACGGGGACTGGGGGGGATCCTCTCATGCTTGTGGATGGGGGGATCCCCTCATGCTCGGGGTCTGGGGCGGGTATACCCTCATGCTCGGCGACAGGGGGGATCGCCTCGTGCTCAGGGACTGGGGGGGATCCCCTCGTGCTCAGGGACTGGGGGGATACCCTCGTGCTCAGGGACTGGGGGGATCCCCTCATGCTCTGGGTCTGGGGGGGGATCTGCTCGTGCTCAGGGACTGGGGGATCCCATCATGCTTGCGGACGGGGGGATCCCCTCATGCTCGGGGACTGGGGCAGGGATCCCATCTTGCGCGGGGACAGGGGGGAACCACTCATGCTCGGGGACTGGGGGGATCCCAGCATGCTCGCGGACTGGGAGGGATCCCAGCATGCTCGGGGACTGGGGGGATCCCCTCGTGCTCAAGGACGGGGGGATCCCCTCATGCTCAGGGACTGGGTGGCGATCCCGGCGTGCTCGGGGACTGGCTGACGATCCCCTCGTGCTCGGGGTCTGGGGGTGATCCCCTCGAGCTCGGGGACTGGGGGGATCCCCTCATGCTCGGGAATGGGCAGAACCCCTCGTGTTCCTGGACGTGGGGGATCCCTTCGAGCTCCGGGACTGGGGGGATCCACTCGTGCTCGGGGGCTGGGGGGGAACCCCTCATGCTCGGGGGCTGGGGGCATCCCCTCGTGCTCGGGGGCTGGGGGGATCCCCTCGTGCTCGGGGACTGGGGGGATACCCATGTGCTCGTGGACTGGGGGTTCCCCTCATTCTCTGGAGCTGGGGGGGATCCCCTCGTGCTCGCGGACTGGGGGGACCCCCTCGTGCTCGGGGGCTGGGGGGATCCCCTCGTGCTCGGGGGCTGGGGGATCCCCTCGTGCTCGGGGACTGGGGGGATACCCATGTGCTCGTGGACTGGGGGATCCCCTCATTCTCTGGGGCTGGGGGGGGAACCCCTCATGCTCGCGGACTGGGGGGACCCCCTCGCGCTCAGTGACTGGTGGGGGGGGAAATCACCTCATGCTCAGGGACTGAATGGGGGGATCCCATCATGCTCAGGGACTGGGGGTGGATCCCCTCATGCTCGCAGACTGGGGGGATCCCTGTGTGCATGCAGACTGGGGTGGTCCCCATGTGCTCGCACACTGGGTGGGAGCCCCGTGTGCTCTGGGACTGGGAGGGGATCCCCTCGTGCTCAGGGACTTGGGGGGTATCCCCTCGTGCTCAGGGACTGTGGGGGATCCCCTCGTGCTCAGGGACTGGGGGGGATCCCCTCGTGCTCAGGGACTGGGGGGGGATCCCCTCGTGCTCGGGGACTGGGGCGGGGATCCCCTCGTGCTCGGGGACTGGAGGGGATCCCCTCGTGCTCGGGGACTGGGGGGGAACCCCTCGTGCTCGGGGGCTGGGGGCATCCCCTCGTGCTCGGGGGCTGGGGGGATCCCCTCGTGCTCGGGGGCTGGGGGATCCCCTCGTGCTCAGGGACTGGGGGGGGATCCCCTCGTGCTCAGGGACTGGGGAGGGATCCCCTCGTGCTCAGGGACTGGGGGGGGGTTCTCCTCGTGCTCAGGGACTGGGGCCGGGTCCCCTCGTGCTCAGGGTCTGGGGGGAGTCCCTCGTGCTCAGGGACTGGGGGGGTCCCCTCGTGCTCAGGGACTGGGGGGGATCCCCTCGTGCTCAGGGACTGGGGGGATTCCCTTGTGCTCTGGGACTGGGGGGATCCGCTTGTGCTCTGGGTCTGGGGTGGTTCCGCTCGTGCTCAGGGACTGGGGGGGATCCCCTCATGCTCGGGGACTGGGGCGGGGAACCCCTCGTGCTCGGGGACTGGGGGGATACCCTCGTGCTTGGGGACTGGGGGGGGATCCCCTCGTGCACCGGGACGGGGGGGGATCCCCTCGTGCTCTGGGACTGGGGGCGATCCCCTCGTGCTCTGGGACTGGGGGCGATCCCCTCGTGCTCAGGGACTGGGGGGATCTATTCGTGCTCGAGGCCTGGGGAGATCCCCTCGTGCTTGGGAATTGGGGGGATGCCTTCATGCTCTGGGACTGGGGTGGATCCCCTCGTACTTAGGGATGGGCATTCCCCTCGTGCTCGGGAACAGAGGTATCCCCTCGTGCTCGGGGACTGGGGGGATCACCTCATGCTTGGGGACGGGGGGATCCCCTTGAGCACGGGAATGTGGGGGATCCCCTCGTGATCGGGGATGGGGGGATCCCCTCTTGATTGGGGATCCCCTCGTGATCGGGGATGGGGGGATCATCTCGTGATCGGGGATGGGGGGATCACCTCGTGATCGGGGATCCCCTCGTGATCGGGGCTCGGGGATCCCCTCGTGATCGGGGCTGGGGGGATCCCCTCGTGATCAGGGATGGGGGATCCCCTCGTGATCGGGGATGGGGGGATCCCCTTGTGCTCGGGAACGGGGGATCCCCTTGGGCCCCACGGACGGGGTGTCCCCTCGTGCTCATGAACTGTGGGATCCTCTCGTGCTCGGAGATGGTGGGATCCCCTCATGCTCAGGAACTTGGTGGGTATCCCCTCGTGCTCAGGGCCTGGGGAGCAACCCCTTGTGCTCGGGGATGGGTGGGATCCTCAGGTGCTCGGGGACTGGGTGACGATCCCCTTGTGCTCGGGGACTGGGGGTGTCCCCAGGTGCTCAGGGACTGAGGGGATCCCGTCGTGCTCGGGGGCTGGGGGATCCCCTCGTGTTCGGGTACTGGGTGTCGATCCCCTCATGCACGGGGACTGGGGGAGATCTCCTCGTGCTCGGGGACTGGGGGATCCCCTTATGCACGGGGACTGGGGGGGATCCTCTCATGCTTGTGGATGGGGGGATCCCCTCATGCTCGGGGTCTGGGGTGGGTATACCCTCATGTTCGGCGACAGGGGGGATCGCCTCGTGCTCAGGGACTGGGGGGGATCCCCTCATGCTCAGGGACTGGGGGGATCCCCTCGTGCTCAGGGACTGGGGGGATCCCCTCAAGCTCTGGGTCTGGGGGGGATCCGCTCGTGCTCAGGGACTGGGGCAGGGATCCCATCTTGCGCGGGGACAGGGGGGAACCACTCATGCTCGGGACTGGGGGGATCCCAGCATGCTCGCGGACTGGGAGGGATCCCTTCATGCTCGGGGACTGGGGGGATCCCCTCGTGCTCAAGGACGGGGGGATCCCCTCATGCTCAGGGACTGGGTGGCGATCCCGGCGTGCTCGGGGACTGGCTGACGATCCCCTCGTGCTCGGGGTCTGGGGGTGATCCCCTCGAGCTCGGGGACTGGGGGGATCCCCTCATGCTCGGGAATGGGGGGAACCCCTCGTGTTCCTGGACGTGGGGGATCCCTTCGAGCTCCGGGACTGGGGGGATCCACTCGTGCTCGGGGGCTGGGGGGGAACCCCTCGTGCTCGGGGGCTGGGGGCATCCCCTCGTGCTCGGGGGCTGGGGGGATCCCCTCGTGCTCGGGGGCTGGGGGATCCCCTCGTGCTCGGGGGCTGGGGGGATCCCCTAGTGCTTGGGGACTGGGGGGATCCCCATGTGCTCGTGGACTGGGGGTTCCCCTCATTCTCAGGGGCTGGGTGGGATCCCCTCATGCTCGGGGGCTGGGGGGTCCCCTCGTGCTCAGGGACTGGGGGGGGCTCCCATCGTGCTCAGGGACTGGGGGGGATCCCCTCGTGCTCTGGGACTGGGGGCGATCCCCGTGTGCTCTGGGACTGGGGAGATCCATTCGTGCTCGGGGCCTGGGGAGATCCCCTCGTGCTTGGGAATTGGCGGGATCCTCTCATGCTCAGGGACTGGGGAGGATCCCCTCGTACTTGGGGATGGGCATTCCCCTCGTGCTCGGAAACAGTGGGGGATCCCCTTGTGCTCGGGGACTGGGGGGGATCCCCTCGTGCTCTGAGACTGGGAGGATCCCCTCGTGCTCGGGGATGGGGAGATCCCCTCGTGCTCGAGGATGGGGGATCCCCTCGTGCTCGGGGATGGGGGATCCCCTCGTGCTCGGGGATGGGGGGATCCCCTCGTGCTCGGGGATGGGGGGATCCCCTCGTGCTTGGGGATGGGGGGATCCCCTCGTGCTCGGGGATAGGGGGATCCCCTTGAGCCCCGTGGACGGGCGTTCCCCTCGTGCTCAGGAACTGGGGGATCTATTCGTGCTCGGAGATGGAGGGATCCCCTCATGCACAGGAATTTGGTGGGTATCCCCTCGTGCTCAGGGCCTGGGGAGCAACCCCTCGTGCTCGGGGATGGGGGGGATCCCCAGGTGCTCGGGGACTGGGTGACGATCCCCTTGTGCTCGGGGACTGGGGGGGATCCCATCATGCTCAGGGATGGGGGCAATCCCCTCATGCTCGCAGACTTGGGGGGATACCCGTGTGCAGGCAGACTGGGGGGGATCCCCGTGTGCTCTGGAACTGGGAGAGGATCCCCTTGTGCTCAGGGACTTGGGGGGTAGCCCATCGTGCTCAGGGACTGGGGGGGATCCCCTCGTGCTCAGGGAGTGGGGGGGAATCCCCTCATGCTCGTGGACGGGGGGGGATCCCCTCATGCTCGGGTACTTGGGCAGGGATCCCCTCGTGCCCTGGGACTGGGGGGGATTCCCTCATGCTCTGGGACTGGGGGCGATCCCCTCGTGCTCTGGGACTCTGGGCGATCCCCTCGTGCTCAGGGACTGGGGGATCCATTCGTGCTCGGAGCTTGGGGAGATCCCCTCGTGCTTGGGAATTGCGGGGATCCCTTCATGCTCAGGGACTGGGGTGGATCCCCTCGTACTTGGGGATGGGCATTCCCCTCGTGCTCGGGAACGGGGGATCCCCTCGTGCTCGGGGACTGGGGGGGATCGCCTCGTGCTTGGGGATGCGGGGATTCCCTTGTGCTCGGGGACGGGGGGATCCCCTTGAGCACGGGGATGTGGGCATCCCCGTGTGATCGGGGATGGGGGGATCCCCTCGTGATTGGGCACCCCTCATGATCGGGGATGTGGGGATCCCCTCGTGATCAGGGATGGGGGGATCCCCTCGTGTTTGGGGATGGGGGGATCCCCTCGTGATCGGGGATGGGGGGATCCCCTCGTGATCGGGGATGAGGGGATCCCCTCGTGATCGGGGATGAGGGGATCCCCTCGTGATCGGGGATGAGGGGATCCCCTCGTGCTTGGGGATGGGGGGATCCCCTCATGCTCGGGGATGGGGGGATCCCCTTGGGCCCCGCGGACGGGGGGTCCCCTCGTGCTCGGAGATGGAGGGATCCCCTCATGCTCAGGAACTTGGGGAGTATTCCCAGGTGCTCGGGGACTGTGTGACGATCCCCTTGTG
The DNA here is from genome assembly GCA_026770705.1 of Isurus oxyrinchus. Classification (NCBI taxonomy): domain Eukaryota; kingdom Metazoa; phylum Chordata; class Chondrichthyes; order Lamniformes; family Lamnidae; genus Isurus; species Isurus oxyrinchus. Next base: position 84,323,884 of record JANJGN010000017.1, read on the forward strand.
CTCGGGAACTGGGGGTATCCCCAGGTGCTCGGGGACTGGGGGGGATCCCGTCGTGCTCAGGGGCTGGGGGATCCCCTCGTGCTTGGGTACTGGGTGCAACCCCTCGTGCTCGGGGACTGGTGGGATCCCCACGTGCTCGGGAACTGGGGGGATACCCATGTGCTCGTGGACTGGGGGTTCCCCTCATTCTCAGGGGCCGGGGGGGATCCCCTCATGCTCGCGGACTGGGGCGACCCCCTCGCGCTCCGTGACTGGGGGGAGGGAATCACCTCGTGCTCAGGGACTGAGGGGGGAATCTCCTCGTGCTCAGGGACTGAGGAGGGGATCCCAACGTGCTCAGGGACTGGGTGGGGATCCCCCCATGCTCGCAAACTGGGGGGGATCCCCGTGTGCTCGCACACTGGGTGGGATCCCCGTGTGCTCGCACACTGGGGGGGATCCCCGTGTGCTCGCACACTGGGGGGGATCCCCGTGTGCTCTGGGACTGGGAGGGGTTCCCCTCGTGCTCAGGGACTTGGGGGGCATCCCCTCGTGCTCAGGGACTGGGGGGGATCCCCTCCTGCTCAGGGATTGGGGGCGGGTCCCTCATGCTCAGGGACTGGGTGGGGGTCCCCTCGTGCTCAGGGACTTGGGGGGGGGGGGGGTCCCACCGTGCTCAGGGTCTGGGCGGGATCCCCTCGAGCTCAGGGACTGGGGGGGATCCATCGTGCTCTGGGTCTGGGGGGGAATCCCATCGTGCTATGGGACTGGGGGGCGGATCCCCTCATGCTCACAGACTGGGGGGATCCCTGTGTGCACGCAGACTGGGGGGGATCTCCGTGTGCTCGCACACTGGGTGGGATCCCCGTGTGCTCTGGGACTGGGAGGGGATCCCCTCGTGCTCAGGGACTTGGGGGTATCCCCTCGTGCTGAAGGACTGGGGGGATTCCCTCGTGCTCTGGGAATGGGGTGATTCCCTCGTGCTCTAGGACTGGGGGGATCTATTCATGCTCGGGGCCTGGGGAGATCCCCTCGTGCTTGGGAATTGGGGGGGATCCCCTCGTGCTCGGGGACTGGGGGTATCGCCTCATACTTGGGGATGGGGGGATTCCCTTGGGCTCGGGGACGGGGGATCCCCTTGAGCACGGGAACGTGGGGGATCCCCTTGAGCACGGGAACGTGGGGGATCCACTCGTGATCGGGGTTGGGGGCATCCCCTCGTGATCAGGGATGGGGGAATCCCCTCGTGATTGGGGATCCCCTCGTGATCGGGGATGTGGGGATCCCCTCGTGATCGGGGATGTGGGGATCCCCTCGTGATCGGGGATGTGGGGATCCCCTCGTGATCGGGGATGTGGGGATCCCCTCGTGATCGGGGATGTGGGGATCCCCTCGTGATCGGGGATGGGGGATCCCCTCATGATCGGGGATGGGGGATCCCCTCGTGATCAGGGATGGGGGATCCCCTCGTGATCGGGGATAGGGGATACCCTCGTGATTGGGGATGGGGCAATCCCCTCGTGATCGGTGATGGTGACTGGGGGGGATCCCCTTGTGCTTGGGGACTGGGGGGGATCCCAGCGTGCTCGAGAACTGGTAGGGAACCCTTCATGCTCGGGGACTGGGGGGATCTGCTCGTGCTCTGGGTCTGGGGGGGATTCGCTCATGCTCAGGGACTGGGGGGGATCCCCTCATGCTTGCGGACGGGGGGGATCCCCTCATGCTCAGGGACTGGAGTGGGGAACCCTCGTGCTCGGGGACTGAGGGGGGATCCACTCGTGTTCGGGGACTGGGCGGGATCCCAGCATGCTCGCGGACTGGGTGGGATCCCTTCATGCTCGGGGACTGGGGGGATGTCCTCGTGCTCAGGGACGGGGACGGGGATCCGCTCATGCTCGGGGACTGGGTGGCGATCCCCTCGTGCTCGGGGACTGGCTGGCGATCCCCTCGTGCTCAGGGACTGGGTAGCGATCCCCTCGTGCTCGGGGACTGGGTGGCGATCCCCTCGTGCTCGGGGACTGGGTGGCGATCCCCTCGTGCTCGGGGACTGGGTGGCGATCCCCTCGTGCTCGGGGACTGGGTGGCGATCCCCTCGTGCTCGGGGACTGGGTGGCGATCCCCTCGTTCTCGGGGACTGGGTGGCGATCCCCTCGTGCTCGGGGACTGGGTGGCGATCCCCTCGTGCTCGGGGACTGGGTGTGATCCCCTCGTGCTCGGGGACTAGGGGGATCCCCTCGTGCTCGGGAATTAGGGGAACCCCTCGTGTTCGTGGACATGGGGGCTCCCCTCGAGCTCCGGGACTGGGGGGGATCCACTCATGCTCGGGGGCTGGGGGGGATCCACTCATGCTTGCGGACTGGGGGGACCCCCCCACGCTCAGTGACTGGGAGGGGGAATCACTTCGTGCTCAGGGACTGAGGGGGGGATCCCCTTGTGCTCAGGGTCTCGGGGGGATCCCATCGTTCTCAGGGAATGGGGGGGTCCCCTCATGCTCAGGGACAGGGGGGCGTCCCCTCGTGCTCAGGGACTGGGGGGGGTCCCCTCGTGCTCAGGGACTGGGGGGGGTCCCCTCGTGCTCAGGGACTGGGGGGGGTCCCCTCGTGCTCAGGGACTGGGGGGGGTCCCCTCGTGCTCAAGGACTGGGGGGGGTCCCCTCGTGCTCAGGGACTGGGGGGGTCCCCTCGTGCTCAGGGACTGGGGGGATCCCCTCGTGCTCAGGGACTGGGGGGATCCCCTCGTGCTCAGGGACTGGGTGGGTCCCCTCGTGCTCAGGGACTGGGGGATCCCTCATGCTCTGGGACTGGGGGATCCGCTCCAGCTCAGGGACTGGGGGGATCCGCTCCAGCTCAGGGACTGGGGGGGATCCCCTCATGCTTGCGGACGGGGGGATCCCCTCATGCTCGGGGACTGGGGCAGGGATTCCCTCATGCTCGGGGACTGGGGCGGGGATCCCCTCGTGCTCGGGGACTAGGGCAGGGATCCCTTCGTGCTCGGGGACTGGGGCAGGGATCCCTTCATGCTCGGGGACTGGGGGGGATCCCCTCGTGCTCTGGGACTGGGGGGGATCCCCTCGTGCTCCAGGACTGGGGGGGATCCCCTCGTGCTCCAGGACTGGGGGTTTCCCCTCGTGCTCAGGGACTGGGGTTTCCATTCGTGCTAGGGGCCTGGGGAGATCCCCTCGTGCTTGGGAATTGAGGGGATCCCCTCATGCTCAAGGACTGGGGTGGATCCCCTCGTACTCGGGGATGGGCGTTCCCCACGTGCTCGGGAACAGGGTGGATCCCCTCATGCTCGGGGACTTGTGCTTGGGGACGGGGGGATTCCCTTGTGCTCGGGAACGGGGGGATCCCCTTGAGCACGGGAATGTGGGGGATCACCTCGTGATCGGGGATAGGGGGATCCCCTTGTGATAGGGGATGGGGGGAACCCTTCCTGATCGGGGATGGGGGGATCCCCTTGTGCTCAGGGCCTGGGGAGCAACCCCTCGTGCTCGGGGACTGGGGGGGAATCCTGTCATGATCGGGAACTGGGGGGATCCCCTCATGATCAGGGACTGGGGGGATCCCCTCGTGCCTGGGAATTGGGGGGATCCCCTCATGCTCAGGGACTGGGGTGGACCCCTCCTACTCGGGCATGGGGGATCCCCTCGTGCTCAGGAACTGGGGGGGTTCCCCTCGTGCTCGGGGACTGGGGGATCCCCTCGTGCTCGGGGCGGGGGCATTCCCTCGTGCTCGGGGACCGGGGGATCCCCTTGAGCACGGGAACGTGGGGAATCCCCTCTTGATCAGGGATGGGGGGATCTCCTCGTGATCGGGGATGGGGGTATCCCCTCGTGATTGGGGATGGGGGGATACGCTCATGATCAGGGATGGGGGGATCCACTCGTGCTCAGGGAGGGGGGATCCCCTCGTGCTCGGGAAGGCGGGATCCCCTCGTGCTCAGGGATGGGGGGATCCCCTTGTGACCCACGGACGGGGTGTCCCCTTGTGCTCAGGAACTGGGGGGATCCCCTCGTGCTTGGGGGTGGAGGGATCCCCTCATGCTCAGGGGCTGGGGGGATCCCTGTGTGCTCGCGGACTGGGGGGATCCCCGTGTGCTCGCAGACTGAGGGGGATCCCTGTGTGCTCACAGACTGGGGGGGATTCCCCTCGTGCTCAGGGACTGGGGGGGATCCCCTCATGCTCTGGGAGTGGGGGGAATCCGCTCGTGCTCTGGGACTGGAGGGGATCCCCTTATGCACAGGGACTGGGGGGGGATACCCTCATGCTAGCGGACTGGGGGGGATCCCCTCATGCTCTGGGACTGGAGGGGGATCCCCTCATGCTCTGGGACTGGGAGGATCCCCTCATGTTCAGGGACTGGGGGGATCCCCTCGTGCTTGGGAATTGGGGGGATCCCCTCATGCTCAGGGACTGGTGTGGATCCCCTCCTACTCGGGGATGGGGGATCCCCTCGTGATCAGGGATGGGGGTATCCCCTCGTGATCGGGGATTCCCTTGAGCACGGGAACGTGGGGGATCCCCTCGTGATCAGGGATGGGGGGGATCTCCTCGTGATCGGGGATGGGGGGATCCCCTCGTGATCGTGGATGGGGGGATCCACTCGTGATCGGGGATGGGGGGATCCACTCGTGCTCAGGGAGGGGGGATCCCCTCGTGCTCGGGAAGGGGGGATCAACTTGTGCCCCGCGGATGGGGGGTCCCCTCGTGCTCAGGAACAGGGGGGAATCCCCTCATGCTCGGGGACTGGGGTGGATCCCGTTGTGCTCAGGGGCTGGGTGGATCCCTGTGTGCTCGCGGACTGGGGTGGATCCCCGTGTGCTTGCAGACTGGGGGATCCCTGTGTGCTCACAGACTGGGGGGGATCCCCTCGTGCTCAGGGACTGTGGGATCCCCTCGTGCTCAGGGACTGGAGGGGGATCCCCTCGTGCTCTGGGACTGGAGGGGGATCCCCTCATGCTCAGGGACTGGGAGGATCCCCTCGTGATCGGGGATGAGGGGATCCCCTCATGATCGGGGTGTAGGGGGATCCCCTCATGATTGGGGTGTAGGGGGATCCCCTCGTGATCGGGGATGGGGGATCCACTCGTGCTCGGGGACTGGGGGATCCCCTCGTGCTCGGGGCGGGGGCATTCCCTCGTGCTCGGGGACCGGGGGATCCCCTTGAGCACGGGAACGTGGGGAATCCCCTCTTGATCAGGGATGGGGGGATCTCCTCGTGATCGGGGATGGGGGTATCCCCTCGTGATTGGGGATGGGGGGATACGCTCATGATCAGGGATGGGGGGATCCACTCGTGCTCAGGGAGGGGGGATCCCCTCGTGCTCGGGAAGGCGGGATCCCCTCGTGCTCAGGGATGGGGGGATCCCCTTGTGACCCACGGACGGGGTGTCCCCTTGTGCTCAGGAACTGGGGGGATCCCCTCGTGCTTGGGGGTGGAGGGATCCCCTCATGCTCAGGGGCTGGGGGGATCCCTGTGTGCTCGCGGACTGGGGGGATCCCCGTGTGCTCGCAGACTGAGGGGGATCCCTGTGTGCTCACAGACTGGGGGGGATTCCCCTCGTGCTCAGGGACTGGGGGGGATCCCCTCATGCTCTGGGAGTGGGGGGAATCCGCTCGTGCTCTGGGACTGGAGGGGATCCCCTTATGCACAGGGACTGGGGGGGGATACCCTCATGCTAGTGGACTGGGGGGATCCCCTCATGCTCTGGGACTGGAGGGGGATCCCCTCATGCTCTGGGACTGGGAGGATCCCCTCATGTTCAGGGACTGGGGGGATCCCCTCGTGCTTGGGAATTGGGGGGATCCCCTCATGCTCAGGGACTGGTGTGGATCCCCTCCTACTCGGGGATGGGGGATCCCCTCGTGATCAGGGATGGGGGTATCCCCTCGTGATCGGGGATTCCCTTGAGCACGGGAACGTGGGGGATCCCCTCGTGATCAGGGATGGGGGGGATCTCCTCGTGATCGGGGATGGGGGGATCCCCTCGTGATCGTGGATGGGGGGATCCACTCGTGATCGGGGATGGGGGGATCCACTCGTGCTCAGGGAGGGGGGATCCCCTCGTGCTCGGGAAGGGGGGATCAACTTGTGCCCCGCGGATGGGGGGTCCCCTCGTGCTCAGGAACAGGGGGGAATCCCCTCATGCTCGGGGACTGGGGTGGATCCCGTTGTGCTCAGGGGCTGGGTGGATCCCTGTGTGCTCGCGGACTGGGGTGGATCCCCGTGTGCTTGCAGACTGGGGGATCCCTGTGTGCTCACAGACTGGGGGGGATCCCCTCGTGCTCAGGGACTGTGGGATCCCCTCGTGCTCAGGGACTGGAGGGGGATCCCCTCGTGCTCTGGGACTGGAGGGGGATCCCCTCATGCTCAGGGACTGGGAGGATCCCCTCGTGATCGGGGATGAGGGGATCCCCTCGTGATCGGGGTGTAGGGGGATCCCCTCATGATTGGGGTGTAGGGGGATCCCCTCGTGATCGGGGATGGGGGATCCACTCGTGATCGGGGATGGGGGGATCCACTCGTGCTCAGGGAGGGGGATCCCCTCGTGCTCGGGAAGGGGGGATCCCCTTGTGCCCCGCGGATGGGGGGTCCCCTCGTGCTCAGGAACTGGGGGGAATCCCCTCATGCTCGGGGACTGGGGTGGATCCCGTTGTGCTCAGGGGCTGGGTGGATCCCTGTGTGCTCGCGGACTGGGGTGGATCCCCGTGTGCTTGCAGACTGGGGGATCCCTGTGTGCTCACAGACTGGGGGGGATCCCCTCGTGCTCAGGGACTGTGGGATCCCCTCGTGCTCAGGGACTGGAGGGGGATCCCCTCGTGCTCTGGGACTGGAGGGGGATCCCCTCATGCTCAGGGACTGGGAGGATCCCCTCATGCTCGGGACTGGGGGGGGATCCCCTTGTGCTTGGGAATTGGGGGGATCCCCTCATGCTCAGGGACTGGGGTGGATCCCCTCGTGATCGGGGATGAGGGGATCCCCTCATGATCAGGGTGTAGGGGTATCCCCTCATGATTGGGGTGTAGGGGGATCCCCTCGTGATCGGGGATGGGCGGATTCCCTCGTGATCGGGGATGGGGGGATCCACTCGTGCTCAGGGAGGGGGGATCCCCTCATGCTCGGGAAGGGGGATCCCCTCGTGCTCAGGGATGGGGGATCCCCTTGTGCCCCGCGGATGGGGTGTCCCCTCGTGCTCAGGAACTGGGGGGAATCCCCTCATGCTCGGGGACTGGGGTGGATCCCGTTGTGCTCAGGGGCTGGGTGGATCCCTGTGTGCTCGCGGACCGGGGTGGATCCCCGTGTGCTCGCAGACTGGGGGATCCCTGTGTGCTCACAGACTGGGGGGGATCCCCTCGTGCTCAGGGACTGTGGGATCCCCTCGTGCTCAGGGACTGGGGGGCATCCCCTCATGCTCGGGGACTGGGGCGGGGATCCCCTCGTGCTCAGGGACTGGGGCGGGGATCCCCTCGTGCTCGGGGACTGGGGCGGGGATCCCCTCGTGCTCGGGGACTGGGGCGGGGATCCCCTCGTGCTCGGGGACTGGGGCGGGGATCCCCTCGTGCTCGGGGACTGGGCGGGGATCTCCTCGTGCTCGGGGACTGGGGCGGGGATCCCCTCGTGCTCGGGGACTGGGGCGGGGATCCCCTCGTGCTCGGGGACTGGGGCCAGGATCCCCTCGTGCTCGGGGACTGAGGGGGATCCCCGTGTGCTCGCAGACTGGGGGAGATCCCCGTGTGCTCGCGGACTGGTGGGGAATCCCCGTGTGCTCGCAGACTGGGGGGATCCCTGTGTGCTCGCAGACTGGGGGGATCCCTGTGTGCTCGCAGATGGGGGGATCCGCTCATGCTCTGGGACTGGAGGGTATCCCCTCATTCTCAGGGACTGGAGGGGGATCCCCTCGTGCTCTGGGACTGGAGGGGGATCCCCTCATGCTCAGGGACTGGGAGGATCCCCTCATGCTCCGGACTGGGGGGGGATCCCCTCGTGCTTGGGAATTGGGGGGATCCCCTCATGCTCAGGGACTGGGGTGGATCCCCTCGTGATCGGGGATGAGGGGATCCCCTCATGATCGGGGTGTAGGGGGATCCCCTCATGATTGGGGTGTAGGGGGATCCCCTCGTGATCGGGGATGGGCGGATTCCCTCGTGATCGGGGATGGGGGTATCCGCTTGTGATCGGGGATGGGGGATCCCCTCGTGATCGGGAATGGGGGATCCCTCGTGATCGGTGATGGGGGGATACCCTCGTGCTTGGGGATGGGGGGATCCCCCCGTGCTCGGGGATGGGGGGATCCCCTCGTGCTCGGGGATGGGGGGATCCCCTCGTGCTCAGGGACTGGGGGGATCCCCTCGTGCTCGGTGACTGGGGTGGATCCCCTCGTGCTTGGGGATGGGGGATCCCCTCGTGCTCGGGAACTGCGGGGGATACCCTCATGCTTGGGAACTGCGGGGGATACCCTCGTGTTCGGGAACTGCGGGGGGATCCCCTCGTGCTCGGGGACTCCGGGGGGGGGGGGGGGATCCTCTCGTCCTCGGGGACTGGGGGGGATATCCTTGTGCTCAGGGACTGGGGGTGGATCCCCTCGTGCTCAGGGATTGGGAGGTTCCCTATGTGCTCGGGAACGAGGGGTGGTCCCTTCATGCTTGGGAATGGGTGGGATCCCATCGTGCTCAGGGACAGTGGGATCCCTTCGTGCTTGGGAGCTGGGGGGATCCCCACATGCTCGCAGACGGGGGATTTTCCCTCGTACTCGGGAACTTGGGAGGTCACCCCCTTGTGCTTGGGAACTGGGGGGATCCGCTCATGCTTGTGGATGGGGGGGATTCCCTCGTGCTCAGGGACAGAGGGGGAGATCCCCTTGTGATCGGGGACAGAGGGGGGATCCCCTTGTGATCAGGGATGAGGGGATCCCCTCATGCTTGGGGACTGGGGGGCGATCCCCTCGTGCTTGGGGACTGGGGGGGGGATCCCCTCGTGCTCGGGGACTGGGGGGGGATCCCCTCCTGCTCGGGGACTGGGGGGGATCCCCTCCTGCTCGGGGACTGGGGGGGATCCCCTCCTGCTCGGGGACTGGGGGCGATCCCCTCATGCTCGGGGACTGGGGCGATCCCCTCGTGCTCGGTGACTGGGGGGATTCCCCGCGTGCTCGGTGACTGGGGGGATTCCCCTCGTGCTCGGGGATGGGGGATCCCCTCGTGCTCGGGAACAGGAGGGGATCCCCTCGTGCTCGGGGATCAGGGGTTCCCCTTGTGCTCCGGAACTGGGGGGGGATCCCCTCGTGCTCAAGGATGGGGGAGTTTCCCTCATGTTCAGGAACTTGGGGGGGATCCCCTCATGCTCAGGAATTGGGGGGGCATCCTCTTGTGTTCAGGAACTGTAGGGGATCCCCTCGTTCTCAGGAATGGGGGGGATCCCCTTGTGCTCAGGGACGGGGGGATCCCCTCGTGCTCGGGGACTGGTGGAAAGACCCCCTCGTGCTCGGGGATGGGGATGGATCCCCTTGTGCTCATGGACTGGGGAGATTCCCTCGTGCTCAGGGACAGGGGGGCATCTCCTCGCGCTCAGGGACTGGGGGAGGGATCTCATCACCCTCAGGGACTGGGGGGGATTCCCTTGCATTCAGAGATTTGGGAGGTTCCCTTGTGCTCAAGTATTGGGGTTGGGGTTGATTCCAATGCGATCAGGGCTAGCTATTTCCTTGCAATCAGGGGAGACCAGGGCAGGGAGAACCATAGATTTCTGCACTTGCTACCTCACAAGGAGATCAAAAAGGAAGATTTTTTTTTCATTAGCTTGGCCATTTCTCACCAGTCATCTCCAGCAGCGGACAGCACAAGTCTCCCCCAGCCTTGCCGCTCATCTAACTCCATGGACTGTGTCATCAGGTCACGGCTTTTATTTCTTAAGTAATCCCCTGGTTGTTTCCCAGCTGAGGTCAGCCCAGGAATCAAATCTGGGATTTTCTGGTGTGTATGACACATTGCCATACCCAATAGCACACCCAAAAGTTATTAAAAGTCTTTACCTATAATGAGGCCAACTTCACAGCGCTGGTCATCAAACCCACAGGTCATCATGGTGCCAACAGTGTCATTCACCACAGCCATGATATCCACGTCATAGTCCTTGGGAAGAAAGAAAACAACTCTCAGCCATCGATCCAATTCAGGAAAATAGTTAATTTATAGATAAATTACAACACACAGGGATCGATATTGTGTTGGCTGAAGCACATCAGTTGCCTGCCCCTGATTAATGGGTCTGAGGCATGCCTGTGCTCAGTGGAAAAATGGAATTCAATCCAGAAAAGTGTGAGGTAAGGCATTTGGGGAGGGCAAACAAAGCAAGGGAATACTCAAACGGGAAGTTATTAAGAGCGGTTGAGGAAGTGAGACACCTTGAGGTGCATGTTCACATGTCCTTGAAGGTAGCAGGGCAGGTGGACAAGTTGGTCAAGAAAGCAAATGGAATGTTTTCCTTTATTGGACGAGGTATTGAATACTAAAGCAAGGATGTAATGATGGAACTGTATTAAACGCTGGTTAGGCCACAGCTGGAAGTTTCTGTACAGTTCTGGTCACCACATCACAGGAAGGACATAATTGCTTTGGAGAGAGTGCAGAGGAGATTTACAAGAATGTTGCCAGGGCTTGGAAATTGCAGCTATGAGGAGAGATTGGATTGGCTGAGGTTGTTTTCCTTAGAACAGAGGCGGTTAAGGGATGACCTAATTGAGGTGTGCAAAATTATGAGGGGCCTGGATAGGGTAGACAGGAAAGACTAGTTTCCCGTAGCTGGGAGGTCAATTAGCAGGGGGCATAGATTTAAGGTGATTGGAGGAAGAATTAGAGGGGACATGAGGAAAAACCTTTCCACCTAGAGGGCATGTCTGTAATTCACTGCCTAAACTCGTGGTTGAGGCTGAAACGTTCACCTCATTTAAAAGGTACCTGGATCTGCATCTGAAGTGCTGCAACCCTGGCCACAGACCAGGTGCTGGAAAGCGGGATAAAAATGAGCGGCTAGTTTCTTTTTTCTCTTTTTTGGCCAGCACAGATTAGGCTGAATGGCCTCTTTCTGCACCGTAACTTTTCTATGGTTCTATGGTCTCTGGGACCCCTAGGCTGAATCTTTCAGATCCTGCACAAACATTGAGCACATGACTGAAATCTCCTCTGCACTCTCTCCAAAGCAATTATGTCCTTCCTGTGATGTGGTGACCAGAACTGTACACAAAATTCCAGCTGTGGCCTAACCAGCGTTTAATACAGTTCCATCATTACATCCTTGCTTTAGTATTCAATACCTCGTCCAATAAAGGAAAACATTCCATTTGCTTTCTTGATCTAAACGGGCTACAAGCAGTGCTCATGCAGTGCCCATTCATAATGAAGGCAGCCACTGAATTAAAACATGTTTCCTCACTGGCTGTGACATTGCCCAGGAGATCACCCAGCCCATCTAAACCAGTCTCCTTCATCTGCCCTCTCCCAATGGATCTTCCTAACTGTATGAAATCCCACCTCACCCTCTACAAATTCCCAGCATAGCATGAGGTTAATAGAGATTGGCTTCTGAGTTTGTGTGAACCAAAATATATAATTATGTTGGGCCTATGCCTCAGTCAGAAGGAGAATGTAGTCAGCAATTGATGGGGTTGCATGGCTGATTGTGGAGTCTGATAGTGGAGAAAAGCGTCCATTCACCCCTGACTTATATGGATCTCAGCCATAAGAACCAGCCCCAGCGCCCCAGGTTAGGGAGTAAAACTTGCCCAGTGTCCTGCTCTCAATCATATTCCAGCACCAATCGGAATGTACACCAGTGTGGATGCTGGTGAGGGCAAGTTCCAGCTTCACTGTGGTGCTTTCTGTGATAGGACAGTCCAGTGACCCTCATTGACTTGGCTGGCATATGAAGAATGTCCATCGAATAAATTACTGGAGGTTGCTGCCAGCTGCAAAACTGTACCCCAGGGTAGAGAAGAACTTAAAATTATCTCCTTAAACAGCATTAACACAATCCCCTGAAATTCATTCAGTGTGTTGAACACACAGCTGATCACTTTCTGATTTGCAAGTTTACTTTGTATTTCATTAAAACAATGTTAATTTATATCTGACAGATGCTTCTATGCTGTCAGGAGGTATGGCAGTCCCTTCATGGCCTCACCCATTCCTATCTCCATAACCTTCTCCAGCAAAACAACCCTTTGAATCTCTGTGCTTCTCCAATATTGGCATTTTGCACTTCCTGATTTATTTCAGTGCACTACTGGCAGCCGTCCCATCAGCTCCCTCAGCCCTGAGCTCTGGAATTCACTCCTCAAAGCTTTCCACCTTTCACTCTCATAAAAACAAGTAGAAGCAAGAATAGGCCATATTGCTAGTCGAGCCTTCTCTGCCATTTTATCTTGGCCCTCAGCTCCAGTTTCCAACCTGATTCCCAAATCCCGATTCCCCTCGAGTTCAAAAATCTATTGTTCTCAGTTTTGAATATACTCAACGACTGAGCATCCCCAGGCCTCTGCAGCAGAGAATTCCCAAGATTCAGAAATATCATCCATAAGGCACTCCTTAAAACCCACCTCTTTGTCTAAGTTTTTGGTCACCAGTCCTAATATGTGGCTCAGTGTAAAGTTTTGTTTGCTTAAGCTCCCATAGGGCTCTTTGTGATGCTTGACTATCTTAAAGGTGCCATATAAATGCAAGATGTCTCTTCCCAGATAGGAGATGTTTACATTTCTCCCAAAATGCACCCGCCAGATACTGTCAAATCAATAAGAGCCAGTCTAATGGTGATAGAATCGTAGAATAATACAACACAGATAAAGATCATTCATCCCCTCATATCTGTGCTGGCTCTTTGAAAGAATCACCCAAATAGTCCCATTCCCCTCCTCGTTCCCCACAGCTCTGTAGTTTTTTTATCCTTTTAAATATTTATCCAATTCTCTTTTCAAAGTTACAACTGAATAAACTTCCAACACCTTTCAAGCAGTACATTCCAGATCATCACAATTCAGCGTGTGAATGAATACCTCTTGTTCTCTTGTCAATCAGCTTAAATCTGATTTCTCTGGTTATCTACCTTTTGCCACTGAAAAATGGTTTCTCCTTATTTATTCTATCAAAACCATTCATGATTTTGTCTACCTCTATCAAATCTCTTCATACCCACCTCTCCTATAAGAACAACCCCAGCTTCTCCACTAACTGAAGTCCTTCAGCTCTGCAACCATTCTAGGAAATCGCCTCTGCATTCTCTCTAAAGCCTTGACATCTTTCCTAAATTTCACCAACCAGTGGGAAAAATGTAGAGGAACAAATTTACAAGGAAATTATAGAGAGGTGCAAGAATGATAGAGCAGTTATAATGGGGAACCTTAATTATCTGAATATAGACTGGGATAGTAGAAGTATAAAGGACAGAGAGTTGTAAGAGTTCCTAGAATGCGTTCGGGAGAATTTTCTACATCGGTATGTTTCCAGTCCAATGAGAAGGCAGGCACTGGTAGACCCACCTTGGAATGAAGTGGGCCAACTGGTTCAAGCGTCAGAAGGAGAATATTTAGAGAACAGTGATCATTGTATCATAAGGTTTAGGTTGGTTATGGAGAAGGACAAGGCACAATCCAGAGTAAGAGTAGTTAACTGGGGAAAAGACAATTTCAGTGGGGTTATAATGGATCTGACCAGATAAATAGGAATCAAAGGTTGCCAGGCAAAATTGCAATTGAACAATGGACTGCTTTTAACGAAGAGATAGTTTGGGCACAGTCAAAGTATATTCCATGCAGGGGAAATCTTTCTGGATGACAAAAGATAAAGGGATTAAGATGAAGAAAAAAAAATGTGCTTAGGACAGACATCAGGTGGATTATACAACCAAGGACCAGACTAATGTAGAATGTTCAGAGGGAATTGTAAAATAAATAAAAGAAGCAAAGAGAGTATGAAAAGAGACTGGCAGCCAACATAAAAGGGAATCCTAGCATCTTCCATAGGCATATAAGTAGTAAAAGGATGGTAAAAAACAGAGTGGGGTCTATTAGAGTGCAGAAAATGGATTTACGCTTGGAGGCAGGGGGCATGGGTGAGATATTAAATTAATACTTTGTATCAGTCTTTATCAAAGATCATTTCCCCAGATCATGGTGAAAGAGGAGATAGTTCAGACAGTTTAAGGGTTTAAAATTGATAAGGAGGTGGTACTGGATAGGCTGTCCGTACTTCATGTCGAAAAGGCACAACACCGGATGAGACGCATTCAAGGATACTGAGGGAAGTGAGAGTGGAAATTGTGGAGGCACTGGCCATAATTTTCCAGCCTTCCTTAGACTCAGGGGTGGTGCCAGAAGACTGGAGAATTGCAAATCTTACACCCTTGTTCAGAAAAGGGAGTAAGAATAAGTATAGCAACTACAGACCAGTCTCGGTAGTGGCTTCTAGAAATGATAATTCAGGACAAAATGAATAGTCACTTGGGCAAATGCAGGTTAATTAAGGAAAGCCAGCAGAGGTTTGTTAAGGGAAAATTGTGTTTAACTAACTTGCTGCATGAGGTAACCAAAAGTTTTAATGAGGGTAATGTTATTGCTGTGGCGTACATGGACTTTTGAAAGGCAATTGATAAAGTTCCATATAAAGTTAGAATAAAATAGAAATGGTGTAAAAGGGACTGTAGCAACATGGATACAAAATTGACTGAATGACAGGAAACAGAGAGTAATGTTTAATGGATGCTTTTTGGACTGGAGCAAGATTTATAGTGGAGTTCCCCAGGGATTGGTGTTAGGACCCCTGTTCTTCCTGATATTTATTAATGACATAGACCTTGTCATACAGGATGATACAAAACTTGGAAGTATTGTTAACTGAGAGGAGGATGCAGTAGAACTTCAAAAGGACATTGATAGCTTGTTGGAATGAGTGGGAAGTGGAAGACAAAATTTAATGCCGGCAAGTGTGAAGTGATTCATTTTGGTAGGAAGGATTAAAAAGAAACAATACGATTGGTACAATTCCAAAGGGGTGCAGGAGCTGAGGGACCTTGATGAACACGTGCATAAAACATTGGAGGTGAAAAGGCAGGTTGAAAGTATGGTTAATAAAGCTTTATTAATAGGGGCATAGAATACAAAAGCAAGGAAGTTATGTTAAAATTGTGTGGAATATTGGTTCGGCATCAACTAGAATATTGTATAGATGTGAAGGCATTAGAGAATGCATGGAAAAGATTCACGAGAATGTTTCCAGGAATGAAGAACTTCAGTTACATAGATAGATTGGAGAAACTTAGACTGTTTTCCTTGGAGAAGAGAAGGTTGAGAGGAGATTTGATAGAGGTGTTCAAAGCCATGAGGAACCTGGACAGAATAGATAACGAAAAACTGTTCCCTTTGGGTGGAAGGATCGAAAACATGAGGGTAAAGACTTAAGGTAATTGGCATAAGAAGCGATGGCGACATGAGGAAAAACCTTTTCATCTAGTGAGTAGTTAGGATCTGGAATGCCCTGTCTGAAAACGAGGCAGGGTCACTCAAGGCATTCCAGAAGGAAATGGATTAACTAAAAAGGAAGAATTTGCAGGACCACAAGGAGAAGCCATGGGAGTGATACTAGGTGAACTGCTTATTTGGAGATCCAGCACAGACAGGATGGGCTGAATAGCCTTCTTCTGTGCTGTAACAATTCTGTGATTCTGTGTGCTCCCACAATCAAAAAGCCTCTAGGGCGATAGTTGAAGAGTGGGCTGGGTTAAAATCCTGGAACTCCCTCCCTATCACCACTGTGGGTATATCTACATCAAATGGACTGCAGCGGTTCAAGAAGGCAGCTCACCACCACCTTCTCAAGGGCAACTAGGAATGGGCAATAAATGCTGGCTTAGCTAGCGAAGACCACATCCCTTGAATGAATTAATAAAGGGGCTAGGTACCAGAACATGACTGGTTTCCATGGAATTATATCTGACAAAGTTAATGCATGGGATTAGGATAATGAGCAGTTATATCATTCAATCAATATGTTGATCCTAAATTAGTGACATCAGCCCTGACATTATGTTTCTTGAAATTCTTGCCTCAGTGTCCATTTCAATGCAACAGTGTTGGAAATAGCAAATCAGAGTAAGGACACAATAGTTTTTCTTATCTTATTCGGTATTAAACGTACCCCCCTCTTGTCGATGGCCTTGCGTAGCAGCTTCACCACATCTGAGCCCTCCACTCCACTTGCTTTGAAACCTTTCGTCCATGTGATCAGAACACTCTGTGACAGAAAGATGACTTGTTGAACATCTAACAATTTTTGCAACTGATACATCAGCATTATAAAACAACTATGTGCACTGAAGTCAAACTTTTATAAAGTGGAAGAGACAAATACATTTGAAAATAAATAACTGAAAGATCCTTTAGTACTAGTTTATTGTGATAGCTTCATCTTTGCAGCATCCTTTTATCTGCTTTTGATGATAAATCCTCAGTTGATGTTACTTGCACTTCAAGTGGGTCTTGTAATTATTGTACACTTAATAAAATTGCGACATCTGACATTCAATGTTCTGAACCTACTGATTTTACTGAGGAGTAAATTATAAGTAAGGACATACCCACATCTATCCTCATTAATAGCAAAGGACATTTAACGGAAGAGTTTTGATGAAAGGCCATCAACCTGAAATAATAACCCCTCCATTGATGCTGCCAGATTTCCAGCATACATAGAACTATAGAACCATCCGCAGCATTTTTTGTATTTAACACCTTAGAGCCTGGTCCTATCCTTAACTTGAATTTATAAGCATAGATGTGTCTACAAGCACATAAAAAAATCAAATAGCAATAAGCTTGCTTTGAATGACAGGTCTCCTTTTTGGCCCAGTGAGTAAAGGTATTGTCATATCAAAAGTACATTAAATCCCACAAAGGTCCCAGATTGAGTTCCCTGGTTAGCTAGTCTCAGCTAGGGCAGTGTGAGATTAGTACAATTCGTCCAGAGAGGGAAACTCCATTAAGAGTTTTGACTCCTGTTCACTATTCAATGACATGCGATTGTATCAACATTGATGAAAATAGGAGCAGGCTCTGAAAGGTGTTTCTTTTAAACAGTCTTTTCAATTTGTTTTGTCACTTTCAAAGATTATGTCCATCTGAAGTCTCCTCCTACCCACCATCCTCCTAGCTATTCAGTACATTTACGAGTTTCATGTTATCTGAAAACTTTGGAATTATGTTCTATATAAATAAGTACAGTTCATTAAATATATGTCAATAAAGCAGTGATACCAACACCGACCCCTGGATTACACCGCTGTACACTACCCTCCAGTCTGAAAAACTACTATTTGCCACACTCATTGCTTTCTGTTCCATAGAGCTCGATTTAGTCCTATCATCGCTGAGGCCAGGAAGTAGTCGGGAATCTGATGTGGGAAGGATATACTACCTAAACTCCCTCACATGGCAGCAAGCTCATGGGTAGGGGTGACATGGGCTTGCCAGTAAGGGCGGCTCAGATATCGGCAAGTCCATATCACCTGTGGCAGGAGAAGGCATCATATTTATAGGCAGAAAGTCCTGTGTTACAGGTGAAAATCTGCATGCAGGCTTTCTGAGGGAGGATTGCAAATGAATTGGCCAGTATTCTGCTACAGGCAGGGAACAGAGAAAAATGAAGCCCTGTTCCCTTTCCTTTACTGTCCTTAATCAGCTTTTGTTTGAAGAGGAAGATGTGTGTGTTTCCTAAGCCCTGAGTGTTTAGTCAGTTGGATAACCAGCAGCAAGCTTTCATGGGTTTAAATAAAGAGGATTATTAATTTACATGTTCATCCCAAAAAGCTAATGCTATATCACTCACTCAGACACTTAGACACATATACGAGGAAAATAAGTTAGAGGGAATAGTGCACTCTTACAAGTTAGTAACAAGAGTAGTTTGTATTTCACACGTTTGGCTTGCCTTAAAAGAAAGCATGTGTTGCACGCCTGATGAAGAAGATGCTTTCACTCCATAAGTGTAATCTATGTGGATTCAATAATCAAAGTGCTATATTATAGTTGTTGCAGGATTCCCTCGAAGAGGTGGACTTTTCAACAGGTCACAAAGCCAGTTGCTTGTAGTCTTATTATTAGGTCAGCTTTCTGTACTGATGGACTTGAACAGGCTTGCAGTCTCCAGTTTTAAGGTACGGATGTAGCTGCCTTTGATGCTGCTGTTGTTTCTTCCTATGTTATTTGCAGACTGACTGGTTTCTCCCTGGTTCTTGGGGTAGTAAGATTCATTAACAATAGCCAGTTTTGTCACGTGATCACATTAGATGGGGTCATTCACTCTTACTTATGAACTGTAACAGAACGCTAGCCAGTTCATTTGCAAGCCTGCCTTAGAAAGCATTCATGCAGAGATTTAGCTGGAACACAGGGCTTTCTGCCCTTTAAATATGATGGTTTCTCCTGAATTGGGATCAGGTGATGTGGACTTCCTGACATCTGAGCCGCCCTCACTGGCACCCCTTTCCATGAGCTTGCTGCCACATGACTGGGTTCAAGTAGCACATTCTTCACGCGCCAGATTCCCGACTACTTCCAGGCCTGCTGGTGAACTCTGTGACTGTACATCGCTGTATCCTATAGCTCTTTTTGTTACGTATCGAGTTCGGAGACAGGGAGTCTGGAGGTCCATTGATTTTGAGTTTTGGGCAAGGCCACATACAATAGGAGCTATGGATTCCACGAATTGTTTTGTCTTAGTATGCTCATTCAAGGGATGCACTCTACCAATGGTCATTGAACTTTCTGGAGACTTAGGATACTTCTGAGTCTATGCAGAAATGGCAAAAGTCACCTGGCCTTTGGCAGCCATCTTAACAGCCTATTAATGTCGATTTTTAAAAAAAGAAAAGGCAGGTACATAAAATTCTTCACTGAATATAGTCCATGTTTAAAGTTATGATCATGATATACCTTTACTGGGCATGACACCTCCATCACAGAGAAAATAAAATGGAATCTTGTTTGTTTTTTGAACATTGTTTTTCTAGTAAAGCAAGAGAAATATGAACATACATTTGGCACACACATACATTCTGCCATCCACACATTGGCCTAAATTTCACGCTCCCCTGCCATTGGGGGAGCAAGAAATAAGACGAAAAGGCTTCCCACTAGGTTCCCGCCCACCCCGACCACTCAGCAATTTCACACTAATTACTAGCCACTTAAGGGCCATTTCCAGCCCAGTCTCAATTTTAGTCCAGTCTCAACCTAAAGGCTGGCAGCAGGATTTCCCAGCTGCCGGAGAAGCCTGAAAATGACCAGATTTAGGCCTTGGGTGGAAATGGGGTGGGGGGGGGTTGTATCCATCAGAAGCCCCCTTCTAATTAGATAGTGCCCTCTTAAGGTCCGGTGGTCACTGGACCTCCCTCCACCCAACACCCCAATTCCCCACTATCCATCCCTCCAGGTCTTTCCTACCCTCCCTGCCCGAGACCCCAAAAAATAACATTTCTGTTCTGTCCCGGGGCTTAGGCTCCATTGTCTTCATGAAGTTCCTCTTCAGTCCACTACAGTTTATTGCTTCCACAACCCATGGGTTAAGATAGTTCAGGTTCTGGTCCATTGATGATTCTTATTTCTAGGGTGACAATGGGTTGCTTTAGGATGCTGGGTTCTCCTCCTGCGCCTTGTCTTCAGTAGGTTCTGAAGCCAAATTGCAGGATTTAGTTAGATTTGAATTTTGAACAATGATCCTTTGATCCTTTAGTAGGCAATGGCTGCACTTGTATTTCCATTGTGGTTTTCAAAAATGCTGTTCATCTCAGAGCGTATCATCTTCCCTTTCTCCTTTACTTCAGGGATGGGCTTTCCCTCAATATGCCCATGTCCTCTGCAACACTACAACTCACAGGTTGGGTATCCAGCTTCTGCTACACTCCTCAGAGGCACTTCAAATAGGCGAGGTATCTCCCCTACTCTCTGCTTCCTTGTTTGGGAACTCTATTCAAACTTTGGACAAAAGTCTCTGCCAACTACACCTCTGATGCATTTCATTCAACCTCTGCTGTTTTCATCCCAGTGCCTTTATCTCTTTGATCTTGTCTTGGCCAGTTTAAATTCTGTAGGCTCTAATCTGATCCCTTTAAATTCTATGGGCGTCATGAAGAGATATTAATGCATATAATGTTATTGGAAATTATTTTTAAAAGAGTTTTAGTCTGTGTGTGTTTTAATTGGATTAAAACCAGATAGTTTGGGTGCTTTGATGTATAGTGGTTTTGAAATGTTAAGCAGTAAGGAAATTAAGGTAAAGTTTCCGTATCTCTCTGTTGCCTTGTTCACCTTCCTTGCTTTCCATTTACCTCCTGGTGTTTGCTCTCTCTCTATCTCTCCGCCCCCCACACACACACCTTAAACCAGCTTATATTTCAACTCTTTCTTGGACTCAAACTCAAGTTCTGTCGAAGGGTCATGAGGACTCGAAACGTCAACTCTTTTCTTCTCCGCCGATGCTGCCAGACCTGCTGAGTTTTTCCAGGTAATTCTGTTTTTGTTTTGGATTTCCAGCATCTGCAGTTTTTTTGTTTTTATTTCTGTGTTTAATTGACTGCCACTGCTTTTCAAGAAATGCCTACCTCCTTGAAGAAGTTTTGTTCCTCTCTGCGACAAGATTTCCGTATCTCTCTGTTGCCTTGTTCACCTTCCTTGCTTTCCATTTCCCTCCTGGTGTTTGCTCTCTCTCTATCTCTCCGCCCCCCACACACACACCTTAAACCAGCTTATATTTCAACTCTTTCTTGGACTCGAACTCAAGTTCTGTCGAAGGGTCATGAGGACTCAAAACGTCAACTCTTTTCTTCTCCGCAGATGCTGCCAGACCTGCTGAGTTTTTCCAGGTAATTCTGTTTTTGTTAAGGTAAAGTGTTCATTTGCATTTGTTGAATAAACCATTCAAAGACTGGGGGTGAAATCTTGCACCTAGCTAGAAGAAGCAAAACAATGTGTTTATTTTTTCAATTTACTAATAAAATTGGTGCTATGAAAGAGGTTTTGTTGGTAGAAGAGGTGGGGTTCAAAGGCCTAGTGATACAATGAGAAGTTACATTCAAAGGGACGGCTAGGTTTAAATACAAAGAAGTTTGTGTGTGTCAGTCAGAGGCATTTAAGACATAACCAGCCTGTAAGCCTACAACTGTGACTGCAAAGGAACCAAATTGCAAGGAACCTCATTTTGAATTCACAATGTCAAATGTGCTTTGCCTGGTGTCTGTTTAAAGTCTATGGGTTATTGTTGCCTTGGTGAAGATTTATCAAGGAGTGATTAATTTGGGGATATCTTTAAAAGTTATTATGGTAGTAATTTGTAGGCATGTGCATGTGTTTAATTTCTTGTTAAATTAACAAATATTTAATTCAGTTTATATAAAAGCCCTCTTGATGCTTGGTGGTCTTATTCCTGAATTCAGAGCTGCATCGCAAACATACCAATTGAAAATAGAGGTTTTGAGGCTGTTCAAGTTTCCCTCTGGGATTTAAACAACTCATCCTTTAACAACTGCTGTGTCATAACAGTGGGGTCTATCCTGGCCCCTTTGAATTCTTTTGGTTTTCCTTTAGTCTCCTATGAAAGGAGTCAAGAATTCTCCTTAATCTGTCCAGGCTTTTCATACTGGAAACAAACTGAGCGTGTCCCTGCTGATTTACCATCCAGCTTCCTTCCTTTAAAAGTTGGAGACTGATCTTTTTTTTTCCTCCTACTCTCCTTTTCTCTTGAACCTGTTTCTGTTTCATCCACATCCATCCTCTCTCTCCTTAGCTTGAAAGAGTTACCAGATCCAAGTTTATTTTGAGCTAGAGGTTTGTGGTTTAATTCATAGTTGTCTGCCCTGATGGCTGCTTTTCTGGCTTTTGAAACTCATTTGTTCCTCTATATAACTTTTAAGGCTGTAGTGAACTCCTCTAACAGGATTACCTCTCTTAATCTCTCATGTGTGGTCAATTTTGAGCACTCTCGTCCACCAGTTGAATGTGAATTATTTAATTCTTTCGAATTTGAGAAAGGTTTGAGTGAGCTTTTGGTGAGACTACTGAGATTTCTGGCAATGTGTGTCTGGCACTAACTCATAAGCATTCAGGATAACATTTTTCATTGGTTTATAGTTTGCAGGGGAAACAACGGGGGACCTCACGAGCTTTACCCTGCATTAGGAGAGTCCAAATCTCTGCAAGTCACTTTAACTTATCTGCAAGCTTCTCAACGGATATGAAGAAAGTTTCAATGTCACCTTCTTCAAATCTCAATACTGACCAGGAATAATTTAAGAAATCAAAGCTTGTCTCTGAACCAGGGTCATTTGAATTCCAGCAACTTCTCTACTATGTAAAGACAATTTTTCCCTAGCCAAGCCAAACTGTCTCATTTCACTGTCCTTTTTGTGCTTCAATTCCAACTCAAGCTTTTCCATCTGGGAGCTTCTCTCTCTCATTCAGAATTCTCTTTCCTCCCTTTCCTTATGCCCGTCCTGTTCCTCTTTTCTTGCCTGAAGTTGTAAGTCTACTCTCTGCTTTTCTAGGCAAATTTCCACTAGGGTAAACTGCTCTGTTTCAGGTTCTACATCTTCTGCCTGTTCCAGTTCTGGGTGAGGGAAAAATGCTCAGCCAGCACTTTTATCACCTTGGGTCTTTTTGCCCTTTTCCTCACACTAAGTTCCACCTGGATAGTTACTGCTTTAAGCTGTTCAATCGTTAAGGTTGCAAACTTATGCCAAAAGTGAAATCCTCATGTTTTCCAAATTATTTCACATTAAATGCAGCCATTCTATTTTCAAGCATTAATAAATGCACAGTCTGTTGCTGTGGTCCTCTTTTCTTAAAGAAACAATTTCAGCAATTGAACTTTTCCCCTTTTTGCTTCCAGTTTATTCTTTCAATGTCAGACTCAGTATGTTTTAAAAACAAAAAAAACTGCGGATGCTGGAAATCCAAAACAAAAACAGAATTACCTGGAAAAACTCAGCAGGTCTGGCAGCATCGGCGGAGAAGAAAAGAGTTGACATTTCGACAGTTCTGTCGAAGGGTCATGAGGACTCGAAACGTCAACTCTTTTCTTCTCAGTACGTTTTATCCATTTGGTTCAGATCCTTGACGAGCCCACAATTCTGTTATGCGTAGGGAAGAGAGAGAGCTGGAACCCCTGTTCCCATCCCTTTACTGTCCACAGTCAGTGTGTTTTTGGAAAGGAGGGTGTTACAAAGTCAGTTACTTGTAGTCTTTTCATTAGGAAGTAATGTTGCCTCATCTTTGAGCAGACATGCACAGGTGATGGAGGAGCCCTTCCAAGGCATGATCTCTACCGTTTCAGGTAGGAGAAAGCATCGCTCTTCCATGGAGAGAGTAGTGACCGCCATGGAGAGGTACCATAGGAGATCACACAGTGGATGCCTGGTGTCAGTACGACTCTGCAGACCATGAGCTCCCTGCAACACTGGGCCAGTGAGAGGTTGGCTGTGCTCCTGGACACCCCTGCAGGTACAATTCAAAC
Source organism: Isurus oxyrinchus (assembly GCA_026770705.1). Classification (NCBI taxonomy): domain Eukaryota; kingdom Metazoa; phylum Chordata; class Chondrichthyes; order Lamniformes; family Lamnidae; genus Isurus; species Isurus oxyrinchus. The sequence goes on from JANJGN010000017.1 coordinate 84,347,403, forward strand.
AAAGGGAAATAGGGATTGCTATCTTGTATTGAAAGGCCAGGGGGAAAACGCAGCCTGGCACACTTGGGTTTTTTTCAAAACAGACAGGGTGCTGTTAGGAGCTCCCCAGCCTCTCTGCCATTGATCCAAACTCTTCCAGTAGCACTGGCCACAGAAGAGCCTCCTGCATTGGTGCAAGAAAACCTTATGCGCCCTGTCCCATCCAGGCCTGGGGCTATCAAAGGACATCTGTCATGGTCATCAAAGGTCACGAGGCAGAGAGGGCAGCAGCCTGTTCCCACCACATCTGCAGAAGTTGGCGATGCACCTCACTGCAGCACTAAGAACGTTTCACTTTCACACAGTAAGGTTGGGCTTTTGTTCATATAATTGTTAAAGGAGGAGTGTTAATGTCACGTTAAAATGTTGTGCTTTATTCAGCAAGTACTAATTCATATGCGGGCCTCATGATGTTGCCCCTTCAAGTTAGGAAGGATGCATATTATCATATTTTTAAGGAGCATTGGCAGCTTGTTTGCAAATTGAGTTGCGGGTCTTTGCGTGATGACCCCTGTCAATGTGAGGACCTCATTGCAACAGTAAACGCTGTCCATGGAAAATGGGTAAGGCTGGGATTGTATGGCACTATGGTGACCAGGTGGTTGGAAGCAAGTCAATATGAGGTGATCTCTTGTCTCTTGTGCATCGCCTTCCATGGCTTGGACATCGGCAGCAGCCCACTGCTGTGGATCACCATCCATTTCACTCTATACTTCCTCATCCTCCTCGTTAGATAAGTCTTCTTCCTCTTCGAGGCTGATGTTGTCATCCCTCTGCATGGCATTGTTGTCCAGTGCGCAGCACATGATGACTTTCTGAGAGACCTTCATTGGGCCATACTAGAGAGCATCCCCACAGCAATTGAAGCAACTGAAGTACATCACCAGCAGGCTGAAGGTTCACTCTATAATACCCCTTGATGCACCGTGACTGGCATTGAACCTTCTGCCTCACTGCAAGGGTTTCCAATGGGTGTCATCAGCCATGTGTGAAGAGGATAGTCCTTGGCACCTAGGATCCAGGTGGACACAGGTCGGCCTTGGCACAAACAGGTTCAGCAGCTGCGAGCACCAAAGCACATAGGCATCGTGGCTGTTGCCAGGATAGCGAGCACACACCTACATGATTCATTTCTTGTGTCACAGATTAACTGCACATTGAGCTTTAATAAATGGTGCTCGCTGCTCACATGGTCCTTGATGGCAACATAGGTGCAGTCTATTTCACGTTGAACACGTGGAAAGCTGGCCAAGGCTGCGATTCCCATTGCCTGGCTACCCTCATCCATTCGAAATCTTATGAAATCTCCAGCCCCCTTGTACATTGCATTTGTTACCTCCTAATGCAGTGGCAATAAGCTGCTTGTCAGCTGTTGCAAATGTCACCTGTAGATCTCTGGGTGGAACCAGACACACAGAAATTAAGGGCTGCACTAACTTTCAATTCTATTGGCATAGGGTGCCCACCGTATCACCGTGAATGCGTGTTGTCCTGCATTAGGGCACACTGTTCTGTAACCTCCCTGGAGAGGCTTGGTATCTTCAGAGACTACCTCTTCAACATGTGCAGGTACGTTATCCTGGTTCTGTAAACCCTTGAATGTGTCAGGGGCCTGCGTCTGCCTCTGCCTTGCTGGCTGGCTTCCGGTCATTGTGTTTCCTCTGTTGCTGCTGCTGGGCTGCCTGCACTGGGTCCTGTGCAGCATGGTGTTCCTGGATGGTGGAGATTCCCTTGAGCATTCAAGGATGAAGGAGTAAGAGTGAATGATTCTCATTGTGCCATAACCTCTCCCTTCCTTTAAAGGCGGCCCTGAGGTGTCGTCTCCTTAGGGACTCAGATATGCAATGTCACTTTAGTGATCAGACCCCTCTGTCCCTCGGCTCTGCACTTCCTCTTTAATTTTTGGACCCAATACTTTTGACATAAGCAATTCCTGCCTCAGATTCCAACCTCAGTGTCAAGATTATTAAGTTTAAACACATAGAAAATCTCTCCAAAGATAATGCAGCTCCATGTGTCTCACCCTCCTGCAAGTCAAAATAGCTTACAGTGAGTCAGGTAAGCCACATTCTTGTTGCCAGCATTTAATGAGTAGGCTAATAAAAGCATGGGAGACTTGTGTCCATTTCATTTAATCGGGTAGGCTGCATTAAATTGTAAAAAAACTACATTTAAATTTCATCTAAGTGGTCCATAAATACAAGGTTCCCACCGCTAATTGATAAGTTTCTCAATTCCTTACCTTCCTGCCACCAATGTAATCAGGAGCCATTTTCCTGCAGCCGGGGTTCCTGTGCAATTCTCTGAGCTCGCTTGCCATCTAGCCTGCTCCAGCAGGCCCCACAACATCCAGCCCACTGTCAATTTTGTATCCAGGCACCCATTGCCCCTTAATAGTTTATTTTGTGGTACTTTATATCAAAATGCCATTGAAAGTCAGCTCAGCTGCTGCAGAAACCCTCATTCATGCCTTTGGATTTAAACATTCCAGTACTTTTCAGGCTGACCATCCAGCTTTCAATTCCCATTATCACAACAGCCTAAGTAGCCAGTGATTCCGATTATTCACCTTAAATGTTACAACTTTACATTCCATTTTGAATATTGTACTTTGCTAAATAACGTCCCCTCCCTGCCTTTGACCACTCATTCTCACCTCATCCAGTTTGCTTTGTCTGCAGGGAAAGGAAAAAGTGAAGCCAAGTGGAAGCTTTTTATCTTTTATTTCCTGTTTCTCAATGAAATCTCCCAGGCATTCAGCAACGTGGTCAAAAAGCTGCAAGGCAGAAGGGGAAACAAAATATAAGGTTAGAAAATCATTCTTATTATTTATTGATTATGACATTAATTTTTTTTGTTATCTTGCACACTATATGCTTTTTGGTGACATAGTTGAAGTTAAAATAGCAGTTCAATATATCAGTATTTTAGAATAATTTGAAAAGTTAGTAGAATGTATAAAGTGGTTGATGTGCCAAAATTGCATGTGAGTAGTTGTCAGAATCGAAGATAGAGCGATTATAAATTTTTCCTAAATATGTAGGTTTTTTTGCTGGGCATTTCTCCTGTTTCCAGCATCTAGTTATAAATTCAAGTAATCTTTCAAAGAATTTAAATTTTTAAAAGCAAATGAAATAAAACATAGCTAACTGATAAACAAAGAGCATCTTGAAAAACTCAGATTCACAGAGTTGTTACAGTGCTGAAAGAGGCCATTTGGCCCATCATGTCTGCACAGGCTCTCCGAATGAGCAATTCACTTAGTGCCATTCTCCTGCCTTCTCCCCATAACCTTGGACATTCTTCCTCTTCAAATAACAGTCTGATTCCCTTTTGAAAGCCTGATTGACCCTGTCTCCACCACACTCTCAGGCAGTGCATTCCAGAGCCTAGCCACTCGCTGCATGAAAAGGTTTTTTCTCATATCATTACATAATGGCTTGAATTTTGCACTGAGAATAGCAATGAGGGTAATGATGTTCTGAAAAATCTGACATAATCTTCTGTAGGTCCTATATTTGTAGTCCAAGTTACTCTACTCCTCCATAGGCAGTGCTATATAACAGTAGCTTTCTAATAGATTCACAATTGAAATCAATATATGGGGTGTGAAGTTGTGATACTTACAGACTAACTCCTCTCAAAAACACTCCACCGAAGTTAGAACTAGTGCATTCTGGTGTAAGTAAATTTTTATAACATGATAAGTCATAGTGTAAAATACTTGTAAGATTTAAGCATGGGGTCTCATTCCTTGATAATGTAATTAGTATTGGGGACGTTAAAAGAAAATGGTTATATTTAACTTTTTCTGTCTGTTTCTTTTAACTCTCTCAACCTCATCTTTCTTTCTCAATCTTTATTTTGTTTACTATGCATGATTAAATCCAATTTATAATTCCTGGTTTAGGCTCTGTATCCCTAGTTAATTGTGTATCATTTTTAAAATTCTTTCACAGGATGTGTGCATTGTTGTCTAGGCCAGTGTTTGTTGCCCATCCCTAATTGCCTTGGAGAACCATCTTCTTGAACTGGTGCAGTCCACGTAGTACACCCACAGTGCTGTTAGGAAGGGGGTTCTTGGATTTTGATCCAGTGACAGTGAAGGAATGGTGATATAATTCCAAATCAGGATGGTGTTTGGTTCAGAGGAAAGCTTATAAGTGGTGGTGTTGCCATGCGTCTGTTGCCTTTGTCCTTCTAGGTGATAGAGGTGGTTTGAAAGGTGCTGTCAAAGGAGCTCGGGTGCTTAATTGTATTTGGGTGATGGGTATTAACTGGGGATTCGCCTGGATATATAGGACCAGAATGAAAGAGGGTTGTTGGTCGGAGGTGTACATATGTATGTCTTTCTAAAAAGAAGCTTGTAAGTGTGTACAAAGCTCTATCCTTCACTACCTGGCTATCTGAGTTCTAACAGCCCCATATTAACTGCAGTGGATATTGTAAGTACAGGAGGGGAGTTTTGATCAGGCCTGCAAATAGAATCTCTGTCTGGAAGCCAGCCGGTGACAGGCTCGGTTCTCCTTCAAGGTGGGGAATGCTCTGGAGGAGGGGTCATGAGCAAATAGTGAGCCTGCTCCTGCATTAGTGGGAGTGAGGGCTGGATTCAGATTTGGGGGAATGGGGAAGAGAGAGAGTGGTCTTTGGATTGGGTATGTCCAAGGACAGGGAAAGTGGTAAGCTTGGGGACCGAGAGCGGAGTTGCGGGGGTTGGGGGGGTGGGGGGGAGGGTGGGGTGAATGTTCGGAAGCACTCATGCTCCTCTTGGCCCATAAGCAATGTTGTAAAGACACTTGCCTGAAGATGTCCTCACCTCCCTTTACCAGTCTGACCAAGGTCAAACCTGAAAGACAGCCCCATTATATTTAAATAGCCAACATATCTACTGGAAGTGGGTTGATTGCCCGACCCCGTCTTGCCTCCAGTATGCCTAGAGGTGAGATTTTAAAAACTCCTCCACCTCACCAGAGACCAACCCATTTTTGTTTTGGGCCGGGTGTTAAAATAACATCCTGTGTGACTCAGTCAGAATTTGTCAATGATTGGCTGAAGGGACACGTTGTTGCTTGCTCTGATCACACATGCCACAGATCCCCTGTAGAGAGTACTGCACTGGATTAGGTGCTCAAAGCTTGTAAAAACCCTGGGCAACAGTCAGCGTGATCAACAGCCACCGACCGCAAAATCAGGGCAATAAAGTTATTTTAAATTTTTCATAAGGACCTTTTCCTATTAATTTTGTGAATTACTGGGAAAGTACTGTGGAGAAGTGTTCTCCACAGTACAAACAGGAATTGGCCAAGGGGGGAGTTGAGGGGGGGAGGGGGGGGGGGGAGCTCCAGCTGTTGTGCAGGTTGAGCAGTTGTAAGCAAGGGATTGGATGTCCCAGCTGTTCAAAAAGAGAAGGCCATGGGGCTCTAGATGTTAAACAGGATGAGGGGCAGTGAGTTCTAGATGTTGAACAGGGTGAGGGGCAGGGAGTTCCAGATGTTGAACAGGGTGAGGGGCAGGGAGTTCCAGATGTTGAACAGGGTGGAGGGGCAGGGAGTTCCAGGTGTTGAATAGGGTGAGGGGCAGAGGATCCAGAAGTTGAACAGGGTGAGGGGCAGGGAGTTCCAGATGTTGAACAGGGTGAGGGGCAGGGAGTTCCATATGTTTAACAGGGCGTGGGAGCAGGGGTTCCAGGTGTTGATCAGGGCGGGGGAGGGAGGGAGTTCCAGGTGCTAAACAGGGTGAGGGGCAGGGAATTCCAGATGCTAAACAGGGTGAGGGGCAGGGAGTTCCAGACGTTGAACAGGGTGAGGGGCAGGGAGTTCCAGATGTTGAACAGGGAGGGGGCAGGGAGTTCCAGATGTTGAACAGGGTGGAGGGGCAGGGAGTTCCAGGTGTTGAATAGGGTGAGGGGCAGAGGATCCAGAAGTTGAACAGGGTGAGGGGCAGGGAGTTCCAGATGTTGAACAGGGTGAGGGGCAGGGAGTTCCAGATGTTGAACAGGGTGAGGGGCAGGGAGTTCCAGATGTTTAACAGGGCATGGGAGCAGGGGTTCCAGGTGTTGATCAGGGCGGGGGAGGCAGGGAGTTCCAGGTGCTAAACAGGGTGAGGGGCAGGGAATTCCAGATGCTAAACAGGGTGAGGGGCAGGGAGTTCCAGATGTTAAACAGGGTGAGGGGCAGGGAGTTCCAGATGTTAAACAGGGTGAGGGGCAGGGAGTTCCAGATGTTAAACAGGGTGAGGGGCAGGGAGTTCCAGATGTTAAACAGGGTGGAGGGGCAGGGAGTTCCAGATGTTGAATAGGGTGAGGGGCAGAGGATCCAGAAGTTGAACAAGGTGAGGAGCAGGGAGTTCCAGATGTTGAACAGGGTGAGGGGCAGGGAGTTCCAGATGTTTAACAGGGCATGGGAGCAGGGGTTCCAGGCGTTGATCAGGGCGGGGGAGGCAGGGAGTTCCAGATGCTAAACAGGGTGAGGGGCAGGGAGTTCCAGATGCTAAACAGGGTGAGGGGCAGGGAGTTCCAGATGTTGAACAGGGTGAGGTGCAGGGAGTTCCAGATGTTGAACAGGGTGGGGGGGCAGGGGTTCCAGGTGTTGATCAGGGCTGGGAGGTAGGGAGTACCAGCTATAAAAACAGGGTGAGGGGCAGAGGTTCCATATGTTGAACAGGGTGGGGGTCAGTGGTTCCAGATGTTGAACACGACGTGGGGAGTTACAGATATTGAACAGGGTGGGGCAGGGAGTTCCAGTTTTTGAACAGGGCGGGGGCTGGGGATTCCAGATGTTGAAAAGGGCAGGTAGCAGGGAGTTCCAGCTGTTAAACAGGTTGGGGTGCAGGGAGTTCCAGCTGTTGAACAGGGCAATGGGCAGGGAGATCCAGATGTTGAACAGGGCAGGGGGTAGGGAGTTTAAGCTGTTAAACAGGGTGAAGGGCAGGGAGTTCCAGCTATAAAAAAGGGTGGAGGGCAGAGGTTCCAGATGTTGAACAGGATAGGGGACAGTGGTTCCTGATGTTGAACAGGGCAGGTAGTGGGAAGTTCCAGGTGTCAAACAGGGTGAGGGGCAGTGACTATCAGATTTTGAACCGGGTGAGTGGCAGGGAGTTCCAGCGGTTAAAAAAGGGTGAAGGACAGAGGTTCCAGATGTTGAACAGGACGGGGGCAGTGGTTCCTGATGTTGAACAGGGCAGGTAGCAGGAAGTTCCAGATGTCAAACAGGGTGAGGGGCAGTGAGTACCAGATTTTGAACAGGGTGAGGGCAGGGAGTTCCAAATGATGAACAGGGCGGGGTGCAGGGAGTTCCAGTTGTTGAACAGGGCGGGGTGCAGGGAGTTCCATCTGTTAAAAAGGGTGAGGGGCAGGGAGTGCCAGATTTTGAACAGCGTGAGGGGCAGAGAGTACCAGATTTTGAACAGGGTGAGGGGCAGGGAGTTCCAGATGTTGAACAGGGTGAGGCACAGGGAGTCCCAGATGTTGAACAGGGTGTGGGGTAGGTAGTTCCAGATGTTGAACAGGGTGAGGGGCAGGGAGTTCCAGATGTTGAACAAGGTGATAGGCGGGGAGTTCCAGATGTTGAACAGGGTGAGGCACAGGGAGTTCCAGATGTTGAACAGGGTGTGGGGTAGGTAGTTCCAGATGTTGAACAGGGTGAGGGGCAGGGGTTCCAGATGTTAAACAGGGTGAGGGACAGGGAGTTCCAGATGTTGAACAAGGTGATAGACAGGGAGTTCCAGATGTTGAACAGGGTGGGAAGCAGGGATTCCAGATGTTGAACAGGGAGGGCAGGGTTCCAGATGTTGATCAGGGCGTGGGGCAGGGAGTTCCATGTGTTGAACAGGGCGGGAGGCAGGGTGTGCCAGATGTTGAACAGTGTGAGTGGGCAGGGAGTTCCAGCTGTTAAACAGGGTGAGGGACAGGGGTTCCAGATGTTGAACAGGGCTGGAGCAGGGAGTTCCAGTTGTTGAACAAGGTGAGGGGCAGGGGGTTCCAGATGTTGATCAGGGCAGGGGGAAAGGGAGTTCAAGCTGTTAAACAGGGCGGGGAGCAGGGAGTTCCAGCTGTTAAACAGGGTGAGGGGCAGGGAGTTCCAGATGTTGAACAGAGGGGTGCAGTGGTTCCAGATGTTAAACAGGGAAGGGAGCGGGGAGTTCCAGATGTCAAACATGGTGAGGTGCAGGGAATTCCAGTTGTTGAACAGGCGGGAGCAGAGGGTTCCAGATGTTGAACAGGGCAGGGGGAAAAGGGAGTTCCAGCTGTTAAACATGGCAGGGGCTTCCAGATGTTGAACAGGGCGTGCAGTGGGGAGTTCCAGATGTGGAACAGAGCGGGGGCAGGGGTTCCAGGTGTAGAACAGGGCGGGAGCAGGGAGTTCCAGTTGTTGAACAGGGCGGGGTGCAGGGAGTTCCAGCTGTTGAACAGGGTGGGGGGCAGGGAGTTCCAGTAGTTAAACAGGGTGAGAGGCAGGGCTTTCCAGATGTTGAACAGGGCGGGTGGGCAGGGGGTTCCAGATGTTGAACACAGCATGGGACAGTGGTTCCAGATGTTGAACGGGGAGGGGGAAGTGGGTCCAGATGTTGAACCGGGCATGGGGGTAACAGTTGTTAAACAGGGTGGGGGACAGGGTGTTCCAGATGTTGAACAGGGCAGTGGGCAGGGGTTCCAGATGTTGAACAGAGTGAGGGGCAGGGAGTTCCTGATGTTGAACGGGGTGAGGGGCAGGGAGTTCCAGCTGTTGCACAGAGTGAGGGGCAGGGAGTTCCAGCTGTTGCACAGAGTGAGGGGCAGGGAGTTCCAGATGTTGAACAAGGCGGGGGCAGAGAGTTCAAGTTGTTGAAGAGGGAGTGGGGCAGGGGTTCCAGGTATTGAACAAGATGAGGGGTAGGGGGTTCCAGATGTTGATCAGGGTGGGGGGAAGGGAGTTCCAGCTGTTAAACTGGGTCAGGGCAGGGAGTTCCAGCTGTAAAAAAGGGTGAGGGGCAGAGATTCCAGATGTTCAACAGGACAGGGGCAGTGGTTCCAGATGTTGAACAGGGGTGGGGGGGAGTAACAGTTGTTAAACAGGGTGAGGGGCAGGGAGTTCCAAATGTTGCACAGGGCAGTGGACAGGGGTTCCAGATGTTGAACAGGGTGGAAGCAGGGAGTTCCAATTGTTGAACAGGGTGGGGGCATGGGGTTCCAGATGTTGACGAGGGCAGGGGACAGGGAGTTCCAGCTGTTAAACAGGGCGGGGCAGGGAGCTCCAGCTGTTGAACAGGTTGAGGGGCAGGGAGTTCCAGATGTTGAACAGAGCGGGTGGCAGTGGTTCCAGATGTTGAACAGGGTGGGTGGGGGTTCCAGATGTGGAACAGGGTGAGGTGCAGGGAGTTCCAGATGTTGAACAGGGTGGGTGGGGGTTCCAGATGTGGAACAGGGTGAGGTGCAGGGAGTTCCAGATGTTGAACAGCGGGGCGACAGTGGTTCCAGATGTTGAACCGGTTGGGGAAGTAGTTCCAGATGTTGAACAGGGCTTGGTGGGAGTAACAGTTGTTAAAAAGGGTGAAGGCAGGGATTTCCAGATGTTGAACAGGGCAGTGGGCAGGGGTTCCAGATGTTGAACAGGGCAGGAGCAGGGCGTTCCAGTTGTTGAACAGGGTGGGAGCAGGGAGATCCGGTTGTTGAACAGGGCGGGGGCAGGGGGTTCCAGGTGTTGAACAGGGCGGGTAGCGGGGAGTTCCAGACATTGATTAGAGTGGGGCAGGGGTTCCAGATGTTGAACAGGGTGGGAGCAGGGAGTTCCAGTTGTTGAACAGGCCGGGGGCAGGGGGTTCCAGGTGTTGAACAGGGCAGGAGAAGGGAGTTCCTGTTGTTGAACAGGGCAGGGTGCAGGGAGTTCCAGTTAACAGGGTGGGGGGCAGGGAGTTCCAGTTGTTAAACAGGGTGAGGGGCAGGGGTTTCCAGATGTTGAACAGGGCGGGAGCAGGGAGATCACGTTGTTGAACAGGGCGGGGCAAGGGGTTCCAAATGTTGAACATGGCAGGGGGAAGGGAGTTCCAGCTGTTAAAGAGGGCGGGGGGAAGGGTTTCCAGATGTTGAACAGGATGGTAGCGGGGAGTTCCAGATGTTGATCAGAGCGAGGGCAGGGGTTCCAGATGTTGAACCGGCCGGGAGCAGGGAGTTCCAGGTGTTGAACAGGCCGGGGACTGGGGGTTCCAAGTGTTGAACAGGGCAGGAGAAGGGAGAAAAAAAACAAAAAAACTGCGGATGCTGGAAATCCAAAACACAAACAGAATTACCTGGAAAAACTCAGCAGGTCTGGCAGCTTCGGCGGAGAAGAAAAGAGTTGACGTTTCGAGTCCTCATGACCCTTCGACTGAACTGGAGAAGGGAGTTCCAGTTGTTGAACAGGGTGAGGGGCAGGGGTTTCCAGATGTTGGGCAGGGGTTTCCAGATGTTGAACAGGGCGGGTGGGCAGGGAGTTCCAGGTGTTGAACAGGGTGAGGTGCAGGGAGTTCCAGCTGAACAGGGCGGGGGGGAAGGGAGTTCCAACTGTTAATCAGGATGAGGGGCAGGGTTTCCAGATGTTTAACAGGGTGAGGTGCAGGGAGTTGCAGATGTTGAATAGGGTGAGTGGCATAGGTTCCAGATGTTGGACAAGGTGAGTGGCGGGAAATTCCAGATGTTGAGCGGAGGGCGACAGGGGTTCCAGGTGTTGAACAGGATGGGTGGGCAGAGAGTTCCAGACGTTGAACAAGGCTAGGTGCAGGGAGTTCCAGCTGAACAGGGTGGGGGGCAGGGAGTTCCAGTTATTAAACAGAGTGAGGGGCAGGGGTTTCCAGATGTTGACCAGGGCGGGTGGGCAGGGAGTTCCAGATGTTGAACAGGGTGAGGGGCAGGGAGTTCCAGCTGAACAGGGTGGGGGGGAAGGGAGTTCCAACTGTTAAATAGGATGAGGGGCAGGGTTTCCAGATGTTTAACAGGGTGGGGGAGGGAGTTCCAGTTGTTGAACAGGGAGGTGGGAGTTCCAGCTGTTGAACAGTGCGGGGAGTGCAGGGGTTCCAGCTGTTGAACAGTGTGGGGGGCAGGGGTTCCAGCTGTTGAGCAAGGGTGAAGGGAGGTCCAAGCTGTTGTGCAGGATGAAACAACTGATCTACCTGGTTGTTGCCATTGCTAATGTCTTCACTTTTATTAAAATTCAGGAGGTTCAGGTTCACTCCCGAGCCTGTACTAACTTAGCCATGCTCTTGTGTAGAGCAGTTAAAGCAGCACAGCTGGACTCTGTACGCCAGAGTTAAGAAGCAGAAAATAGTAAGAGTTCTAGATCTTGATACTCCTCACATGCAGGTGTATGTTGTGATGTCCTTTATGGTCTTCTGACCTGCATATACATATTGTCTGAGTCACAGACAAAGAATGACTATTTGGATAACAAATTCTGGACTGCTGGAATCCATGGTGCAATCAGTGAGGGTTTGGGAAACAATGTTGTTATGTAAACAGAGAATCACTCATTAGCATGTACTTCCTTTATGTCTGCCTTTAAAAATACAGAGTAACACATTTTGCATTTTTAGAAACAGTAAGCTGAACCATTTACAATGCATCTTTCTTACAGACCTGCTTCTAATTGTAGGACACGGATGTAATCAGTCAGACTGGGATCTTCCATGATTCTGCTCACTCCAGGGGCAGACTGAAAGATCTGCCTGCCTGCCTGAGGTATGACCCATGGTCCAGAGCCGAGTGCGGCTGGTGACAGCTGTTTTACCCATGTCAACAGTCACTCAGCTGACAGGGACATCCAATCAAAAGACCTCACCAGAAAGCTTTTGAGTGAATTTGATATCATTAGCACAAGGGTTTTGTTTACAGGCTTCTCCCTGTCAGCTTTCTTGCAGCCAATTAAGTTACTATTACTATAGGTATTTGCAGTAGGGAGGCATGAGGCGGAATCATCCCAGATTTGCACTATCCCCGCTCTGGGCAAAAGCCAGCAAGCAAGATCACCAATCTCTTGAGAGGTGATCGTGGCGGTGGTCAGTGCCAACACCTTACAAGAGAGGACAGCCACACAGTGCCGGAAGACGATGAATGGTCTCCTCTGTTCCACCAGGCTAAGTGTCACTCTTCTCATCACTCTCAGCTCACACAATCACACACTCATCACACATCCACAGGGATCTCATTCACTTCCTGTTCAAGGGACACTCTCTCACACACACCCGGGGAAAACAATGTTTTACCCACCAGGTTTTCATGCCGTATCATCTCATTCCTGCCTCATTCAGCATTCCCGGGAAACACGCTGGGTAGCTGGCGGGGCATCCTCTGATTCGCACACCCCACCGTCACCTCAGGCCTTCAGTAAATGGGTGCCATATTTAAAAGCTGCCCCCTGCACAGAGCTAGCACTCTTCAAGAGATGGGGAGCTGCTATGAACTGATGCCTGTCAAAGGGAGATAACATGCTGCTCCCAGATTTAGTGACGCCTCCCTCAAGTGCCTACTGGATGCAGTGGAGGCCCACCACCATGTCTTCTACCCCCACTCTGGGCAAAGGCCAGCAAGCAAGGTCACAAATCCGGCTTGGGAGGCAGTGGCAGCAGTGGTCAGTGCCACCACCCTGCAAAAGAGTTCAGCCACCCAGTACTGAAAGAGGATGAATGGTCTCCTCCGTTCCGTTCAAGGGACACCACCATTCACACTTTCACACACACTTTCATTGTCCTCATCCCGTCTGTGGGACCACTCACCACCCACACATGCCAGGCATACTTATCATCTGGCCCGGCAGACATCCTGCTTACACTCTCTCCATCTCTATTCATGCAGGACAAGTTGGCACACAACAACAGGGAGAGGCCTCAGACTGGTGGAGGAACTCGCAGACTTTGAAAATAGAGTCATCTAGCTGGCCGGCGAGGATCTGGACCGTTCCTGGGCTGACGGTGAGGTTAGCAATGCTCAATAAAGTGAGAATCCAGCAGTGCAACATCCATCAGACAACCATGCTGTGAGTGAGTTCCTCTGTTCCGCAGTCCCCTGCCATGCATTAATTATCTCTCCTTGCTCTTGCAGGCACATCTGGGAAACAGTCAAGGGGGTCCACAAGCTAGGTCCTTGTCTCAAGTCCCAAAGACACCTCGAGAAGAACCTGATGATACCCTCATTGACGATGTGTCACAGCACCCACCCCACACCCTCCACCAGCGCAGCAACACACACCTCGGCGGGGCCTAGCTTTAGAGTAGCCTCGGGATCACAATCTGCTGAGTCTGAGTCAGATAACAAGCCTCTGGACTCAGTCATGGCACAGCTGCTGGAGCTACAAAGGCAAGCTCGGGAACATTAGGAAAGGATGTCCGCTGCACTCCTCAGATTGCAAAGGAGTCCATCTACCTTCAATCTGAGGTGATAGCAATGGCATGCCAATGCACTGGGGGCAAAACTGGTAGGATAGCAGGCGCTATGGAGACCTTGGTCCAGGATATAGGTCCTGCACTGCTGCACGGGCTGAATTCCATCACTGAACCATAGTTGGATTCCAACAGTGTCAACCCGAGAGGGGTGTGGGGCAGCTCGATCTCACTCTGGCTTCTCCTTCTCCTCACGGAGTCAGCCAGGGGCTCTTGGGCACCCATAGAGAGGAGGATCAGCAGGTGCACCCTCCAGGGCCATCCACCCAGGTGACTCTAGGCAAGTCTGCCCATCCAAATCCCCTCTTCATGTGACCCCAGCAAATCCAGCTCCACAGGCCAAGGAGGGTGTCACTGCCACACAGCAGGGCACTGAAAGCAGGCCGGGTCCCCCCAGGTCTTTGTCCTCCAGAGGATGCCCGCCAATGTCATCACAGACAGGGTGTAGCAGTCAGTAGGCTGCCTCCACCTCCACTGTGGATTTCCGAGGAGCACCAAGACAGTGGCAGGGTTAGGAAGGTTAAGAAGATGTAACTCTTTTTGCTACAAACAAAAACATTAAATTAACAAAATCAGGAACAAAGTAAAAGGCAGCCCCTTAAAGGGAAACTGCAAAAGAAAAACAATTCACAAAGGAAACTTACAACATCAAATCAAAATGTGATTAAAGAGGTCAATAAAGCACCCCAGTCCCCGCAGTGCCCGAGCAGTGCCCAAGCACTGAAGGCCTCGACTGTGCCACCGGACACTGTGTGTTCCCTCTCCATGGACACCCGGCCACTAACATAGCCACAGATGAGGGGCAGACAGTTGGGCCGGTTGACCCCCTTGATCGCCTGCTGCCTGGACCTGTTAATGGTCAGCTTGGCCAGGCCCTGGAGCAGGTTCACGAGGGGGTTCCTCCTCCCTCCTGGCCCCCCTCCACACTGGGTGCCCATAGATCAGGAACGTGGAACTGAATTGCAAACAATAGTATACGGTTTCTCAAATAACAAAATAGGGAGTGCAGCCTGTAACATCTTTATATGCATGGTCCACGGATTCCACAAGACCACAAAAGGGACAGGTATCTTGGGAGCCCGTGAACTGACACATCCTACAATTTTATGGGATTGCTACATGCAACACCCTCCACCCCAGGTCCTTGATGGAATGGAGGAGGACTCCCGTATGCAGCTGCAGCCCATACAGGAAACCCCACCGCGCCTTGCTAATGAGCATTTCCGCAAGACGACTCAGGTTGCGGAGCTCCGGCTGCCAAGGGAGAGTTTGGGGCTTGCGGTCAAATTGGAATTCCATCCGAACAGGGACAGAAGACCACTGCACACCTGAGCATCCTCGAGTCCACGTATGACATTGGGGCCGAGCATGACCGGCCTAAGGTCATGGACGACATTGGCCACGAGCCGGACGTCCACCAACATGCGATGCGCCAACTCCAGTGGGAGTATCCAGCTCAATCTTCCGCCACCCAGCACGTCCCCGATCCTGGTCACCCAGCAGCCACAGCCCTCCTCTCTGCCAGCCACTGAAAAGGACGGAGGGGCGGATTCCTGAGCAGCGGCTCTTTGATGATAGCCACTACTCCTGACGGGGGAGAGCTGCATCGCGAGGCGACCATGTTCCAGACTTTGATCAGGTTCTGATAAAAGATGGGCAACGCCTGCAAGGAGCCACCGAGGCCCCTCAGGTCTAAAAACAGGAGCTGCACGTCATAATTCAGGCTGTGCACCTGACAGAAGAAATACATCTCCAGGGCACACCATCTTGGAGGAGGCTCATCGTAAAGGTATCGCAGCAGGGTCTGAAGGCGGAAAGTCGCCACCTGTGTGCATAGGCACACTAGCGCCTGACCGCCCTCCCTAAGCGGGAGACTCAGAACCTCAGCAGTGACCCAGTGCAATCTTTTGTCCCAGGAGAAGTCGACTAACATTTTCTGGATTTTTGTGACAAAGTCCGGGGGAGGGGTCAAAGTGACCAGCCGATACCACAACATGGCGGCGATCAGCTGGTTTATGACCAGGACTTGACCCCGGTAAGACCGCACTCGGAGCAGTCCTGTCCTGCACCGCAGGCGAGCGGTGACTTTCGTCTCCAGCTCCTGCCCGTTCGCCGGCCAGGATTCCTCAGCAGGGCAGAGATGGACCCCCAGGTATAGGAGGCTGGTCCTGCTCCAGGTGAAAGGCCTGAGCTCCTTGGGTAGGAGATCCATCTGCCACGGACCGACCAGGAGCCCAGAACACTTGTCCCAGTTGATCCCAGCAGAGGACGCAGCAGAGCCTCCTGGCACTCGCACATCCTCTGCAGGTCAGCTGGGTCGGTGAAGATGAGAAGCACATCATTGGCATAAGCCGAGAGGACCAGAACCAATCCCGACAACTTCCTCCGCAAGAGGCACAGGACAGGCTCCACGCAGATAGAATACAATTGGCCAGACAGGAGGCAGCCCTGACGCACTCCTCTCCCAAAGCGAAGGGGCCCATTAACCTTAACTAGATACTCTGCAGCAGTGTACAGAACTCAGATCCGGGCGATGAAATATGTAAGCCCTGCGCAACATTACTGTGCACTCACCTCCGAGTTCCCCTCGAGGTTCAGCTCACCAGGTGCACGCCTTTTAAATGCTGTTGTGAAACATGTTGGTGTGGGGCCTGGATGATCCAGCGTGGTGGGATGATTCCAGCAAGCAGGGCTTATAATGATATTCAGATATATTACACAGTGACGTTCCCAATGTCTGGCGGTGGGAAACAGGGCCCGCCATTGACAGGCAGAGTGTACGATCACAAACTGGTTTCACGATGGCAGAGCAATTCACAACTGATCCCAATCTCTTCTGATGTCCTTTATCTTTCTTTACTTCAAACATTTATCCACCTTTCCCTTAAAAAGATGCAATTGTTTCTGCCTCAACTACTCCCTGTGGCAAAGCATTCAAAGTTTGAACAACCCAATACATAAAGAATTTCTCTTAATCTCTATCTTTTAACAGAATCTTAATCTGATAACTCTCCTGCCCCCTTCAAGTGACTCCCTATTTATTCCATCACAATTTTTAAAATCTCAATAGAATCAAATAAAATCTCAAGTCTTCCCTTAGCTATTTGGTCATTAACACATTTTACATGTAGCTACATCAATGGCACGCATGAAATTTGTTTTTTATCCTAATCTCAATTGTGTGGGAGTGAATGGCTATGCATTTAATTAGACAAAGGAAGGGAACAAGGTAGGTAGTTTTTTCAAAGATGGGCAAATTACTTCCATTTGGCTGTGAAATTCTATGATTGAAGATAGTTTATTTGTGATGCAGTTCTCCCTTACTTAAAGCAACTTTTCAAACAACTTAAATTTATAAATGTGAATGAAATAACCCATACCCGTGCACCGCTGCCATGCATGATATCTTCCGGCGTAGGGTAGATCTGGGATTCCATCTCCACCTTCTGCTGTCGTTCATGAGACACTTTTACACGTAGAATGCGAAAACTGGAGCCTCCCAAATCCAGAGCAACAAAGTCTCCTTTCTCTGTAGTAAATATCAAAAAGAAGAGCTCTTTAGTTGGATGGCTATCTGCTGAACTTTTTAAGATGAATCAGTTAAGAGTAAATCCAAAAGGAACATATTCAGATTTGCAATTCCGGTAAAAGGAAGGACACAATACCTGTGCCAGCAGAACCAAACCTGTATCCAGGATTATATTTTCTGAATA
The DNA here is from genome assembly GCA_026770705.1 of Isurus oxyrinchus. NCBI lineage: Eukaryota > Metazoa > Chordata > Chondrichthyes > Lamniformes > Lamnidae > Isurus > Isurus oxyrinchus. The sequence continues at coordinate 84,364,538 of JANJGN010000017.1, forward strand.
TATCAAATTTAATAAGCTGAATGCATGAGAAGGAAATACAGAAGTTTGGAACTCTTCTCCAAATAGTAATTAAAGTTAGATCAATTGTTAATTTTAAACTTGAGATTGTTGAGATTTTTGTTATCCAAAGATAGTAAGGAATATGGGCCAAAGGTCGATACGTGGATATATGATATGTGGTCACAGATCAGCCAGGTTCTCTTTGAGTGACAGGACATATTTGACAGGCTGAATGGCCTACTCATGTTCCTATGAAATACTGATGAATATCATACCCAACAAAAGCCTCATCCTGTTTTATCTAAACTTACTGCATCCTGGGTGCTCATAAAATAGCCACATTTCACATTCAATTTCAGTAATTCTTTTAAGGATTGTAAATTTCTAAGCCTTTAGAAATGATAATTTGAGACAAAATTAAGAGTTACTTGGGTAAATGTGGATTAATTAAGGAAAGCCAGGATAGATTTGTGAAGGCAAATAGTGCTCAATGAGCTTGGTTGAGTTTTTTGATGAGGTACAGAGAGGGTTGACGAGGGCAATGTGGATGATGTAGTGTACATGGACTTCCAAAAGGCATTTCATTAAGTGCCATATAATAGGCTTGTCAGCAAAGTTAAACCCCATGGAAAAAATAGCGACAGTACCAGCAGGAATATAAAATGGGCTGAATGACAGGAATCAAAAATTAGTGTTGAATGGTTGTTTGTCAGACTGTAGGGGGGTTTATAGTAGGATTGCCTAGGTGGCAGTGTTAGGACCCTGCTTTTCTTGGTATATATTAATTCCATTTGCCTGCTCTTTCCCCAAAGCCCTGCAAATGTTTCTTTTCAAGTATTTATCCAATTCCTTTTTAAAAGTTACTACTGAATCCATGTAACCATCCTATCAGGTCCGGTTCTTAACAGCTTGCTGCATAAAAAATTCTCATCTCACCTTTGAATTCTAATAGGATTTTCTTGGAAAAAAAGGGGAGGATAAATAAAGAAGTACAGTCAGTATGGTTTTTCATGTTAGCTCTAATTCTTTTACCGGTCTACATAGGAATACATTGGATTTACAGCGCAGAAACAGGCCATTCAGCCCAATCAGTCCATGCTAGTGTCCTCCTAACACTGAAAACACTTGCTCCTTATTTACTACAACAATAGCTTTTAGTTATGTAATGCCTTTAATGCAATAAACCATCACAAGGCACTTCACAGGACCATTGTAAAATGAAGTATGACACAGAACCAGAAAAGGGGATATTAGATCAGATGCTCAAAAGCTTGACCAAAGATGTTGGAAAGTAGTGTTTTAAAGGTGAAGAGAGATGTAGATAGGCAGAAAGGTGTAGGGAGGATATTCTAGAACTTAGGGCCTAGGCAGCTGAAGGCACAGTCACAAATAGCAGAGCAATTAACCTGGGATCCTCAAGAGGCCAGAATCAGAATAGCACAGATACCTTGGAGATTTGTGAGGCCAGAGGAGATTACAGTGATACGATGGGGGTGAGGTCATCGGGAGCTGGGGTGGGGGGGGGGGGGGGGGGGGGGGGGGTGGAATTAGAAAACAAGAATGAGAATTTTAAAATCACGACTTTGTTAGATCAGCAACCAATGTAGATAGATCAGCAAGTACAGGGGTGTTAATTGACCACTTATAACTCTTAAATTCTTCGTGATTTTGAAACAAGTCAAACTGAAGGATGTTCTCGCTAACCTGCTGCTTTCCTCAGTGATCACAGTCTTTAAGAGACATAGAGGCTTTTTTTCCAAAAAGGTGACCTTGCTCAAAAGTAGGACAAAACACTGCAAGAAACCTTGATTAGCACACAATCAGCATTCAGCTGAACCTGCCAACATTGCCCATATATGTAACTGTGCAAACGATGAGGGTTCCTGTTATTAGTTTGACAGCCACTTCAAGAAGCTATGACAGCAGTATTTTTAATCACATCGGTTGTCTATGAATAAAGGAAAGCAAACACTGCTGAACTCGAACACTTTCCTTCAAATCTCTTTCACAGGAGTAACAGTGTAGTGAGTCAGCACTTTAAGTATTTCCCATTTACATCTAGTTATGTCTAAGCTGTTAGAATTTGACTTAAAACAGTAAAATAGGTTTATTAAAATCACTTTCTCAAACCCAGCTGCATAATTAGAAGTAACGAGCAGTGTGAATCTGAGACCATAAGCTAAATGAGAACATCATTGGGGCTGAGGGGACAGGGGTGGTCTTTCAGCATACAGTGCACACCTGCTCATTTAAAATGTAAACAATTATTTACTACATATCTATAAACTAAAAAGACACCACATTCCTGAAAAAAACATTTTCTTGCTTTAATGATAAACAGCACTGACATGAACTATATTAAAAAATCATCCTTCTCCACCTTTTTTAAGGTCCAATTATAACAAAATTACATGCAATTCATCTTTCCCCAAGATTAAAAAAACTGGAAGAGGTATCCTGATTTTCCGTAATGATAATGTGCCTTTAAGGCCCCTAGTGTGCTTCATGGTTTGCATCAGAATTCCCCAATGCAGGAAATGCAGAAATGAATTTGCACACAGCAAGTTCCCACAGACAGCAAAAACTAGGTTATCAGTTGTGATTGAGGGATAAATATTGGCCAGGATACCAGGGAGAACTTCCCTGCTCTTCTTCAGAATAGCACCATTGGATCTTTTACATCCACCTGAGAGGGTTTGCCTTCCTGGTAGTCACATGATAAGACATTAGTGGAATAGTTGACTAATCATTGAAATCAATCTCTACTGATTATTCTACAGAGCACTCAGGCAAGAGATGAACTTTGGAAAGCTTTGGGAACCATAGGTCCAAAGTTACCTGTTCCTCCCAAACATGTTAGACTCACCTTGTCATTTTTCAAATTACTCACATACCATATCCCGAAAGGAACCTATCTAATTTAATTTGAATAACTCAGCATTATCATCTTCTACTGTCTCCCCAGGGAGCCTTTCCAGAGCCTGATATTTCACTCACTGAAATAATGTTCTTACAGCTTATTCGTGAATTTACCTCCCTTCCTGTGCAGGCTGCAACCTCTGGTTCAACTAATCTGGAAAAGGTGAAATGGTTTGTCATGGCTGATATTATCCAGTCCCTTTAGAACCCTAAAAACAGCAATTTTATCACCTCTCAACCTTGTCTGCTCCTGTGAGAACATGCCCAATTTATATCAATGCTCCTTATAATTCAATCTCTCTAACCCCTCAGTCACCTGACTACTCTCTTTTGTAGCCTTTAGCTCCTTTTTGTACTGTGGGGTCCAGGACTGTACAGAATATTCTAAGTACCATCATAGTAATTATTTATAAAGTGAAGGAATTTTACCTCATCATTTGAGCTCTAAATAAATTAAGCTAATTAAGATCCCAATTTTTTTCATATCAGTTGACCACTAAGATAATAGATGGAGGGTGAACAGTGAGTCAGAGAGATGTATAAATAGAAGACAGCTATGATTGTATTAGCTGAGACAATTGATTAATTAGAATGAATCCATTACCAAAATTAGGTTCTGTTTAAATAGCTTAAAAATTAAGCTCAGGCCCTTCTTTATCCTAATCTATCTAGTGAATCCTTGGTCAGTCAGAGTAGAGATCAGCCAAAAAGACACAGGCTTGTTGGGCCCAATGGCTTATGGGCTATGCTGAGCCAAAAGCCATTCATGAGTGTAAAAGCTGAATGTGATAGTTCCCAGTAAAGCCCCAGATTGTAGGTGCCTGAAGGTCAGTCTGCAACAGATGGCAGCATCCTTTATGACAGGTCTCCTGTGACAGGCCCAGAGAGGAATATGCAATCACAGGATCATACAAGGTGACAATAGAGAAACTGGCCATTTGACCTAGTACTTTTCCCAAAGAGTTGCTTAATCTAATCCCACTCTCCAGCTCACTCCCTGTATTCTTAAACATTCGTCTTCCCTGAAGCAAGTATCTCGGTCCCTTCTAAGAAAATTCATGGACAGTGTTCCAATAGAAGGAGTGCATGGCACAGAATTCCACATTCTAATCACTTTCTGCGTAAAAGAATTATTTCTAACTATCCCTTTAATCCTCTGTGATTATCTTAATTGTGTACACGTTCACAAGATTACTATTTCCTCTTTCATAATCCTTCAGAATTTTTTTTCATTCTTTCATGGGATGTGGGTGTCATTGGCATGTCCAACATTTGTTACCTACCCCTAATTGCCTTTGAATTGAGCAGCTTGCTAGGCCATTTCAGAGGGCAGTTAGGAGTCAACCACATTGTTATGGGTCTGGAGTCACATGTAAGTCAGACCAAGTAAGAATGGCAGATTTCCCTCCCTATAGCACATTAGTGAACCAAATGGGTTTTTACGCCAATCGACAATGGTTTCACAGTCATTATTACCGAGACTAGCTTTCAATTCCAAATTTTAAAAAAATAACTAATTGAATTTAAATTCCACCAGCTGCTGTGTGCATTAGCCCAGGCCTCTGGATTACTACTCCAATGATATTTCCAATGTGCCACCATCTGCTCTAAGAATCAGTTGAAACTTTGGCAGTGGTGGGGTTCAAACACATTTCTCCTCAAGGACTAGAACATGAATAAAGCACCTTAGACTGTTCGGCCACACTGCAGCTTGGCTTCACTGCTGCTGTTCCTTCAACAACCCCAGGTTTTATTACATCAAAGCACTCATGGTTAGCCTCCTGATTCCATCATTCCCATACCACAGCATCTCAACCACAAGTCTCTTTATGATCTTGAACCTCTCTGCCCTTACAAGCTCCTCTGCTGCTGCTTAATCTTTACAGCTCTTCTGAAAATGCCATAACGTCTGGGTGTCCCTTAAGTCCAAGGGATGCAGATTTGAAAGAATATGGCAGACAAGTGGTTTAGCCACCCACTGCCAGATTTGGACAGACCACATAGACCAATATTGGGTACTGTTCCTGTCTGCTAAGACTGCTCATATTCCAGGATCATCCTGGAATGCAAGGATAACCCTCAGCTTCTTTTCTCGACTACAAATCATGTTCTAAAACATCTCCCCAGTCTCCTCCACCCTCGCCTCCAGCAATAAGTGTGAGGAAATCACAGGGAAAATTTTTAGCTCGGCAGGCGGGTGCATGCCTGACCTGCTCGAGTGTAAAATGATGCGCCTTAATTGCCCCGCCAGCATGAAATTGCCTTCTGGCCCTGATCGCGGGCGGCGGGCAGCTTCCCGATATGGGTGAAATTCTGCCCATGGACTTTTTTCTCACTAACATTGACACCATCCAATCAGATGCTTCAACTGCTTCCCTCCCTTCCACTAGCCCACCATTCAGAGTTCCTCCAATACTCCTCCTTTCCTTAGCCTGAACTCGCATTTTTCTCAAATTTCTCTATCTCCTCTCATGCCCTTTCCAAGTCCATCCTGTCCAGGAAACCCAACTTATGCTCTCTGACCCCATTCCCACTGACCTGCTGACTTTCAACATCCCCACCTGGTATCCATATTAGCTGATGTTAATTGCTCTCTCTCTTCAGCAGTTGCTCCTTTCTCCTTTAAATCTGTCATCATCAAGCCTCCTCGTGAAAAATCCTTGCAAACTACTACCCCATCTCCAAACTCCCTTTCCTCTCCAAACTCTTGGACTTCCTTACCTACACCTCCCTACCTTGCATTTCTCCTTTAAGAAACTCCTAAAAAACTATGTCTTTGACCAAGCATTCGTCATCTGACATATCTCATGTGGCTTGCTGTCATATTTAATTTATAACACTCCTGTGAAGTGACATCGTATTACTTTAAAGGTATTATATAAATATAAGTTGCTGTTCAGAACTGTAGTCCATCACTTTTAGTAATATCCCAGAATTTACACTGATTTTTCCCAATGACTTTATAACATTTCCATAATGGGATGCTCAATGCCACACATTGCTCATGGGATGTGGGCATTGCTGGCTAGGCCAGTATTTATTGCCCATCCCAAATTGCCCTTGAGAAGGTGATGAGCTGCCTTCTTGAACCACTGCAGTCCATGTAGGTACACCCACAGTGCTATTAGGAAGGGAGTCCCAGGATACAAACATGAAATAGGTGAAGTAGGCCATCCAGCCCATTGAGCCTGCTCTGCCATTCAACAAGGTCATGGCTGATCTGTTTATGTTTTGAATTCCACATTCCTATCTACCCCTGATAAACTTTGCTTCCCTTGACTAACAACAGTCTGATGATTTTGACCTACTGACAGTGAAGCAACGGTGATATATTTCCAAGTCAGGATGGTGAGTGGCTTGGAGGGGAACTTCCAGGAGGTGGTGTTCCCATGTCTCTGCTGCCCTTTCCTTCTACATGGTAGTGCTCAAGGGTTTGGAAGGTGCTGTCTAAGGAGCCATGGTGAGTTTCTGCAGTGCATCTTGGAGATAGTACACACTAATGCTACTGTGTGTCGGTGGTGGAGGGAGTGAATGTTTGCGGTTGGGGTGCCAGTCAAGCAGGCTGCTTTGTCCTGGATGGTGTTGAGCTTCTTGAGTGTTGTTGGAGCTGCACTCATCCAGACAAGTGGAGAATGCTCCATCACATCCCTGACTTGGGCCTTGTTGATGGTGGACAGGCTTTGGGGAGTCAGGAGGTGAGCTATTTGCTGCAGGATTCCTAGCCTCTGACCTGCTCTAGCCACAGTATTTATATGGCTAGCCCAGTTCAATTTCTGGCAAATGATAACCCCCAGGAGGTTGATAGTGGCGGATTCAGTGATGGCAATGTCATTGAACATCAAGCGGTGATGGCTAGATTCTCTCTTATTGCCTGACACTTGTGTGGTGCGAATGTTATTTGCCACTTGTCAGCCCAAGCCTGGATTGTTCAGGTCTTGCTGCATTTGGACATGGACTGCTTCAGTATCTGAGGAGTCGTGAATGGTGCTGAACATTGTGCAATCATCAGCGAACATCCCCACTTCTGACCTTATGATGGAAGGAAGGTCATTGTTGAAACAGGTGAAGATGATTGGGCCTAGGACACTACCTTGAGGAACTCCTGCAGTGATGTCCTGGAACTGAGATGATTGATCTCCAACAACCACAACCATCTTTCTTTGTAGGTATGACACAAAGCAGTGGAGAGTTTTCCCACTGATTCCCATTGACTCCAGTTTTGCTAGGGCTCCTTGATGCCACACTCAGTCAAATGCTGTCTTGATGTCAAGGGCAGTTAGTCTCATATCATATCTAGAGTTCAGCTCTTTTGTCCATGTTTGGATCAAAGCTGTAATGAGGTCTGGAACTGAGTGGCCCTGGCGGAACCCAAACTGAGCATCAGGAGGTAGGTTATTGCTAAACAAGTGTCGCTTGTTGATGTCCCCTGCCATTACTTTACTGATGATCAAGGGTAGACTGGTGGGGTGGTAATTGGCCAGGTTGGATTTGTCCTGCTTTTTGTGTACAAGACATCCCTAGGCAATTTTCCAAATTGCTGGGGGCATACTCGTTTTGTAACTGTACAAGAACAGCTTGAATGGGGCGCAGCAAGTTCTGCAGCACAAGTTTTCAGTAGCATTACCGTAATATTGACGGAGCCCATAGCCGTTGCAGCATCCAGTGCCTCCAGCTGTTTCTTGATATCATGTGGAGTGAATTGAATTGGCTGAAGACTGGCATCTGTGATGGGGGGACCTCTGGAGGATGCATCATCCACTTGGCACTTCTGGCTGAAGATTGTAGCAAATGCTTTGGCCTTATCTTTTGCACTGATGTTCTGTGCTCCTCCATCATTAAGGATGGGGATATTTATGGAGCCTCCTCCTCCAGTGAGTTGTTTAATTTTCCATCACCATTCACAACTGGATATGGCAGGTCTGCAGAGCTTAGATCTGATCTGTTGCTTGTGGGATCACTTAACCCTGTCTATCACTTGCTGCTTATGCTGTTTGGCACATAAGTAGACCTGTGTTATAGCTTCACCAGGTTGACACCTCATTATTAGGTATGCCTGGTGCTGCTCCTGTCATGCCCTCCTGCACTCATCGTTGAACCAGGGTTGATCCCCTGGCTTGGTGGTAATGGTAGAGTGGGGGGATATGCCAGGCCATGAAATTACAGCTTATGTTCGAGTACAATTCTGCTGTTGCTGATGGCCCACAGCACCTCATGGATACCCAGTCTTGAGTTGCTATATCTGTTCGAAATCTTTCCTATTTAGCATGGTGGTAGTGCCATACAACACGGTGGAGGGTATCCTCAATGTGAAGACAGGACTTTGTCTCCACAAGGACTGTACAGTGGTCATTCCTACCCATTCTGTCATGGACAGATGCATCTGCTGCAGATAAGCTGGTGAGGATGAGGCCAAGTATATATATTTTTCCCCTCTAGTTCGTTCCCTCGCCACCTGCCAGAGACCCAGTCTAGCAGCTATGTCCTTTCGGGCTCAGCCAGCAGTAGTGCTACCTAGCGACTCTTGGTGATGAACATTGAAGTCCCCCACCCAGAGTATATTTTGCACCCTTGCCCCCCTAAGTACTTCGTCCAAGTGATGTTCCAGATAGAGGAGCACTGATTTATCAACTAAGGCGGGGCTACGTGGTTACCAGGAAGTTTCCTTGCCCATGTTTGACTTGATGCTATGAGGCTTCATGGGGTCCAGAGGTCATGGGGTTGAGAACTCCCACAGCAATTCCTTCCTGATTGTATATCACTGTGCAGCCACCTCTGCTGGGTCTGTCTTGCCGGTGGGACAGGACATACCCAGGGATGGGAGTGGTGGTGTTTGGGACATTATCTGTAAGGTCTGATTCCATGAGGATTACTATGTCAAGCTGTTGCTTGATTAGTCTATGAGACAGCTCTCCCAATTTTGTTGGTAATGAGGCCTTTGCAGGGTCAACAGGGCTGAGTTTACCGTTGTCATTTCCGGTGCCCATGTTGATGCCTGATGGTCTGTCTGGTTTCAATCGTTCTTGACTTTCTTGCAGTGTGATACAACTAGGCCATTTCTGAGTCAACCACATTGCTGTGGATCTGGAGTCACATTAGGCTAGACCAGGTAAGGTCCTTCCTCGGACATTAAGGTCCTTCTTGGGACATTAACGAACCAGATTTTTTCTTTACGACAATTGACAATGGTTTCATGGTCATCATTAGACTTATAATTGAAATTCCACCAGCTGCCGTGGTGGGATTCAAACTAGGGTCCTTAGAGCGTTACACTGGGTCTCTCGATTACTAGTCTAGTGACAATACCACTAAGCCACCACCACCGCTAATACAACTGCAACCTAATTTCATTCTTGTGCTAGTTCAAACTTACTTCCTTGTTTTTGTATTTAATCACTTCATATAAAACCAATAATTCTATTTGAGCGCAATCTACCTGCACTGCCACCTTTCCCTATGTAGCTACATAGCGAGGTCCTTCTGCTTCACTATGCCACTTAAAATTATATCATTTAATATATATTCCCCTTCTCTAATCTTACTTCCAATTGTAATAGGTTATAATTTACCACGCATCCAATTTGGGGTCATCAGAAAATTCCTTGATCCCTCAGTTCCTGAATCCAGATCACTTCTCAGGATAATCTGTGCTGCATATAGCGGGTTCATTCATACTAACAAGATTTGGCTGCTATATCAAGTGGCTGTTAAATCCATCATAATCCTCAATAACTTCTTTTAAGAAAACAAAGTCTTACAAATTACCCTAGTCAATTTCAAAGTTCCTGCTGCCACTGCATTTTCCTTTTCAGAAATGAATATTTAATAAGTGGGTAATTTCAATACATTAACACATGGGGGCGGGTGTGGTTCAGCAAACAGAAAGCGCTCCTAAGCAGCTGCTCAAATATCTGGACTCATTAATTCAGTTTAAGCACTGCTTTTATAACTGACTTCTATGGTTATGGCAAATGGTCAGAGACATTTGTATGATATAACAGGTAGCGATAGGCCAGTTAGCTTAACATCTGTCATGGGAAAATGTTAGTCTATCATAAAGGATGTAATAGCAGAGCATTTAGAAATACATAATATAATCAAGCAGAGTCAGCATGGCTTCATGAAGGGGAAATCATGCCTGACAAATTTATTGGAATTCTTTGAGGAGGTAACAAGCAGGATAGATAAAGGGGAACCAGTAGATGTAATATATTTGGATTTCCAAAAGGCATTCGATAAGGTACCGCATACAAGGCTATTTAATAAGATAAGAGCCCATGGTGTATTAGCATGGTAGAGGATTAGCTAACTAATAGAAGACAGAGAGTTGGGATAAGGGGGGCATTTTCAGGATGTAACTAGTGGAGTACCACAGGGATCAGTGCTAGGGCCTCAATTATTTACAATATATATTAATGACTTAGATGAGGGAAGTGAATGTACAATCACCAAGTTTGTGGATGACACAAAAATAGGTGGGAAGGAAAATGATGAGGATGACACAAGGAGTCTACAGAGGGATGTAGACAGGTTAAGTGAGTGGACAAAAACTTGGCAGATGGAATATAATGTGGGAAAATGTGAGGTTAAGCACTTTGGCAGGAAGAATAGAGGAGCTGAATATTATTTAAATGGAGAAAGACTACAGGAAGCTGCAGCACCGAGGGATTTGGGAGTCCTTGTGCATGAATCCCAAAAAGCTGGCATTCAAGTTCAACAGGTAATAGGGAAGGCAAATGGAATGTTGGCCTTTATTTTCAAAGGGAATGGAGTATAAAAATAGGGAAGTCTTGCTAAAACTACACAACATAAGAGCATAAGAACATAAGAAATAGGAACAGGAGCAGAGCATTCAGCCCCTCGAGCCTGCTCCTCCATTCAATAAGATCAGGGTTGATCTTGTGTTTCGATTTCCACATTCCCATCTAACCCCGATAACCTTTGATTCCCTTGCCTAACAAGAATCTACCTACCTCTGCCTTAAAAATATTCAATGACCCCGCCTCCACCACCTTCTGAGGCAGAGAGTTCCAAAGTTGCACAACCTTCAGAAAAAATTTCTCCTCATCTCTGTCCTAAAACAGCGACCCCAACTTTTAAAACAGTGCCCCCTAGTTCTGGACTCACCCGCAAAAAGAAACATCCTTTTGATGTCCACCTTGTGTTCAATCCCTCTCAAAATAAAGGATAGCATTCCATTAGCCTTCTTAATTACTTGTTGAACCTGCATACTAACTTTATGTCTCATGTACTAGAACACTTAGTTCCCTCTGCACCTCAGAATTATGCAGCCGTTCTCCTTTTAAGTAACACTCTGCTTTTTTGTTCTTCCTGCCAAAGTGAACAATTTCACATTTTCCAACATTAAACTCCATTTGCCAGATCTTTGCCCACTCACTAAACCTATCAATATCCATCTGCAACCTCATGTCCTCTTCACAACATATTTTCCTACCTATCTTTGTCTCATCTGCAAATTTAACTACCATGTCTTCACTTCCCTCATCTAAGTCATTGAGTAAATTGTAAAAAGTTGAGACCCCAGTACAGACCCCTGTTAATCAGAAAAAAGACCCATTTATGCATACTGTGTGCTTTCTGCCAGCCAGCCAATCTTCTATCCATGCTAATATGTTACCCACTACACCATGTGCTTTTATTTTCTGTAATAATCTTTGGATGTGGCACCTTATCAAATGCCTTCTGGAAATCCAAGTACAGTGCATCTACTGCACATGTTCCTCCTTCAAAAAAAATCCAATAAATTGGTTAAACATGATTTTACTTTCACAAAAACATGCTGATCGAAATTTCCATTCATTGTTTTATCCCCACCTTTTAGCCTATTTCAATCTTTTTTCCCAAACTGTCCCCTCTCCCCACCCCACCCCCACCAGGGCCATCTGTCACTTGCTCATTCTGCTTTCTACTCTTACTGTCACCGTTAGCACCTCTTTTAGCCAGTGTCACCACCATTAACACCCCTTCGACCTTTTGTTTATGAGATCTTTCACAACTCTTCTTTGCCTCCACCTATCACTGGTCTTCTAACCAGCTTCACCTGTCCCACCTCCCTTAAACAGTATATATTTCATCACATTTTTACTTCTCTTTAGTTCTGAAGAAGAGTTATGCGGACTTGAAACGTTAACTCTGTCTTTCTCTCCACAGGTGCTGTTAGACCTGCTGAGTTTTTCCAGCCATTTTTATTTTTGTTTCAGATTTCCAGCATCCACAGTATTTTGCTTTTATCTTAATATAACTTATTCTCTGGTTGGTTCCAGAGCATAGTGCTCTAAGGAACTATCTTGAAAGCATTCTAAGAACTCCTCATCCAGGCTACTACTGCCAATCTGATTTTTCCAGTTTATGTGAAGATTAAAATAACCCATGATTATTGCCATCACTTTGTCACAAGTACACAAAATTTTCTCTTGAATACTTTGTCCTAAACTGTGGCTACTGTTAGGGGCTGCTGTAGAACACTCCCACAAATGACATTTTCCACCTACTATTCCTCATCTTCACCCAAACCAATTCTACATCCTGATCTCCTGAACTAAGGTCATCTCTAGCTATTGCACCAATGCCCTCTTTGATTAACAGTGCTACCCCTCCATCTTTATCTAGCTTCCTATTCTTCTTGAATGTCATGTACCCTTCAATATTAAGGACACAATCTTTGTCTTCCTGCAGCCATGTCTCCATAATTGCTATCAGATCATATTTATTTACTTCAATGTGGGCCAACAATTCATTTACTTTGTTATGAATATGTGCATTTGGATGGAGAGCCTTCAGTTTTATCTTTTTGTTACCTTTGTAACATCTAGTCTTGACTGTTGATGTATTCTTAGTTTTTTTCTCTCTGTCCCTCCCTGCCATTTTCTGACCCTTATTTCTCATATTACTTTCTTGCTCTCCTGTCTTGACGCTACGGCTTGAATTGCTACTTCTACCCAAGCCTGATCCTTCAACTCTCTTGTTTAGTTTAAAGCCCTCTCTACTTCCCTAGTTATGTGATTTGCGAGGACACTCGTCCCAGCACAGTTCAGGTATAAACCATCCCAACAGTACAGCCCCCACTTTCCCTACTACTGATGCCAGTGCCCAGAAACTGGAACCCACTTTTCCCACACCAGTCTTTCAGCCATGCATTCGTCTTTATAAACTATTTGCCCTATGCCAATTTGCATGTGGCTCAGGTAATAATCCAGAGATTATTATCTTTGAGGTTCTGCTTCTTAATTTGATACAAAGCTCCTCATACTGACTTTGTAGAACCTCTTTCCTACTTCTACCAATGTCATTGGCACCTACATGGCCCATGACAACTGGACCCTCCCCCTCCCACTGCAAGTTCCTCTCCAGCCTTGAGCAGATGTCCAGAACCCTGGCACTGGGCAGACAACACAGCCGTCTGGACTCTCGCTCTTTGCTGCAGAGAACAGTGTCAATCCCCCTCACTATGCTGTTCCCTATTACCATTACATTCCTTTTGCCCCCCCCACCCTTAACGACTTCCTCTACCGTGGTGCCATGGCAAACCAGGTCATCCACCTTGTAAACTTGGCTTTCATTCACACAGGTTGTGAGCACCTCAAACCTGTTTAACAACTGCAAAGTCTGAGCCACCTGCTCAGTCCCATTATCTGCTTCACTGACAGTCACATTTCCAGTCCCTCGCTGCTGACCAAAACAGATGACCCTCTTCTAAGAGGTATGACTGTCTTCTGGAACAAAGAATCCAGGTACTTCTCCCCCTCCCTTATGTTGCACAGTGTCTGCATTTCGGCTTCCAGATCAATAATCCTGATCCGGAATTCCTCAAGCTGCCTACACTTCCTGCAGATGTGTCAACAAGGCACTAATTCAACCACACTGAGAATACTGTGAACAGTTTTGGTCCTCGTATCTAAGGAAAGATATACTGGCATTGGAGGCAGTCCAGAGAAGGTTCACTAGGTTGATCCCGGGGATGGAGGGATTTTCTTATGAGGAGAGGTTGAGTAGGTTGAGCCTGTGCTCATTGGAGTTTAGAAGAATGAGAGGTGACCTTATTGAAACATATAAGAATCTTAGGGGGCTTGACAGGGTAGATGCTGAGAGGTTGTTTCCCCTTGTGGGAGAGTCTAGGACCAGAGGACATAATCTCAGATCCCATTTAAGACAAAGATGAGGAGGAATTTCTTCTCTCAGAGGGTAGTGAATCTGTTGAATTCTTTACCACAGAGGATTGTAGATGCTGGGTCATTAAGTATATTCAAGGCTGAGATAGACAGATTTTTAATCAGTAAGGGAATCAAAGGTTATGGGGAAAAGGCAGGAAAGTGGAGTTGAGGATTATCAGATCAGCCATGATCTCATTGAATGGTGGAGCAGGCTCGATGGACCGAATGGCCTACTTCTGCTCCTACGTTTTATGGACGTAGGGGGCTGGATGTCCTGGATTACTAATGTGAAGTGAATGATGGGGTCTGTACATAGTAATATGAACAGAGCCAACATACACCATGAAGAAATCCCACTTACCACATCTATTCAGTCCAAGAAACTTCCTTTTACATCTTATTCTTTGCATTTTGCCTGCTTTATTCTCTTGATTTCCCTTTGCCATATTTCCCATACATCTCTTACATGGAACATTATAAATTGATTTTCAAAATGCTTGCAAACTATATTGACCGTGCTTCCTTTACTTATCCTCTTTTTTGAAGATTTCTGCAAGGATTCAAAATAGCCAGAGGTGGTGAGAATATATTTTACAAAGCAAATTATTATAATCATGAGTGTTATTGCCTGAAAGGGTGATTGTAGCAGATTTAAAAATAACTTTCAAAAAGGGAATTGGATACGTACTTTAAGAGGAGAAATTTGCAGGATTTACAGGAACGAATCAGGGGGTCGGACTAATTGGATTTGTGCTCTATCATCCTATAATTCTAAGGTCGTTGAATTCCATTCTATCTTTTCAAATCCATGCTGGCTGGTCATTGATTAACTCAGTTATAGGCTTTATAGAGTGGGAATGAGTAATAAAGTCACTAGCTATCACAGCTATCTTTGACTTGTTTGCCCAAGCACAACATGGATGCGATTAGAAGGCTAATGAGTTAAACATAGCCTTCTACCCTTAGAATAGAAGCAGCATCAGTCAATCGTTAGCAAATTGGTCCATTGAGCAATTCAAGCAACACATTGTCAACCTGCTGTACTATTCAGACAGTATGAGGCTGCAGTGATTCCGTATTTCTGTTCTCCAGATGACATTTGTTAGCAGTAAAGATGACATCCTCTTTAAAATGGACATATTCCAGGTTACTGAGTCAAGTGTCTAATTGATGAAAAAAAACATCTAACCAATATTTGCATAGATGTTGCAACAGAATATTACACATCCACTGATCATAATGTAGATTCTGCATCCTCCGAAGAGACCATCAATTCAGTTCACTAGATTTGTCAGAAAGGTCACTTTGTCTTGTGAATAGATATTTGGCTTACGTTCACCTGGCACTACATTAGTTGGCAGGGACTGCTGAAACTCAAATGTGAATTTTACAAAACCACACTCCTGGAGTGACTTTTTGAAAGGACAGGAAGGAAGGAAAAAAAAACCAAGAAAACTGCGGATGCTGGAAATCCAAAACAAAAACAGAATTACCTGGAAAAATTCAGCAGGTCTGGCAGCATCGGCGGAGAAGAAAAGAGTTGACGTTTCGAGTCCTCATGACTCTTCGACAGAAGTTCTGTTGAAGGGTCATGAGGACTCAAAACGTCAACTCTTTTCTTCTCCGCCGATGCTGCCAGACCTGCTGAGTTTTTCCAGGTAATTCTGTTTTTGTTTAGGAAGGAAGGAAAGGCTGGTGGGGTAATTAGTATGAGACAGAATAAGTACAATAGCAAGAAAGGATCTTGGAGCGGAAGATGTAGAATCCATATGGGTGGGGGTAAGAAATAACAAGGGGAATAAAACACTGGTGGGAGTGGTCTTTAGGCCGCCTGACAGTAGCTTTACTATAGAACAGAGAATAAATCAGGAGATAACAAGGGCATGTAAATAAGGCAGCACATTAATCATGAGTGACTTTAATCTTCAGGTAGATCGGGAAAATCACATTGGCAGAGGTAGACACAAGGAAGAATTCATAGAGGATATTTGGGACAGTTTCTTAGAACAATATATTGTGAATCCAACCAGGGATCAGGCTATTTGGATCTGGTAAATTGTAATGAGGCAAATTTAATAAATGATCTCAGACTAAAGGATCCCCTAGGAAACAGTGACCATAATATGGTAGAATTTAGCATTCAGTTTGAAAGTGAGAAACTTGGGTCAGAAACAACTGTGCTAAACTTAATAAGGGTAATTAGAATGGAACGAGGGCAGGTTGGCTGGAGTGGACTGGGAAAGGAGTTTAGCAGAAAAGACGGTTGATGGACAATGGCAGATGTTTAAGAAAATAGTTCATGACTCACAACAAAGATATATCCCAGTGAGGAAGGAGGATTCAAGGGACCAACCATGGTTAACCACGGAAGTTAAGGACAGTATTAAATTGAAAGAAAAAACATACAATGTGGCAAAGATTAGTGGTAAGCCAGAGGATTGGGAAAGTTTTAAAAACTAACAAAAGATGATGAAAAAAAATCAAAAGAGGGAGGGAATAAACTTTGAGGGTAAACTAGCAAGTAATATAAAAACAGACAGTAAGAGCTTCTTTAAATATATAGAAAGGAAGAGAGAGGCCAATGTAAACTCAGGCCCCTTAGAGATTGAGGCTGGGGAAATAATAATGGGGGACCAGGAAATAGCAAAGGAGTTGAATAAATACTTGGCTTCAGTCTTCACGATAGAAAATACTAACAGCATTCCAAAAATACTAAATAATCAAGGGGCAAAAGTGGGGGAGGAAATAAATACAATAACTATCACTAGAGAAAAAGTACTAAGGAAACTAATAGGACTAAAGGACGATATGTCCCCGGACCTGATGGGTTGCATCCTAGAATAAAAAAGGAAGTAGCTACAGAGATAGTGGATGTACTAGTAGTAATCTTCCAAGGATCCTTAGATTCCGGAAAAATCCCACAGGATTGGAGAATGTAACACCCTTTTTCTAAAAGGGAGGGAGACATAAAATAGGCCAGTTAACTTAACATCTGTCATTGGGAAAATGTTGGAGTCTATTATAAAGGACATGATAGCAGAGCATTTAGAAATCTAACCAAGCAGAGTCAGCATGGCTTCATGAAGGGGAAATCATGCCTAACAAATTTATTAGAATTCTTTGAGCAAGTAACAAGCAGGATAGATAAAGGAGAACCAGTAGATATAATATATTTGGATTTCCAAAGGCATTCGATAAGAAACCACACATAATGCTACTTAATAAGACAAGAGTCCATGGTGTTGGGGGTAGTATATTAGCATGGATAGAGGATTGGCTAACTAATAGAAGAAAGAGTTGGAATAAGGGGAGCATTTTCGGGATGGCAACCTGTAACTAGTTGCAGGGATTCATGCAGGGGCCACAATTATTTACAATATATATTAATTATTTAGATGAGGGAAGTGAATGTACTATCGCCAAGTTTGCGGATGACACAAAAATAGATGGGAAAGCAAGTGGTGAGGATGACACAAGAGGGATATAGACAGGTTAAGCGAGTGGGCAAAAACTTGGCAGATGGAATATAATGTGGGGAAAATGTGAGGTTATGCACTTTGGCAGAAAGAATAAAGGAGTTGTATATTATTTAAATGGAGAAACACTTAAGAAAGCTGCAGCACAGAGGGATTTGGGAGTTCTTGTGCATGAATCCCAAAAAGCTAGCATACAAATTCAACAGGTAATAGGGAAGGCAAATGGAATGTTGGCCTTTCTTTCAAAGGGAATGGAGTATAAAAATAGGGAAGTCTTGCTAAAACTATACAAGGTACTAGTTAGACCACACCCAGAATACTGTGAACAGTTTTGGTCCCTTTATCTAAGGAAAGATATACTGTCATTGGAGGGAGTCCATAGAAGGTTCACTAGGTTGATCCTGGGGATGGAGGGATTTTCTTATGAGGAGAGGTTGAGTGGTTTGGGTCTGTACTCATTGGAGTTTAGAAGAATGAGAGGCAACCTTATTGAAACATAAGATTCTTATGGGGCTTGACAGGATAGCTGCTGAGGGGTTGTTTCCCCTTGTTGAAGAGTCTAGGACCAGAGGGCATAATCTCAGAGTAAGGGGTCACCCATTTAAGACAGAGGTGAGGAGGAATTTCTTCTCTCAGAGGGTAGTCAATCTGTGGAATTCTTTACCGCAGAGGGCTGTAGAGATTGGGTCGTTAAGTATATTCAAGGCTGAGATAGGCAGATTTTTAATCAGTAAGGGAATCAAGGGTTATGGGGAAAAGGCAGGAAAGTGGAGTTGAGGATTATCAGATCAGCCATGATCTCACTGAATGCTGAAGCAGGCCAGATGGGCCGAATGGCCTACTTCTGCTCCTACGTCTTTTCGTCTAGAATGAACCTCACCTGCTGAAGATGCCTATCGGGATGTCATGTCCTTAAATGGCATAGAGACAGATCCTCTGTCCAATTAAGGTTCGCAGGTAGCCTCTCAAAGGTGCAGGGCCAATCACAGACCTACAATGTGAGGAGAGCAGCAGGCTCCAATAGAGGGTAGGTAACTGAGAGGTCGCTTCAACATGGAGGTGCAGTCTCACAGATTCAAAACAGATAAAAAAAACAGATTCAGCAGCCAGTCCATCACTGTGGGGGCAAGAATCCCTCCACAGGGCTGCCTTTGGCTGCACCTGCACCCAAGCAGGGAGGGCTAGCCTGTAGGCCTGTCTGAAGTGCACTTGGCCTGCCTCTGGGTGCCCATCTTCAAGCAGTTAAACTGCCCCGATAAGTTAAGAAATTGGAGGCTATGTGTACAATCTCAGTCAGCCTTCTTTAACTGTGGTTAATAAGGTTCTTGATGAAGTGAATTGGCTTGCTGCCTAATGAGGATGATTAGCCAGCTGGTCTTGAATGTGTCTTGGTAAAAATCACAGCGCTGGAAACAGGATTGGGAACCCGGCATGCTGGCTGGCGCTGGTATTTTCATATTCCACCCCGCCCCCCTCATTTCCTACCCTCAGCAGGGCTCAAAAATTCAGCCCAGTGTGTCAGACCCAATGTTGGAAACAAATTCTGACAATTCACCCCCCAATTCTTGCACATTATCTCAAACAGACACTGTGGCAGATTGAAAAGGTAATTTATTTCTAATAATAGAGAGGATGCAATTTCTTATTCTTCTGATTGCAGGGTTGTCCCGATCTATTAACCTGCTCGTGTATTGGATGCTATTTGGAACATAAGTGCAGGCCTTCAAGCCACTTGAGCCTGTTCAACTATTCAATTAAATCATCACTGAACTGTATCTCTGCTCTATTTACCCACTTTACTTTCATATCCCTTAATAGCCCTACCTAATAAATAATCTATTTTATACAAAATTACAACTCAGAAACAAGTCATTTGGCCCAACTAGTTCATGCTGAAGGCCACACGAACCTTCTTCCACTCTACAGCTCATCCTATGAGCATACCTTCTATTCATCTCTTATTCGTCTACTTATTTTGTTATGCCTTAAATGCATCTATACTATTCACCTCAGTTACTTGTAGCGAGCTCCACATTCTCAATGCTCTTTGGGTAAAGAGCTTTCTCCTAATTACTTAACGGATTTATTACTGACTTATTTTATATTTATAGCCCTTAATTTTAATCTCTCCACAAGTGGAAATATCTTCCTCCACAGTTACCCTGTCAAACACTAGCATCATTTTCAAGACCTCTGTCAGCTCACCTCTCAGTATGCTGCTTTTTAGAAAAAAGAGCCCTAGCTTGGCCGGTCAATATATTCTTCCTAAGGTAAATTGCCCAGAACTAAATGCAGTATTCCAGATGGAGTCAAACCAGAGTTCTGTACAGCTGTAATGTAATTTTCATGCCTTTGTCCAGCCCTCATGAGATAAAGATTAGTATTCCATTAGTCCTTTTAATTGCTTTTTGTACCTGTCCACTAGCTCCCAGTTTTGAGCGTGGCCCCTCAATCTCTCTGCTCCTCCACAGTTCCTCGCTCCTCACCATTTAGAATATTTGGAAAATTCTTTCTTGGGTCCAGAGTGGATGATCTCACACTTCTCTACACAGAACTATATCAGCTGCAGTTGTGTCTACTTGCTTAGTCTAACAGCATCTCTTTGCAACTTTCAGCCCCCATCTACAATAATTCCTGCACTTCCTTTCTTAGTGTCATCAGCAAAATTGGATATACAGTTCCCTATTCCTTCATCAAAGTCACTGATAAAGTGATAATCTGAGACCCCAGTATAGATCCCTAGAGGGACGCCTCTGGTCACAACCTGCAATTAGAATACAGACCCATTCTATCTCCTACTTTTAAATGTGTCCTGCCGCACGTCAAGCATAGTACTTAGCATTCCTATGCAGAAACCAATCAGACCTAGTTCAGAATTACTACAGTGGGAAACTGAGTAAAGTACTGGGTAACACAAACAACAAAATCCCAGGGTTGATTTCTGGCCTGTACTAAATTAACCCACACTGTTTAATGATGTGGGAGGTAGATAATGAGGATGATGCAGAAAAAGTTAACAGACAGCTGTTAACTTAGGAGGCTGTAGGATATGAAATCTCAAGTATGCAGATGACACCACCTTCATAGTCAGAACAAAGCCAGAGACTATGACAGGCCTAGTCAAAAGACACTGAGTTTTTTTGGACTGAACATAAATGAGGCAAAGAACAACATTATGGCTTAAAGGCAATGGAAAAGTCAAGATCTGAAACACAGAGAAAGAGCAAGTGGACAAATTTAACCTTGACTCGATGATAAACACAAAAGTTACATCCAAGAATGAAATCCAGTTTAGATTAGTTA
This sequence comes from Isurus oxyrinchus, assembly GCA_026770705.1. Taxonomy (NCBI): domain Eukaryota; kingdom Metazoa; phylum Chordata; class Chondrichthyes; order Lamniformes; family Lamnidae; genus Isurus; species Isurus oxyrinchus. Next base: position 84,385,404 of record JANJGN010000017.1, read on the forward strand.
CAAGAAGAGAAGTGACCAGTGACTTTGTACCTGGAAGTCCAGAAGCATCAGCATGCAGCTGAAAAAATGCCCAATATCATCACTAGTGTGGAGTGATGCACTCTATGGATGTGAGAGTTGGACTCTGAACAAGGAGGATGAGAGGAGGATAGCAACTTTTGAAATGTGGGTCTGGCAGAGGATGCTCAGAATCAGTCGGCTAGACAGAAAGACAAATGAGTCGATTAGGTCAAGAGTAGAAAAGGGTTGCTGAGTCGAGTAAGGAAGGCGGAATCGTCAGAAAGTGCAGTAGTGGGTGGGAGAAACAATATTTTACCCATCGGCCGCAATGGTGGCTTTTCGCACTGTATCGTCCCAAACGTGCCACATTAATTATGCATTCCTGGGATACACGCGATTCGATGGCCGGCGCACTCTAATTTACCTGTCCCCTCACCGCTTCATCACGCCAGGCACTACATTTAAAATCCAGCCGCGCTCAGTTCTTCTAGCCAAGGACTGCAGCAAAGAAGACATGGCCCCAAAAGGCAAGAAGACTGCAGCCCTCGAGCGCCTTTTGGACACCATGGAGGCCTGCTGTGATGTCCTCTACCCCCACTCTAGCCAAAGGAAGAGCAGAAACATTACCATTCAGGTTGCTAGGCGATGGCATCAGTGATCAGTGCCAATGCTGCACAGAAGAGGTTGGACATCCAATGTTCTCATCCTGTCGCCAGGGTAAGGCAGCCATCTCATCACTCTAAACTCAAGCCCATCACACGTTCACTGGCATCTCACTCACTGTCAGCTCAAGGGGCATCATTGTCCATTCATCACCTCTGGAGACTGCCTCCTCAGCCCTCACCATCTTGAGGTCATTTGCACAGGACGACTTGTGGCCCCACACAAACCCTGGGATACCCTCCTTCCCTAGTGCAATCTGCATCCTGCAGCCTCTTCCCTGGGGCCACTTCTTCCCCTTTCCCCAAGCAAGCCATTGAAAAGCCACCTACATGTGGCTGATCTGGTTGGTAGAGCCTGCCAATGAGCCCCTCTAAAAGTGATGTGGTGCTGCCTGTGAAGCCTGGGGCTCACGACTGCGAGTGCTGACCAAAGCGAGGTAGGCAAAAAACCTTGAAGTCCCAAGCGCAGTGCAGCCCATCAAGTATGCACCTTATATATACTGTGAAATAATTTTTCATGCTCCCCACCTCCCCTAGACGTGGGCGGATGATCCAGCAATGTTGGGGGGGGGGCAGGGGGGTGCGGGGGATGAGTCCAGCGGGCTGGCCTTATAAGAATATGCAGATGTATTATAATGAGGTTCCTGACGTCTGATAGCAGGAAACGCGGCCCACCATCGGTGGGAGGAGGGACGGTCGCAAACGATGTTGTGAAACTGATTTTTGGTCTCCTTGATATATTGCCCGCTCATGCCACTGAACACGCCCTGCACCGGCAGGCATGGAAAATCCCGGCCACAGAAAGGTCGCCAAGAATGGACATTGGAAATGAAGATCTGACAACCTTGTCCTGGCAACACTGAAGGAGAAATTGAGGGTAAAAACAAAAGAGCAAGAAGAAAAATCCGATAGGTGGATAACATTAAGACATGGACTAAGGGAGGCTTAAAGAAAACCGGAGAAGCAAGATGGTGCCAATAACTGTGTTAATGCTATGAATGAATGAACTGAATTAATTGACATAAACTGAGGTGACAGGTGGGATGCTACAATTGGCTTTCAGCTGGCCTTTTTTGGACAACAGGGACCAAAATCAACCTCTGGTTCCTATGCATACACTACCCACTTACCTCCCCTCCTGATGACAAATGCATGTATAAGGACGTTGAGTGAGAACAGAATTGAGATTCATTTATTCTTTCATGGGATGTGGGTGTGGACAAGGCCAGCATTTATTGCTCACCCATAATTGTTGATTTGCTGGGCTGTTTCAGAGGGCAATTAAGAGTCAACCACATTACTGTGGGTCTGGAGTCACTGGGTAGGTCAGACTGGGTAAGGACAGCAAATTTCCTTCCCTAAAGGACATTAATTAACCAGATGGATTTTTACAACAAACAATGATAATTTCATGGTCACCATTACTGAGACTAGCTTTCAATTCCTGATGTTTATTAATTGAATTTAAATTCCACCAGCTGCCAAGGTGGGATTTGAACCTATGTCACCAGAGCGTTAGTCTAGATCTCTGGATCACTAGTCCAGTGACATTACCACAACACTACTGTCTTCCCCCATTGGTTGATTTTGAGATTGGTTATGATGTCAACCATGACTGAACAGTCAGTTTGCTATTCATGTTCAGAGATGAAGAATTGGTCAAATTAGTAAGGTTTGCTGAGGCCCCAGCACAAGTACCTTCAAAAAGGAGGGAAAAGCATTAGTGGGGCAAGGAGGAAGATCACTTCAATAACAGTTTGGTTGAGGTCACGAGAACCAAATGGTGCTCTGATGTTTTCTGATGAAAAGAAACATCTAAGTAATTTTAAACTGGGTATGTGTGGACATTGAATTAGCTGGGTATATGGCAACTGCAAAGTAGAATGTAGCCCACATACTTTGCCAAGTGACATGGGATTTTTATATCCACCTGAAAGGGCAACTTAGGGCCATCTCATCCAAAAGATATCATCTGTGAAAGTCCAGCGCTCCCTCAATACAGCAATGAAGTGTCATATTAAATTATATGCTAAAGTCTCTGAACTGGAATGTGAACCCACAACCTAGTGCTGCCATCCAGCCAAGGCTCACACCTAGGTTGTGTAATTGGAACAAAATGACTAAGTTCCATCACGGCATGCCACAAAAAAAATCACAGAATCACAGAATTGTTACGGTGTAGAAGAAGGCCATTCAGCCCATCATTTCTGCACCGGCTCTCTGAGCATTTTAACTTAGTGCCAATCTCCTGCCTTTTCCCTGTAACCCTGCACATTGTTTCTATTTAAATAATCATCCAGTGCCCTCTTCAAAGCCTCAATTGATCCTGCCTCCACCACACTTCCAGGCAGTGCCTTCCAAACCCTAACCATTAGTGAATGGTATATGGAATGAAAAATATTTTCTCACATCACATTTGCTTCTTTAGCAAAACACTTTAAAACTGTGCCCTCTGATTCACGATCTGTTTATAAGCGGAAACAGTTTCTCCCTATCTACTCTGTCAAGAGCCCTCATGATTTTGAAAACTTCTATCAAATCTCCTCTTAGTCTTCACCTCTCCAAGGAGAACAGTCCCAACATCTCTGCGCCTGCTCACCCTTTAGAATAATATCCTTTATTTTAAACTCTCTCCATGTTTTTTGTACCAAAGTGCATCACCTCACATTTCTCCGTATTGAACTTCATCTGCCAACTATCTGCCCACTCCAACAATGTGTCAATGTCCTTTTGAAGTTCTACACTGTCCTCTTCACAGTTTACAGTTCTCCCAAGTTTTGTGTTGTCGACAAACTTTAAAATTGTCCCCTGCACACCAAGATCTAGATCATTTAAATATATCAGGAAAAGCAAGGGTCCCAATACCGAACCCTGGGGAACTCCACTACAAACCTTCTTCCAGCCCAAAAAATACCTATTAACCATTACTCTGTTTCTTATTCCTCAACCAATTTTGTATCCACGTTGCTACTGTCCCTTTTATTCCATGACCTTTAACTTTCCTCAAGTCTGTTGTGTGGTACTGTATTGAACGCCTTTTGGAAGTCCATATACACCAGTTTAATGGCCTTTCCCTCATCAACCATCTCTGTTACCTCTTCAAAACACTCCAGAAAGTTAGTTGGACTCGATTTTCCTATAAAAAATCCATGCTGCCTCCTCTGAATCAATCCATAATTTTCCATGTAACTATTAATTCTATCCCACATAATTGTTTCTAGAAGTTTCCCCACCACTGAAGTTAAACTGACTGGTCTGTAATTGCAGGGCAAATCTTTACACTTTTTTTGAACAAGAGCAGAATGTTTGCAATTCTCCATTCCTCCAGCACCTCCCCCAGATCCAGGGAACATTGAAAGATTATTGTCAGTGCCTCTGCAATTTCCACTCTCACTTCCTTCAATATTCTTGGATGCATCTCATCTGGTCCCAGTGCCTTATCAACTTTAAGTACCAACGGCTTATCCAACACCTCCTCCTTATCAATTTTAAACCCTTCTAGTGATTGAGTTTCCTCCTTTGTCACCATGGCCTGGGCAGCATCTGCCTCGTAGGCAAAGTATTCATTTAACACCTTAGCTATGCCTCTTGCCTCTATGTGTAAATCCTCTTTTTGGTCCCTAATCGGCCCTACTCCTCCTTTTACCACCCTTTTACTATTGATGTGCTTACAGAATACTTGAGGATTTCCTTTTATGTTAGCTGCCAATCTTTTTTCATAATTCCTCTTAGCTTCTCGTTGCTTTATCACATCCCTTCTGAACTTCCTGTATTCACCTTGGTTCTCAATTATGTTTGCGACCTGAATCCTGTCATAAGCACACTTTGTCTTCTTTAATGTAATTTCTACCCCCTTTGTCATCCAGGGAACTTTGGATTTGTTTGTCCTACCCTTCCCTTTTGAGGGAACATACCTTGACTGTGCCCAACTCACCTCCTCTTTGAAGGTAGCCCATTGTTCTGCTACTCATTCCAGTCTATCCGGCCCAGCTCCGTTCTTGCCCCATTGAAGTCCGTTCTCTGCCAATTAATTATTCTTACCCTGGATTGACCAATGTCATTTTCCACCGTCACCCTAAACCTTATGATACAACGATCACTGTCCCCTAAATGTTCCCCCACTGTCACTTGATCTACTTGGCCCATCTCATTCCCAAGAACTAGATCTAGCAGTGCCTGCTTTCTTGTTGGACAGAGCACATACTGCTGTAGGAAATTCTGAACACAATCTAGGAACGCTTGTTCCTTACTGCCCCTTACACTACCACTATCCCAGTCTATACACGGGTAATTATAGTCCCCCATTGTAACAACTCTATGATATTTACACCTCTCTGTAATTTCTTGCAGATTTGTTTCTCTATATCCTTCCCACTAGCTGGTGGCCTATATATTACACCAAACAATGTAATTGCACCCTTCTTGTTCCTTAACTCTAACTAAATTGATTCTGTCCTTGAATCCTCTGACACATCCTCCTTCTCCAGTACTGCAACACTCTCCTTAACCAAAAATGCCACCCCTCCTTTTTTCCCTTTCCTATCTTTTCTGAACACCTTGTAACCAGGAATATTTAACACCCAGATCTGCCCTTCCTTAAGCCAGGTCTCCGTTATCACCACAACAACATAATCCCACAAGGCAATCTGTGCCTGTAACTCCCCATTTTTATTAACTATACTCCGTGCATTCACATACATGCAGTGTAACCCTGATTTAGGCTTCATTACTTGCTCCCTTACTCCAACTCCATCTGTTAACTTACTAAGCTTGTGCTATCTGCCTCTCCCAAAATTGCATGCACCCTGATATTACTTTCTAATATTCTCTCCTAGTTCACACATCCCTGCTGAGTTAGTTTAAACCCTCCCCAACAGCACTAACAAAATGACCCGCAAGGAACTCAGTCATAGCTGTTCAGATGCAACCTATTGGGCTTGTACAGGTGCCAACTCCCCCAGAGCCAGTCCCAGTGTCCCAGGAATCTAAAGCCCTTCCTCCTGCACCATCTTTCCAGCCACACATTCATCTGTCTTATTTCTGTACTTACATGCACGTGGCACTGGGAATAATCCAGAGATTACTACTTTAGAGGTCTTGCTTGCTACTTTTCTAACCAGCTCCCTAAATTCTGATTTCAGGACCACATCCTTCTATGTTGTTAGTGCCAATGTGGACCACAGCCTCTGGCTGTTCGCCTTCCCCCACAAGAATGCCCTGCAGCCGTTGTGACATTCTTGACCCTAGCACCAGGGAGGCAACAAATCACCCTGGAGTCACTTTGATGGCCGCAGAAACACCTGTCTGCTCCGCTAACTAAAGAATCCTCTATTAGTACTACACTTTCGCTCTTCGCTGTCCCCCCCACACAGCTGGGCCACCTGTGGTGCCAGGGGTTTGGCTCTTGCTGCACATCTCCAAGGACCCATCACCCTCACCGATATCCAGAATGGAAAACTGATTAGTGAGCGGGACCTCTGGGGACTCCTGCACTACCTGCCTGTTTCTCTTGGACTGCCTAGCGGTCACCCATTCCCTATCTGCTGCGAGTTTCCCCTAACTTGCGGTGTGACCACCTCTCTGAACATGCTATCCACATAGTTCTCTACCTCACGGATGCACCTCAGTGACTCCAGCCACTGCTCAAGCTCTGAAACATGGAACTTAAGCTTCTGCAGCCGATGACACTTCCTGTACACAGGCTCTTTTAGGTCACGAGAAGTGTCCACAACTCCCCACATGCCACAGTACGTGGCTCAGCTGTCCTGCAATCCTTAATCTTAAACTTTTAAATCACTTACCTACTTAAACTTTTACTTACTTTATCCTTACTCTTGTACAATTAACTATAAACTGGCAATTAGTAGCAAGTAGAAATTCTTTGGCCTTATTCACAAATCAGCGCCCTCTCCTGTGCCTATAAATTCTTACTTTCCGTGTGCTAGTTTAGAAATTTACTTTTCTGTATTTGCGCTGTTTTCAAGCTCCTAACTGTCTCTCCACACTCATGCTGTTTTATCTCCCGAACTCTCGCTGTTCTATCTCCTGAACTCTCGTCATTCTATCCCCTGAACTCTCGCCGTTTTATCTCCTGAACTCTCACTGTTTTATCTCCTGAACTCTCACTGTTTTATCTCCTGAACTCTCACTGTTTTATCTCCTGAACTCTTGCCGTTTCATCGCGCTGTTTTCAAGCTCCTGACTGTCTCTCCACTCATGCTGTTTTATCTCCCGAACTCTCACTGTTTTATCTCCCGAACTCTCACTGTTCTATCCCCTGAACTCTCGCCGTTTTATCTCCTGAACTCTCAGCGTTTTATCTCCTGAACTCTCACTGTTTTATCTCCTGAATTCTCACCGTTTTATCTCCTGAACTCTCACTGTTTTATCTCCTGAATTCTCACCGTTTTATCTCCTGAACTCTCACTGTTTTATCGCTTGAACTCTCGCCGTTTTATCCCCTGAATTCCCGTTGTTTTACCTCCTGAACTCTTGCTGTTTTATCTCCTGAACTCTCGCCGTTTTATCTCCTGAACTTTCACTGTTTTATCCCCTGAACTCTCGCTGTTTCAACTCCTGAACTCTCACTGTTCTATCCCCTGAACTTTCACTGTTTTATCCCCTGAACTCTCGCCGTTTTATCTCCTGAACTCTCAGCGTTTTATCTCCTGAACTCTCACTGTTTTATCTCCTGAACTCTCACCGTTTTATCTCCTGAACTCTCACTGTTTTATCGCTTGAACTCTCGCCGTTTTATCCCCTGAATTCCCGTTGTTTTACCTCCTGAACTCTTGCTGTTTTATCTCCTGAACTCTCGCCGTTTTATCTCCTGAACTTTCACTGTTTTATCCCCTGAACTCTCGCTGTTTCAACTCCTGAACTCTCACTGTTCTATCCCCTGAACTTTCACTGTTTTATCCCCTGAACTCTCGCCGTTTTATCTCCTGAACTCTCAGCGTTTTATCTCCTGAACTCTCACTGTTTTATCTCCTGAACTCTCACCGTTTTATCTCCTGAACTCTCACTGTTTTATCGCTTGAACTCTCGCCGTTTTATCCCCTGAATTCCCGTTGTTTTATCTCCTGAACTCTTGCTGTTTTATCTCCTGAACTCTTGCTGTTTTATCTCCTGAACTCTCGCCGTTTTATCTCCTGAACTTTCACTGTTTTATCCCCTGAACTCTCGCTGTTTCAACTCCTGAACTCTCACTGTTTTATCTCCTGAACTCTCACTGCTTTATCTCCTGAACTCTCACTGTTTTATCTCCTGAACTCTTGCCATTTCATCGCGCTGTTTTCAAGCTCCTGACTGTCTCTCCACTCATGCTGTTTTATCTCCCGAACTCTCACTGTTTTATCTCCCGAACTCTCACTGTTCTATCTCCTGAACTCTCGTCATTCTATCCCCTGAACTCTCGCCGTTTTATCTCCTGAACTCTCACTGTTTTATCTCCTGAACTTTCACTGTTTTATCTCCTGAACTCTCGCTGTTTTATCTCCTGAACTCTCACTGTTTTATCTCCTGAACTCTCACTGTTTTATCTCCTGAACTCTTGCCGTTTCATCGCGCTGTTTTCAAGCTCCTGACTGTCTCTCCACTCATGCTGTTTTATCTCCCGAACTCTCGTCATTCTATCCCCTGAACTCTTGCCGTTTCATCGCGCTGTTTTCAAGCTCCTGACTGTCTCTCCACTCATGCTGTTTTATCTCCTGAACTCTCACTGTTCTATCTCTTGCACTCTCACTGTGCTATTGGAAATTGGAATCATCAGCAGGTGAGGAATACTGAGATGCTGTCAATACTGTCCTCTTCCAGCACTTTTGGCCGGCAAACTTGGAGATATTAGATTCAATATTTTGCATCAGATTGCCAACCCATGCCTGGAATGTAGGTCGGGGCCCAAATTGCTCACAATATTCTAAATGTGGTCTGACCAGAGCCTTATAAAGCCTCAGCAGCACATCCCTGCTTTTATATTCTAGTCCTCTCGAAATAAATGCCAACATTGCATTTCACTTCCTAACTACCGACTCAACCTGCAAGTTAACCTTAAGAGAATCCTGGACTTGGACTCCCAAGTCCCTTTGCACTCCAGATTTCTGAATTCTCTCCCCATTTAGAAAATAATCTATGCCTCTATTCTTCCTACCAAAGTGCATGACCTCACACTTTCCACGTATTCCATCTGCCACTTCTTTGCCCATTCTCCTAACCTGTCTAAATTCTTTTGCAGCCTCCCCGCCTCCTCAATACTACCTGTCCCTCCACCTATCTTTGTATCATCTGCAAACTTAGCCAGGATGCCCTCAGTTCCTTCATCTAGATCATTAATGTATTAAGTGAAAAGTTGTGGTCCCCACACTGACCCCTGCGGAACTCCACTAGTCACCGGCTGCCATCCTGAGAACCATAGAACCATAGAACACTACAGCACAGAAAACAGGCCAAAATATTATTCCGCTAGTCCCATTGATCTGCACCTAGTCCATAACCATCCAGACCTCTCCCATCCATGTATCTATCTAATTTATTCTTAAAAACTTAAGAGTGAGCCCGTATTTACCACGTCAGATGGTAGCTTGTTCCTCACTCTAAGGACCCCCTTATCCCCACTCTCTGTCTCCTGCCAGAGCCAATCTTCTATCTGTGCTAGTACCTTGCCTCTAATATCATGGGTTCTTATCTTACTGAGTAGCCTCCTGTGCGACACCTTGTCAAAGGCCTTCTGGAAGTCCAAGTAGATAACATCCATTGGCTCTCCTTTGTCTAACCTGCTCGTTACCTCCTCAAAGAATTCTAACAGATTTGTCAGGCATGACCTCACCTTGACGAAACCATGCTGACTTTGCCTGATTTTACCATGCACTTCCAAGTATTCTGAAATCTCATCCTTAATAAAGGACTCTAAAATCTTACCAACGACCGAGGTCAAGCTAATCGGCCTGTAATTTCCTGTCTTTTGCCTCACTCCCTTCTTTAACAGGGGGGTTTACATTAGCGATTTTCCAGTCCTCTGGGACCCTCCCTGACTCCAGTGATTCCTGAAAGATCACCACTAACGCCTCCACTATCTCTTCAGCTATCTCCTTCAGAACTCTGGGATGTAATCCATCTGATCCAGGTGATTTATCCACCTTCAGACCTTTCAGTTTTCCTAGCATCTTCTCCTTGGTAATAGCCACCATACTCACCTCTGCCCCAAGACTCTCTTGAATTTTGGGGATGTTACTTGTGTCTTCCTCCGTGAAGATTGATGCAAAGTATCTATTCAGTTCCTCCGCCATTTCTTTGTTCCCCATTATTACTTCTCCAGCATCATTTTCCAGTGGCCCAATATCCACTTTTGCCTCTCTCTTACCCTTTATATATCTAAAAAAACTCTTGCAATCTTCTTTTATATTACTGGCTAGTTTACTCTCATATTTAATCTTCTCCCTCCTTTTTCTTTTTTAGTTATCCTCTGTTGGTCTTTGTAGGCTTCCCAGTCCCCTGGTTTCCCACTGCTCTTCGCCACATTGTATGCTTTCTCTTTAGCTTTTATGCTGTCCGTCCTTGGCCTGCTGCAATGTTACAGTGAAGCTCAATGCAAACTGGAGGAACAGCGCCTCATCTTTCAATTAGGCACTTTACAGCCTTCCGGTCTGAACATTGAGTTCAACAACTTCAGACCATGAGCTCTCTCTCCATTCTTCACCCCTTTTTGATCCCCGTTTTTTCTTATATTTATTTTTAAATTTTTATATATATATTCTTTTTCCCACCTATTTCTATTATTATTGTTTTTTAAGTTTATTTCCATTCTTTGTTTTATCCCAACGTTTTAGCCAATTTCGATCCTTTTTCCCACACCGTCCCCTCCCCCCACCCCACCCCCACCAGGGCCATCTGTCACTTGCTCATTCTGCTTTTCACTCTTACTGTCCCTGTTAGCACCTCCTTTAGCCAGTATCACCACCTTCCACCTTTTGTTGATATCATCTTTTGCAATCTCTCCTTTGCCTCTACCTATCTCTGGCCTTCTATCCAGCTTCACCTGTCCCACCCCCCTTAAACAGTATATATTTCACCACATTTTTACTTCTCTTTAGTTCTATAGAAGAGTCATACGGACTTGAAACGTTAACTCTGTCTTTCTCTCCACAGATGCTGTCAGACCTGTTGAGTTTTTCCAGCAATTTTTGTTTTTGTTTCAGATTTTCAGCATCCACAGTATTTTGCTTTTATCACAGCTAGAACTATGTAGTCTGCTGTGAGTTCCTCACCTCCTGACCTCTCAAAGCCTCTCCACCATCAGCAAGACTCAAATCTGATGTGTGATTGAATAACCAGCACTTGGCTAAATGGGCGCAATTGTACCAACATTCAAGAAGCTCAGTGCCATCCAGGACTGATCAGTACTCCTGAACAGAGCTCCGACCAGATTCAAATATCCGTTCGCTCCATCACCAACATGTATGCACAATCTATAGGTTACACTGCAGCAACTCCACCCACCATGCAACCTCTACCACCAAGAACAAGAGTAATATTGTGATGGGAACATCATCACCTGTCACACACCATCCCCATTTGGACATTTATTGGTATTTCTTCATTGTTGCTGATTCAGAATCCTTCTTAGGTTCTTGGTAGGAGCTCCTTCATCACACTGACTCTGTGCCCACTCATGATACTTGTTATACAAACCTCCCAGTTTTAACTCCCACAATGGAAATTGAAATCAGGTTGATTTGCAAACAAACAGCTGAACTACAGTTCTGGTCTTACATCAATAGAAAGGTGAAACATATCCAAGTCGATTATTTTATGGGTTGAGGAGTCATAAATTAAATGTTGTAATTTAATAAAATCTGCTGTGGTGATATTTTGCCACTTTTTATTTCTTATTTATAAATAAACCTGATTCATTTATTAAATACTAGGCCACATGGCCGAATAGAGAGAATGTCCTAACATCAAAGGGAGAGTTGCGCCATTTCTAGTGAGCAAGCTGCATTAATAGGGGTATTTCTCCTTGATCTAGGTATCATTACAAGACCAGATATCTTGAGTATAGTCAGTGAAGGTTCACTTGTGGGAGTAGTCCTCGGAACTGAGTGTGAGGATAATATAGCCTGAGCGTTGTATCTACTATAAAATTGTCCTGAATGGCCTCAATTCATCGTCAACTTTTCTAATCTCCTTTGTTTCATAAAATGAGCACAGTGCTGGCACACTGACAGAACTTACTGGCAAGATATGTTCAGTATAAAGAATATCTCACCTGTTCCATCAGGAGTTGATCGGACAAAGGTGGGCAACATTTTGAGTGTTGCTGTTGGATTAGTATCCCGTCCCAGTCCTTTCTCCATCTCAGTCCTGAACCGCGCCATAACATCAAGCAACGTTTCATCTGAGAGGCGAGCTGCATACAGATATTTGTCAATCTGTTAAAAAAAGTGAATATTTCTATCAAGAGTTATTTCACAGCTGAGAACACTAACTGAATGAGAGGAATTTAAAACAAAATGGTGTGGTATTCCAGTGGCATAGCCTGCTACTGCCATTGGACATAGGTGTTACAAATTTAGACTTGCTGTAGATACCTTCATGGCTTTGCTGGCATAAGTCTCTCCTTTATGAAATCTAAGCATTTTATGATTTAGGAGTCAACTCACATTGTCCTATCTCTACTTGGTCCAAGGTGCAAAAATAGTATCCTCACTTTTGACACCAAAAGGATATTTATGGCTGTCACACATGCTTCTTCAATCTCTGAAGACAGACCAAGTGAATGCCTGGTTACCTTACTCGACAGCATAATTTCTGACAATGCTCTCCTACCTTCTCATAACATTCATGGGCCAAGTTCCTCTGGAACAGTATTCCATTCTAAATTCTGACTGCGTGCTTGTGTCTGTGTTTGAGATCTGCTTCGCAATGCATACAGACAGAGAAGGTTCAAAGACCTTACATACGAATGTGAAGTGTTCTTCAATGGCTGACAGTCCGAAAGCTAATTATTCACTTGACTGAAAAACAACATATTAGCTCACTACCACCTTAGCTACATATTATCTCAAAGATCTTTTTTTAAAGACTTGTGTAAACACAATATGCTTTTTAAAACTCAACATCAAAAGCAAATGTTTTCCCAAATTCTCCCTTTGGACAATAGTCAAAGGATCCTGTACTGTGCCAAAAACAAAAGCGAAATTTCATTGATACCCACAGCAATATTTCAATCACATTAAACTAGTCATTGTGAACTGCTTTCTTTATTCATTCATAGGATTTCTTGCCTATCCCTAATTGCGCTTGAGCTGCCCTCTTGAACCGCTGCAGTCCATGTGGTGTAGGTACACCCAGAGTGCTGTTAGGAAGGGAGTGCCAGAATTTTGACCCAGTGACAGTGAAGGAACGGCGATATATTTCCAAGTCAGGATGTTGAATGACTTGGAGGGGAACTTCCAGGTGGTGGTGTTCCCTTGTGTCTGCTGCCCTTGTTGCTCTAGGTGGTAAAGGCCGTGGGTTTGGAAAGTGCTGTCGAAGGAGTCTTGGTGAGTTGCTGCAGTGCATCTTGTAGATGATACACACTGCTGCCACTGTGTGTTGGTGGTGGAGGGAGTGAATGTTTAAGGTGGTGGATGAAGTGCCAGTCAAGTGGGCTGCTTTTTCCTGGATGGTGCTAAGTTTCTTGAGTGTTGTTGGAACTGGACTCATTCAACCAAGTGGAGAGTAGTCCATAACATTCCTGACCTATGCCTTGTAAATGGTGGGCAGGCTTTGGGCAAACAGGAGGTGAGTTACCCAATATCATAGTCATGGTATCTTTACAGTGCAGGAGCAGGCCATTCAACCCATCGAGTCTGCACTGGCTCTCTGAAAAAGCATTCAACCTAGTTCCACTCCCCTGCCTTATCCCCGTAACCTTGTACATTCTCTCATTTCAGATAGCAATCCAATTTCCTTTTGAATACCTCAATCGAACCTGCCTCCACCACCTTTTCAAAATGTTTGTTCCAGGTTCCAAACACCCTCTTAGTGAAAAATGTTTTCCACACATCACATTTACACCTTTTACAAAATATTTTGAATCTGTGCCCTCTAGTTCTTGATGTTCTCTTGAGTGGGAACAGTTTCTCGCTATTTACTGTCCATACCCCTCAGGATCTTGAATACCTCTATCAAGTCTCCTCACGGCCTTCTTTTCTCCAAGGAAAACAGCCCCAACCTTTCCAATCGATCCTCATAGCTACAGTTCTTCATCCCTGGAATCATTCTTGTGAATCTCCTCTGTACTCTCTCTCATACCTTCAAATTGTTCCTCAAGTATGGTGCCCAGAATTGGATGACAGCAATTGGTTGGGGTGGATTTGTCCTGCTTTTTGTGGACAGGACATACCTGGGCAATTTTCCACATTGCTGGGTAGATGCCAGCATTGTAGCTGTACTGGAACACCTTGGCTTGGGGCACAGCAAGTTCTGGAGCACTAGTCTTCAATACCATTGCCGTCAGGGCCCATAGGCTTTGCAGTATCCAGGGCCTTTAGCCGTTCTTTGATATTACATGGAATGAATCGAAATGGCTGAAGACTGGCATCTGTGATTCTGGGGACTTCTGGAGGAGACCAAGATGGATCATCCAATCGGTATTTCCGGCTGAAGATTATAGCAAACGTTTCAGCCTTGCCTTTTGACCCATCATTGAGGATGGAGATATTTGTGGAGCCTCCTCCTCCAGTGAGTTGTTTAATTGTCCACTACCATTCATAACTGAATGTGGCAGAGCTGCAGAACTTAGATCTGATCTGTTGTTATGGGATCTCTTAGTTATGTCTATCGCAGCAGCTAATGCTGTTTGGCATGTAAGTAGTCCTGTGTTGTAGTTTCACCAGGTTGACACCACCTTTTTCAGTATGCCAGGTGCTGCTCCTGACATGCCATACTACAGTCTTCATTGAGCCAGGGTTGATCCCGCAGCTTGATGGTAATGGTAGAGTAGGGATTATAGAACCATAGAAAAGTTACAGCACAGAAGGAGGCCATTTGGCCCAGCTTGTCTATGCCAGCCTGAGGACACCCAGGTGCCTTTTGTAATCCCACCTTCCTGCACCCGCGTGAGCCCCTCAGGGAGCTGATTATGCCGAGGCATAAGGCTAGTGTGTGGTTGAATAGAATTCTGCCGCTGCTGGTGGCCCACAGTGCCTCACAGATGCCCCATTTTGAGTTGCTAAATCTGTTTGAAATCTATCTCATTTAGCACGGTGGTAATGCCACACAACACAATGGAGGTATCCTCAATGTGAAGGCGGGACTTTGTCTTCACAAGGACTGTGCGGTGGTCACTCCTACCAATACCGTCATGGACAGATGCATCTGCAGCAGGCAGGTTGGTGAGGATGAGGTCAAGTATGTTTTTCCCTCTTGTTGGTTTCCTCACCACCTGCCAGACCCAGTTTAGCAGCTATGTCATTTAGAACTCGACCAGCTCGGTCTGTAGTGGTGTTACCGAGCCACTCTTGGTGGTGGACATTGAAGTCCAGCACCCAGAGTACATTCTGCACCCTTGCCACCCTCAGTGCTTCCTCCAGTTGGTATTCAACATGGAGGAGCACTGATTCATCAGCTGAGAGGTGGGGGGGGTGCAGTAGGCGATAATTAGCAGGAGGTTTCCTTACCCATGTTTGACATGATGCCATGAGACTTCATGGGGTCCTGAGATGATGTTGAGGACTCCCAGGGCAACTCCCTCCCGACTGTATACCACTGCGTCATCACCTCTGCTGTGTCTATTCTGCCGGTGGGACAGGACATACCTAGGGCTGATGATGGTGATGTCTGGGACATTGTTTGTAAGGTATGAATTAGTGTGTATGACTATATCAGGCTGCTTCTTGCCTAGTCTGTGGATCAGCTCTCCCAATTTTGGCACAAGCTTGAGATCTAAAAATAAATCTTCTGAAATTTATCCTCCAGCATTTCTTCTACAGGTATTGGCTAAATTCATAAACACAGGCATAGACCTTTCAGCCCTTTGAGACTGCCTGCCATTCAATTAGATCATGGCCAATTGTTGTCTTTACTTCTATTTACCCACCTTGGTTTCCTATCCTTTACTGAACAAATATCTGTCCATCATTCTTGAAAGTGTCAATTGACCCACAACATCCACAGCCTAGTGTGCAACTAAGGGTGGAATCGTCCCTCCAGTTTGTGGCAGGAGTGGAAAATATCGGGAAATCGCAAAAATAGGTTTCACATCGTTGTAAAACCAGTTTGCAATCGCCCGCTCCACCTGTCAATGGCAGGCCATGTTTCCCACCGCTGCACTTTAGCATCTCATTATAAGCCCTGCTCACTGGAATTATCCCCCCATGCTGGATCATCTGGGAATCAGCATATGTGTTTCACAACTGTATATAAGCAATGTGCACCTGCCGAGCTGCTCTTCACTTGGGACTTTGAGGTTTGTTTGCCTACCTTGCTTTGGGCAGCATTTGTGGTCATCAGCGCTAGGCTTCACAAGCAGTACCACATCACTTTTAGGAAACTCATAGGCAGGTCTCTACCTACCAGAATTACCTGGAAAAACTCAGCAGGTCTAGCAGCATCGGCGGAGAAGAAAAGAGTTGACGTTTCGAATCCTCATGACCCTTCGACAGAATTTGAGTTCGAGTCTAAGAAAGAGTTGAAATATAAGCTGGTTTAAGGTTTGTGTGTTGGGGGGGGGCTGGTGGCGGCAGCAGAGAGAGAGAGAGAGAGAAGTGGAGGGGGTTGGTGTGGTTGTAGAGACAAACAAACAAACAAGCAGTGATAGAAGCAGATCATCAAAAGATGTCACCAACAATAGAACAAAAGAACACATAGGTGTTAAAGTTGGTGATATTATCTAAACGAATGTGCTAATTAAGAATGGATGGTAGGGCACTCAAGGTACAGCTCTAGTGGGGGTGGGGAGAGCATAAAAGATTTAAAAATATTTAACAATAATGGAAATAGGTGGGAAAAGAAAAATCTATATAATTTATTGGAAAAAAACAAAAGGAAGGGGGAAACAGAAATGGGGTGGGGATGGACGAGGGAGTTCAAGACCTAAAGTTGTTGAATTCAATATTCAGTCCGGAAGGCTGTAAAGTGCCTAGTCGGAAGATGAGGTGTTGTTCCTCCAGTTTGCGTTGGGCTTCACTGGAACAATGCAGCAAGCCAAGGACAGACATGCGGGCAGGAGAGCAGGGTGGAGTGTTAAAATGGCAAGCGACAGGGAGGTTTGGGTCATTCTTGCGGACAGACCGCAGGTTTGCTGCAAAGCGGTCGCCCAGTTTACATTTGGTCTCTCCAAAGTAGAGGAGACCACATTGGGAGCAACGAATGCAGTAGACTAAGTTGGGGGAAATGCAAGTGAAATGCTGCTTCACTTGAAAGGAGTGTTTGGGCCCTTGGACGGTGAGGAGAGAAGAAGTTGGCGGAAATGGCGGAGGATGATTCTTTGAATGCGGAGGCTGGTGGGGTGATAAGTGAGGACAAGGGGGACCCTATCATGTTTTATCACCCCACCAGCCTCCTCATTCAAAGAATCATCCTCCGCCATTTCCGCCAACTCCAGCATGATGCCACCACCAAACACATCTTCCCTTCACCCCCCCTATCGGCATTCCGTAGGGATCACTCCCTCCGGGACACCCTGGTCCACTCCTCCATCACCCCCTACTCCTCAACCCCCTCCTATGGCACCACCCCATGCCCACGCAAAAGATGCAACACCTGCCCCTTCACTTCCTCTCTCCTCACCGTCCAAGGGCCCAAACACTCCTTTCAAGTGAAGCAGCATTTCACTTGCATTTCCCCCAACTTAGTCTACTGCATTCGTTGCTCCCAATGTGGTCCCTCTACATTGGAGAGACCAAACGTAAACTGGGCGACCGCTTTGCAGAACACCTGAGGTCTGTCCGCAAGAATGACCCAAACCTCCCTGTCGCTTGCCATTTTAACACTCCACCCTGCTCTCCTGCCCACATGTCTGTCCTTGGCTTGCTGCATTGTTCCAGTGAAGCCCAACGCAAACTGAAGGAACAACACCTCATCTTCCGACTAGGCATTTTACAGCCATCCGGACTGATTATTGAATTCAACAACTTTAGGTCTTGAGCTCCCTCGTCCATCCCCACCCCATTTCTGTTTCCCCCTTCCTTTTGTTTTTTTTCCAATAAATTATACAGATTTTTCTTTTCCCACCTATTTCCATTATTTTAAAATATTTTTAAATCTTTTTGCTCTCCCCACCCCCACTAGAGCTATACATTGAGTGCCCTACCATCCATTCTTAATTAGCACATTCGTTTAGATAATATCACCAACTTTAACACCTATGTGTTCTATTGTTCTATTGTTGGTGACATCTTTTGATGATCTGCTTCTATCACTGCTTGTTTGTCCCTACAACCACCCCCCCCCCCCACTTCTCTCTCTCTCTCTTTCTCCGCCGCCGCCACCCCACCCCCCCCCCCCCCAAACACACACACACACACACACACACACACCTTAAACCAGCTTATATTTCGACTCTTTCTTGGACTCGAACTCAAGTTCTGTCGAAGGGTCATGAGGACTTGAAATGTCAACTCTTTTCTTCTCCGCCGATGCTGCCAGACCTGCTGAGTTTTTCCAGGTAATTCTGTTTTTGTTTTGGATTTCCAGCATCTGCAGTTTTTTTGTTTTTATCTCTACCTACCAGGTCAGCCATAAGGCGGGGATAGTTTTTTAACGGCTGCAGGGCAAGGGCTTGTACTGGGGAAAGGAGGGGTGGTGGGTTCCCAGGGGGACCATGTTGATCTTGCAAATGGCCTCAAGATGGTGAGGGCTGAGGAGGCAGGCTCCAGAGATGAGGCCAGATGGCGATGTGAGGGTGAGTGGTGATGTCCCTTGAGCTGGCAGTGAGTGAGATGCCAGTGAATGTGTGACGGGCTTGTGAGTGTGACTTTAGAGTGATGAGATGGTTGCCTTACCCTGGTGGTACGGATGAGATCATTCATCCTCTTTCTACACTGGGCGGCCAACCTCCTCTGCACAGCTTGTCATTGATCACCACTGCCATCGACTACCAAGTCAAAGTGGTGAGATTGCTGGACCTCCTGTGGCCAGAGTGGAGGTGGAAGATATCATGGTGGGCCTCCAAAAGGCATTCCAGTGACAGGTCACAACTTTTTGGCTGTCAGGGCCATGTCTTCACTGGAGCAGTCCTGGGCTACAAGCATTAAGAACTGGGTGCATGGCTGCAGTTTACATATGGCACCCGGAGTGAGGAAACAGCGAGGTAACATCATGGTGGGCAATTCAGAGGCTGCCTGCAGGCAATACAGCGTGTTTCCTGTGGCTGCATAATTAATGAGGTGGGAAGCGGATGGTACGAAGTGAAAACCCCTCATTGTGACCAGGGGTAAAATGCTGTTTTTCATGCCCATAATCACACTTGGGGCAATTCCAACCTAAGTTTCAGATTTGCATAATTCCTTGAATGAAGAAGTGCTTCCTGATTTTACGCTTGAATGAGCTAGCTCTAATTTTAAGATTATGGCCCCTTATTATGAACACCCCAATAGAACTTCTCATTTTAAACACCTTGATTAGATCATTCCTCCCTCAATTTTCCAAGCCAGTCGGAGTACAAGCCTACTCTATGCAACTCTTACCCAGAATTTAAAGATGTTTGCAGTGGGGGGCCTGTAAAGTTCTCGGATGGCCTTCCCACTGCTCTCTCTCCTCCTGACGCGGCCACAGGCGAGGCTTAGGCCGGCTTGCCACTTTTGCACCAATTGAGGCCCTTAAGTGGGAGATTAATGACCACTAAGAGCCATTTCATGGTAGGGCTCAATTTTCAAGTTGGTGGGAGGAGTTCAGGAGAAAGGGGAAAGCCTAGTAAGTCACCCTGTTCAGGCCTCAGGAGGGAAGGGAGAGAGCCTCCTTCAATGGCCTCCTTTCCACATCAGCCTCCTGCCTCCCCCCTCCAAACAAGGCACATCGCCCATGGGTGTTCCCTCTTCCACCTGGCCTCTCCATCAAGACCCCCACCCCCTCACACTACCCGCTGCCTGGGCATCACCTCCTCTCCCTGCCATAAGACCACCGGTACTTAACCTGGTTCTGGACTCAGGGACTTAGAACCTGGGGGCTGCTTCTAGTTCCAGTCCTGGCCACTGCACTCCTGGGATTAGAAAGCTGCAGGCCTATCAGGTTGCCTTGGCAGTTCTCTGAGGTGAGATTGCTTCCTGAATGAAGGGCCAAAGTTCCATTTCTAGCCAATTAACACTCCTTGGA
Organism: Isurus oxyrinchus; assembly: GCA_026770705.1. Classification (NCBI taxonomy): domain Eukaryota; kingdom Metazoa; phylum Chordata; class Chondrichthyes; order Lamniformes; family Lamnidae; genus Isurus; species Isurus oxyrinchus. The sequence goes on from JANJGN010000017.1 coordinate 84,405,359, forward strand.
GCGTTAAATAACTGTGGGGCAGGCAGGACTGTTGGGGATGCGTTTCTCACTGACTGTTCACGAGGCAAGTGGGAAACCCCACCATCTGAAAAATCCAACCCCTACTGAATGTGTGCTCCACCCCGAAGACCAATATATCCTCCCAAGTTGTTCCCTCAACAAAATGCTCCTGATTAGAACTGAAAATTCTGGAAAATATCCAAACTCTGAAGAAGAGTCCTGCAAACTCGAAACGTTAATTCTGTTTCTCTCTCCACAGATGCTGCCAGACCTGCTGAGTTGTTTATCGGCATTTTGTTTTTATTTCGGATTTCCAGCATCTGCAATATTTTGGTTTATGCTGTAGAAGAGACCTGATAAAAGCACTATCCAAGTTATGCATCACTGCTTCCCCATTGTATTCCAGCTCCCTTTCAAAGGTTAATATACAATGTAGAAGTGAATGGAGGTGGTCATTTGCAGGGATAGGATAGGTACAAATCTGTTCTAAATAGTGGTGTTGGGGAAGAGACCTCAGATCATTGAGGCCTGGGGATTTGTTTTGTCCTCAGTTGAGGCAAGGAAGTTTGCCCTTGGTGGAAAGTTTGATTGAATTGTTGCTGTGAAGGGATTAAGAACAAAGAACAAAGACAAGTACAGCATAGGAACAGGCCCTCCAAGCCTGCGCCGATCATATTGCCTGTCAACTAAAACATTTTGCACTTACGGGGTCCATATCCCTCTATTCCCATCCTTTTCGTGTATTTGTCATGCTGCCTCTTAAACACCACTATCATACCTGCTTCCACCACCTCCTCTGGCAGCGAATTTCAAACACTCACTACCCTCTGCGTAAAAAACTTGCCCTGCACATCACCTCTATAGTTTTCTCTTCTCACCTTAAATCTATGTCCCCTAGTAATTGACTCTTCCACCCTGGGAAAAAGCTTCTGACTATCTACGCTGTCCATGCCACTCATAATTTTGTCAACTTCTATCAAGTCGCCCCTCAATCTCCGTCGCTCTAGTGAGAAAAATCCGAGTTTCTCCAATTTCTCCTCATAGCTGATAATCTCCAGACCAGGCAGCATCCTGGTAAACCTCCTCTGTACCCTCTCCAATGCCTCCATATCCTTCTGGTAATGTGGCGACCAGAATTGCACACAATATTCCAAGTGTGGCCTAACCAAAGTTCTATACAGCTGCAGCATGACTTCCCAGCTTTTATACTCAGTACCCCTGCCGATGAAGGCAAGCATGCCATATGCCTTCCTGACTACCTTATCCACCTGTGTTACCACTTTCAGTGACCTGTGGACCTGTACACCCTGATCCCTCTGCCCATCGATTCACTTAAAGGTTCTGCCATTTACTGTATAATTCCTGCCTGTATTAGACCTTCCAAAATGCACTACCTCGCATTTATCCGGATTAAACTCCATCTGTCGTTTCTACGCCCAAGTCTCCAACCGATCTATATCCCGTTGTATCCTTCGACAATCTTCTTCACTATCTGAAACTCCTCTAATCTTAGTGTCATCTGCAAACTTACTAATTAGCCCAGTTACATTTTGCTCCAAATCATTTATATATACTACAAACAGCAAAGGTCCCAGCACTGATCCCTGTGGAACTCCACTAGTCACAGCTCTCCATTCAGAAAAGCACACTTCCACTGCTACCCTCTGTCTTCTATGACCAAGCCAATTCTGTATCCATCTTGCCAGCTCACCTCTGATCCCGTGCGACTTTACCTTCTGTACCAGTCTGCCATGAGGGACCTTGTCAAAGGCCTTACTGAAATCCATGTAGATAACATCCACTGCCCTTCCATCGTTAATCATCTTTGTCACTTCCTCGAAAAACTCAAACAAGTTAGTGAGAAACGACCTCCCCTTCAGAAAACCATGCTGCCTCTCACTAATACGCCCATTTGCTTCCAAATGGTAGTAAATCCTGTCACGAAGAATCTTCTCCAATAATTTCCCTACCACTGACGTAAGGCTCACCGGCCTGTAATTTCCTGGATTATCCCTGCTACCCTTCTTAAACAATAGAACAACATTGGCCATTCTCCAATCCTCTGGGACCTCACCCATAGCCAGTGAGGATAAAAAGATTTCTGTCAAGGCCCCAGCAATCTCCTCCCTTGTCACCCTCAGTACTCTGGGGTAGATCCCATCTGGCCCTGGGGACTTATCCACATTAATATTTTTCAAGACACCTAACACCTCCTCTTTTTTGATCTCAACATGACCCAGGCTATCTACACACTCTTCCCTAGACAAATTGACCGCTAAGTCCTTCTCTTTGGTGAATACTGATGAGAAGTGCTCATTTAGTATCTCTCCCATTTCTTCTGGCTCCACACACACATTCCCACCTCTGTCCCTGAGTGGGCCTACCCTTTCCCTGGCTTCCCTCTTGCTTTTTACATATGTATAAAAGGCCTTGGGATTTTCCTTAATCCTGATTGCCAGTGACTTTTCATTTCCCCTTTTAGCCCTCCTGACTCCTTGCTTAAGTTTCTTCCTACTTTCTTTATATTCTCCACGGGCTTCATCTGTTCCCAGCCTTCTAGCCCTTACGAATGCTTCCCTTTTATTTTTGACTAATCTCACAATATCCTTCATTATCCAAGGTTCCTGAAACTTGCCATGCATATCCTTCATCCTAGTATTTACACTTTTGTTGAATGGAGGGGATGCTGTTGGACTGTTGGTTTATGTACTGATTTCTGCTTAGTTGTAGGGGTCAGAGGTGGCTATGAAGAAACATAGGGACCTGGATCTCCCGTTCTCCAGATGGTTGAATGCTAGAGGTACCCCAAAAGATGTGCTGGGACATCCCTTGGAAGTTCCCACGCAAGGATTGCACGGAATTGCCTGGGAGGTTTCAACGATTACCCCGCAACTGGAATCCTCCAAAACTCTGATTTAAAGTCGGAGGCTTCGGATGATTCTAATTCATTTAGCAGAAAGCCTGCCCAGGAAAAGCTGGAAGCCTTAAAACGAGTTCTAACTCCTGGGTGACTGTATGCCTGACCCCCTCCCCCCAACTTGCCTGGCTCCCCACTGGACAACCCCGCCACCTGACTACAATCCCCCCACCAACCCTCCAACGACCCTGCTGACCCCCCCCCGACTACCACCCTGACCACCCAACTAACCCCACTCCCCAGCTACCGCCCCACTCCCTGACTACCCCTCCCGACTCTCCGACTACTCCCCAACTGAGCTCCCACCCACTGACCCCCAACCCCTGACTACCACCCCACCCACCCAATCCTCCATCCCCAAATCCCCAACCTCACCTCTGACTACATTACCTCCCCAGATCATCCATCCTGCCCCCTTACCTTACTCACTTACCTCTCTCCTGTCAAAATGGCTGGGACATTTAAACTTACTGAAGTACACAGCTGGTGCAGTGAAAAGGGGGCATGTCTTTGTTTTTCCCAGTGTTCCTACACTACACCAAGGGACTCCAGAAGCAGCTACGCTCCACATTTCTCAGTAGGCCCGGGTTGGAAGCCCAGGTGAGAAACGTGGAGCTCCAGTCCAAGGTGGGAAAATAGGAGTGGATTGACAAAGTAGTGCCGTCATTGTTGTAATGTAGGAAATGCAGCAAACAACTTGCACACAGCATAGTCTCACAAACAGCAATGTGATAATGACCAGATAATTTGTTTTCACTCATGTTGATTTGGGGGTAAATATTGTCTACGGCACCTGAGAGCTGCAGTGCTTTCCTTTGAAATAGTATCATGAGATCCTTTACATCCACCCGAGGTGGCACTGAAGCACCAAGCCCTTGGAGCAAGACCCAAACCCATGACCTTTGAACTCAGAAAAAAGGCACTACCACTGAGCCACACCTGGCTGACACATGGAAGTGAACTTTAATCCAAATGATGGCATTGACTCTGACTTTTAAATGTTGAAGAGACCTTATGTGGCTGTGACAAGCAACTCCCCAGCCACCAGAATCAAAGGGCAAGCACAAGTGTCAAAAATGCAAGAATTCTAACCTCCATTTTAATCACCAGCCCACCCTACCAGGCAATTAACATCAGACATAGGATCTTTTCAACAAAACTTCCATCCAACAAGATTTCACTGTGACCCTCAGTATAAAGACACCCAGGTTAAGATATGTATTAAAATAGTTCACCCATATGCAATATAGCAGATCCACAGCGCTCCATACAAATACAGCACTTGTTTCCAGTTGTTGAAGGTGAATACAACATACTTCTACAGAATTCATTCTTAAAGCAATTCATGTGTTATAATGACACAAAGGCAAGAGAGACAGAAACACAATTGGGGCTCCTACTTTGGTGGCTCTGCTGGAAAGTCTTGTAGTGAGGATGTCACTGACTTCAGCCTTAGCTGCAATGAACCCCACAGTTGAATACTCGTGTGACCCTCACCATCTAGGCTTGCTTAGTTTATTTGTGTAGGGTAACAGGATTCTGTTGACATGATGAGGGGTATACAGTTGGCACCAGGTGAATATGATGGCCCAGTTGAATATTGTGCCAACTTTCACACCTAGGCTTTTCAATGATGAAGGGTTACTTATGTGATGCTGAAGAAGGTATATAGTGCTCAAGTCTGGGGGACAGAAAATTGGCAAAAGAATAGGCGAAAGCTGATTTGAGAAACTGGAGTTGAGAGCTGGGAAGAGAAGGCTTCCAATGCCACTCTTAACTGCCATTACTCAGTGAGTAGCACTTTTACCTCTGTGTCAGAAGGTTGAGAGTTCTAGTTCCATTCAGGAATTTTGAGCTCATTACTCCACTCCAGTACAGTACCAAAAAAATGTTGTATTATCAGAGGTGACAGACTTCAGATAAGGCATGAAAGCAAGACTGCTCATTCTGCTGGTTAAGATGATATTCCATATCTCTTCTGCCCCCACATCCCAATTTTCCTGACTCGCTGGACCCACCTCAACAAAAAATTACCCCAAAATGTGTGATTTTCCCTCTGGAGGTGGAGGGGGGTGGTGGGAGGAGCAGGTGTAGGATACTGTCAAACTCTGGAAGCAGAGCATAGGCGGCTAGGGGGGCAGACGAGAACAGAGGCGAGCTGGTTAGAAGCCTCACCTCAGTCATTTTAGAAGTCCTCTAGGCCTCATACCCTCCATGTTCATTCATGTTCCCCACCTCACACACTGCCCTCCCTTTCCCTATCTCCAAACACTAGATATCAAAAATGGGGGATGGACTTCCGTATCCAGGCCCTGCCCACTATTTTTAAAGGTCGGCAGAGTCTCTTCGACTTACAAAATTCCAGCCCCAGGTCACTTGACCCTGTGCTCACGTATCAACAACATTGGTTCCCATAACAAGAATGCATCAATAATAAAATTCTATTCCCTGTTTTTAAATTCCTTCATGGCCTCACCCTTCACTATTTCTAAAATCCTCCAGCCTGAGATCTCTGCGCTTCTCCAATACTGGCATTTTGCACTACTGTCATTTTAATCTCTTCACTATTGACACCAATCCTTCAGATGCTTAAGCACCAAATTCCTTCCCTAAACCTCGCCGTCTCTCTCTATTCATTTAAGACACTCCTTAAAATCTACCTCTTTGACCAACATTTTGGCCACCTGTCCTAATATTGACCTATTTGGCCTGTGTCAAATTTGGTTTCAATAATACTCCTTTGTAGCCTCTTGGTACATCTTACGATGCTAAAAGCGCTATTATAAATACAATTTTTGTTTTCTTAAAGATTCCATAATTATCTAAAGGAGTTTGCCTCTTGTCACTAAGATTGCCTATTTCCACCTCCATAACATCAGCCAACTCTGCCACTCTCGGTTCATCTGCTGCTGAAACCTTCATCCATGCCTGTTACCTCTAAACTTGACTGTTCTAATGCACTCCTGGTTGGCCCACCATATTCTACCCTCCATAGACTTGAGGTCATTCAAATCTCTGTTACTCATGTCCTTACGCGCACCAAGACTTGCTTATCTATCACCCTTGTGCTCAGTAGCCCACACTGGCTCTTAGTTAAGCAACATTTTGCTTTTAAAACTCGCACCCTTGTCTTCAAAACCCTCCATGGTCTTACCCCTCCCTGTCTTTATAATCCCCACTAGTTGCACAGCCCTCCAAAGTAGCTATGCTCCATTAATTCTGAAATAAAAACAGAAAATGCTGCAAAAACTCATCAGGTCTGGCAGCAACTGTGGAGAGAGAAAAACAGAGTTAATATTTGGAGTCCTTATGACTTCTTCTGGTCTCTTGAGCATCCCTGATTTTAATCATTTGACCATTGGTGGCTGTGCCTTCAGCTAGCTGCCTCGGCCCCTTAGCTCTGGAATTCCCTCCCTAAAACCTACCTCTTTGACCTTAGTTGGTGTTCTGTTTTGTTTTATATTGCCCGTGAAACACAATGGATGGTTTATTACATTAAAGGTGCCATCCAAATACATGTTGTTATTGTCCTGACCAGCATTCCTCATTCAACCAACACCTCCAAGGTTAGGTGATCTGAAAATTCATTTCCTTGCTCGGCTTCTACCATTTTTGCCAACATAAGCAGTTACAGAGTACAGATTCTGATTTAAACCATCTTTCTCTCAATCATTGTTTTAAGCAATTGTTGGCACAAGTGGTAATAAGACTGAAAAATATTTATTTAAAAGAACAGGCACAATTGTATAGATAGCCATTATAGTAATGTCCTGTATTATGCCTATTCAGAACACAGCACTATCTTTGGATGAGTTCAGGTGCAAATAAGGAGGTTAAAGTTCAAGTAGATGAATGGGTTTTCTGCACACTTGTGCAGAGGTCACATATCATGTAAGAGTTTGAGAAAGCTGTTGCATCCTGCTTTTATACAGGAGCATAAGGAGACATGAAGAGATGCAACTGCTTGTGGCTAACCAGGCTGAGCAACCAATCTGAATGCAAACCTTTACTTAAAACAGGCTGGTCCAACTTGGCCTGGCCAGATTACGATCCCCAAGCCCTCTGGACTCGGCCCGCTAAACTTGTAGGACATTCAGCTGGCTTATATTTGAAACCTGTTGGCTAGCTGTCCCTCCAATCACAGGCTGGTTCCTCCCTGCTTTTGCTGCTGATGCAGAGAGACACCAACCTGTGATTGGACAAGCAGCAAGCAGAGGGAAGGTACGTTTCTGGACCCGGAGAGCAAGAACAGGGACAAGCTGAGAGCAGGGCCCAGGTAAAACGGAGCAGGGCTAGAAGGAGCCAGAGTGGGGCCCGGTAAATTGGAGTGAGGCTTGAGGCAGCTGGAGCAGAGCCCAGGAAATGTGGAGTGGGACTCGAGGGAGCCGGAGTGGGCCTGGGGAAGGTGGAGCAGGACTCGGGAAAGACGGAGCGACGCTTAAGGGAGCTGGAGTGGGGCCTGGAAGAGGTGGAGCAGGACTCGGGAGTGTGGGGCCTGGGAGAAGTAGAGTGGGGCCTAACTGAGTGAGGGGAGACTGTGAGAAAAAGAGTTGGGGGGGGTGGGAGTGGTGGGTGGTGAGAGAGTGAGGCAGGGAGCGAGAAGGGAGAGAGGTGGAGAGGGGAGGAAGAGGGAGAGAGTGAGGCAGAGGGGGAGATTGAGAGAGTGGGGTGGGAGGGGGATTGTATGAGGCGAAAAGGGAGAATGTGAGGGGGAGTGGGAGTGTGTGAGAGAGGGGTAGAGAAAGGGGAGTGTATACATAAGTCTGGTTCACTCGCAGTCTCAGGGTTCTTATTCACTCTCATCCCCACACACCAACATGTACTCTCATCCAATCTCACAGGGGGCGAGTGAGTGAGTGAGCACCCTGAGCATAGAAGTGAGCCCACTCACCCTATCACACTCCAATGGTCATCTATATTTATTACTCTTTGCATACCTCAGCCTCTTTATTTTAAGTTCATGTTTGATCATGTGCCAAACCTTATCTTTCTGAAATTTGCTCATCAGCCCCTTGAGTGAGAAAAAAATTGAAATGTGGCCCCCCCCATGCAGAAAGGTTGGACAAGCCTGGTGTAAAAGGATAGGAGTGGTGGGGAATCCTTTCTCGATTTTGTGAACTGGTTTATTAAACTAATCAATAGTTTACATTTTGCTCTATGTAATAAAAATAGTCAGATTTGAACAAATGTAATTATTGACTATGTGCTGCAGGATAGTGAAAAAAGCAGGTTTGTTTCACTCATCTTTTACAGAATGCTGAATGTCCAATAGCTTCTTTAAAAAAAAGACTTCTCAGCCGAAGAGGCAATGAGATCCTGCATAGAGGTAATTATTTGTTAAAAAGAAGCAGGGTAAAACTGTAGGAAATATCTTTAAAAATACAGTAACCTTATCAATAAACGTCTCTTGTTCCAACAGTCGGTTTACCGAGAATATGTTACTGCTTTACAATATTCCCAATTATATTGGTTAAGGCAATTTTTGAATAAATAATTCGAAGTATTTCACACCCTGTTTTCACCCATTTTATACTATAGAACCTAACTACTTAAATGAATGTATGAACAATGTACTGCAATGTCTTTGGGAAATTATCCGTTGTGTTGATAACTATATTGTATCATTAATATCAGATTAGTTAATAATCCATTAAAAAACAGCAGTTATGTGTCCAGTACTGAAATAATTTTTGTTTCTTTAAAGCTCTTAAACAAGAACACTGGCAAGGCCTGTGTCCATGGAGCGTATAAAATTCAGAACCATGAGATAGCAAAAGCCAACTGAAGAAAAATAACCTGAAGGTTTCAAATTTCAAAATTACAACACGGACAATATTATTGTTCATTATTATCAGTCCCCAAATTAAATAAAACAAAACAAAACATCTACAGTATAGCAAAAGTAAAACAACACTTCATGCATGGTATGAATGACACTGTCCTACTGCTTTCAAGGACACTGCAGTAAGAGATTAAGGAAGCCATTACAAATCCTTTCAGACTTATATTTATGGGTCTGGATCAGACTTCTCAAATATAAACATAAATGCAACACGTGAAGTCCATTTTGCACAGCAAGTATACCTCCTTCGCTCTTTTGTACCTTGTCTCTCAATTGTTTCTTTCTAATGCTACATTTAAGTAGATCTCATTGCCCTAATAGTTTAAGTACAAAAAAAGCACCGACAATATATGTAACACAGTAACAATAAGCTATATGTGAACAAGGAGGCTCACCTTTTTGACTTGATCAGCCTTTAATTCTGTGAAGAAATAGGCCAAAACCTGTGCAGCTATCATCCTGTCTGGAATTCAGGAAATAATTCACACACAAGCTTCAAAGGGAGTGCTGGCTGCAGTCACAGCGAATCCTGTGTAAGCACACAATCCTTCTGACCCCTCCTGAAATAAACGTGCTCACTTCTCTTTTCAAACAAATTATTCTAAAATCCTACACTCATCAGGGCTTTTCCTCGTGTACACGTTGAGAGATGCAGTAACCTTTTCAGTATGATATGGCAACGGACTAGAACCTACCCACTTCCTGTGTTGTAATTGCTTTACTGGGAGAGTCTTTGCTGCATAAGGAAAGAAGCAGAACTCTTGAGCTCTGACTGGCTGCACCCACCTTCCACATACAGGAAGCTGTGTGGGTGTGGGGAGCCCTGGATGTGACTGATGCATCATGGCACGCTCCTCACGTCTTCAAAATCAATGATTTGACCTCCAACTTTTGTGGTAAAAGATGCAGAGGTCGTTTATTCAATTTAATCGTGTTCTTTGAATTATAGAAATCAAATGAGCCTAACAGAGCCATTATACATTATAGTCTTTCTATGGTAATGATAGTTCTTTCTTTCTATGCGTCTGATGCATACTTTGAATAAAAGAACTTCTCGTCATAAATAATTTAGCATAAATTATTTCTTCGCTCCCTCCATCCTGTTTGCCTAAAAGGTACTGTCTACAATTCTGGGAAGGATATTTCATTGAACACCTAGAAGGTATTACGCTTTATACTGCCATATATCTTTGAGATAGCAGATAATTTGCTTTACATTGCAATATAAAGTGTATCATGGGCTAACTGATAGAACACAGCAATAAGCCGCACCATGTAATTTGAGCACACCCCAGTTCTCAATTCATTGTCACGTGACCAGCCAGTCATAACTCCTGTTGTGACTCTCATCGCTAGTCTCCTTTCCCCTCCCCCTATGGTCCTATAAATGCTGTGCTGAAGAGACATACCATGGCTTTTTATTTTTATCACACTGCCATCTTAATGCTTGGTTTTACAGTCAGAAAATAACGTATCAACATATAATCAGTAGCAATGTTAAAGCTATCCAAATTTAAAGTTGCATTTCTGATATTAACAAAATGTGGGAAAAGAAATTCAACCTGCATTCCTCCCTATAGCACAATGCCAAGCACGAGCAAATTACCATAGCAACCTCTATCCAATCATTCCGCAAAAAAATGGTCAGAGGATCTAAGGAGACCTGTGTTTCATGTGCCAAGAACCTTACAACATGTTCCTCACACACTATTTCTTATCATCAGCATTTCCAGCTACTCTTCTGAAGCTGGGATCATGATAAATATCACGGGTTGTTAGATAGGTTGTAATCAAAGGACAGATCAAGAGAGAAATACTGTAAATGCTGGAAATCTGAAGTAAAAACTGAAAATGCAGCTAGGGCAGCAATAACACTGCCAATCTTCCAGGATAGGCCTGGAAATTCAAGGGATTAAAGATTAATCTTCAGTAATTAAACTGCTCCAAGCAAACCCTGGAGAAAAATTATGAATTCCATGTTGCCTTCATTTTCTTTGGTCATTTTTATTAATTAGTTGTAAAAATATTGGCAATGGAAATTGTCTATTTAACTGGATGGGGTGGTTTGCAGGCAGGAGGTCATGTGATGAAACCTCCAGGAATACAGCCAAGCAGAGTCAAAGCAGCAACTGTGGAGAGAAAATAACAGAGCTAACAATTCATATTGATGATCCTTCAACAGAAGCGGAAGGAGTTAGAGATTTAATAGTTTATAAGCAAGTAGAGGCTGATGGTTTTCAAGACGAAGGCAAAGAAAGCTTATCATGATTTTGGGAGGAAGTTGAAGGTGCGAGGGCAGAATAACAAGTACAAGAAATAGAATGGACATGGTCGAGGGCCGTGTCAATCAGGGGAATGCTCAGCTGAATTTTTTCTATTCATTCGTGGGGTATAGGCATTACTGGCTAGGCTGGCTAGGGATTGCCCATCCCTAATTGCCCTTGAGAAGAAGGTGCCTTCTTGAACCCCTGCAGTCCATGTGGTGTAGGTATACCCACAGCGCTGTTAGAGAGGGAGTTCCAGGATTTTGACCCAGCCACAGTGAAGAAATTGTGATATATTTCCAAGTCAGGATGGTGAGTGGCTAGGAGGGGAACTTCCAGGCAGTGGTGTTCCCATATGTCTGCTGTCCTTCTAGATTGTAGTGGTCATGGGTTTGGAAGGTGCTGTCAAAGGAGTCTTGGTGATTCCGGCAGTGCATCTTATAGATGGTACACACTGCTGCTACTGTGCGTCAGTGGTGGAGGGAGTGAATGGTTGTGGATGGGGCACCAATTCAGTGGGCTGCTTTGTCCTGAATGGAGTGTTGGAGCTGCATTCATCCAAGCAAGTGGAGGGTATTCAATCACACTCCTGATTTGTGCCTTATAGATGGTGTACTGACTTTAGGGAGTCAGGAGGTGAGTTATGCGCCACAGGATTCCTAGCCTCTGACCTGCTCTTGTAGCCACAGTATTTATATGGCTAGTCTCATTCAGTTGATAACTCCCAGGATGTTGATAGTGGGGGATTCAGTGATAGTAATGCCATTGAATGTCAAAGGGAGATGGTTAGATTCTCTCTTGTTGGAGATGGTCATTGCCTGGCTATTGTGTGGCGGGAATGTTATTTGCCATTTCTCAGCCCAAGCCTGGATATTGTCCAGGTCTTGCTGCATTTGGATGTGGACTGCTTCAGTATCTGAAGAGTTGTGAATGTTGCTGAACATTGTGCAAACATCAGTGAACATTCCCCATTTCTGACCTTATGATGGAAGGTAGGTCATTGATGAAGCAGCTGAAGGCCAAGGACACTACCCTGAGGAACTCCTACAGTTGGAGTTTGTCCTCCAACAAATACAACCATCTTCCTTTGTGTTAGGTATGACTCCAACCAGAGGAGAGTTTTCCCCTGATTCCCATTGTTTTGCTAGGGCTCCTCAGTGCCACACTCGGTCAAATGCTGCCTGATGTCAAAGGCAGTCACTCTCACATCACCTCTGGCGTCCAGCACTTTTGTCCATGTTTGAACCAAAGCTGTAATGAGGTCAAAAGCTGACTGGCCCTGGCAGAACCCAAACTGAGCATCAGTGAGCAAGTTATTGCTAAGCAAGGGCTGCTTGGTAGCACTGTTGATGACCCCTTCCATCACTTTACTGATGGTTGAGAGTAGACTGTGGGGCAGTAATTAGCTGGGCTGGATTTATCATGCTTTTTGTGTACAGGACAAACCTGAGCAATTTTCCACATAGCTGGGTCGATGTCAATGGTGTAGCTGTACTGGAACAGCTTGGCTAGGGGCGCGGCAAGTTCTGGAGCACAAGTCTTCAGTACTATTGCTGGAATATTGTCAGCGTCCATAGCCTTTGCATAGTTCAGTGTCTTCAGCCATTTCTTGATAGCACGTGGAGTGAATCAAATTGGCTGAAGACTGGCATTTGTGATGTTGGGCTCCTCTGGAGGAGGCCGAGATTAATCATCCACTCGGCATTTCTGGCTGAAGATTTTTGCAAATGTTTCAGCCTTATCTTTTGCACTGATGTGCTGGGCTGCCCCATCACTGAGGATGGGGATATTTGTGGAGTGTCCTCTTCCAGTGAGTTGTTTAATTGTCCACCACCATTCACGGCTGGATGTAGCAGGACTCTAGGGCTTAGATCTGATCTGTTGGTTGTGGAATTGCATAGCCCTGTCTATCACTTGCTGCTTATGCTGCTTGGCACACAAATAGGCCTGCGATAGCTTCACCAGATTGACCTCATTTTTAGATATTCCTGGTGCTGCTCCTGGCATGCCCTCTTGCACTCTTCATTGACCAGGCTTGGCAGCAATGATAGAGCAGGTTATATGCTGAGCTGTGAGATTACAGATTGTGGTTGAGTACAATTCTGATGCTGCTGATGGCCCACAGGGCCTCATGGATGCCCAGTCTTGAGTTACTAGATCTGTTCAAAATCTATCCCATCTAGCACGGTGATAATGCCACACAACACGATGGAGGGTATCCTCAATGTGAAGACAGGGCTTCATCTCCACAAGGACTGTGCGGTGCTCACTCCTACTGATACTGTCATGGACAAATGCACCTACAGCAGGCAGGGTGATGAGGATGAGATATGTTTTTCCCTCTTGTTGATTCCCTCACCACCTGCTGCAGACCCAGTCTAGCAACTATGTCCTTTAGGACTCGGCCAACTTTGTCTGTAGTGGTATTACCGAGCCACTCTTGATGATGGACATTGATGTCCCTCACCCAGTGTACATTCTGCAACCTTGCCACCCTCAGTGCTTCCTCCAAGCGGTGTTCAATATGGAGGAGCACTGATTCATCAGCTGAGGGAGGGAGGTACGTGGTAATCAGCAGGAGGTTTCCTTGTCCATGTTTGACTTGATGCCATGAGACTTCATGTGGTCCAGAGTTGACGTTGAGGATTCCCGGGGCAACTCCCTCCTGACTATATATCACTGTGCCACCACCTTTGCTGGGTCTGTTCTGCTGGTGGGACAGGACATACCCAGGGATGGTGATGGTGGTGTCTGGGACATGGTCATACTCATGGAATCATACCTTAGAGACAATGTCAGGCTGTTGCTTGACTATACTGTGAGACAGCTGTCTCAATTTTGGCACAAGTCTCCAGATGTTAGTAAGGAGAGCTTTGCAGAGTTGACATTGTCATTCCTGGTGCCTAGGCCGATGCTGGGTGGTCCTTCCGGTTCCATTCCTTTTAGGCATTTTAGCGGCTTTATACAATTGAGTGGCTTGCTACACCATACCAGAGGGCAGTTAAGAGTCAACTACATTGCTATGGGTCTGAAGTCACATGTAGGCCAGACCAGGTAAAGACAGCAGATTTCCTTCCCTAAAGGATATCAGTGAACCAGATGGGTTTTTACTACAATCGACAATGGTTTCATGTTTTAATTTTTAAACTTTTTAATTCTAGATATTTATTGAATTCAAATTTCACCATCTGATATGGTGGGATTCGAACCCCTGTCCCCAGAGCATTACTCTGGGTCTCTGGATTACGAGTCCAGTGACAATACCACTACACCGCTGCCTCCACCTAAAGAGAGAGGGCCCTGTCAATCAGGGGAATCCTCAGTAGGAAGACATAATGGAAACACTGGAATGAAAGGTGTAAGGTCAGAAAGAAACGGCAAAGATGGAGAAACTGGGAGAATGGAATAGAGATCTTAAAGAAAGCAGAGTGAGAGGAAGTGTATTGGAGGTAGCTGTAGCAGGCTGTAGGATTATAGTAGATATTGGTAGACAGCCTAACACCAGAAAAGGAGATAGGAAACTCAAGGAACAGTAGAGATGAAGAGTAGAGATGTGAAGGTGAAGAAAGGGTGGAAATTTTAAGCAAAGCTGATGAAATTTTCCAGTTTGGGGCAAGGGCAAGAAACGGCACTGATGCTTTCATCAACATACCGGAAAGAGGAGTGAGGGAGGGAAGCTGTGTATGACTGGAACAAATACATGTCCCAAAGAAAGGCAGACATAGCTAGGACTCATGCGGGGACCCACAGCAACACCTTAATTTGGAGGAAGTGGGTAGAGTTAAAGGAGAAGTTGTGAAAACAAGTTCATTCACACAGAGGAGGGTGGTGGATGGAGACTGATTCGGTCTCTGTTCAAAGAAAAAGCAAAAAGCCTGATGGGGGATGGAGGTGTAGGCAGATTGGGCATTCCTGGCGTAATGAAGACGGTCAAGGGACAGGAGACTGGAAACTTAACTAGTGGAGGGTGTCAGAAAAAATGCTGATCTAGTTGAAAAGGAGAAAAAAAAGTTGCTTTAGGAAGAAATCAGTTCCATGGGGCAGGAATGGGCTGAAACAATGGGCCTACCAAGACAGTCCTGCTCGTAGATCTTAGGTAGAAGATCTCCAGAGAAGATGAGCTCAGCGATGATGTGCTAAAATGATAACTTGATTTTTGCGTAATGGGGTCATGGGGTCATGATCCGGGGAAGTTAGGAAATTGGGCATCAGTTCCCTTGTGACATCCACACGTCATACAAAGTCTTGTTCTTGCTGCTGGCCTGGTAGTGATTTCTGCCAGATTCAGTGGGGGGAGTCTGATCTGGATGATTTAAATGAGACATGGAAGCTAAAATATCCTGGGTCTCTCACTGTTGGGGTTAAATGTATTGCCACCTGCCATGGTCTCTACACATCAATCTTACGTTGTAAATCTGGCCTCAGAGTCCTGTTTCCTATTATTGTTTTTTAAACATATCTTTAAAAAACAGGAGATTGATATCATTGTACATTAACAGTCCAATTCTGTCTTCAACTGATGTCCACACAAGTGCACTTTTCAGCAGAATCAGTCAGAACCCCTAAGGGAAAGCAAAATACTGAGGATACTGAAATCTGAAGCAAAAACAGAAAATTCTGAAAAAACTCAGCATATCTGATAGTATCTGCTGGCTCGATTCTCATGGACCTGGCTCCCTCACGAAACAACTTAGGGAAGGTGAACGTTCATCATTTAGGGTCTGCTTCAGAACGTCAGTGTCTGGCCATGGTCTGCTACAGATACTCGTCAAGGCGGTGGGGTGGAAGGTGTAGGTTTGACTGGGAGAGGATTGGATGGTTGTGTACCAGGGAGTGGGAGTGCACTGGCACGCCAACATGAGCAGGGTTTATGATATGCAGTTGCATTACAACGAAGTTCCCAACGTACGGCGGCATAAAACGTGGCCCGCCATTGGTGGGCAGAATGGATGATTTCAAACTGGTTTCCCAACGGTGTGAAACCGATTTTTGGCCTTCCCACCATATTGTCTGCTCACGTCCGCCATGATGACTGAGAGAGGAAGGTGTGCTAGGAGGGTGTGGGGTGGGGGGGGGGGGGTGGGGGTTGGTGAGGAAGGTGTAAGGGGAGGGAGTTCAGAGTGGGGCAAGAGCAAAGTTCGGGGGGAAGAGTTTGGAAAGGAGGCAGGAGCCCCGGGGGAAGAAGGAGTCCAGATGGGGGAGGAAGTCCAGGGGGAGGAAGGAGTCTTGGGGGGGGGAAGGATGGGAGTCTGGAGGGGCGGGGGAGAGGAAGGAGACTGGAGTGGGGGGAAGGATTAAGCGTGGAGAAAGGAGTAAGGACGGAGGTGATATCCAGGTGACTGTGCAGGGGAGGGGTCTGTGGAGTTGATGACTGCCTCCTGGGCAGCGAAATGAAGTGGGCATGGTCGGAGGGAATGGTGAGAATGAGAGATGGCAGAAGGAGCCAGGAGGGCGGGAGGGTGAAGGTGTGACAATGGCGGTAGAAGGGGCAGCGAGGGTAATTGGTGGGGACTCGGAGGCAGACATGGACCTTGGGTGTGGGGAGGAGGAGGACGGGGAGGTCAATGTGGATGGGGGTGGGATTCTCAGGAAGGTAGGGAATGTGCACGTTCACCTGGACATCCTGGAAAGAAATGGCTGGTCAGTGATGGTGGGCAAGTGGAAAGTGATGCCAGGGGGTCGACAGTGATGGGGGGAGGACATGGGTGACTGGGGGAGGGGAAGGTACGGGGGGAGCTGAAGACAAATTTTATCAGTACCAACTTGCAAAACAGAAAGTGAGCGGAGCCTTGTGTTGGGCGAGGTCAGCTGCTGCATGGGAGTGAGATCAGTGAGTGGGCAGAGATGCCGGTCAGCTCAGATGGACAACTGAAAGAGAACCCCAGCAGGCAGCATTGAAAATGCTCAGGACATTTAGGTGAGTGTGACTGAGGAAGGTTTCCTGTATGTAGGAGAGTGCTTGCACGAGACTCCTAAAGGACCTGCCGCACCCACACCCACACACACTTCTCCCTCCAAAATTCAGTGAAAGGGAATATATTTTCAGGTTATAAAGCGACGAAATGTGTTCACTTGTGCAACCACTTGTGATCAGAAATTCTTAAATTTCTTCTAGGTGCTGCCCGAACATGCACAGCAGGGGTGGAGACAGCCTGTGCATTGGTTGGCCTTGTTGCCTCTGAAAACTCCTCTGGAGAGCTGAGGCCTTGGGGGCCCTGGCTTGCTTTGCCTGTCCTCCTGTGGGCCAGCTGCTCCCTCTACAGTGACAGGGGACAAAGTTAAGGGGATCACAGGCAAAGAGGACTCGGAGGGAGAGGACAGACTCTGAGATTCCTGAGTGGATGAACCAGGGGTGCCCAGCTCTGGTCCTACTCCCGTCGGGTACCCAACGGCCCTGGCCTGATTCCTCGAGGGGAAGGAGCCCCCTGGAGGAACATTGAGGTGCCCTGTTTCCCTCTTGCGTTGGCTACCATGATGGAGTGCAGGTCTGCGCACGTCTCCACGTTCTGCTGAACCAGGGTCTCCATGGCATCTGCCATCCTGTCCACGGAGATCTCCATACACGCACATGTGGGCACCACTTCATCAGAGAGCAGGCGGACGCACTCCTCTGACTCACAAGCCACTCTGTTGAGGCCTTCCAACAGCTCTGCGTGATGTTCCCCCATCTTCTGCTGACTCTCCACGATGAGTTGGAAGGCCGAATCAAGGGGCTCGTCATCTGATTCGGACCTCACAGGTCCCTCTTCCCCAGCAGTCCTCTGAGTGCTGGGGAGTTTGGCTGAATCTGCCTCCTCCTGCTGCAGACGTATCTGTGCGGTGAACACCAGATTGTGAACCCGAACCTGCTCTAGATGGAGATTCCACCGAGGTGTGTGTCTCTGAGCTGGTAGAGGATGTGGGTAAACGCTGTGACGGATCACAAGCGGAGAAATGGACAGGATGAGGGAATAAGCTCCAGAGGATATGAGCCTGACGGAGATGTGAGGATGTAAGTAAGAGTTAATGGTGTTGCCTTGAGGTGTGAGGTCCCTGTGGATGCGTGATGGGTTTGTGAGTATGCTGAGAGCGATGAAAATAGTGACTTACCCTGGCGGAACAGAGGAGGCCATGCATTCTCTTGAGGCACTGGGTGGCTGTTCTCTTTTGCAGGAAGCTGGCGCTGACTACCCTGCCACCGCCTCTCATCATGGATTGGTGACCTTGCTTGCTGGCCTTCGCCCAGACTGGGTGTAGAGGACATGGCGGCGGGCCTTCACTGCGTCCAGTAGGTGCTTGAGGGAGGCATCACTAAATCTGGGGGCAGCATGTTTCCTCTCTTTGACAGCCATCTGTTCACAGCAGCTCCCCATCTCTTGAAGAGTGCGAGCTCTGAGCAGAAGTGGCCTTTAAATATAGCATCTGGTTTACTGAAGGCCTGAGGTGACAGCAGGATGGGCGAATGAGAGGACATGGTGTACATCCTGGGAATGCATGATTAATGAGGCAGGATTGGGACGATACGGCGTGAAAAGCCACCATTGCGGCCAGCAAGTAAAACGGCCTTTTCCCCACCGCTACCGCACTCAGTTCAACTCTGGGACGCTTCCGCCCTATGCTTTTCCCATGTTCTTATTTAAATTTTGTTTTAAATAATTAAATACTCAAGCAGATCTGTTTCAATTACCAACTCTTCAGTGCACTACTACACAGAAAACAAAACCCAGCAATTCTATTTCTAACTTCAGATATATACTAAGGCAGAGAAAGGAGCTCTGAATACTGTTATGTGATGTGGTTTATTTTAAGTCATTATTATTGTTTTACACTATCACAGGTGATTATCTACAAAGTGCTTCAAGACCAGAGAGGAAGAAATAATCAATGACCACCCTCCCCCATAGCCCCAAACCCCTGAGGGAACATGTTGTAAATTGTTCAAATTCCTTTCTATTAGAAAGTTAACAGCTCTTCACTTAATAATGGCAGTGCATGGCTCTGCAACTCTGTGATAAGAATTTCATTTGAAACCTTTAAAATTGCTGCTGTTTTAGATTGGTATAGATCCAGCTTTCTGGTGGGTTCTCAGTGTTGACATTGGTAAATATGACTCTCTTAATTTTGTTGAAAACTTATAAAACTATGAAACACTAGTCCAAGATTCTGCTACAGAATAAGACAACCTGATATATAGCATAAGCCCTGGAAGCTCGATTTGGAAAGGTTTACATGCCAACTCTCACAAACCCAGTCTCACCAGTGATCTCATGGGAAGGCTATGAGAACTCAAGAATTTTAACAGTCCTTCTGTGCATGTTAACCAAGTTTGAGATATGCACATGCACTCGCAAACGGTCACTTCAGGACCTGTACCTAGACTCCAGAGAACTAACTGCAGTGGAAACCAGAATTGGGGCCTTTCAAAGCACAATGTCTTGCCAAGTCTGGAGTATGAAGTTGCCCTGATTTGCCTGAAGCTGCTTGCTTAACAGCTTACATGCTTCCTGTCTTGAATGCAACCTGAAACTGCTTGCTGCTTGCCTTACCTATAGCCTGCATGCTGCCCATCTTGCTTAACAGCCTGCTTGCTTCCTGTCTTGCTTAACAACCTGATAAAAGCGAAATACAGCGGATGCTGGAAATCTGAAACAAAAACAAAAATTTC
This sequence comes from Isurus oxyrinchus, assembly GCA_026770705.1. Classification (NCBI taxonomy): domain Eukaryota; kingdom Metazoa; phylum Chordata; class Chondrichthyes; order Lamniformes; family Lamnidae; genus Isurus; species Isurus oxyrinchus. Next base: position 84,425,026 of record JANJGN010000017.1, read on the forward strand.
TGGAAAAACTCAGCAGGTTTGACAGCGCCTGTGGAGAGAAAGACAAACGTTTCAAGTCTGTATAACTCTTCTATAGAACTAAAGAGAAGTAGAAATGTGGTGAAATACTTGTCGAAGGGTCATGAGGACTCGAAACGTCAACTCTTTTCTTCTCCACCGATGCTGCCGGACCTGCTGAGTTTTTCCAGGTAATTTTATTTTTGTTTTGGTGAAATATATACTGTTTAAAGGGGGTGGGACAGGTGAAGCTGGATAGAAGGCCAGAGATAGGTGGAGGCAAAGGAGAGATTGCAAAAGATGTCATAAACAAAGGGTCGAAGGGGTGTTAATGGTGGTGATACTGGCTAAAGGAGGTGCTAATGGTGACAATAAGATTAGAAAGCAGAATGAGCAAGTGACAGATGGACTGGGGGGGCAGAGGACAGTGTGGGATAAAAGATCAAAATAGGCTAAAACGTGGGGATAAGGCAATGAATGAAAATAAATTTTAAAAATAATAATAGAAATAGGTGGGGAAAAAATATATAAAATTTAAAAAATAAATATTGAAAAAAAGGGGGATCAAAAAAGGATGGAGGAGAGAGTTTCCCAAACAATCACCATCTACCACCACTCTCCTCTGTCTGGCTGAACTTGTTCTCTGACTGAACAATTTCTCCTTAAACTCATTTCACATCTTCCAAATAAAAGGTGTGGCTATGGGTACCCACATGGGCACCAGTTATGCTTCACTCTTTAAGGGGTATATTGTTTCAGTCCTACTCAGGCTCCCTCCCCCAACTCTTTCTCTGGTACACCGATGACTGCTTCGGTGCTGCTTCATGCTCTTGTCTGGACCTGGAAAAATTTATTAATTTTGCTTCCAATTTCCACCCCTCCATCACTTTCACATGGTCCATCTCTGACAGTTCCCTTCCCTTCCTTGACCTCTCTGTCTCAATTTCTGGTTATAGACTGTCCACTAATATCCATTACAAGCCTACCGACTCCCACAGCTACCTCGACTACAGCTCCTCACACCCCGCTTCCTGTAAGGACTCCATCCCATTCTCTCAGTTCCTTCGCCTCTGTTGCATCTGATCCGGTGATGCCACTTTCCAAAAAAGTTCCTCTGACATGTCCTCCTTCTTCCTTAACAGAGGATTCCCACCCTCGGTTGTTGACAGGGCCCTCAACTGTGTCCAGCCCATCTCCCACGCATCCGCCCTCACACCTTCCTCTTCTTCCCAGAACCATGGAGGGTCCCCCCTTGTCCTCACTTTTCACCTCACCAGCCTCCGCATTCAAAGGATCATCCTCCGCCATTTTCACTAACTCCAGCATAATGCCACCACCAAACACATCTTCCCTTCACCCCCCCATCAGCATTCCTTAGCAATGTTCTGTCCGGGACACCCTGGTCCACTCCTCCATCACCCCCTACACCACAATCCCCTCCCACAGCACCTTCCCATGCAATCGCAGAATGTGTAACATCTGCCTCTTTCTTTCCCCCCTCCTCACCGTCCAAAGGCCCAAACACTCCTTTCAAGTGAAGCAGCTGCACTTCCCTCAATTTACTCTACTGCATTCGCTGCTCCCTATGTGGTCTCCTCTACATTGGAGAAACCAAACGCAAACTGGGTGACCGCTTTGCAGAACACCTTCAGTCTGTCCGCAAGCATGACCCAGACCTCCCTGTCGCTTGCCAATTCAACACACCATCCTGCTCTCATGCCCACATGTCCGTCCTTGGCCTGTTGCATTGTTCCAGTGAAGCTCAACGCAAACTGGAGGAACAGAATCTCATCTTCCAATTAGTCATTTTACAGCCTTCCGGACTTAACTTTGAATTCAACAACTTCAGATCATGAACTCTCTCCTCCATCCCCATCCCTTTTTGAACCCCCTATTTTTCAATATTTGTTTTTTAATTTTTATATATTTTTCCCACCTACTTCTATTATTATTTTTAAAATGTATTCCCATTCATTGTTTTATCCCCACCTTTTAGCCTATTTCGATCTTTTTTCCCAAACCGTCCCCTCCCCCCACCCCACCCCAACTAGGGCCATCTGTCACTTGCTCATTCTGCTTTCCACTCTTACTGTCACCAATAGCACCTCCTTTATCCAGTATCACCACCATCAACACCCTTTTGACCTGTTGTTGATGACATCTTTTGCAATCTCTCCTTTGCCTTTACCTATCTCTGGCCTTCTATCCAGCTTCACCTGTCCCACCCCCTTTAACAGTATATATTTCACCATATTTTTACTTCTATTAGTTCTAAAGATGAGTCATACGGACTCAAAATGTGAACTCTATCTTTCTCTCCACAGTCGCTGTCACACCTACTGAGCTTTTGCAGCAATTTTTGTTTTTGCATAACAGCCTACAGCCAGCTTGCTTCCTGTCTTGCTTAACAGCCTGCTTAACTGTGATCTTACTCTTGTTCCTCCCAATGGTTACCACATTGCCCAGGTTCCCAGCTTTACCATTCACTTTGATACATTACGGCAAGAACTGCTCAAAATTGGAGGCGTCCATTATGCCATCTTCCACTGGATGTGTGCAGTCCAAGGTAACTTCTTCATGGGAGCCATGTCTGCACAAGATAGCGGAGCCTGCCTGTCTTGCCTACAACCTGCTTGCTGCCTGCCCTGGCTGCATTCTGAAGCTGTTTGCTGCCTGTCTTGCCTACAGCCTGCTTGTTGCCTGTCTTTTCTGCAGCCTCAAGCTTCATGCTGCCCATTTTCACACAATGTTTCGGTGTAGAAGGAGGTCATTAGGCTCAACGTGCCCGCACCGGCTCTCTGAGTATTTTAACATAGTGCCATTCTCCTGCCTTTTCCCCATAACCCCACACATTGTTTCTATTTAAATAATCATCCCATGCCCTCTTGAATGCCTCAATTGATCCTGCCTCCACCACACCTCCAGGCAGTGCATTCCAAACCCTAACTACGCAGTGTGAGAAAAAATTTCTTCTCACTTCGCATTTGCCTCTTTTGCAAAACACTTTAAAACTGTGATCTCTGGTTCTCAATCCATTTACGACTGAGAGCAGTTTTCCTTATCTACTCTGTCCAGAGCCCTTCTTCTATCAAGTCTCCTCTTAGCCAAAACCGAACCCTGGGGAACTATATGACAAACTTTCTACCAGCCCAAAAAAATGCCCATTAACCATTACTCACTCTTTCCTATCTCCCAGCCAATTTTGTATCAATGTTGCTCCTGTCCCTTTTATTCCATGACCTATAGCTTTCCTAAAAGTCTGTTGTGTGACACTGTATCGAACGCCAATTGAAGGTCCATATACACCACATCAAAGGCCTTGCCCTCATCAACCATCTCTGTTACCTCTTCAAAAAACTCCAGAAAGTTAGTTAGACATGATTTTCTTTTATTAAATCCATGCTGTCTCTTCCAAATCAATCCACATTTTTCCAAGTGACTATTAATTCTATCCCGAATAATTGTTTGTAGAAGTTTCCCCACCACTGAAGTTAACTGACTGGTCTGTAATTGCAGGGCAGATCGTCGCAACCTTTTTTGAACAAGGACGTAATGTTTGCAATTCTCCATTCCTCTGGCACCTCCCTCAAATCCAGGGAACATTGAAAGATTATTGCCAGTGCCTCCGCAATTTCCACTCTCACTTCCTTCAATATTCTTGGATGCATCTCATCCAGTCCCAGTGCCTTATCAACTTTAAGTACCAACGGCTTATCCAACACCTCCTCCTTATCAATTTTAAACCCTTCTAGTGACTGAGTTTCCTCCTCTGTGACTGTGGCCTGGGCAGAATCTGCCTCGTAGGTAAAGACAGATGTAAAGTATTCATTTAACACATCAGATATGCCTCTTGGCTCTATGTGTAAATCCCCTTTTTGGTCCCCAATAGGCCCTACTCCTCCTTTTACCACCCTTTTACTACTGATGTGCTTTATAGAATACTTTGGGATTTCCTTTTATGTTAGCTGCCAGTCTTTTTTCATAATCCCTCTTTGCTTCTTGCATTTGCTTTTTCATATCCCTTCTGAACCTCCTGTATTCAGCTTGGTTCTCAATTGTATTTGCTACCTAACACCTGTCGTAAGCACACTTTTTCTTCTTTAACTTAATTTCTATCACCTCTGCCATCCAGGGAATTCTGGATTTGTTTATCCTACCCTTCCCTTTTGAGGGAACATACCTTGACTGTGCCCAAACCATCTCCTCTTTGAAGGTAGCCCATGTTCTGCTACTGTTTTTCTCACCAACCTTTCGTTCCAGTCTACCTCACCCAGCTCCGTTCTTGCCCCATTGAAGTCCATTCTCTGCCAATTAATTATTCTTACTCTGGATTGACCAATGTAATTTTCCACTGTCATCCTAAACCTTATGGTACAACGATCACTGTCCCCTAAATGTCCCCCCACTGTCACTTGATCTACTTGGCCCATCTCATTCCTAAGAACCAGGTCGAGCAGTGCCTCCTTTCTTGTTGGACTAGACACACACTGTTGTAGGAAATTCTCCTGAATGCAATCTAGGAATGCTTGTCCCTCACTGCCCCTTACACTACCCAGTCTATATATGGGTAATTAAAGTCCCCCATTATAACTACTTTACAATGTTTACACCACTCTGTAATTTCCTTGCAGATTTGTTCATCTATATCCTTCCCACTAGCTGGTGGTCTACACATTACACTGAGCAATATAATTGCACCCTTCTTGTTCCTTAGCTCTAGCTAAATTGATTCTGTCCTTGAATCCTCTGACACATCCTCTTTCTCCAGTACTGCAATGCTCTCCTTAACCAAAAATTCCAACCCTCCTGCTTTATTCCCTTTTCTATCTTTTCTGAACACCTTGTAACCAGGAATATTTAACACCCAGATCTGTCCTTCCTTAAGCCAGGTCTCCGATATCACCCCAACATCATAATCCCACAAGGCAATCTGTGCCTGTAACTCCCCAATTTTATTAACTATACTCCGTGCATTCACATACATGCAGTGTAACCCTGACTTAGACTTCATTACTTGCTCTCTTACTCTGACTCCATCTATTAACTCACTGTTCTATATTTTAGTGCTATCTGCCTCTCCCAGCATCCCACGCACCCTGGTATTACTTTCCAACATTCCTCTCTGCGACAAGATTTCCGTATCTCTCTGTTGCCTTGTTCACCTTCTTTGCTTTCCATTTCCCTCCTGGTGTTTGACAAGGTGTTCACTAAAACCCGCTTTCACAGCCATATCTCCTTTCTCAGTGACTGTCTCCGTCTCCGACTTACCCCACGTGGATTTCAACTGAAATTCCACCCCTCATCTTTCGAACCCACCCAGGATTACCGGTATCTCCGGGACATAAAACGTTTCTCAGACTGCTGTTCTCGTCACATTCTGAAATCCACACTCAGTGCCATGCGCCGCCATATGAACACACTCGACCTCTCCCTCCAGCAGCACCGCCGTACCCTTTTTCAAAGCTGCGCTTGCCCCCAGTTTCATTTTATCCTTCGGCTCATCCGACGCCTCAACAAGAAACTTTTTCTCTTTCTCTCAACTGCTAAGGAACGCAAGCTCCAACAACTCATCGACACCAACACCCATCTAGGACCCTCCACCCCAGCCTGTCCCTCCGTCCCCACCCCATCTTCCAATCCCAGCCCCAGCCGTGTATTCACTATACCCCCTGACCTTCCCCTCTCCGATGCTGAACGTTCAGTGCTCAGCAAAGGACTTAGTTTCATACCCTTACGCCCTCACCTCAATGAATTTCGGGCTCGGCATGATACTGAACTCTTCTTTCGCCGTCTTCGTCTCCGGGCTCACTTCTTTGGGCAGGAGTCCTCTCCCAGTTCAACGGATCCTTTTACCCATCTCCAATATTCTCCCTCCACCTAGACCCCTCCCTCTGGATTCTTACCTTCTCTCGATCTTTTCATTGAGAACTGTCGGCGCGACATTAGTCGTCTCAATTTCTCTGCTCCTCTCACCCATTCTAACCTGTCTCTCTCTGAACTTACTGCACTCCATTCTCTCAGGTCCAACCCTGACATTGTCATCAAACCCGCTGACAAGGGTGGTGCTGTTGTTGTCTGGCGCACTGACCTCTACCTCGCGGAGGCTGAGCGTCAACTCGCAGACACTTCCTCCTACCTCTCCTTGGACCATGACCCCACCACTGAACATCAAGCCATTGTTTCCAGGTCTGTCACTGACCTCATCTCCTCTGGGGATCTCCCTCCCACAGCTTCCAACCTGATAGTCGCCCAACCTCGGATGGCCCGCTTCTATCTCCTACCCAAAATCCACAAACAGAACTGCCCCGGTAGACCGATCGTCTCAGCTTGCTCCTGCCCCACAGAACTCATCTCTCGTTATCTTGACTCCCTTCTCTCTCCCCTTGTCCAGTCCCTTCCCACCTACATCCGTGATTCCTCTGACACCTTACGTCACATCAACAATTTCCAGTTCCCTGGCTCCAACCGCTTCCTCTTCACCATGGACGTCCAATCCCTCTACACCTCCATCCCCCACCAGGATGGTCTGAGGGCCCTTAGCTTCTTCCTCGAACAGAGGCCCGAACAATCCCCATCCACCACTACTCTCCTCCGTCTGGCTGAACTTGTTCTCACGTTGAACAATTTCTCCTTCAACTCCTCTCACTTTCTCCAAATAAAAGGTGTGGCTATGGGTACCCGCATGGGCCCCAGCTATGCCTGTCTCTTTATGGGGTATGTGGAACATTCCTTGTTGCAGTCCTACTCCGGCCCCCTTCCACAACTTTTTCTCCGGTACATCGATGATTACTTCGATGCCGCTTCATGCTCTCGTCGGGACTTGGAAAAATTTATTAATTTTGCTTCCAATCTCCACCCCTCCATCATTTTCACGTGGTCCATCTCTGACACTTCCCTTCCCTTCCTTGACCTCTCTGTCTCAATCTCTGGTGATAGACTGTCCACCAATATCCATTACAAACCCATCGACTCCCACAGCTACCTCGACTACAGCTCCTCACACCCCGCTTCCTGCAAGGACTCCATCCCATTCTCCCAGTTCCTTCGCCTTCGTCGCATCTGTTCCGATGATGCTACCTTCAAAAACGGTTCCTCTGACATGTCCTCCTTCTTCCTTAACCGAGGTTTTCCACCCACGGTCGTTGACAGGGCCCTCAACCGTGTCCGGCCCATCTCCCGCGCATCCGCCCTCACGCCTTCTCCTCCCTCCCAGAAACATGATAGGGTCCCCCTTGTCCTCACTTATCACCCCACCAGCCTCCGCATTCAAAGGATCATCCTCCACCATTTCCGCCAACTCCAGCATGATGCCACCACCAAACACATCTTCCCTTCACCCCCCTTATCGGCATTCCGTAGGGATCGCTCCCTCCGGGACACCCTGGTCCACTCCTCCATCACCCCCTACTCCTCAACCCCCTCCTATGGCACCACCCCATGCCCACGCAAAAGATGTAACACCTGCCCCTTCACTTCCTCTCTCCTCACCGTCCAAGGGGCCAAACATTCCTTTCAAGTGAAGCAGCATTTCACTTGCATTTCCCCCAACTTAGTCTACTGCATTCGTTGCTCCCAATGTGGTCTCCTCTACATTGGAGAGACCAAACGTAAACTGGGCGACCGCTTTGCAGAACACCTGCGGTCTGTCCGCAAGAATGATCCAAACCTCCCTGTCGCTTGCCATTTTAACACTCCACCCTGCTCTCTTGCCCACATGTCTGTCCTTGGCTTGCTGCATTGTTCCAGTGAAGCCCAACGCAAACTGGAGGAACAACAGCTCATCTTCCAACTAGGCACCTTACAGCCTTCCGGACTGAATATTGAGTTCAACAACTTTAGGTCGTGAGCTCCCTCCCCCATCCCCACCCCCTTTCTGTTTCCCCCTTTTTCCCCTTTTTTTCTCTTCCCTATAAATTATATAGATTTTTCTTTTCCCACCTATTTCCATTATTTTTAAATATTTTAAAATCTTTTATGCTCCCCCCACCCCCACTAGAGCTGTACCTTGAGTGCCCTACCATCCATTCTTAATTAGCACATTCGTTTAGATAATATCACCAACTTTAACTTTAACACCTATGTGTTCTTTTGTACCATTGTTGCTGACATCTTTTGATGATCTGCTTCTATCACTGCTTGTTTGTCTACACAAGCACCTCTGTCTCTCCCTATCTCTCCGCCCCACACACACACCTTAAACCAGCTTATATTTCAACTCTTTCTTGGACTCGAAATCAAGTTCTGTCGAAGGGTCATGAGGATTCGAAACGTCAACTCTTTTCTTCTCCGCCGATGCTGCCAGACCTGCTGAGTTTTTCCAGGTAATTCTGTTTTTGTTTTGGATTTCCAGCATCCGCAGTTTTGTTTTGTTTTTATTTCCAACATTCTCCCCTGGTTCCCACACCCCTGCTGAGTTAGTTTGAACCCTCTCCAACAGCCCTAGGAAAACGACCCGCAGGGGATTTGCCTACAGTCTAGTTGCTGACCATCTTGGCTGCATTCCAAAGCCGTTTCCTGCCTTTCTTGTTACAACCTGCTTGCTGTCTGTCTTGTCTACACCCTGAAGCTGTTTGCTGCCTGTCTTGCCTACAGTCTAATTGCTGCCCATCTTGGCTGCATCCTGAAGTTGCTTACTGCCTCTCTTGCCTATGGCCTGTTGCTGCCGGTCCTGCTTCCTGCCTGACTTGGCTGCATCAGAAGCTACTTGCTGCCTGTCTTTCCTGCAGACTGCTTGCTACCCACCTTGCTCAACAGCCTGCTTACTGCCTGGATTGCCTACACCCTGCTTTCTGCCTGTCTTGCTTAACAGCCTCCTTGCTGCCAGTCTTGTCTGTAACCTGAAGCTGCTTGCTGCTTGTCTTACCTACAGCCTGCTTGCTCCCTGGCTTACCTACAGCCTGCTTGCTGCCTGTATTGCCTACAGTCTGCTTGTTCCCCGTCATGCTTAGTAGGCTGCCTGCTGCCCTTCTTGCCCACAAGATGCTTCCTGCCTATCTTGCCTACAGCCTGCTTGCTGTCCATCTTACCTACTGCCTGTCCTGCCTACAGCCTGCTTGCTGTCTATCTTTTGTACAGCCTGTCTTGCTAAGCAGCCAGCTTTTACCTGTTTTGTCTGTAGCCTGAGGCTGTTTGCTGCTCGTCTTGCTTAACAGCCTGCTTGCTGCCTGTCTTGCTTAATAGCCTGCTTGCTGCCTGTCTTGCTTGCAGCCTGAAGCTGCTTGCTGCCTGTCTTAGAGTCATAGAGTCATAGAGGTCTGTAGCTCCTTCTGTCCATTGAGTCTGTGCCAGTCAAACAAGTACCTAACTATTCTAATCCCTTTTTCCAGCACTAGGCCCATAGCCTTGTATGCCATGGCATAGCAAGTGCACATCCAAATACTTCTTAAATGTTATGAGGGTTTCTGCCTCTACCACCATTTCAGGCAGAGAGTTCCAGATTCCCACCACCCTCTGGCTGAAAAAATTCTTCCCCACATCCCCTCTAAACCTCCTGCTCCTTACCTTAAATCTATGCCCCCTGGTTGTTGATCCCTCTACCAAGAGGAAAAGTTCCTTCCTGTCTACCCTATCTACGCCCCTCATAATTTTTTACACCTCAGTCATGTTTCCCCTTCAATCTCCTCTTCTCCAGAGAAAATAACCCCAGTCTATAACCCCAGTCATAACTAAAACACTCCAGCCCAGGCAACGTGCTGGTAAATCTCCTCTGCACTCTCTGTCCAATCACATCCTTCCTATACCAGAACTGCACGCAATACTCTAGCTGTGGCCTAACCAGCGTTTTATACAGTTCCAGCAGAACCTCCCTGCTCTTATATTCTATGTCTCGGCTAATAAAGGCAGGTATCCCATATGCCTTCTTAACCACCTTATCTACCTGTCCTGCTACCTTAAGGGACCAGTGGACATACACAGCAAGATCCCCCTGATCCTCGGTACTTCCCAGGGCCCTATTCCCGTGCCTTATTTGTCCTACTCAAGTGCATCACCTCACACAAATCTGGATTAAATTCCATTAGCCACTGATCAGCCCATCTGACCAGCCCGTCTATATCCTCCTGTAATCTAAGGCTATACTCCTCACTATTTATCACCCCACAAATTTTCATGTCATCCGCAAACTTACTGATCAATCCTCCTATGTTCAAGTCTAAATCGTTTATATATACCAGAAACAGCAAGAGACTCAACACCGATCCCTGTGGAACCCCACTGGACACAGACATCCAGTCACAAAAACACCCCTTGGCCAACACCCTCTGCTTCCTGCCACTCAGCTAATTCTGGATCCAATTTGCCAAATTGCTTTGGATTCCATGGGCTCTTACCTTCATTCTCAGTCTCCCATGCGGGACCTTATCAAAAGCCTTGCTGAAGTCCAAGTAGACTATGTCAAATGCATTGCCCTTATCTACACACCTGGTCACCTCTTCGAAAAATTCAATCAAATTGGTCAGACATGACCTCCCCTTAACAAAACCATGTGACTGTCCTTGATTAATTCCTGCCTCTCCAAGTGTAGATTAATTCTGTCCTTTCGAATTGCTTCCAATAGTTTCCTCACCACTGAGATGTTAGACTGACTGGCCTGTAGTTCCCTGGTTTATCCCTTTCTCCCTTCTTGAATAATGGTACCACACTGTCTTCCAGTCCTCTGGCACCTCTCCTGTGGCCAAAGAGGTATTGAAGGTTATTGCCAGTGCTCCTGCTATCTCCTCCCTTGCCTCACTTAACAGCCTGGGATATATTTCATCCGGACCAGGAGATTTATCTACTTTTAAGGCTGCCAGACCACTTAGAACTTCCTCCTTTCTATGCTAATTTCTTTAATTATATCACAGTTCTTCTGCCTGATTTCCATACCCACATCTTCCCTCTCACTTCTGAACACTGACTCAAAGTATGCATTTAGAACCCTACCTAAGTCTTCCGGCTCCACACACAAATTACCATTATGGTTCTTAATGGGCCCTACTCTTTCCCTAATTATCCTCTTACTCTTAATGTTCTTGTCTTGTCTGTAGCCTGAAGCTGCTTGCTGCCTGTCTTGTCTGCAGCCTGAAGCTGTTTGCTGCCTGTATTGTCTGCAGCCTGAAGCCGCTTGCTGTCTGTCTTGCTTAACAGCCTGCTTGCTGTCTGGGTGGCCTACATCCTGCTTTCTGTCTGGCTTGCTTAACAGCCTGCTTGCTGCCTGTCATGCCTGCAGCCTGAAGTTGCTTGCTGCCTGTATTGTCTGAAGCCTGAAGTTGCTTGCTGCCTGTCTTGCCTACAGCCTGCTCGCTGCCTGTTTTACCAGAAGCCTGTGTGTTGCCTGTCTTGCTTAACAGCGTGCTTTCTGCCGTTCTTGTCTGCAGCCAGAAGCTGCTTGCAGCCTGTCTTGCTTAACATCCTGCTCACTGCCTACATTGCCTACACCCTGCTTTCTGCCTGTCTTACTTAACAGCCTGCTTGCTGCCTGTCTTATCTGTAGCCTGAAGCTCCTTGCCTCTTGTCCCACCTGCAGCCTGCTTGCTGCCTGGCTTACCAACAACCTGCTTACTGTCTGGCTTACCTACAACCTATTTGCTGCCCATCTTACCTACTACCTGACTGCTGACTGTCTTGCTAAACAGCCAGCTTTTGCCCGTCTTGTCTGTGCCTGAAGCTGCCTGCTGCTTGTCTTGCCTACAGACAGCTTGCTTCCTGTCTTGCCTACAGTCTGCTTGCTGCCTGTTTTACCCACAACCTGCTTGCTGCCTGTCTTCTGCACAGCCTGGTTGCTGCCTGGCCTACCTTCAGCCTGCTTGCTGCCTGTCTTATGTACAGCCTGACTACTGCCTGTCTTGCTAAACAGCCAGCTAAACACCCTTCTTGTCTGTGGCCTGAAGCTGTTTGCTGCTTGTCTTGCTTAACAGCTTGCTTGCTGCCTGTCTTGCTTGCAGCCTGTCTTGCCTACAGCCTTCTTGGTGTCTGTCTTGCTTAACAGCGTGCTTTCTGCCTGACTTGCGTACAGCTTGCTTGCTGCCTGTCTTACCCACAGCCTGCTTGCTGCCTGTCTTGCCTACAGCCTGCTTGCTGCCCATCTTAAGTGCAGCCTGACTGCTGCCTCTCTTGCTTAACAGTCAGCTCTTGCCCGTCTTGTCTGTAGCCTGAAGCCGTTTGCTGCTTGACTTGCTTAACAGCCTACTTGCTGCCTGTCTTGCTTAATAGCCTGCTTGCTGCCTTGCCTTGGCTACAGCCAAAAGCTGCTTGCTGCTTGTCTTGCCAACAGACTGCTTGCTTCCTTCTTGCCTACAGCCTGCTTGCTGTCTGTTTTACCGACAACCTGCTTGATGCCCGTCTTCTGTGCAGCCTGCTTATTGTCTGTCTTTCCTACAGCCTGCTCGCTGCCTGGCTTACCTTCAGCCTACTTGCTGCCCATCTTACCTACTGCCTGCTTACTGCCTGTCTTGCCTACAGCCTGCTTGCTGCCCATCTTACATAGAGTCTGACTGCTGCGTGTCTTCCTAAACAGCCAGCATTTGCCCTTCTAGTGTGTAGCCTGAAGCTTTTGGTGCTTGTCTTGCTCTAACAGCCTGCTTGCTGCCTGTCTTGTCTGCAGCCTGAAGCTGCTTGCTGCCTGTCTTGTCTGCAGCCTGAAGCTGCTTGCTGCCCATCTTGTTTGCAGCCTGAAGCTGCTTGCTGCCTGTCTTGTCTGCAGCCTGAAGCTGCTTGCTGGCTGTCTTGTCTGCAGCCTGAAGCTGCTTGCTGCCAGTCTTGTCTGCAGCATGAAGCTGCTTGCTGCCTGATTGGTCTACAGCCTGCTTGCTGTCTGTCCTGTCTGCAGCCTAAAGCTGTGTGTGGCCTGTCTTGCTTAACAGCCTGCTTGCTGCCTGTCTTGCTTAACAGGCGAGAGGAGGACTCTGGGACAGGCAGTCAGCAGCACCTAGAGGAGTCGGGAGTTGCAAAGGAGCACAAGAGGAGCCGGGAGTTGAAGAGAAGCATGAGAAGAGTCGGGAGTTAAAGAGAAGCTGGGAGAGCAGTGGTGACTGAGGGAGTTTGGTAAGGAAAGAACAAGGCGATCCTTTGAGTCCCATGAGTACAGCTGGGTAAGCATTTAATACTTTTATTGCTTATAGTTTTTAAAGTCTTATATTGTGGTTCATCATATGTAGGAGCTATAATCTGTAACAATGAGGAGCAGGAAAGGAGCGCCCAAGAGTAATTGATATTAAGTATCTTCCAAATTTAATTTAATTTAAAGCAGTAAGTCATGGCAGGAGAGCTCAAAGCCGTGGTGTGCTCCTCCTGCTCCATGTGGGAAGCCGGGCACATTTCCAGTGCTCGGGGCCATCGTGTGTGCGGGAAGTGTCTCCAGCTGCAACTCCTGGAAACCTGGGTTTTGGAGCTAGAGCGGCAGCTGGGGACACTGTGGAGCATCCGCAAGGCGGAGAGTATCATGGATAGCACATATAGAGAGGTGGTCACACCACAGGCTAAGAGTCCACAGGCAGGAAGGGAATGGGTGACCACCAGGCAAAGCAAGAGGACTAGGCAGGCAGTGCGGAAATCTCCTGTGGCTATTCCTCTGCAAAACAGATATACCGCTTTGGATACTGTTGAGGGGAATGGCCTCTCAGGAGAAAGCAGCAACAGCCAAATTCGTTGCACCACGGTTGGCTCTGCTGCACAGGGGAGGAGTACAAAGTATGGGAATGCAATAGTTATAGGGAATTCAATTGTAATGGGAATAGATAGGCATTTCTGTGGCCGCACACAAGACTCCAGGATGGTATGTTGCCTCCTGGTGCTAGGGTCTCAGAGCGGCTGGAGGACATTCTGAAGGGGTAGGGTGAACAGCCAGTGGTTGTGGTACACATTGGTACAGGCGACATAGGTAAAAGAAGGGATGAAGTCCTAAAAGCAGAATATAGGAAGTTAGGAAGTTATTTGAAAGGTAGGACCTTAAAGGTAGTGATCTCAGGATTATTACCAGTGCCACATGCCAGTCAGAGTAGAAATAACAGGATATATTGGATGAATATGTGGTCGAAGAGATGGTGTGAGGGGGAGGGTTTCACATTCCTGGGACATTGGGACCGGTTCTGGGGGAGGTGAGACCAGGACAAACTGGATGGGTTACACCTGGGCAGGACCGGGACTGATGTCCTAGGGACATTTGCTAGAGTGGTTGGGGAGGGTTTAAACTAAAAGGGCAGGGGGATGGGAACCTATGCAAAGAGTCAAAGGAAGGGGAATCAAAGACAAGAACAAAAGACAGAAAGCAGAATAAGGAAATTGATAGAGAAATCAAGGGCAAGAATCAAACGGCCTTAGTGAAAAATAGTGGGAATGGGACACGTAATGTTAAAAAGACAAGCTTTAAGGCTTTGTGCCTTAACATGAGGAGCATTCGCAATAAAGAGGATGAATTAACTGCGCAAATAGATATAAACAGGTATGATATAGTCGGGATTACGGAGACATAGCTGCAGGGTGACCAGGGATGGGAACTGAACATCCAGGGGTATTCAGTATTTAGGAAGGACAGACAAAAATGAAAAGGCGGTGGAGATGCATTGCTGGTTAAAGAGGAAATGATTGCAATAGTGAGGAAAGATATTAGCTCCAAAGATGTGGAATCTGTATGGGTAGAGCTGAGAAGCACTAAGGGACAAAAAACATTAGTGGGGCTTGTATATAGATCCCCAAACTGTAGTGATGATGTTGGGAATGGCATCAAACAGGAAGTTAGAGACGCATGCAATAAAGGAACCTCTGTAATTATGGGTGACTTTAATATGCATATAGATTGGGCAAATCAAATTAGTAACAATACCGTAGAGGAGGAATTCCTGGAGTGTATACGGGATGGTTTTCTGGACCAATACGTTGAGGAACCAACGAGAGAACAGGCCATCCTCGACTGGGTATTGTGTAATGAGAAAGGAATAATTGGCAATCTAGTTGTGCGAGGCCCCTTGGGGATGAGCGACCATAATATGATAGAATTCTTCATCAAGATGGAGAGTGACTTGGTTCATTCTGAGAAGAGTGACCTGAATCTTAATAAAGGAAACTATGATAGTATGAGGCACGAGTTGGTTATGATGCATTGGGAAACATTACTTAAAGGGATGATGGTGGATAGGCAATGGCAAACATTCAAAGAGCGCATGGGTGAATTGCAACAATTGTTTATTCCTGTCTGGTGTAAAAGTAAAACAGGAAAGGTGGCCAAACCATGACTTACAAGGGAAATTAGCGATAGTATTAGATGCAAGGAAGAGGCATACAAATTGGCCAGAAAAAACAACAGACCTGAGGATTGGGAGCAGTTTAGAATTCAGCAAAGGAGGACCAAGGGATTGATTAAGAAGGGGAAAATAGAGTACAAGAGTAAGCTTGCAGGGAACATAAAAACTGACTGTAAAAGTTTCTATAGGTATTTGAAGAGAAAAAGATGGTGAAGACAAATATAGGTCTCTTACAGTCAGAAACAGGGGAATTTATAATTGGGAACAAAGAAATGGCTGACCAACTAAATACATAGAAGTTCTGGTGAAGGATCATATGGACTCAAAACGTCAACTGTATTCCTATCCGCAGATGCTGTCAGATCTGCTGAGATTTTCCAGGTATTTTTGTTTTTGTTCTGTTTTTCAACTAAATACATACTTTGGTTCTGTCTTCACAAAGGAGGACACTAATAACAATGTTGGGGAACACAGAGTCCAGTGAGAGGGAGGAACTGAAAGAAATCAGTATTAGCAGGGAAATGGTGTTGGGGAAATTGATGGGATTGAAGGCCGATAAATCCCCGGGGCCTGATAATCTAAGGAAGTGGCCCTAAAAATAGTGGACGCATTGGTGGTCATCTTCCGAGATTCTATAGACTCCAGAACAGTTCCTACAGATTGGAGGGTAGCTAATGTAACCCCACTATTTAAAAAGGGAGGCAGAGAGAAAACAGGGAATTATAGACCAGTCAGCCTGACGTCGGTAATGGGGAAAACTCTAGAGTCCATTATAAAAGATTTAATAGCTGAGCATGTGGAAAGCAGTGGTAAAAATCGGACAGAGTCAGCATGGACTTATGAAAGGGAAATCATGCTTGACCAATCTACTGGAATTTTTTGAGGATGTTACTAGTAGAGTTGATGAGGGGGGAGCCAGTGGATGTGGTTTATTTGGACTTTCAGAAGGCTTTTGACAATTTCCCACATAAGAGATTGGCGTGTAAAATTAAAGAGCATGGGAATGGGGGTAGTGTATTGAGATGGATAGAAAACTGGTTGGCAGACAGGAAACAAAGAGTAGGAATAAACGGTTCTTTTTCCGAATGGCAGACAGTGACTAGTGGGGTACCTAAGGGATTGGTGCTGGGAGCCCAGTTATTCACAATATATATTAATGATTTAAATGAGGGAATTAAATGTAATATCTCCAAATTTGCAGATGACACAAAGCTGGGTGGGAGGGTGAGCGGTGAGGAGGATACAGAGATGTTTCAGTGTGATTTGGACAAGCTGAGTGAGTGGGCAAATGCATGGCAGATGCAGTATCATGTGGATAAATGTAAGGTTATCCACTTTGGTAGCAAAAACAGGAAGGCAGGTTATTATCTGAATGGCTAAAAATTGAGAGAGGGGAATGTGCAACAAGACCTGGGTGTCCTTGTACACCAAACGCTGAAGGTAAGTGTGCAGAAGCAGCAGGCGGTAAAAAAGGCAAATGGTATGTTGGTTTTCATAGCCACAGGATTCAAATACAGGAACAGGGATGTCTTGCTGCAATTGTACAGGGCCTTGGAGAGACCACACCTGGAATATTGTGTGCAGTTTTGGTCTCCTTATCTGAGGAAGAATGTACTTGCTATAGAGGGAGTGCAGCAAAGGTTTACCCGACTGATTCCTGGGATGGCGGGTCTGACATATGAGGAGAGATTGAGTCGATTAGGATTATATTCGCTGGAGTTCAGAAGAATGAGGGGGAAATCTCATAGAAACCTATAAAATTCTAACAGGACGAGACAGGTTAGATGCAGGAAGGATGTTCCCGATGGTGGGGGAGTCCAGAACCAGGGGTCACAGTCTGAGGATATGGGGTAGACCATTTAGGGCTGAGATGAGGAGAAATTTCTTCACCCAGAGAGTGGTGAGCCTGTGGAATTCGTTACCACAGAAAGTAGTTGAGACCAAAACATTGTATGTTTTCAAGAAGGAGTTAGATATAGCTCTTGGGGTGAAAGGGGTCAAAGGGTATGGGGAGAAAGCGGGAGCAGGCTATTGAGTTGGATGATCAACCATAATCATAATGAACGGTGGAGCAGGCTTGAAGGGCCGAATGGCCTACTCCTGCTCCTAGTTTCTATGTTAACAGACTGCTTACTATCTGTCTTCCTTAACAGCCAGCATTTGCCCATCTTGTCTGTAGCCTGAAGCTGTTTGCTGCTTGTCTTAACTCTTAACTCTTTCGGAGTCAACCAAATAAACTAAATTAACAAAATGAGGGACAAAATAAACACAGCCGCTCCATTAGAGAAAGTGAACAACCAGACAAAATTTAAAGGAAACTTACAAATATCAAATCAAAATGTGACTAAAGGGGTCAATAAGGCATCCCAATCCCCGCGGTGCCGGCAGACACCACATGCTCCCTCTCCAGGGACACCCAGCCACGAACGTTGCCGTGGAAGAGGGGCAGACAGTTGGGCCGGTTGACCCCCTTGATCGCCCATTGCCTGGACCTGTTATGGCCAACTTGGCCAGGCCCAAGAGCAAGTTTACAAGGGCGTCCTCTTCCCTCCCGGCCCCCCTCCGCACCGGGTGCCCATAGATCAGGAGCGTGGGGCTGAAGTTCAAACGAAACATCAATATATGGTTCTGTAAATAACTGAAAAGGGAGTGCAGCCTACAACACCCTATGCATACGTGGTCCACAGACTCCACAAGACCGCAAAAGAGGCAGGTGTCTTCGGAGTCCATGAACCGACATACAGTTGTATGGGACTGCCGCATGCAATACCCTCCACCCCAGGTCCCCGATGGAAAGTGGGAAGACACCCTCATAAAGGACCCCCCACTGGGGATCTCCACCACCAGTTGTATGGGACTGCTGCGTGCAACACCCTCCACCTCAGGTCCATGATGGACACCTCTGCAGAGGGCCCCCAATGGGGACCTCCACCGCCGGACGGCCACAAGGCACATCAGGGCGTGTCCGGGCAGCGGGCAAGGGCAAGGAAGTGAAGGGTGTGCAGCAGCAGCCCGTACAGGAAACCCCTCCGTGCCATGCAAAAGGACACGGAGGGTATTTTCATGAGACGACTCGATTTGCAGGGCACCGGCTCCCAAGAGCAGGTTCAGGGCTTGGGGCCAATGTGGAATCCTGTCCGAATAGGGGTACGCTGGAGCGGAAGATCACCACGCTCCTGCGCCACCTCGCAGCCCAGAATGACAGCAGGGTCGAGCACGACCGTCCTAAGGTCATGAATGGCATTGGCCGCGAGCTGAACGTCCACCAATGCTTAATGTGCCAACTCCAGTGGGAGTATCCAATCCACTCCTCTACTACCCAGCACATCCCCAATCCTGGTCACCCCGGCAGCCACAGACATCCTCTCCGCCAGCCACCAAAAGTGGTGGAGAGGTGGATTCCTGAGCAGCGGCTCTCTGATGATAGCCGCTACTCCTGACGGGGGAGAGCTGCATCACGAGGCGACCATGTTCCAGACTTTGATCAGTCCTGGTAAAAGACGGGCAACGCCTGCAAGGAGCCACCGAGGCCCCTCTGCTCTATATACAGGAGCTGCACGTCATAATTCAGGCTGTGCACCTGACGGAAGAAATACGTCACCAGGGCACACCATCTCGGAGGAGGCTCAACGTAAAGGTATCGCTGCAGGGTCGGAAGGCGGAAAGTCGCCACCTGTGTGCGAAGGCACACTAGCGCCTGACCGCCCTCCCTAAGCGGGAGACTCAGAACCTCAGCAGCGACCCAGTGCAATCTTTTGTCCCAGGAGAAGTCGACTAACATTTTCTGGATGTTTGAGACAAAGTCCGGGGGAGGGGTCAAAGTGACCAGCCGATACCACAACATGGCGGTGATCAGCTGGTTTATGACCAGGACTCGACCCCGGTAAGACCGCACTCGGAGCAGTCCTGTCCTGCACCGCAGGCGAGCGGTGACTTTCGTCTCCAGCTCCTGCCCGTTTGCCGGCCAGGATTCCTCAGCAGATCAGAGATGGACCCCCAGGTAGAGGAGGCTGGTCCTGCTCCAGGTGAAAGGCCTGAGCTCCTTGGGTAGGAGATCCATCTGCCATGGATCGACCAGGAGCCCAGAACACTTGTCCCAGTTGATCCCAGCAGAGGACGCAGCAGAGTAAACCTCCTGGCACTCGCACATCCTCTGCAGGTCAGCCGGGTCACTAAACATAAGGAGCACGTCATCGGCGTAAGCCGAAAGGACCACCCCGATGCCCGGCCCGCCCAGAACCAATCTCGACAACCTCCTCCCTTGTGGGCACAGGAAAGGCTTCACGCAAATAGAATACAACTGGTCAGACAGGGGGCAGCCCTGACGCACTCCCCTCCCAAGTGAAGGGGTGCTGTCAGGGACCCGTTAACCATTACTAGCCTCTCTGCGACAGCGTACTGAAGCTGGATCCGGGCGAGAAAATGTGCCCCAAACCCGAATGCTCACGGGGTCCCGAATAAATATTTGTGATCTGCCCTGTCGAACGCCTTCTCCTGGTGAAGAGACAGGAAGGCGCTCGACAGACCAGTCCTCTGGGAAAAATGGATAATGTCCCGGACCAGATGGATATTATCGAAGATGGTACAGCACTGGACAGTGTAGGACTGGTCAGGGTGGATCATGTGGTCCAGCACGGTGCCAAGGCGAGAAGACATGGCCCTGACAAAGATCTTATAATCTGTGCTGAGGAGGGTGACCGGGCACCAGTTTTTAAGGAGGCAGAGATCCCCCTTCTTCGGCAGCAGGGCAATAACTACCCTGCGCCACGAAAGGGGCATCTCCCCGGTCGCGATACTTTCCCCCAGGACCCCCGCGAAGTCGCTCCCCAGGACATCCCAGAACTCCCTGCAGAACTCCACGGTCAGCCTGTCTACTCCTGGGGATTTGCCCCTGGAGAAACCGTCGAGGGCGCCGGTCAGCTCCCCCAGACTTATAGGGGAGTCAAGCTTTCCGGCGCCCCCCGGGCTGACCTGCAGCAGGTCCTCCCACAAAACTCTGCAAGCGTCCTCGCTGGATGGATCCGGAGAGAACAGGGCAGTGTAAGAATGCTTGCTACCTGTCTTGCTTAACGCCTGCTTGCTGCCTGTCCTGCCTACAGCCTGCTTGCTACCTCTCCAGCCTAACATCCCACTTGCTGCCTGTCTAGCCTAATAACTCACTTGCTGCCTGTTTTAACTACAACCTGCTTGCTCCCAGTCTTACCTAACCGCCTGCTTGCTGGCCAGCTTGAATACTGCCTGCTTGCTGCCGGTCTTGCCAACTGACTCCTTGATGCCCATTTTGCCAACAGGCTGCATGCTGCCTGCCTTGCCTACTGGCTCCTTGCTGCCTGGCTTGCCTACAGCCTGCTTGCTGCCTGTTTTGCCCACAAGCTACTTGCTGCCAGTCTCATCTGCAGGATGAAGCTGCTTGCTGTTTGTCTTGCCAGACTGCTCATTGCCCACTTGCCGGCAGACAGCTTGCTGCTCACCTTGCTTAACAGTCTGCTTGCTGCATCTCTTGCCTATAGAATGCTTGTTGTCCCCGTTGGACAGCGTGCTTGCAGCCTGTTTGCTTCCCGTCTTGCCTACAGCCTCTTGCTGCCTGCCTTTCCTAACAGCCTGCTTGCCACCTTTCTAGCCTAATAACCCACTTGCTGCCTGTTTAGCCTAATAACCCACTTGCTGCCTGTCTTAACTACAGACTGCTTCCTGCCATCTTGCCTACAGCCTGCTTGCTGCCTGCCTTGACAGACTGCTTGTTGCCCACTTGCCTACAACCCACTTGCTGCCTGCCTTTCCTAACAGCCTGCTTGCTATCTTTCTAGCCTAATAACCCACTTGCTGCCTGTCTTAAATACAGACTGCTTCCTGCCAACTTGCCAACAGCCTGCTTGTTGCCTGTCTTGCCTACAGCCTGCTTGCTGCCTGTTTTGCTTACAGCCTGCTTGCTGCCTGTTTTGCTTACAGCCTGCTTGCTGCCTGGCTTGCTTACAGCCTGCTTGCTGCCTGGCTTGCTTACAGCCTGCTTGCTGCCTGGCTTGCTTACAGCCTGCTTGCTGCCTATCTTGCTTAACATCCTTCTTGATTTCTTGATGCCCGTCTTGCCAGCAGGCTGCTCGCTGCCTATCTTAATAGGCTGCTTACTGCCTGTCTTGCCTACAGCCTAGCCTGCTTGCTGCCTACGTTGCCTAGAGCCTGCCTGCTGCCTGTCTTGTCTACAGCCTGCTTGCTGCCCGTTTTGCTTACAGCCTGCTTGCTGCCTATCTTGCCAATAGACTGCTTGTTGTCTGTCTTGCCAACAGAATGCTTGATGCCTATCTTGCCAACAGGCTGCATGCTGCCTGCCTTGCCTGCAGCCTGCTTGCTGCCTATCTTAATAGGCTGCTTGCTACCTGTAGCCTGCTTGCTGTCTCTCTTGCCACCAGCCTGCTTGCTGCTTGTCTTGCCTACAGCCTGCTTGCTGCCTGTTTTAACCACAGCCTGCTTGCTGCCTGCTTTGCCCACAACCTGCTGGCTGCCTGTCTTGCTTAATAAAAACAGAATTACCCGGAAAAACTCAGCAGGTCTGGCAGCATCGGCGGAGAAGAAAAGAGTTGATGTTTCGAGTCCTCATGACCCTTGGACAGAACTTCAGAACTTGTTTTGGATTTCCAGCATCTGCAGTTTTTTCGTTTTTATGTCTTGCTTAATAGCCTGCTTACTTCCCGTCCTGTCTGCAGCCCGAAGCTGCTTGCTGCTGTCTTGCCTATAGCCTGCTTGCTGTCTGTCTTGCTTAACAGTTTGCTTGCTGCCTGCCTTGCCTACAGTCTGCTTGCTGCCTGTCTTGCTTACCAACCAGCTTGCTGCCTGCCTTGCTTAACAGCCTGCTTGCTGCCTGCTTTGCCAACAGCCTGCTTGCGGCCTGCTTTGCCAACAGCCTGCATGCTACCTATCTTGCTAATAGACTGCTTGTTGTCTGCCTTGCCAACAAACTGCTTGATGCCTGTCTTGTCAACAGGCTGCATGCTGCCTGGCTTGCCTACAGCCTGCTTGCTGCCTGGCTTGCCTACAGCCTGCTTGCTGCCTGGCTTGCCTACAGCCTGCCTGCTGCCTGTCTTGCCTACAGCCTGCCTGCTGCCTGTCTTGCCCTACAGCCAGATTGCTGCCCATTTTGCTTGCTGCCTATCTTAATAGGCTGCTTACAGTCTGTAGCCTGCTTGCTGTCTCTCTTGCCTACAGCCTGCTTGCTGCTTGGTTTGCCTACAGCCTGCTTGCTGTCCGCCTTGTCTATCGCTTGTTTTCTGCCCGCCTCGCCTACAGCCTGCTTGCTGCCTGTTTTAACTACAGCCTGCTTGCTGCCTGCTTTGCCCACAACCTGCTGGCTGCCTGTCTTAACAGCCTGCTTACTGCCCGTCCTGTCTGCAGCCTGAAGCTGCTTGCTGCTTATCTTGCCTCTAGCCTGCTTGCTGTCTGTCTTGCTTAACAGTTTGCTTGCTGCCTGCCTTGCCTGCAGCATGCTTGCTGTCTGTCTTGCTTAACAGTTTGCTTGCTGCCTGCCTTGCCTGCAGCGTGCTTGCTGCCTGTCTTGCTGCATGTCTTACCTACATCCTGCTCCCTGCCTGTCTTATCTATTGGCCACACGCTGCATGTCTTGCATAACAGCCTGACCGCCTTGTCTACATCCTGCTTGTTGCCTGTTTTGCCTACAGCCTGTTTGCTGCCTGTCCTGCTTAACAACCTGCTGGCTGCCTGCCATGCTTAACAGTCTACTTGCTGCCCAAATTACCAACAGCCTGATTGCTGCCTGTGTTGTCTACAGCCTGCTTGATGCCCACCTTGCCTACAGCCTGCTTACAATCTTTTTAGCCTAACATCCCGCTTGCTGCCAGTGTAGCCTAATAGCCCGCATGCTGCCTGTCTTGTATAACAGCCTGCTTGCTGACTGCCTTGTCGACAACCTGCTTGCTGCTTGGCTTGCCTACAGCCTGCTTGCTGTCTGCCTTGCCTACAGCCTACTTGCTGCCTGTCTTGCCTACAGCCTGCTTGCTGCCTGTCTTGCCTACAGCCTGCTTGCTGCCTGTCTTGCCTACAGCCTGCTTGCTGCCTGGCTTGCCTACAGCCTGCTTGCTGTCTGTCTTGCTTAACATCCTGCTGGATGCTCGTCTTGCCAGCAGGCTGCTCGCTGCCTATCTTAATAGGCTGATTACTGCCTGTCTTGCCTACAGCCTAGCCTGCTTGCTGCCCACGTTGCCTACAGCCTGCTTACTGCCTGCCTTGCCAGCAGCGTGCTTGCTGGCTGTCTTGCTTAACAGTCTGCTTGCTGCCTGTCTTGCTTACTTACTGCTTGCTATCCATCTTGCTTGACAGTCTGCTTGCTCTCCGTCTTGCCTATTGCTGGCTTGCTGCCCATGTTGCCTACAGCCTGCTTGCTGCCCACCTTGCCTGCAGCGTGCTTACTACCTGTCTTGCTTAACAGTCTGCATGCTGCCTGTCTTGCTTACAAACTGCATAGTGCCCGCCTTGCTAAACAGTCTGCTTGCTGCCCATGTTGCCTACAGCCTGCATGCTGCCCGTCTTGCTTAACATTACGCTTGCTGCCCATCTCGCCTCCAGTCTGCTTACTGCCCGCCTTGCCTACCCCCTGCTTGCTGCCCGTCTTCTCTACAGGCTACTTGCTACCTGTCTTGCTTACATACCGCGTGGTGCCCACCTTGCCGAGAGCCTGCTTGCTTAACAGCCTGCTTGCTTCCTGTCCTGTCTGCAGCCTAAAGCTGCTTCCTGCCCATCTTGCCTACAGCCTGCTTGCTGCCTGTCTTGCCCTACTGCCTGCTTGCTGCCTGGCTTGTCTATAGCTTGCTTTCTGCCCGCCTCGCCTACAGCCTGCTTGCTGCCTGTTTTAACTACAGCCTGCTTGCTGCCCACCTTGTCTACAGCTTGTTTTCTGCCCGCCTCGCCTACAGCGTGCTTGCTGCCTGTTTTAACTATAGCCTGCTTGCTGCCTGCTTTGCCCACAACCTGCTGGCTGCCTGTCTTGCCTAATAGCCTGCTTACTGCCCGTCCTGTCTGCAGCCTGAAGCTGCTTGCTGCTGTCTTGCCTATAGCCTGCATGCTGCCTGTCTTGCCCTACTGCCTGCTTGCTGCCTGGCTTGCCTACAGCCTGCCTGCTGCCTGTCTTGCCCTACAGCCTGCCTGCTGCCTGTCTTGCCCTACAGCCTGCTTGCTGTCTGTCTTGCTTAACATGGATGCCCATCTTGCCAGCAGGCTGCTTGCTGCCTATCTTAATAGGCTGCTTACTGCCTGTCTTGCCTACAGCCTAGCCTGCTTGCTGCCCACGTTGCCTACAGCCTGCTTGCTGCCTGTCTTGTCTACAGCCTCTTGCTGCCTATCTTGCCAGTAGACTGCTTGTTGTCTGCCTTGCCAACAGGCTGCATGCTGCCTGCCTTGCCTGCTTGCTGTCTCTCTTGCCTCCAGCCTGCTTGCTGCTTGGCTTGCCTACAGCCTGCTTGCTGCCCACCTTGTCTATAGCTTGCTTTCTGCCCGCCTCGCCTACAGCCTGCTTGCTGCCTGTTTTAACTACAGCCTGCTTGCTGCCCACCTTGTCTACAGCTTGTTTTCTGCCCGCCTCGCCTACAGCGTGCTTGCTGCCTGTTTTAACTATAGCCTGCTTGCTGCCTGCTTTGCCCACAACCTGCTGGCTGCCTGTCTTGCCTAATAGCCTACTTACTGCCCGTCCTGTCTGCAGCCTGAAGCTGCTTGCTGCTGTCTTGCCTATAGCCTGCTTGCTGTCTGTCTTGCTTAACAGGTTGCTTGCTGCCTGCCTTGCCTGCAGCGTGCTTGCTGCCTGGCTTGCTTACCAACCAGCTTGCTGCCCACTTTGCCAACAGCCTGCTTGCTGCCCACTTTGCCAGCAGCCTGCTTGCTGCCCATCTTCCCAACAGCCTGCATGCTGCCTATCTTGCTAATAGACTGCTTGTTGTCTGCCTTGCCAACAAACTGCTTGATGCCTGTCTTGCCAACAGGCTGCTTGATGCCCACCTTGCCTACAGACTGCTTGCTGCCCTTCTTGCCTACAGCGTACTTACAACATTTTTAGCTTAACATCCCGCTTGCTGCCAGTGTAGCCTAATAGCCCGCATGCTGCCAGTCTTGTATAACAGCCTGCTTGCTGACTGCCTTGTCGACAACCTGCTTGCTGCTTGGCTTGCCTACAGCCTGCTTGCTGCTGCCTTGCCTTCAGCCTGCTTGCTGCCGCCTTGCTTAACAGCCTGCTTGCTGCCACCTTACCTACAGCCTGATCACTGCTTATCTTGCCAATAGACTGCTTACTGTCTGTCTTGCCAACAGGCTGCTTGATGCCTGCCTTGCCTACAGCCTGCTTGCTGAAAGCCTTGCCTACAGCCTGCTTGTAGCCGCCTTGCCCACACCTGGCTTGCTGCCTGTTTTGCCTACAATCTGCTGGCTGCCTAAATTGCTTAACTGCCTACTTGCTGCCTGTCTTGCCTGTAGCCTGCTAGCTGCCTGTCTTACCTACAGACTGCTTGTTGCTTGGCTTGCCTACAGCCTGCTTGCTTGCTGCCGCCTTGCTTAACAGCCTGCTTGCTGCCGCCTTGCCTACAGCCTGCTTGCTGCTGTCTTACCTACAGCCTGCTTGCTGCAGCCTTGCCTACAGCCTGCTTGCTGCTGTCTTACCTACAGCCTGCTTGCTGCCACCTTGCCTACAGCCTGCTTGCTGCTGTCTTACCTACAGCCTGCTTGCTGCCACCTTACCTACAGCCTGCTTGCTGCCACCTTACCTACAGCCTGCTTGCTGCCACCTTACCTACAGCCTGCTTGCTGCCACCTTACCTACAGCCTGCTTGCTGCCACCTTACCTACAGCCTGCTTGCTGCTGTCTTGCCTACAGCCTGCTTGCTGCCACCTTACCTACAGCCTGCTTGCTGCCACCTTACCTACAGCCTGCTTGCTGCCGCCTTGCCTACAGCCTACTTGCTGCTGTCTTACCTACAGCCTGCTTGCTGCCGCCTTGCCTACAGCCTGCTTGCTGCCGCCTTGCCTACAGCCTGCTTGCTGCTGTCTTGCCTACAGCCTGCTTGCTGCCACCTTACCTACAGCCTGCTTGTTGCCACCTTGCCTACAGCCTGCTTGCTGCCTGTCTTGCCAAAAGCCTGCATGCTGCCTGTCTTGCCAAAAGCCTGCTTGCTGCCATCTTACCTACAGCCTGCTTCCTGGCTGTCTTGCCTACAGCCTGCTTTCTGACTGTCTTGCATAACAGCCTGCTTGCTGCCTGGCTTGTGTGCAGCCTAAAGCTGCTTCCTGCCTGTCATGACTACATGCTGCTTGCTGCCCATCTTACCTATAGCCTGCTTGCTGCCTGTCTTGTCTGCAGCCTCAAACTGTTTGCTGCCTGACTTCCCTACAGCTTGCTTAATGCCCATCTTGCCGACAGCCTGCTTCCAGGCTGGTTTGCCTAAAAGCCTGCTTGCTGCCTGTCTTGCTCAACAGTCTGCTTGCTGCCTGTCTTAATAGGTTGCTTGCTGCCTGTCTTACCTACAGCCTTCTTGCTGCCTGCCTTGCCTACTGCCTGCTTGCTGTCTGTCTTGCTTAACAGCCTGTTTGCTGCCTGTCTTGTCTACAGCCTGGTTGCTGTCTGTTGCTTAACACCCTGTTTGCTGCCTGTCTTGATTAAGAGCCTCTTTGCCGACTGTTTTACCTACAGCCTGATGCTGCCTGTCTCACCTACAGCCTGCTTGCTGCCTGTCTCACCTGCAGCCTGCTTGCTACCTGCTACCTGTCTTGCTGGAAAGTGTGAGTTTATGCACTTGGGGAGGGCCAGCAAGACAAGTGATTACGCTACGAATGGTAGGGCCCCGAAAAGTGCTGAAGATCAGAGGGGCCTTGGTGTATATATCCACAGATCTCTGAAGGTGGCAGGGCAGGTAGATAAGATAAGTAGGCATATGGGATGCTTGCCTTTATGATCCAAAGCATAGAATACAAGAGCAGGGAGGTTATGCTGGAACTATATAAAACACTGGTTAGGCCACAACTGGAGTACAGCGTGCAGTCCTGGTCACCCCACTATAGGAAGGATGTGATTGCACTGGAGAGGGTGCAGAGGAGATTTACCAGGATGTTGCCTGGGCTGGAGGGTCTGAGCTATAGGAAAGATTAGAGAGGCTGGGGTTGTTTTCCTCGGAACAGCAAGGTTGAATGGGGACCTGATAGAGGTGTATAAGATTGAGGGGCATAGATAGGGTGGATGGGAAAGCACTTTTTCCATTAGTAGAGAGGTTAATAACCAGGGGGCAAAGATTTAAGCTAAGAGGTAGAAATCTAAGAGGGCAGTTGAGGAGAAATTTTTTCACCCAAAGGGTGCTGGGAGTCTGAAACTTACTACCTGAAAGGGTGGTTGAGTCAGAAACTCTTGTAACATTTAAGAAGTATTTAGATATTCACTTGTGTTGTCATAGCCTCCAGGACTATGGGCCAAGCACTGGAAAATGGGATTAGTGTAGTCAGATCTTTGTTGATCGGCAAGGACACGATGGGCCAAATGGCCTCCTTCTGTGCTGTAAATACCTGTGAGGTTTACATTGAAAATGTGAAATTGTTCACTTTGGCAGGGTATTACCTCAACGGGAAATGGCTACAGAATTCCGAAGTGCAGAGGGATCTAGGTGTTGGGCTGCAAGTGTAACAAAAAGTTAGTATGCAGCTAGTTTACAGCTAGTAATTAATAAGGCTACTGGAATGCTATCCTTTATCATGAGATGAATTGAACAAGTAAGTATGTTATGCTTCAGTTATGCAGGGCATTGGTGAGACAGCACCTCAATTATTATGTGCAGTTTTAGTCTCCTTATTTAAGGAAGGATGTAAATGGATTGGAAGCAGTTCAAAGGGGGTTTACTTCAAAGGAGTGGGTTGTCTTATGAGGAAAGGTTGGACAGACTGGGCTTGTTTCCACTGGAGTTTAGAAGAGTGAGGGACGATTTGATTGAAGTGTACAAGATCCTGAATGGCCCTGACAAGGGGAATGTTAAAAGGATGTTTCCTCTTGTGGGTGAGTCCAGAACTAGGGGGCACTGTTTTAAAATTAGGGATCACCCTTTTAGGAAAGAGATGAGGGTTGTGCGACTTTGGAACTCTCTGCCTCAGGAGACAGTGGAAGCGGGGTCACTGAATATTTTTAAGGCAGAGGTAGATCGATTCACTTGCCCACAAAGAATCTATGGTTATCAGGGATAGATGGGAATGTAAAATTCACAAACAGAATGTAGAAACACAAACAGATCAGCCATGATCTTATTGAATAGCAGAGCAGGCTCAGTGGGCAGAATGGCCTACTTCTGCTCCTATTTCCTATGTTTGTACACTTGCTGCCTGTCCTGCTTTCAGCCTGCTTGCTGCTTGTCCTGCAACCTGTCCTGTTTATTCACCCAGTGGTGGGCAAGGCACTCACCATGTGGGAAGCCTGAAAAGGGAATCCTTTCGGGGTAGCTTGCTTGGGGGTAGTCCCTAATTCAAAGGGACTCATTGCCTGATTAAGGGACGCAGCATCAGGAGGGCAGAGGGACGAATGAGATCTACCCAACTTGCAGCCGATCCCCCAATGCCATCTTGTGATTTCCCTTTCACTACTCACCTGTAGCAGGTTGGCAAGGATGCCCATCACAGTTCAAATTCCATTCCAAATCAATGCCAACTCATGCTCCCACCCACCCTATAGCCCTTCATACCCTCCATGCATCATAATGCCAAATCAGCCAGTATCTACCATTGGAAGACTTCAGGGGCCATGTGGAGATTAAATGAAATAATGTTCTATAAATCTAAGAGGACTCTTCCTTTACACACTTGGCAGTGAAAAAAAAAACTCCAATTCATAAAGCCCATTCAAAGCTTTCTAAATCTCATGGTTATTTTCTTATAAGAACAAACTTCTATTCAAATCCCACATCAAAAACAGCTAATCCTTTAACCAGCTCTTTAAACTACCAAACAAACTAAATGCAGAACCCCCTGCTGGAATAAATTCACTTTGAAACTCAGCCAAGCTTTCATAATGAAATAATGATAGGTCTGGGGGAAACATTAACAAAGAGCTATATTGAAACTGCACAAACAGATGCTACACCAGCTGTCCTGTCAATCAATGCAAACTAGCAGAGTGTTTTTTTTAACAACCATTGAGAGGCAACCAGTTTTTTTCTAACAATTTAAAAAGCAGGCCATTTTAAAAAAACTTCAGAGCATGACATTTCAACAGACCTCATCTATCCTTCAAGAGCATTTGGTCCAATATTTGGGACTCCCACACTTCAGGTTTAGGCTTTTGCAAGGGCCAAAATGGGGTCTGTCTGAACTCAGCACTAACTTCAAATGGCCCTGCTGAGTTTGGGATTCCCTCTTGTGTGAATCACACCCTGTCCCCTTGTCCTACCGGGAAATAAAAGGGGTTTGCCAGAAATGTGGGTGGGACTTCTGCATCTAGGTCCCATCCACAATTTTAAGAGGTCCACAGAGTTTTCCCCAATTCTGCAAAAATCCAGGCCTCACTGCCCACTTTTTTGGAAGCACTCACATTTTGAAAGGAAAAAGAAAGTCCCAACTGCTGACTTTTTTGAAAATTGTTGATTTTTAAAGATTGTTCATGCTTCACACAAAGACAGCACTGCCCCAGAGGGTTGTGGATGCTCCTTTATTGAATGCATTTAAAATTGGGATTGGCAGATATTTGTTCTCTCAGGGAATCAAGGAATACAGGGAATGGGCAGAAAAATGATTATACTGATTGATAGAGCAGGCCGTGTCATATGTTCCAATCCTGCTCCTATTTCTTATTGTGTTCTTGGGTCCCTTGGTGATCCTGAGCCTCAGGCGGGTGCATTACCTGCAACAGCCACCACCTCACTGCTGGCACTTCCAAGTAATGAAGACCTTCCGGCATCTGATTGACCGGCAGCTCTCAGTAGACTGGGCTTCCATCCCCACAGAAGGCCTGTTGTGTCCCAGTAATTGGCATTTAATGCGGCAAGCCTTAAAGAAGTGATTTGAGGCTCTCACCGACTCTCCACCCGCCGGGTAGAGATCCTAATCATCTACATTAAGTTTCGCCCATAATTTTTGTGAAGAGCTCTGATTTATTAGAGATTAAATATTCCCCACATTTATAAATCAACTTTTAATCTACATTGGTTTATGTTTGAGAAAAATAGCAGTTCATGATTTTTGTACCAAATCACAATTGTTAAGAATTTGTTGATTTATGAGACAGTGGAGTTAGCATGTCTCCAACAACATCTACTCTATTTACATAGTACCTGTAAAGAATAAAGCATTATTTTGGGCTTCACAGGGGCATTATAAAGCAAAATTGGACACCAAACCACTTAAGTTATTCAGACAGGTAACCAAAAGCTTTGACTAGAGGTGACCTTTAAGCAGTATCTCAAAGGAGGAAAAGAGAGGCATAGATTCAGAGAGATTTAGAGAGAAAATTAGGGCCCAGGCAGCTGAAGGCACAGCCACAAATGGTGGCCCAATTAAAATTAGGGATACAGGTCCAATGTCCAAAATCCAACGTCTTCGGGACTGAGACCATACCTGATTTTGGATTTTCCTGGATTTTGGGTTACTCACCATTAGATTGGGAGGCAGCCACATTTTCTGTTGTTACATAGTGCAGGACTGAGACCTGATCTAGAATTGTTAAAACACATCTTCGGAGGTTCACTGCTGCACACCAGAATCTCACCCCAACTCCTGTGAACACTTAGATAAAAACAAAAAACTGTGGATGCTGGAAATCCAAAACAATTCCTTGTCCAGTCCCTTCCCACCTACATCCATGATTCCTTTGACACCTTACGTCACATCAACAATTTCCAGTTCCCTGGCCCCAACCACTTCCGCTTCACCATGGACATCCAATCCCTCTACAACTCCATCCGCCACCAGGATGGTCTGAAGGCCCTTAGCATCTTCCTCGAACAGAGGCCCGAACAATCTCCATCCACCACTACTCTCCTCCGTCTGGCTGAACTTGTTCTCACACTGAACAATTTCTCCATTAACTCCTCTCACTTCCTCCAAGTAAAAGGTGTAGCTATGGGTACCCGCATGGGCCCCAGCTATCCCTGTCTCTTTATGGGGTATGTAGAACATTCCTTGTTCCAGTCCTACTCCGGCCCACTCCCACAACTCTTTCTCCGGTACATCGATGATTACTTCGGTGCTGCTTCATGCTCTCGTCGGGACTTGGAAAAATGTATTAATTTTGCTTCCAATCTCCACCCCTCCATCATTTTCACATGGTCCATCTCTGACACTTCCCTTCCCTTCCTTGACCTCTCTGTCTCAATCTCTGGTGATAGACTGTCCACCAATATCCATTACAAGCCTACTGACTCCCACAGCTACCTCGACTACAGTTCCTCACACCCCGCTTCCTGTAAGGACTCCATCCCATTCTCTCAGTTTCTTTGCCTTCGTCGCATCTGTTCCGATGATACTACCTTCAAAAACAGTTCCTCTGACATGTCCTCCTTCTTCCTTATCTGAGGTTTTCCACCCAAGTAGTTGACAGGGCCTTCAACTGTGTCCGGCCCATCTCCTGCACATCCGCCCTCATGCTTTCTCCTCCCTCCCAGAAACATGATAGGGTCCCCCTTGTCCTCACTTATCACCCCACCAGCCTCCAAATTCAAAGGATCATTCTCCGCCATTTCCAGCATGGTCCCACCACCAAACACATCTTCCCTTCACCTTCCCCCCGGTGGCTTTCCACAGGGATCATTCCCTCCGTGACACCCTGGTCCACTCCTCCATCACCTCCTACTCCTCAATCCCCTCCTACAGCGCCTCCCCATGCGAATGCAAGATATGCAACACCTGCCCCTTCACTTCCTCTCTCCTCACCGTCCAAGGGCCCAAACACTCCTTTCAAGTGAAGCAGCATTTCACTTGCATTTCCCCCAACTTAGTCTACTGCATTCGTTGCTCCCAATGTGGTCTCCTCTACATTGGAGAGACCAAACGTAAACTGGGCGACCGCTTTGCAGAACACCTGCGGTCTGTCCGCAAGAATGACCCAAACCTCCCTGTCGCTTGCCATTTTAACACTCCACCCTGTTCTCTTGCCCACATGTCTGTCCTTGGCTTGCTGCATTGTTCCAGTGAAACCCAACGCAAACTGGAGGAACAGCACCTCATCTTCCGACTAAGCACTGTACAGCCTTCCGGACTGAATATTGAGTTCAACAATTTTAGATCTTGAGCTCCCTCCTCCATCCCCACCCCCTTTCCGTTTCTTCCCCCTTCCTTTTTGTTTTTCCAATAATTTATATAGATTTTTCTTTTCCCACCTATTTCCATTATTTTTAAATGTATTCCACCCATCATTTACCTATACCTTTTATGCCCTTTTAGTCTTATTTCATCCCACCCCCACTAGAGCTATCTGTACCTTGCTTGACCTGCTATCCACTCTTAATTAGCACATTCTTTTAGATACCACCTTCAACACCTCTTTGTTCCTTTTTCTGTGACATCTTTTGGTTATCTCCTCCTATCACTGCTTGCTTGTCC
The DNA here is from genome assembly GCA_026770705.1 of Isurus oxyrinchus. Taxonomy (NCBI): domain Eukaryota; kingdom Metazoa; phylum Chordata; class Chondrichthyes; order Lamniformes; family Lamnidae; genus Isurus; species Isurus oxyrinchus. The sequence continues at coordinate 84,457,788 of JANJGN010000017.1, forward strand.
AAACAATCCCACCCCCCCACCCCTTCTCCCCCCCCCCAACTTAAACCAGCTTATATTTCACCCCTCTCCTATTTTTACTTAGTTCTGTTGAAGGGTCATGAGGACTCGAAACATCAACTGTACTCTTCTCCGCCGATGCTGCCAGACCTGCTGAGTTTTTCCAGGTATTTCTGTTTCTGTTTTTGTCCTGTGAACCCTTCACTGGGATTTCGTAAAAATAGATACAGGTAGATCCCAGTTTTCGTTGGAAGGAATTAATGGGTATGTATTGCAGTTACATCACTCTGACACTAATCACAAACTCCCCTGGGCTGCGGACCCTTATGGAGAGAATCCCTGCCTCAATCACATCAGTGGAACTGGCAGCTTAGCATCTGGAGAATAGGGAGAGTCGGGAGGAGGCAGATCTTAAAGCGCTGCAATGGGCTCAAGTCCTGTATGTGCAACACCCTCACTGATTCCGTCCACTGGGCTCAGCCCAAGAATGGCCACTTCATTCTTGCTCTTCCTCTGCTCGGGGATTGACGCCCAGATCCCCCAAGAGAAATCAGACAATTCCAGTTCTCAGTGAACTGGATTTTGGATAATGTACCTCTACAAGTCCAGGATTTGAAGAGTGCAGATACCTCGGAAGGATGTGGGCTGGAGGAGAGATAGGGAGGGACGAGGCCACAGAGGAACTTGAAAACAAGGATACGAATTTTAAAATCAAATCATTACTTAACTGGGAAGCAATGTAGGTCAGCAAGCACAAGGGTTAAAGGTGAACATGTTTTGCTGCGAGAAAGGGATAGATGCTCATTACCAGCAAACTAGACTAATGCTGCCTTGAAATAGGAACAGAAAATGCTGGCTATACTCAGCAGATTAGGTAGCATCTGCAGTCACCTAATTACCTGACAACTCTCAGTGGACGAGACTTCTGCCTCCTGTGGCCTCTAAGTGACACTTTGTTCCATGAGCCTTCCCAAAAAGAGGCAAGTTGACAGGTGAGACCCTCATCGCCACCATTAAATACAGCACTGTGGGTCTCACAACAGCAGCCAGAAACTGGGCAGAGGGTTTAAACAAATTTGGCAGGGGTGGTTGGGGGGGTGGTGGTGTGGGAACCAGGATGTAGCATTAGAAATTAGAAATCAGGTGCACAAAGGAAAGGCAGCATCAGAGTAAGTGGGACCAGACTAAAAGTAAATACAGTGAAAAATAATATAGTAAATTACTGAAGGAAAATACTGCAGGTGCTGGAAATTTCTACAGATGCTGCCTGACCTGCTGAGTATTTCCAGCATTTTCTGTTTTTATTAAGGTAAGCTTTAATTCAGGATTACAGTGCGTGTTTACAAACACACAAACCACCTTAAATAAGATTGGTGAGCTGCAGGTGCAAGTAGACACATATGGGAATATGTTGTAGTGACAACGGAAACCTATATTAACAAAGGGAAGGAAAGAAAGGAGGAATAATGGCAATATTGATTAAGTGGGATATTACAGTGCTGGAGCAACAGGATGACCTGGAAGGTTCAAGGACAAAATCCAATTGGTTCGAGTTAAAGAACAGAGGTATCATGACATTGCAGGGTGTAGTCTATAGGCCACCAACAATTGGAAAATATAAAGTGAAGCAAATTTGCAAGGAAAATACAGAGACATGTAAGAGTTATACAGTGGAGGCAATGGGGGATTTTAATTATCCTAACGTAGACTGAGAGAATAATAGTGTAAAGGGCAGAGAGGGAGAAGAGTTTCTGAAGTGTGTTCAGGAGAATTTTCATCATCAGAATGCTTCCAGTCCAATAACAAAGGGGGCATTGCTGGATCTGGTTCTAGAAATGAGGTAGACCAAGTGGATCAAGTGTCAAAAGGGAAATGTTTAAGGAAAAGTGATCAGAGTATAAGACTAGCTATGAAAAAAGGACAAGGAGCAATCTGGAATAAAAATACCTAATTGGAAGAGAGCCAATGTCAGTAGGTTGAGAATGGACCTATTCCAGGTAAACTGGGAGCAAAGAGTGCGCTGGCTTTAAATTGGAGATGGATGGGTACAGTCAGGTACATTCCACAACAGGGAGAGGAAGGACAAACTATGCTAAAACTATGACCTGGATGACTTGACTCCTTTTTTTAGAGTCAACCAAATAAACTAAATTAACAAAATGAGGGATAAAGTAAACACAACCCCTAAATTAGGGTCAGCTGTAAAACCAAAGACAAAGTTTAAAGGAAAGTTACAAACATCAAATCAAAATGTGATTAAGGGAATCGATAAAGCACCCCAGCCCCCACAGTGCTCACCGGGCACGGAAGGCCTCAACGGTGCCAGCAGACACCGCGTGCTCCCTTTCCAGGGACACCCGGACGTGAACGTAGCCGCGGAAGAGGGACAAACAGTTGGGTCAGATGATCCCCTCCATCGCCCGCTTCCTGGACCTGTTAATGGCCAACTTGGCCAGGCCAGGAGCAGGTTCACGAGGAGGTCCTCCTCCTTCCCGAACCCCTTCCGCACCGGGTGTCCATAGATCAGGAACTTGGGGCTGAAGTGCAAACAAAACATTAATAAAAGGTTCTTTAAATAACTGAAAAGGGAGTGCAGCCTACCACACCCTATATAAGCATGGTCCACGGACTCCACAAGACCTCAAAAAGGGCAGGTGTCTTAGGAGTCCATGAACCAACATATCCTACGGTTGTATGGGACTGCTGCGTGCAACACCCTCCACCTCAGGTCCCTGATGGACACCTCTGCAGACGGCCCCCCAATGGGGACCTCCACCACCGGATGGCCACATGGCACATCAGGGCGTGTCCGAGCAGCGGGCGAGGGCAAGGAAGTGAAGGGTGTGCAGCAGCAGCCCGTACAGGAAACCCCTCCGTGCCATGCAAAAGGATACAGAGGGCACCGAGGCGGCTTAGGTTGCGGGGCACCGGGTCCCGAGGAAGAATTCAGGGCTTGGGGCCAATGTGGAATTACGTCTGAATAGAGGTACGCTCAGACGGAAGACCACCGCGCACCTGTGCCACCTCGAGGCCCAGAATGACTTTGGGCCTGAGCATGACCGTCCTTAGGTCTTGGATGGCATCGGCTGCGAGCCGGATGTCCACCAACATGCGATGCGCCAACTCCTGCGGGAGCATCCAGCCCAGTCCTCCGGCATCCAGCACGTCCCCGATCCTGGTCACCCCGGCAGCCACAGCCCTCCTCTCCGCCAGCCACTGAAAAAGACGGAGGGGGCGGATTCTTGAGCAGCGGCTATTTGACGATAGCCTGCAAGGAGCCACCGAGGCCCTTCAGGTCTATAAACAGGAGCTGCACGTCATAATTCAGGCCGTGCACCTGACAGAAGAAATACGTCACCAGTGCACACCATCTCGGAGGAGGCTCATCATAAAGGTATCACTGCAGGGCCGGAAGGCGGAAAGTCACCACCTGTGTGCGTAGGCACACTAGCACCTGACCGCCCTCCCTAAGCGGGAGACTCAGAACCTCAGCAGCGACCCAGTGCAGCCTTTTGTCCCAGGAGAAGTTGATGAGCATTCTCTGGATTTTTGTGACAAAGTCCGGCGGAGGGGTCAAAGTGACCAGCTGGTACCAGAGCATGGCAGCAATCCACTGGTTTATGACCAGCACTCAACCCCAGTAAGACAGCACTCGGAGCAGTCCTGTCCAGCACCGCAGGCACGTGCCTGGATGACTTAAGGTGAAGCAGAAAAGGAAAGGCTCATGATAAATGTCAGAATGATTATACAATTGAGAGCCAGACTGAATATAAAATGTTCAGAAGGGAAATGAAAAAGAAAATAAGAGAGACAAAGAAGGAGTGTAAGAAGAGACTGATTGCTAATGCAGAAGGAAATCCAAAACTCTTCTTCAGATATATAAGTAGGAAAAGGGGCCAATTATGGATCAAAAATGGGATCTGTGCACAGGGGCAGAGGGAACAGCTGAAGTGCTAAATGAGTACGTGGCATTGGTCTGAAGAAGATGCTGCAAGGTTCTAACAATAGAGGAGGTGGTTCAGATATTACATGGGCTAAAATTTGACAAAGAAGAGATATTAGAAAGGTCAGAAATACTTGAAGTTGATAAGACACCGGGACAGAGTCAGATGCATTCATGGATACTGAGGGAAGTAAGAGTGAAAATTGTGGAGGCTGTGCCCAAAATCTACCAAACCTTTTTAGATATTGGGTTAGTGCCAAAGAGTTGGAAAATTGTAAATATTATTGTGCCCTTGTTCAAAAAGAGTGCCAGGGTAAATCAAGCAATTACAGGCCTGTCAGTTTAACCTCAGTGGTGGGAAAGCTTTCAGAAACCTCTCCCTGACAGTAGTCTGAGATTAAGTCAGTCTGTTCACAACCTTGGTGTCAGATTTGATCCTGAGATGAACAACCAACATCATATTCGTGCTATGACTAATACTGCCTATTTCCACGTCCGTAACATTACCCAACTTCACCCCTCTCTCAGTTCATCTGCTGCTAAATCCTCATTCATGTGCCACAGGGATCAATGCTGGGGTCTCAACTATTTACAATCTACATCAGTGATCTGGATGAAGGGACCAAATATATGGTAGCTAAATTTGGCAGATGGAGTGTAATGCAGGAAAATGTCAACTTGTCCACTTTGCAGGAAGAATGGAAAAGCAGTACACTATTTAAACAGAGAAAGATTGCAGAACTCTGAGGTACAGACAGAACTGGGTATTCTGGTACATGAATCACAAAAAGTTAGTCTGTAGGTGCAGCAAGTGATTTGGAAGGCAAATGGAATGTTGGTATTTATCGCAAGCGGAATGGAATATAAAAGTAGGGATGTTTTACTGCAGTTGTACAGGGCCTTGGTGAGACTGCATCTGGAGTACCATGTACAGCTTTGGCCTACTTATTTGAAAAAAATATAATTGCATTAGAAGCATTTCAGAGAAGGTCCACTTGACTCATTCCTGGGATGAAAGGCTTATCCAAAAAGAAAGGTTGAACAGGTTACGCCTATACTCATTGGAGTTTAGAAGAATGAGAGGTGATCTTATTGAAACATATAAGATCCTGAGAAGACTTGATAGGGTGGATACTGAGAGGATGTTTCCACATGTAGGGGAGATGAGAACTAGGGGACACAGTTTAAGACTGACATGAGGAGAATTTTTTTCTCTCAGGGGATTATGAGTGTGTGGAATTCTCCTCCCCAGAGAGCAGTGGAGTGGGTCTTGAATTTATTCAAAGCAGAATTAGACAGATTTTTGATAGACAAGAACTCAAAGGTTACAGTGGAAAGTCAGAGAAGTGGATCTGAGACCACAACCAGATCAGCTATGACTTTACTGAATGGTTGTGCAGGCTCAAAGGGCCAAATGGCCTACTCCTGTGGCTAGGTCCTATGTTTCTAACCTCTAGAATCAATTATTCCGACACACTCCTAGCTGGTCTGACACATTCTACTGTCGTAAACTTGAGGTCATCGAAAACTCTGCTGCTCATGTCTTAAGTGGTACCAAGTTTAGTTCTAATCTACGTTGGCTTCCAGTCAAGCAATGTCTTGATTTTAAAGTTCTCATCCTTGTTTTCGCATCACTCCATGGCTTCACTCCTCCCTCTCTGTAATCCCTTCAAGCCCTACAACCCTCGAAGATGTCTGTACACTTCTAATTCTGGTCTCTTGTGCATCCACAATTTAAATTGTTACACCATTGGTGGCCATGCTTTCAGGTGCCTATGTCCTAAGCTCTTGAATACCCTCCCTAAACCTTTCTGCCTCCCTATCTCACATTCCTTCTTTAAGAGACCTTAAAACCTACCTCTTTGACCAAACCTGACCTCATTACAGCCTTGGTTCAAACATGGGCACAAGAGCTGAATTCCCAAAGTGAAGTGAGAGTGACTGCCCTTGACACCAAGACAGCATTTGACTGATTTTGGCATCAAGGAGCCCTAGCAAAACTGGAGTCAACAGGAATCAGAGGGAAAACTCTCCACTAGTTGGAGTCATACCTAACACAAAGGAAGATGACTGTGATTGTTGGAGGTCCATCATCTCTGTTCCAGCACATCACTGCAGGAGTTCCTCATGGTAGTGTCCTCAGCCCAACCATCTTCAGTTGCTTCATAAATGACCTTTCTTTAATCATAAGGTCAGAAGTGGGGATGCTATATAAATACTGTGGCTACAAGAGCAGGTCAGAGGCTAGGAATCCTGTGGCAAGTAACTCACTCCTGATTCCCCAAAGCCTGTCCACCACCTGCAAGGCACAAGTCAGAGTGTGATGGAAAACTCCCCACTTGCCTGGATGAGTGCAGCTCCCACAACACTCAAGAAGCTGGACACCATCCAGGACAAAGCAGCCCACTTGATGGCACCCCATCCACAAACATTCACTCTCTCCACCACCAATGCACAGTAACAGCAGTGTATACCATCTACAAGATGCACTGCAGCAACTCATCAAGGCTCTTTAGACAGCACCTTCCAAACCCACAACCACTACCTCCTAGAAAGACAAGGGCTGCAGATAGATAGGAACACCACCACCTGGAAGATCCCCTCCAAGCCATTTACCATCCTGACTAGGAAATATATCTCCGTTCCTTCATGTCGTTCGGTCAAAATCCTGGAACTCCCTCCATAACAGCACCGTGGGTGTACCTACACCACATGGACTGCAGTGGTTCAAGAAGACAGCTCACCACCACCTTCTCAAGGGCAATTAGGGATGGGGAATAAATGCTGGCCTAGCCAGCAAGCCAACATGCCCACATCCCATGAATGAATAAAACAAAACCATTTGTTCATCTGACCTAATCTCGCCTTATGTGGCTCGGTGTCATACTATATTTTATAATTCCCCTGTGAAATGGCTTATGAAGTTTCATTAAAGTTACTTTTGCTGTTGGACATAGGCTGGTAGAATGGGCGGACAGATGATAAGAATGTGGAGAGGCAATATGAAATAAAAGATATAATTCTAAAGAGGTTGCAAGAACTGAGTGACCTGTGCATAAATTCTTGCAGGAAGCAGAGCAGGTTGAGAAAGTAGATAAAAAGGCATACGGGATCCTGGGCTCTATGAATATAGGTATAGAGTACAAAAGCAAGGGAGTTATGATGAGCCTTTATAAATCACTAGGTTTGACCTCAAATGGAGAATTGTGTCCAATTCTGGGCACCGCACTTTAAGGAGGATGTTACAGGAAAGATCGACGAGAATGATTCCAGGGATGAAGGGCTTCATTTGCATGGGTAAATTGGAGCAGCTGTGATTGCTCTTCTTAGAGAAAAGAAGATTGAGAAGAGATTTGATAGAGGTGTTCAAACTCATGGGGAGTCTAAACAGGGTGCATGGAGAAAATTGTTGCCATAGGCAGAAGGATCGGGAACCAGAGAACACAGGTTTAAGAAGACTGACAGAAGAACCAAAGGCGACATGAGGAAAAATGTCTTTATGCAGCGATTGGTTAGAATGTGGAATGCATTGTCTGAGAGGGCAGTGGAGGCAAACAGAAGATGGATATTTGCAGGACACAGTGTTGAGAATGCAGAATGAAGCTGTGAGTTTGTAGCACATGTACTGAGGTAAGGGAAGGGGTCCGAGTAATATGCAGACACTGTGCTCAGGCATCACAATGGAGGTCATTTGAGACACTGATCAGGGCAATATCAGTCTTGTAGGCAGGGATTTGAAGAGCAAGTGGTAGGAGAGCTGAGTATGGAGCTGGGTGCTGACAAAATGTTCAGGGCTTTAGAAAATAAAGGAAGGTTAGATGTGGTTGTTGAAGAGGTGACAACAGCTTTGAAGAATTGGGAGTTTGTACATAAGGTGTGAGAGCTGTTGACTACAGAGTTAGACGCTGAGCCAAGTGTAGGCTGTTGTGGCTGAAGTACTTCACTAGGGCCTCTTAATCTGGGCTATCCTGTAGGTATGGAAAGAGCAGGCTGATCTCATGTCTGTGAGATGGGGATCTATCTGTAACATCATCGTACAATGATTCAACCCTGACATCAAACCCAGGCACATCAAAGTGGTTCTGACTTGGACTCTCAGAAACTATTTTTAATGCCCAATTGTACACAAACCCACGCGCTCTCTCAACCCAAAGATGACTTTATGCACATGACAATATAGCATTATCTTCTACTGCTGGTAAACTCATTGCAAATGGTAAAAGATGCCCCTACTCTCTTGATTTCTCCATCGTCAGTCTGCTAAATCATACAATTCAGGTTTTATTAGGCAATGAGGTAATACATTTCAACACTAACTACAACCTGCTAACTGACCCAAATGGTGAAGTCCCAAGTTTCAATTTTCCATGGAAAATCTGGAGAACCCCCCACTGCTTGAGGATGGGCCAGGGAAGATGTGGCCACCTGCTCCACAAGTGGAATATGAAGAACCACTCAAATTGTGATAGTTGCCATCCAAGTCAGACCATCGCCCACATACTGAACTCATGCCTTGAGAGATCCATTCCTGATGACATCAAAACTATTCACACTGCCTCAGCTGAAGCTGTTAAATGGATTGTTAACCTCAACATTGAACTGCTTCCCCAGGCATATGAATAAAAAAAAGTTCTAGTAAAAAAATGTGATTTCTTACTAGTGATTTAAACCATTTTCAAAATAATAATTGCTTCATAACTTTTTATAACTTTTGTAACTTGGAACACACATAAAAAATGGTATCATCATATGTGAGTTTTGATATTCATAGAATGTTTAAAGCTTGTCGACTATCCAGTGAACCCTGATAAAGGAGCCCAATTACACCTCTTGCTACTTCCGCAGCATCAATCACAAATAAAGTCATCAATCATCACTTCCCTATACTGCTTTCAACATGCATCCACCTTCCCCTTCCTAATCTTATTTCCTTCTCTATCTGCCCTGGAACTTAAACACTCAATTTCATTAACAACTGCACTTTCAAAATCCCAACCGTCCAGCCTTTGATCCTCCATTCACCACAACATTTCTGCAGCTACTGATTACTCAACCATGCCCCCACCTCTACCTTTGATGTCCTAGTCCACATTAAAACAATTACGTTCTCTCAGCCTTCCCCCTGATACATCCCTCACCTCCATATCAGATTTGAACTGATGTAGCAGCCATTGTTAACTGCCAGAAATTGGCTGGACCACATAAGGCATAACTGAATCCTGCTCTCAACTGCTATAACAGTTCATTGTTTCAAGATCATCCTTGAATGCAAAGATAGCCCCATCTTTTCTGCAAACCGCTATCTTAAACCCCACTCCCTATCTCCTCACCTCCAACAAGTGTGAGGAGCTTATATAGATTCAGACAATCCAATCAGTTGCCTCTGCTGCCTCCCTCCCTTCCCCTAGCCACTGGGCCAAACCTTCCCTGAGGTTCCATGCTGTCTTAGCCCTGAATTGCACACGTCTCTCCTCATGCCCTCCAATGATTCATTTTGCCCATGAGACAGTAGACGTCTGTATCTTGGATCTCTCCAGCTCAGAGCTAGAGTGCAAATTGGAGAAACTCTGACACATAGGAGAAGGGGAGAAGTATCTGTACAATTTGCTCCAGATCTTGGTCATATCTCATAGGGTTCAGAAAAGGGTTGAATGGGGTTTAGACCAATAACGTACAGTGCAACTGGAGCGCAGCAAGATAGAGAATGAGGATCGACAGAAGCTGATCCTATCCAATAGGTACAATGTACTTGCCACCTATGAGAATAAAGATAAAGGTGGTCAGAAGAACAGCCAGAATGCGGAACACCATGAAACTCAAAAGTGGAAGCAAGAGGAGGGGAATCCTAACATGGTAGTTTTCAGGGATGCGATAATTACCAGGATGGATAGAATCCATGGTGAGCAGGATCAAGAGTCCTACATGGTATGTTGCTTACCTGGTGCCAGGTCAAGTGACATCTCGAACCAGCTGGAAAGGATATTGGAGAGGAGGAAGATCCCGTCATTGTGATCCACCATTGGGACCAACAACATAAGGAGGAATAGGTAAGAGTTCCTGTTTGGAGAGTACCAGGAACTAAATTAAATAATGGACCTCAAGGTTTATAATCTCTGGATTTACCCACCCCCCTCCCAAACATGCACAAATTAGTGTGGAGATAAACAGATTAGGGAGGTGAAAATGTGGCTAAAGGAGTGGTGTGGGATTGAGTGGTTCCACTTCACATGCTGACACCAGTTCTGAGGCAGGATACGTACTGTTGGGATGGACTTTCCCTAAACTGGATTGGGATCAGGGTCTTTGCAGGAAGGATAAAGAGGGTGGTCATGAGGATTTTAAACAAGTAAATGGGAGTGCAGGAGTTCGGTTTATGTTGAAACGGAAGAAAGGCAAAACAGCTACAAGGCTGACTTTGAGACAATGAGAGAAACCATCCACTGTAAACTGGGTGACGCTGTCAATGGAAAACTGAAGACCAGTAGGAATTGTTCAAAAATCTAATTTGATACAGGACCAGCTTAAACTCCCTAAAGGACAAGAATTCTACTTGTCAAAAAAAAACAGCTATGGACAACTAAAGAAGTAAAAGGCAACATAAACTATATGAAAGAACATATTCAAATGCAAAACAAACCAAGCACAGATCATAGGGAATGGGAAAGATATAAGGAGCAATAAAAGATGCCAAAAGTTAAAAAAGGGAGTATGAAAAGAAAACAAACAAGGGATATCAAATCAACACAAAGCAATTTTACTTGTATTTGGAAATAGAGTGAGCTCAAGAGAGACATGGGCCCTTGAAAACGGAATGGTGATATGAGTAAAAATTAGGAAATGACAGACATGCTGGTTATTGTAAAGACTAACACAGTAATTAGAGGAGGAAGTCCGCATGCCAGAAATCCCAGGGAAAGTAATACTGAATCAGGGATGGGGACTCACCAGGATTAACGTTACCAAAACAACAGGAATGAAGAAATTAATAGCACTGAAGGGTGGCCAATCCCCAGGACCAAATCGCTTCCATTCCCAGATTTTAAAGGAAATAGGTGAGAACATTCTAACAATAATCTTCCAAGATTCTCTTGAGTTGGAAACCCATTCCTTTGGATTGGAGAATGCTCATGTTGCTCTGCTATTTAAGAAAGATGAAAGAGGGAAACAAGAGAATGCGAGAATGCTTCTCCTGGAAGTACAGTCTCAGAATAAGGGGTCTGTCATTTAAGGTTGTAATGGAGAGGAATTTCTTCACTCAAAGGGTTGTGGATCTTTGGAATTCTCTACCCTATAGGATTGTGGATGTGGAAATAAAAGCAAAATACTGTAGATGCTGGAAATCTGAAAGGGAAGCAAATCAGCAGAGGCATTAGTGGAGTACAGAAAGTGCAAGGTGGAGCTTAAGAAAGCAAGTGGAGAGCAAAGAGAGGATATGAGAAAACTCTGGCTGGTAAAAGTAGGGAAAATCCCAAGATATTCTGTAAGTATATCAATGGGAAGAGGATAACCAGGGAAAGAGTAGGGCCCAGTAGGGACCAAGGGGGCAATTTATGGCTGGAGCCAGAGTACATCGCCAGAGTGTTGAATGAATACTTCACATCCATCTTCACCCAAGAGAATGAGAATGAAGGTATGGCACTCAGGGAGAGACACTGCGAGGTTCTTGAGCAAATTGATATAGGGAGTGACAAGGTATTGGAGGTGTTGGCAGGCTTAAAAGTGGACAAATCTTCAGGTCCGGATGATTTGTGTCCCAGACTGCTAAAGGAGGCAAGGGAGGAGATCGCAGGGGCTCTGACAAATTTTTAATTCCTCTCTGGCCTCGGGGGAGGTACCAGAGGGCTGGAGAACAGCTAATGTGGTTCCGCTATTTAAGAAGGGTTGTAGAGATAAGCCAGGGAACTACAGACCAGTGAGTCTCACGTCAATGGTAGGGAAACTATTGGAGAAAATTCTGAAGGAGAGAATCTATCTCCACTTGGAGAGGCAAGGTTTGATCAGGGATAGTCAGCATGGCTTTGTCAGAGGGAAGTCATGCCTAACAAATTTGACTGAATTTTTTGAGGAGGTGACCAGGTGTGTAGATGAGGGTAGTGCAGTTGATGTAGTTTATATGGATTTTAGCAAAGCCTTTGACAAGGTCCCACATGGAAGACTTATAAAGAAGGCAAATGCACATGGGATACAGGGTAATTTGATAAGGTGGATTCAAAACTGGCTTAGCTGCAGGAGACAAAAGGTGATGACAGAAGGATGCGTTAATGACTGGAAGCCAGTGTCCAGTGGCGTACCACAGGGATCTGTGCTGGGTCCCCTGTTATTTGTCATTTATATAAACCACATAGATGACTATGTGGGGGGTAGGATTAGTAAGTTAGCGGATGACACAAAGATTGGTCAGGTGGTTAACAGTGAGGTTGAGTGTCTTGGGCTACATCTTAGGAAGATGTAGATGGAATGGTCAAATGGGCAGATAAGTGGCAGATGGAATTTAACCCTGAAAAGTGTGAGGTGATACACTTTGGAAGGAGTAATTTGACAAGGAAGTATTCAGTGAACGGCATGGCACTAGGAAGTTCTGAGGAACAAAGGGACCTTGGCGTGTGTGTCCATAGATCTCTGAAGGCAGAGGGGCACGTTAGTGGGGTGGTGAAAAAGGCATATGGGACACTTGTCTTTATCAATCGAGGCATAGATTACAAAAGTAGGGAGGTCATGTTGGAGTTGTATAGAGCCTTGGTGAGGCCACAGCTGGAGTACTGTGCAGTTCTGGACACCACATTATAGGAAATTTGTGATTGCACTGGAGTGGGTGCAGAGGAGATTCACCAGGATCTTGCCTGGGATGAAACATTTATGTTATGAAGAGAGGTTGGATAGACTTGGGTTGTTTTCGTTGGAGCAGAGAAGACTGAGGAGCGACCTGATCAAGGTATACAAGATTATGAGGGGCATGGACAGAGTGGATAGGGAGCACCTGTTCCCCTTAGTTGAAAGGTCAGTCACAAGCACGTAAGTTCAAGGTGAGGGGCAGGAGGTTTAGGGGGGATGTGAGGAAAAACCTTTTTACCCAGAGGGTGGTGACGGTCTGGAATGCGCTGCCTGGGAGGCTGGTGGAGGCGGGTTGCCTCACATTCTTTAAAAATTATTTGGATGAACATTTGGCACATCATAACATTCAAGGCTATGGGCCAAGTGCTGGTAAACGGGATTAGGTAGGTATGTCAGGTGTTTCTCAGGTGTCGGTGCAGACTTGATGGGCCGTAGGGCCTCTTCTGCACTGTATGATTCCGTGATTCTGTGAGTATTTGTGGTGCAGAGTCACCAATGCCTTGTATAACTGAAACATAACATCCTTACTTTTGCCTTCAATCCCTCTCAAAATAAAGGATATCATTCCATTAGCCTTCTTAATTATTTGCTGTACCTGCGTTCTAACTTTTTGTGACTCATGTACCAGAACACCTAGATCCTTCTGCACCTCAGAATTATGCAGTCATTCTCCATTTAAGTAATACTCTGCTCTTTTGTTCTTCCTGCCAAAGTGAACAACTTCACATTTTCCCATAGTAAAGTCCATTTGCCAGATCTTTGCCCACTCACTCTTCCTATCTATAATCCATCTGCAACCTCATGTCCTCTTCACAACATACTTTCCTACCTATCTTTGTGTCGTCTGCAAATTTAGCTACCATGTCTGCACTCTCCTCATCTGTCATTGATGGAAATCGTAAAAAGTTGAGGCCCCAGTACATACCCCAGTGGGACTCCACTCATCACATTCTGCCAATCCGAAAAATACCCATTTATGCATGCTCTCTGCTTTCTGCCAGCCAGTCAATCTTCTATCCATCCTAATATAGAATACTACTCCTAATATGTTACCCCTATATCATGCGTTTTTATATTCTGTGATAATCTTTGATGTGGCATCTTATCAAATGCCTTCTGGAAATCTAAGTACAGTATGTCTACAGGCTCCCCTTTATCCACTGTGTATGTTAGTCTTTCAAAAAACTCTAATAAATTGGTTAAACATGATTTTTATTTCGCAAAACCATGCTGACAGGAATGATTGCCTTGAGCTCTTCTAAGTGCTGTTACCTCCTTTATGATCGATTCTAATAACTTTTCCACATCAGACGTCAAGCTAACTTGGCCTAAATTTTCCTGCCTCCCTCCCTTCTTGAATAAATGGGTTATATTTGCTATTTTCCAAACTGATGGAACCTTTCCAGAATACAGCAAGTTTTGGCAAATTAACACCAGCACATTAACTACCTCATTAGCTACCTCTTTTAAGACCCTTGGATGTAGTTCATCAGGACCCAGAGACTTGCCAGCCCACGGCTCTATCAATTTACTCAGAGAATAATGTGTGAAGGTGGAATGGAGAAAGAGGATAAATCACAATCCTATTGCATGGCACAAAAGGCTCGCAGAGCAGAATGGCCTACTCCTGCTCCTATTTTTTTTAATGATTAACAGCCTTCAATGAGGGATTTTATCAAATATCTCTGGAGATTCATACAAATTACATCCATAGACATGTCAAATTCCTTAATCACCTCTTCAAAACACTCAGTCAAGCTCGTTAGGTGTAACCTGCTCTTTCCAAATGTCTGCTAGTGCTCTATGATCAGCTAGCAATTTTCAAGGTATTCAGTCCCCCTACCCTTAATTATAGACTATAACAATTCCCTGACAACTGATATCTGCTTGGTAGTAGAGAACATATGTATTACTGAAAAATAGATATGCTAACTAAGCTTTTCATCTTGCACTCATTGGAGCAAGAACAAACATTCTTGTTTAGATAACCAAAACTCAAAGGCAGCAATGATTTATACTGCATGAGAAAAAGCAAGTTGACTCTGATTGGTCTAGGTGCTGTGACGGAGAATGCATTGAGAATTTTGTTTCCCCTCACCCGCCATGCTATTGTTTAATTTCAAAAGACACAATGCTTGGACGTGTTCCTTTTGCCTACAAATGATAGGTCTCTGTGTAGCTTCTAGCAAGCATAAGTGAGCCACCTTGCAAGTCTGACTGATGATCTTAAATTAGCTGTTGTCATAATTCTTAGCACACTCGGGGTTGTTCAGCAAGTGCTGCCTAATCATGGAATCACATCTAACGTTAGACATTATGTTCTGAGTTTTGCAAGCACCGGCTGGTTGAGGTTTTTTAATTCATTCACGAGATGTGGGCATCACAAGCTAGGCCACCATTTATTGCCCATCCCTAACTGCCCATAAGAAGGTGGTAGTGAACTGCTTTCTTGAGCTGCTGCAGTCCACATGGTATAGGTACACCCACAGTGCTGTTAGGAAGAGAGTTTGGAGGGGAACTTGCAGGTGGTGGTGTTCCCATGCATTTGCTGCTCTTGTCCGTCCAGATGGTAGAAGTCACGGGTTTGGAAGGTGCTGTCGAGGGAAATGGTCAGTACAGTCCATACTCTGTGAACAGCCAAAAGGACATGCTGTTTGATACGATCCACTGTTGCTGGGATCAGCCTACATACCTGGAATTATATCAGCACTGAGATTCATATACCACGTTACTCATTTGTGTGGTAGGCAGAATGTATTTCTGACTTGACAGCAGCATCTTGTTAGTGGAGAATCCCGCTCGTGTTGCTCCTGCATTGGGTAATTTGAGACAAACTGCGCATTTTTCAGGTCCAAAAGTGGCGACCTTAGACCCATTTATATGTGTGAAACATAGTGAGCGATGATCTGATCAGGGTAGCATTAACCTGCAGAATAGCTTTGATGTGCCTTATTTTGGCATCAAGCTTGCACAGTAAGCCAATGGCTCGGGTCCTATTTACAGGATTGATAAGGCCAATCTTATAGCATGTGAAGCTGTAGGAATCCTGCGACTTTCGGACCTGAGAAGTGCCCACTCTATCTCAAATTAACCTTAGGTATCTAACATAAGTGGTAGCAACAAGAGTTACATAGAAAAGTTACAGTGCAGAAAGAGGCCATTCAGCCCATCTTGTCTACACCAGCCAAAAAGAGAAAAAAGAAACTAGCCGTATTTTCTGTAACGGAGTTAAGACTTCACATTATATTTTTATGAAATACACATATTATATATCATCATGGTTACTTCCTAATTTTTTAAAAACTGGACAAAGGCTTTAAAAAAGCTGAAGCCATGTCTGCTGCCTGCAACCCTGACCAAAAGGAACCTCTGGCGCCTCATCATCCCTGAAGAGATGATAATGACCTCTTGTGGCTGTAGAGATCAAACTCAAAGGGAATTCTACAAGGCCATCTACATTGCAGAAGCCAACAGAGACTATGAGTCTGCTAGGATAAAGGACCCTACAACCTCCTTTCAAACTCTTAATGGTTGAAAAATTAACAATCTGAAGAATTCAGACAAAGGAATAAGGACACTACCACCACCTCACCCACACCCCCCCCCCCCTACCTTTAGCTGGGAGAACCAGTTATACTGTCTCACTCTACTGCCAGTCTGCCATTGTCCATCTAGCAAGCCGCAACTCAGAAAAAGGGCTCTGTCCAGGTCTGAATACCTGTCCCCCATATCTACACTGTTTCTACTGGAATTTATGTACCAGCACCTACAAGACTGATTCATCTCTGCCTGCCTATGTCATCATGGAAGTCATCTCTACTGGAAAAGTGAATTTTGCAGCATTAGTTTTCTTCCTGCTGACCTCTGTGAACAAATGCACCATTGGATTTTGATTCTGGGCTTATGAGCTGTGGTCTTTGCCCTGAAAATCTCTCTTTCTCTATCTCTCTTTTATTGGAAGAATGCACCGGGCGTTACTTAGCAACACCCCACTCCTGTGTTTTGAGTGTGTGCAAATGAACTGAGCCCCTGAATTTATCCTTTCTCAAGTTTGCTGTGGAGTTATTTTTAGAGATCAGATCACACCAAAACCAAGGGGTTGGGAAATACGCCACCGCTTATAACGAGGGAAATCAAAATCTAAACACCTTTCTGATCCTAAAAGGATGTGGCTGTCAAACCAAAAAGATATTCTGCTTACTACACAAATGAGTAATAGTGTGTGAAACTGTAGGAATCCCAACGTGTATACTGACTAGTGAAGGTAGGCTTCAGAGAAACAGTGGTACAGAACCCATTAGCAGATTTCTCAACTAGCACCCTGCTCCATTTCAAAGATGAATTTGAACATTTTCGTAGATTTCCATGAGAAACATATTTTCAATGAAATGACTCCAGACCCCTGCTCCTTGCATATTTCCGACATATAGAGGGACTCATCCTCCTCATGGCTTACTTTCCCATCTAACTTTATATCATCCGCAAACTTGGATGCATTATATTCAGTCCCTCAACTAAGTCATTAATATAGATTATAAATGGCTGAGGCCCAAATACGGACCTTTGTGGTACCCCACTAATCACAACATACCAAATTGAAAATGACCTGTTTATTCCTACTCTCTGTTCACCAATTTTCAATTCATGTGAATATATTACCCACTGTCTCATGAACTCTAATTTTGTATATTAACCTATTGTGTGGCACCTTATCAAATGCTTTTTGAAAATCCAAATACGTGTACTGGCTTCCCCTTAACCACCACAGAGATTGGTACAATCTCAAAAAAACGTCAAAATTTGTCAAACACTATTTTGCTTTCATAAATCCATGAGGGTCCTCCTTAATCATATTAAGCATTCTCTAAATGCTTTTTTACATGTCCCCAATAGTAGATTCTAGTATTTTCCCTACAATTGGTATCAAGCTGACTGTTCTATGGTTTCCTGTTTTCTTTCTCACTCTTTTCTTGAATAATGGAGTTGCATTTGCTACTTTCCACTCCATGGCGATTGTTTAACATCTATGGGATTCTCAAAGATCCAACGCATATGCTATCCCTGAAAGTATTAAAACCTTATGATGTAAACCATCAGGTCCAGGGGATCTCAACTTTAAGTCTCATTAATTTCTTCTGCACTATTTCTTTAAAAAGAAAGACAGACTTAGATTTATATCATTTATAGCATTTATACCATTTTTCACGACCACTGGATATTTTAAAGCACTTTATAGCCAATTAAGTGCTTCTTGAATTGTAGTCACTGTTGTAATGTAGGAAACACAGCAGCCAGTTTGCACACAGGAAACTCCACAAACAGCAATATGATAATGAACAGATAATCTATTTTTATGATGCAAACTGAGGGATAAATATTTGCCAGGATACCGAAGATAACTCCCCTGCTCTCCTCAAAATAGTGCCATGGGATCTTTTGCATCCACCTGAGCAGTCAGTTGGGCTTTGGTTTAATGTCTCATCCAAAATATGACACCTCCAATAATGCAATGCTTCCTCAGTGCTGCACTGAAGTGTCAGCCTTGATTTTTGTGATCAAGCTCTAGAAAGGGACTTCAACTTGTAACATTGTGATTCAGAGGTAAGAGTGGTGTCAACTGCGCCACAGTTGACAGTTTACTGTTCATATCATATCCCTAGGTCCTTGATTCCCCAATATTTCCAGAATGTTTTTGTGCCTTCTACTGTCAAGACAGATACAAAGTATTTGTTTAATGTCTCTGCTATTTCCTTATTCATCATTATTATTTCTCCTGTTTCTACCTGTAGCGAACCCATGTTTACTTACACTAATCGCTTCTGTTACATATCTATTTATCCATCTATCTTTACAATATGCTTTAATTACTCTTGCTAGTTTACCCTCATATTCAATGAGGAGTGCAGGAGAGGATGTCAGGGGCAGCACCTGGTATACCTAAAATGAGGCGTCAACCTTGGTGAAGCTACAACACAGGATTATATGAATGTTAAACAGCGGAAGCAGCGTGCAATAGGCAGAGCCAAAGCAATCCCACAGCCAATAGATGAGATCAAAGTGGAACAAAGATTGTACCATTTTGGCATCTTTCTACTGAGGCGGGTCTGGAAAGCCAGGAAATTTCCCAACTCGAGCTACCTGCTCAGATTGAAAAGACCAAATTCTTGAAGATTTAAAATAAGGCTGGACGATCTCACTGAGCTTGAGCTAGAGAGAGAATCTCCAGGAAAATCCTCAACTTTGAAGGAAATTCTGGGGTTAAAAGTTACCAGACTGGGAAAGGAAAAGAACCCTCAAGAGTCAGTAATCACTTTGGACTGGTTCCGGGAGAATTGAATGTCTACTTAAGGGCCAATGTATAGTCATGGAGTAGGATTAAAAATGGACTGGGTGTTAAAAGTTCTGTAGTTTAAAGTATTAAGTTGCCTACTGAAATACTGCTTTTAGTTTGTTTGCTACAGTAGAAGTATTAAATGTGAAATCTTGTCATGTCACCCTTTCAGCTATGTACTGGAAGTTCAAATTGCTTTTTAAAAGTCATCAATCTCTGCGGGGATCATAACAATACTCCCTGTGCAGCATCTTGGGATGTTTAACTATGTTACTGCCTGGCCTGATTATGTCACAATGTCATCAATAGCAGAACGCATTGTGTGCACAAATGTGCGAGTAATGCAAAGCTGACCTCAGCAAATCCACTGTGCCTCAGGACATTGCCCAGGGTTACATGAACAATGCACATTCAAAAACTTAAATTCTTGCAGTCAACAGTAAAGATGAGAAGGAGAATGAGGTCTGTCTTCTTGCAGGGGTACTGCAAAGGAGGATTGCCCTGTCATTGAACACAGGAGTACTGTCAGGAATCCATGGACAGAGGTGAACAAACAAGACAATACAGTTTCCCAATCTGTAGCTCATGGGGTTAGATAAGAAAGAAAGTTTATGAATTCAGGGAAGTTGCCAAGGCAACATTATACACATGGCCCATTTTTACTAAAGGATCATACAATGAAGAACAATAAGAGTTCATTCTCTATTCAGCTTCATTGAGGCAATATGCAAAGCAGTCTGGTAAACTCTGAGCTACTTGAGACACACAAATATCCATAATTGCTGCAGAACCCATTTTGTTAACAGACAAACAAGCTTCAAATGTTACACACAAATCTTGCAAGTTAGAGCCATCACATCTTCTTCCCAGGCATTCCCTCGGGGTCGAGGATGATTTGCTTCCACACTGAAAACAAGTTCTCAGGTGACTGAAGAGTCCAATGCGTGACCTACATTCCCTGTCACAGTTGGGGCAGACGGTGGTAGGGGGAACAGGTGGGTGGGGTGCCCGGGTTGCCATGCACTCCTTTCACTGTTGATGCTTGGGTTCAGCTAACCCTTGGTGATGTGACTCAAGGTATTCAGCTCCTTCCTGGATGCTTTCCCTCCAATTCGAGCAGTCTTGGACCAGGGATTCCCGGATGTTGGTGGGGATGTTGTACTTTTTCAAGGAGGCTTTGAGGGTGTCCTTGAAGCATTTCCTCTGCCCTCCTGGGTGTCGCTTGCCATGTTGGAGCTCTGAGTAGAGCACTTGTTTCAGGAGTCTCGTGTCAGGCTTGCAGACAATGTGGCCTGCCCAGCGGAGATGATCGAGTGTGGTCAATGCTTCAATGCTGTGGATGTTGGCCTGAGCGAGAACACTGACGTTAGTGCACCTATCCTGTCAATGGATTTGCAAGATCTTGTGGACGCAGCGCTGGTGGTACTTCTCCAGAGTTTTGAGGTGCCTGCTGTACATAGTCCACATCTCTGAGGGGAGAGGAAGGGGGCAGGGTATCACTACTGCGCTGTAGACCATGAGCTTGATGGCAGGTTTTAGGTCCTGGTCTTCAAACACTCTCTTCCTCAGGCTGTGCTGGCACACTGAATGTGATGTTGAACCTCGTCGCTGATGTCTGCCAACATTGACAACAGTCTTCTAAGGTATGGAAAGTGGTCCACATTGTCCAAGGCCTCATTGTGGATTTTGCTAACTTCGGTTTGTTGGGGGGGGTGGGGAGGTGGCAGTGCAGTGTGGAGGGGGATGGTTGGTAGAGGACCTTTGTCTTAAGGATGTTTAGTATAAGGCCCATGCTCTCGTACACCTCAGTCAAGGTGTTGACGATGGCTTGGAGCTCGGCCTTCGAGAGTGCACAAACACAAGGATTGTTTGCATACTGTAGTACAACGACAGAGGATGGGACAACCTTGGATCTGGCCTGCAGGAGGTGTCCTGTAGCTTAGCTCCACTCCAGTGGGGAGCTTGCTGAGGGTGAGATGGAACATTGGGACAAGGAAGATCGACAAGGGTGCCGGTGCGATGACACAACCTTGCTTGATCCTGGCCTGAACATGGATTGGGTCTGTGGTGGATCCATCGGTCATGTTCACAGCTTCCATGTCATCATGGAGCAGGCGGAGGATGATGACAAACTTTTGTGGACAGCCAAAACAGATGACAATGGTCTACTATCCTTCGTGGCTGACAGTGTCGAAGACTTTTGCGAAGTCAAAGAGGGCCATATACAAGGGTTGGTGTTTTTCCCTGCATTTCTCTTGCAGTTGCTGCATGGTGAAGATCATGTCCATTGTGCCCCTTGGTGGATGGAATCCACATCGAGACTCTGGGAGGAGCTCTTCAGCCACAGGGAGAAGGCCATTGAGGAGAATTCTTGCTCCCCTGTGGCCGACAGCAGGGAGATCCCTTGATAGTTATCACAGTCCGACTTGCCACCTTTCTTGAAGATGGTCACGATTACGGCATCCGAGATCTTCTGACATACTCTCCTCCTTCCATGTATTTGCACCAATATTGCTTCTCCACCGTGCTTTAGTGTTTTGGTGGTGATTCCACCTACTCCTGATGCATTGTTGCTTTTAGCTGTCGAATGGCCTTTTCTACCTTGTGCTGGGTTGGGGTTGTGCTGAAATGGTGGCGGGCAGCATGCTGCAGGATGGAGTCAAGGACACTCGTGCTGAAGACAGAGTCTCTGTTAAGAGGATCTTCAAAGTTCTCCTTCCAGCGGACACTGACTACCTCCCTGTCCTTGATGAGCACCTCTCCGTTCTTGGCCAACAGTGGAATGGGGCCTTGGGTGCTTGGGCTGTGGGTGATTTTGACTGCGCTAAAGAAACCTCACATGTCATGGATGTCAGCTCACTGTTGGATCTCCTGCACTTTCTCCACTCACCATCTGTTCTTTAGGTCGCGGGTTTTTTGTTGGATCTCAGCCTGTAGAGCTGCTTACTTGCTCTCGAGTTGGCTAGGTTCAGAAATGCCTTGTACTTGCAGTTTATCAGCTCCCAGATTTCCTGGTCATTTTCACTGAACCAGTCTTGGTGTTTCCTGGTCAAGTGACCAAGCGTCTCTTCACAAGTGCTGATGATGGAGGCCTTGAGGGCAGACCAGACGCTGTGGACACTCTGCGTCTCTGGGTGACTGGGAGTCGCCAGGTTGGCAGTGTGGTGCTGACTGAATAGGACTCTCTTATCAGGGTCCTTTAGTGCCTCAGTGTTGATTTTCTTGCGGCATTATTTCCAGTGCTGTCGCTGTTTTGGGGCTATGTTGATGTTGATGACAGAGCGAATTAGGTAGTGGTCCGTCCAGCAATTGCTGGCTCCTGACATGGCACAGGTGTTACGCATATCCTTGCGGTCCCTCACTCGGACAATGACAGACACACAAATACTGCATGCTCATGGTTTCACACAAGGGCTTGGAGATAATCGGGTCAACTGAAATGCCTTTGTCTGAAAATGGTTTTGGATCACTTTCCACCCTGTTTACACTGACAATTCAGCCACTGCTGCTTTGGGCATAGTCTGAGAAGACTGGCTAAAGCACCGACTTGAATCTGATGGGAGATTCCCCTGTATTTTCAAATCAGAGCTGTTCAATCACCTCCCTCCCTCAGCTCTGTCCCCATGCAGGAACTAGTTGATTTATTGCCACCCATAACTGGCAATCTGAATCACAGCGCCTGCAGCTCAGCAACTCAGTTTTTCAAATTTGTTCTCAGGATGTGGCATCTTTTATTGCCCATCTTAGTTGCCCTTTAGTGAGCAGTGACTGTTTGCCTTCTTGAACTGCTGCAGTCCATGTGCTGAAAGTTTTATTCTTGAGTGGCTGGCAGAGTCATTTCACGGGGCCATTAACCACACTGGTGTGGGAATGAAGTCATGTGCAGGGCAGACAGGTTTAGAGTGGCATGTTTCACAGGGGACCAGATGGAATTCTATGATAATTCAACAGCTTCATGTTTACTTCAATGGAGATCAGTTTCTTACATGCAGGTTTTTCTCAAAGCTGCCATGGTGGAATTTAAATTCAAATCCTCTGGATTACTAACTCTGCAGAAGAACTGCATTCTGCCACAATCTGTAACCTCATGGCCAGGCATATCCCTCACTCTACTATTACCATCAAGCTAGGGGACCATTAATGAGAAACGCGGGAGAACATTCCAGAAACAGCACCAGGCATACCGAGAAATGAGGTGTCAACCTGGTGAAGCTACAACACAGGACAACTTGCTTGCCAAACAGTGAAAGCAGCAAGCAATAATCAGAATAAGCGATCCCACAACTAGAAGATCAGATATAAGCTCTGCAGTCCTGCCACATCCATTAACTGGAGGAGAAGATTCCATAAATATTTCCATTCTCAATGATGGGGGGGGTGGGTGGGCAGCACATCAGCGCAATGTCTGTGGAGGAAGTGTTTCCAACCAATTTCAATCAGAAGTGCCGAGTGGATGATCCATCTCAGCCTCCTCCTGAGGTTCCCAGCATCACAGATGCCAGTCTTCATCCAATTTGATTCACTCCACATGATATCAAGAAATGGCTGAGTGCTCTGCATACAGCAAAGGCTATGGATGTCAACAATATCTCAGCTGTGTACAGGTACATTGTTTCAAATGCAGCTATTTGAAAACCAGCAATGTCCAAAAGCCAGATTTTTTTTTAAAGTTGCCATGCATGAATTTTAATTATTATTAGTCAAGTAAAATAGCCTAGGCTTGTTGTGCTGGTGCTGCATTGGCACGCCAGCTTTGCAAAGCCATATCTTTCCCCCACTCTGAGTGGTCTGAACCACCCTTGACCTGACCTGAAAACCAGCAAGATTCGAAATAAGCACAAAGGAAGATGGTTGTGTTGCTGGAGACCCATCATTTCTGTCCCAGGACATCACTGCAGGAATTCCTTAGGGCAGTGTCCTAGGCCCAAACATCTTCATCTGCTCCAAAAAGGTTAGAAATCGGGACATTTGCTGGTAATTGCACAGTGCTTGGTAACATTCACAAGTCCTCAGATGCTGAAGCAGTCTTTTTTTTATTCATTTATGGAATGTGAGTGTCACTGGCTGGACCAGCATTCATTAAGAGTCAACCACATTGCTGCGGGTTTGGAGTCACACGTGGCCAGACCAAGTAAGGACAGCAGATTTCCTTCCCTAAAGGGCATTAGTGAACTCAATGGGTTTTTACAACAATCGTCAGTGGTTTCATGGTCATCATTAGACTTTTAAGTCCAGATTTTTTAGTTGAAATTTGAACTCGGGTCTCTGAAGTACTAGTCCAGTGACAATACCACTACACCACTGTCTTCCCCTTGAAGCAAGACCGGAACAATGTTCCGGCTGCTAAGTGGCAAATATTTGCATCACACAAGTGCCAGGCAATGACCATCTCCCACAAAAGAATTTAACCATCTCCCCTTGACAATCCATGGGATTATCATAGCTGAATTCCCCACCAACAACATTCTGAAGATCACCATCTCTTTTTGGCAAAGATCATGGAGCAAAATTTTGCCCATCCTGTTTGTAACTGATTTTCAGCAGCCATGTCTTCTGACTGAGTAGCATTCTTCTAATGGTTGGACCTGCACCTCCACCCCCACTTGCTCCATGCTACTATTTCTTCTTAGAGCAAAATTGTCCCAGGGGTAATGCGATGACATGATTTCTGGTATTTGGCAGGTTTATGTTGCAATGTTCTCCTCTCCCCTGATTTATCTTAACATACAGGGCAAGAAATTAATTGTTTAAACCTTTTTCTTGAGTGCTACAAGTGCACACGGAACTCCAAAATGGCTTCTGCCGTAGTGAAGACATTAGTGCAGGTGGGCATCGTAATGTTGAGGGTATTAGCACCTGTGAAGCGAATGCCTGCTGGAAGAAAACAGAGCAGCCAGATCGTGATGCCAATCAGGGTGTGACACTGATGTTGTACCATTTAGGAACTCAATTGTTTAGCTAATACCCTCTCTCAATCTCACAAAGATGAACATGGATTCAGCAGCAAGGAGGATCTTCTAGCAGCATCATTTAATTATTTACAAGTTAATTGCTGGTTGAATTCTTCTGGCTGTTACTTCGATCTGCAAGTGTTTGCTCCTCTTGGTTGTTTAAAATTGCAAAAGTCTACTTGAAGGTTTTTGCACAAACAGTTGCTTCCAGATGAACACAGAATCAAGTGTACCCCTTGGAATACAGCATGATAAGGAGAATGCACAGAGATCACAGAGGGCAGGACAAGCTGCTGAAAGAGGGGAAAGGGAAGAAAGGTTCTCAGCAGGAGGCCTTATCAAACGAGTGTTCAAGGAGCAATTCTCCTAAGTGACCCTCACTGAGGAGCAACATATGAGACACCTGCGCTTCATTAAGAACATCTTTACTGCAATTTGCCACCCGCTGCACCATATATCATATTGCCAGAGGTAATAAAGGGTAAAATGGTGATAAACTTTTATGCATCTGGCTCCTTCCAGGCTGGAATTGGAAATATTTCCAATATCTCAATTTGTAATTCACTGTCAGGTAAGTGAGATCACTGAGACATAATTCATAGAGAAATAGCTACGTTCCATTCTCTCTTGCCAGAAAAAAGCAGGAGCAAGCATAGAGGTTCACTAGGACTGCAGTCTCTCCATAGTGCAGGGGGCCAAAGACTGCGCAAACATCACTTTCCGGGGGCTGCATGTCAAATCTGCCATACAAGAAAGAGATTTAAACAGAGCAGGAACTAAGAGCCAGATCGAGGATGTAAACAGAGCTGGAGGTGATGGACAATAAGAGTTAAATAAAAACATTTCAGTTAACCTCACTAAAGTGACATCATCAAATAAAAAGCAATTGATTGGTAATTAGCTAAGAACATAAGATATAGGAACAAGATGGACCATACAAGGAGTTGAACCTGCTCTGCATTTCGATATGATCATGGCTGACCTGCCTCAACTCCATTTTCCTGCCTGCTCACCACATTCCTTGATGTCCCGAGACACCAAAAATCTGTCCGTCTCAGCCTTAAAGATATTCAATTTTGGAGAATACAATCATTTGGATCTGAAATTTGTGTCTTTAACTTAAGTAAAGGCAATTAAAAGAGTACAAAGAAAGAAATGGCTAAAGTGGAATGGGAAAATAGATTAAACAATAAGACAATAGAGAAGCAGTGACAGACATTTAAGGATATTTCATAACTCTCCTGCTCGTATTTCTTATGATCTTATGAGGAGGAAGAGGAAAGGAGAAGGCAACATGGACCTCCCATTACGAGAGAACTGCAACCCTAACTCACCCTCCACCAGCCTTCCTTTCTCTCTGTCACTGACCATCACAGCATTCACTTGGCTACAAAGCAAAAATAAGCAGAAATTATGTTATATTAGTAAGCAAACTTCAGCTAATCAATCTTCTGCATTCTCTGTGCTGTTGCCTATCCTGCTGCTCCTATGCAGTGTTACCCCAGTGGTTGCAGCATGGATGGTGGAAGGCTTCTGACTTTCAGTCAGGCGGACCACAGGTGGCCTCGAGACTAAAGAGTCCTTCAGACTGTACCATATTGGCATGAGGTGTAGCATACTGGGCTGGCTGGCAGATATCAGCAAGGGCACTGCTCAAGCGGTAAGATGGAGGACCAATGCTGTCTTCCTGAGAGAGGGCAGCAGATTCATGCTTCGTGAAACCACTGCCATTTCTCTGGGCAGTGCTTCAAGAATCCTAGTAATCTGGAGAAATATAATTATATTGCGGTGACACTCAGCAAGCCCCTTGAACATTAATCCACAGCCATGATGCCAACATCCTAAGCTCACAAAGCAGCAAACTAGCACTGCATTACAATAGTCTGAGCTTCTACTACAGCACTCAGACACTGGGTAGCTTCTGCTTGTGCTGCAATGGAAGCTGCACAAGATCTAGTCTCTCCCACAAGGGGAAACATGCTTTCAGCATCCACCCTGTCAAGTCCCTTTGCAGACTCCCTATGTCCTCCTCACAACTTACTTTCCTACCTATCTTTGCGTCATCGGCAAATTTAGCGACTAAACATTTGGTCCCTTTATCCAAGTCATTGATATAGGTTGTAAATAGTTGAGGCACCAGCACTGATCCTTGAGGAACTCTACTGGTAGCAGCTTGGAAAATGACCCATTTACCTCTATTCTCTGCTTCCTGTTAGTCAACCATTCCTCTATCCATGATAATTTGTTACCCTCCCCACCACCCCAAGCTCTTATCTTGTGTGGCATCTTGTCAAACAGCTTTTGGAAATCCAGGTACACCACGTCTACAGGTCTTCATCCACATTATTAGAATTCTTTGAAGAAGTAGCAAGTAAATTAGTCAAACATGAAACAAAAACAGAAAATGCTGGAAAAACTCAACAGGTCTGACAGCATCTGTAGAGAGAGAAACAGAGTTGATGTTTCAAGTCCGTATGACTCTTCTTCAGAGCTATAGTCCAACATGATTTCCCTTTCATAAAACCATGTTGACTCTACCTAATTGCATTAAGATTTTAAGTACCCTGCTATAACCTCCTCAATAACAGATTCTAACATTTTCCTTATGACTCCTTCTGTGCCATAAATTTTTCTAAATTTTCTAAATATCTGGAAAGGAGGAATATGCAGAGCTGTGGGGAGCGGGTGGGGGAGAGCCAGTGTGTGAATTGTTCCTTAAAGATAGCCAGCACAGACATGATGGGCCAAATGGCTGCCTTCTGTGCTGCACCAATTCTATGATACATGTTAAGCAAAGTGGGCAGTAGTTTCCTGCTTTCTGTCTCCCGCCTTTCTTGAATATTGCTATTTTCCAATCTGATGAGACCTAATCAGAATCAAGGGAATTTTAGAAAATTAAAACCAATGCATCTACTACCTCAGCAGCCACTTCTTTTAAGATCCTAGGATGAAGTCCATCAGGTCCTGATGACTTGTCAGCTTTTAGTTCTAATAGTTTACTCAATGTCCTTTCCCTGGGGATTGTAATTACTTTAAGTGTCTCGCTCCCTTTTATCTCTTGATTTATATGTGTCTTCTACAGTGAAGGCAGACACAAAATATCTGTTCAATGCTTCCACCATTTCCTTACTTCCCATTTTACTTCCTAGACACACTCTCTAGAGAATCCACACTAACTTAAATTATTCTTTTCCTTTTTAAATACTTGTATAAACTCTTACTATCTGTTTTTATATTTCCAGCTAGCCTTCCTCATACTCTGATTTCTCCCTCCTTAATTTTTTAGCCATTTTTGCTGATTTTTAAATACTGTCCAATCTTTTAACCTACCACTAATCTTCATGGAATGTGTGCTTTTTCTTTCAATTTGATGCTTCTTTTAACAACCAAAGGATCAAATCCAAGCTCTGCAGTCCTGCCACATCCAGTCGTGAATGGTGGTGGACAATTAAACAACTCACTGGAGGAGGCAGCTCGACAAATATCCCCTTCCTCAATGATGGAGGAGCCCAGGTCATCAGTGCAAAAGATAAGCATTTGCTACAATCTTCAGCCGGAAGTGCCGCGTGGATGGTCCATCTCGGCCTCCTCTGGAAGTCCCCAGCATCACAGATGCCAGTTTTCAGCCAATTTGATTCACTCCACGTGATATCAAGAAACAGCTGAAGGCACTGGATACTGCAATGGCTATGGGTCCTGACAGTATTTTCCAGCAAAAGTACTGAATATTTGTGCTCCGAACTTGCCGTGCCCCTAGCCAAGCTGTTCTAGTACAGCTACAACACTGACATCTACCCGGCTGTGTGGAAAATTGCCCAGGTTATGTCCTGTACACAAAAAGCAGGACAAATTCAACACGGCCAATTACCGCCCCATCAGTCTACTCTCGATCATCAGTAAAGCGATGGAAAGGGGTCATCAACAATGCTAACAAGTAGCACTTGCTTACCAACAACCTGCTCACTGGCGCCGAGTTTCGGTTCCGCCTGTACCACTCAGCTCCTGACCTCATTACAGCCTTGGTTCAAACATGGACAAAAGAGCTGAACTCCAGAGGTGAGGTGAGAATGACTGCCTTTGACATCAGGGCAGCGTTTGACCGTTTGTGCCATCAGGGAGTCCTAACAAAACTGGAGTCAATGGGAATCAGGGGGAAAACTCTCCACTGGTTGGAGTCATACCAAGCACAAAGGAAGATTTTGTGGTTGTTGAAGGTCAATGATCTCAGATCCAGGACATCACTGCAGGAGTTCCTCAGGGTAGCATCCTTGGCCAACCATCTTCAGCTGCTTCACCAATGACCTTCATTCCATCATAAAGACAGAAGGGGGGGTGTTCGCTGATGACTGTCCAATGTTCACCGCCATTCACAACTCCTCAGATACTGAAGCCAGTCCATGTTGAAATGCAGCAAGATCTGGACAATATCCAGGCTTGGGCTGACAAGTGACAAGTAACATTCAAGCTACACAGTGCCAGGCATTGACCATCTCCAACAAGAGAGAATCTAACCATCCTACCCCTTGACGTTCAATGGCATTACCATCACTGAATTGCCTACTATCAACATCCTGAGGTTGCCATTGATCTGAAACTGAACTGGACTAGCCATATAAACACTGTGGCTACAAGAGCAGGTCAGAGGTTAGGAACTTGTGACGAGTAACTCATCTCCTGAATCTCCAACACCTGTTCATCATCTACAAGGCAAAAGTCAGGAGTGTGATGAAATACTTAGCCTGGATGAGTATAACTCCCACAACACTCAAGAAGCTTGACACCATCCAGGACAAAGCAGCCACCTTGATTGGCACCACATTCACTCCCTCCACCACTGACATACAGTAGCAGCAGTGTGTACCATCTACAAGATGCACTGCAAGAATTCACCAAGGCTCTTTAGACAGCACCTTCCAAACCCATGACCACTAGCATCTAGAAGGACAAGGGCAGCAGATAAGATGGGAACACCACCACCTGCAAGTTCCCTCCAAGTCACTCACCATCCTGACTTGGAAATATATTGCCGTTCCTTCACTGTTGCTGGGTCAAAATCCTGGAACTCCCTTCCAAACAGCACTGTGGGTGTACCTATACCACATGTACTGCAGTGATTCAAGAGGCAGTTCACCACCATCTTCTCAAGAGCAACTAGAGATGGGCAATAAATGCTGGCCCAGCCAGTGAAGCCCACATCCGAGAATGAATTAAAAATAACTTCCTTAGTTAGATACTGATGGTGCATTTGTCTCCGAGAATCTTTCTTTCTCACTGGAATGTATCTGCGCTGAACATTACAAAATATCTCCCTAAATGTCTGCCACTGCATTTCTACTGACCTACCCCTTAACCTATTCTTAAGTAGCTCTGTCTTCATGGTCTTGTATTTTATTTAATTTAAATTTATAACACTAGTCTTAGACCCACTATGCTCTTCCTCAAACTCCATACAAAATTCAGTCATGTTATGATCATTGCTACCTAAAGGCTCCTCTACAATATGATCATTCATTAATCCTGGCACATTGCACATTACCAGGTCTAGAGTAGCCTGCTCTCTGGTTGGCTCTAGAATGTGCTGCTCTGTAAAATCCCAAAAACAAGCTTTCTGGTTGGTTTCCCAAGCAGCAATCATTTTTTCATGTATACCCATCAGTATCCTTCAGTTTGCTGCCTTATCTGAGTCCTTTGCAGCAAAATACATGAGCAACCTCCCTCTCTGGTGAGCTGGTACCTGCACTATCCTTGCTGCCTGTCCTAGCAGCAGGCAACTAATGCAAAGTGCCTCACCACATGCAGATTCTGTCACTGTGCTATCCTCTAAATTGTACACACAGTTAGTGGCTGAGTGTGTGAAATCAAGTGATGTTGCATCTTCATCATCACTGGCTCCTTATGGTTTCTTCACTATCTCATCAGTTTGCACTTCCTAAGTATCTAAAAGGAGAAAGGCACAAGGATAAGATTGTGCTGCAGGGATGAGGGGTGGAATGCAAGAGAAGCATGTTTACACCATCTGCAGTTTGTAAATTGTAAAGTATGTAGAATGAGGAACAGGTAAGATGTGAGGAGGATTAGGATTAGGATACCATCATTTTGAATGGGTTTCTGTAATCCTCGCCAGCCCCACAACCCAGATATCTGCACTCCTCAAATTCTGGCCTCTTAAGCATCCCTGATTTTAATCGCTCCACCATGGATTCAATTGCCTAGGCTCCAAGCTGTGGAATTTCCTCCTTAAACCTCTTTACTTCACTTTCCTCCTTTAAGGCATTTCTTAAAATCTACCTTTTTGAACAAGTTTTTGGTCATCTGTCCTAATATCTCAAGTGACTCAGTGTTGTATTTTGTTCTATACTGCTCCGGTGGTGTCTTGGAAAGTTTCATTAAGTGAAAAACACCACATAAATATAAGTTGTTATAGTTTCAGCCCCACAACTGGCTATGGCTCTGCAATGCCTGTCTCAATGATAGCTTTCACTGTCGCTTACCTGTGGCTTAGGAATTGTAGGCATGCATGTCCCCTTTCAGTTAGTTCTTGCTGCCTCCAAGTTGTGCACCATCTTATCCTACAAGAGGCAAGCAAATGTGTCAGTGAGTCTCCCGCAATGTGGCTGTCAACGCTGGCAATGTGTGCAAGCTGTGAGATGTACGTATGAGGCTTACAATAATGCTAAGTGTGTGAGAGTAGGGTGAATCTACCAATGTAAATGTATGAGTCCTGATTGATTGAGATTGTTGATCGATAAATGATTGGGGTGTGATGAATTGAGCAATGCCTGAGGCTAGTAGTGTAGTTAATGGGGTATGATAGATGCATTCTCTAACTTTAACCACTCCTGTGAAGTTATTGAACTTGAGGTACTGCATCCAGGTTCTCAGGGCTTAACTTTCAAGGGCTTTTGAATGTGTATACATATGTACATATGAATTAAGGGCAGGAGTAAGCCACTCCTGCTCCACCACTCAATGAGATCACGGCTAATCTGATTGTAACCTCAACTCCACATTCCCACCTACCCCTGATAACTTTTCACCTCCTTGTTAATCAAGAATCTATTTAGTTCTGCTTTAAAAGTATTCAAAGTATCTGCTTCCAATGCCTTTTCAAGAAGAGAGTTTCAAAGACTCTCAGCCCTCAGAAAAAAAATGGTCTCATCTCTGTTTTAAATAGGCGACCCTTTATTTTTACACAGAGACCCCTAGTTCTAGATTCACCAAGAGGAAACATCCTCTCCACATCCACCCTGTCAAGACCCATCAGGATTTTTTATGTTTCAATTAAGCCGCCTCTTACTCTTCTAAACTCCAATGGAAACAAGCCCAGTCTGCCCAATCTTTCCTCATAAGACAATCCACTCATTCCAGATATTAGTCTGGTAAACCTTCTCTGAACTGCTTCCAATGCATTTACATCCTTTCTTAAATGAGGTGACCAATACTGTACACAGTACCCCAGATGTGGTCTCACCAATGCCCTGTATAACTGAAGCATAACCTCCCTACTTTTGTATTCAATTCTCCTCGTAATACATGATAACATTCTATTAGCTTTCCTCGTTACTTGCCATATTTGCATGTGGTTCATGCAATAGGGCACCTAGATCCATCTGTTTCTCAGAGCTCTGCAATCTCTCATCATGTAAATAATATGCTTCTTTTTTTATTTTTTCTGCCAAAATGGACAATTTCAGAATTTCCCACATTATACTCCATTTGCCAGGTTTCTGCTCACTCACTTAACCTATCAATATCCCTTTGTAGCCTCCTTATGCCCTCTTCACATCTTACTTTCCTCTCAATCTTTGTGCCGTCAGCAAATTTAGTAACAATACCTATGGTCCCTTCATCCAAGTCATTTATGTAAATTGTAAAATGTTGAGGCCCCAGCAGTGATCCCTGTGGCATACCACTTGTTTCATATTGCCAACCGGAAAAAGGCCCATTTATGCCTAATACTTCCTGTTAGCTAGCCAGTCTTTTATCCATGCCAATGTTACCCCCTATACCATGAGCTTCTATTTTCCACAATAACCTTTGATGTGGCACCTTATCAAATGCCTTCTGGAGGATCTCCTTGGGTACAGGTTTTTCTCCTGCTTTCCGCTGTCTCCAGTTCAGCATTCAAAGTCTTGAAGCCTGCTCTCTTGCCAAGGTTTCACAGGACAAAGTCACTTTCTGCAAAACTGTCAGAACCTGCTCCAGCCACAATGTACCTCTCATTAATAGCTGCAGGCTAGATTTAAGCAGCGGAGGATAACTTTAGGTGGTGCTAGCCACTCTCAATATTTTCTCCTGTTGATGTGACCAGCTGATTAACAACACAGTTAGTGTTGGCTGGAATAAAAACAGGTTAGAAGAGAAATATACAAAAGGGTTTTCCTCTTTGAATGCCATTACAATTCAAAAAGAGCTGAATTTTGAAGTCAACTCTAATTTTTAGAAAAAGTCAATACCAGTTGCTCATGACTGCAATGTTATAATTTCTAGTATGTATTAAATATATATTATATACACACATAGATGTAAATGTAAAGGAACTTCTATCCCCTTATCAAACATCCTTACTGAGGGGCAAAGTGATGAAGGTTAAAGAAGAGGTGAGCAACAAGTAACAAAGGGAGGATATAGGTATTAAATGGATGATTCAAAGGGGAAGTGTTGTTAAATGGAGTGGGGGCACAGAGGTTGGAGAGATAGGGGTGTGATTGGGGGAAGGGGTTGGGGAGAAGCACAAGTGGTTATTGAATGGATGTCACCAAGGGACACATATTGCCTGCAGCCTCCACCCTAAATGCAGCCCATTGCTGTTGGTGGCTCCTTTCGTCATCTTCCAGCCCACCATGTCCCATCTAAAAGAGGGACAGAAGAGGACGGAGAGAGGAAGAATTAAGGAGCAAGACGACAAGAAGGTGATAGAGAATAAAGTGTCATCACAAAGGCATTTGTAACACCATGGAACAGCAGGCATGTACTTCAATTTTAAAAATTAGGTGTCAAACCTTAAGCAATTGATTGCTCAGGAGCTCCACATTTTGCAATACACCCACCCAGATATCGGAGGATATCCATTTGCCATTTTCTGGCAGAACTCCTGGGAGCAACAGCACTGACAGGAAGCCAGTGATCAGTTGAAGTGTATTTCCCACTGTGATATCAGTGATTCAATGGAAAATCATGGCCATGGCCTTAAGGCCACAGGCCAGATTAGGCACTGAAAATTCACAGTCATGTTCAGGATTTGAGATGATTCTCAAGTAATTGAGACCACCTAGAATTGCATAGAGTATACAGCACAAAATGGCTCATTCAGCCTGACCAGTCAGTGCAGTATTTATACACCATACACGCCTCCTCTTATTCCACTCACCTCATCTCAACTTTTCAGCTATCTTTCCATTCCCTTTTCTCTCATGTACTTTTCTGTTTTTTTTTGAAGCACCACTACAGACTGAACTGGCCATGTCCTAAAAGACATAGCTGCTAAACTGGATCTGTGGCAGGTGCTGAGCGAACCAACAAGAGGGAAAACATACTTGATCTCATCCTCACCAACCTGCCTGGCACAGATGCACCTGTCCATGACAGTATCAGTAGGAGTGACCATCGCACAGTCTTTGTGGAAAGGAAGTCCCGTCTTCACATAGAGGATACCCTCGTGTTGTGTGGAACTACCACCATGCTAAGTGGGATAGGTTTCAAACAGTTCTAGCAACTCAAGACTAGGCATCCATGAGGCACTGTGGACCAATAGCAGCAGCAGAACTGAACTCAACCACAATCTATAACCTCATGGCCTGGCATATCCCCCACTCTACCATTACCATCAAGCCTGGGGATCAACCCTGGTTCAATGAAGAGTGCGGGAGGGCATACCAGGCATACCTAAAAATGAGGTGTCAACCTAGCGAAGACACAACACAGTACTATTTACATGCCAAACAGCAGAAGCAGTATGCAATAGACAAGGCTAAGCGATTCCACAACCAATGGAACAGATTTAAGCTCTGCAGTCCTGCCACATCCAGCTGTGAATGGTAGTGGACAATTAAACAACTCACTGGAGGAGGAGGCTCCACAAATATCTCCATGTTCAATTGGAGCCCAGCACATTAGTGCAAAAGATAAGGCTGAAGCATTTGCATAATTCTTCAACCAGGAGTGTTGAGTGCATGATCCAACTCAGCCTCCCCCAGAGGCCCCAGCATCACAGCCAATCATCTTTAGCCAATTTGACTCAATCCATGTGATGTCAAGAAACGGTTGAAGGCACTGGATACTGCAAAGGCTATGAGCCCTGACAATATTCCAGCTGTAGCACTGAAGACTTGTGCTCCAGAGCTTGCCACACCCCTAGCCAATCTGTTCCAGTACAGCTACAACCCAGATATCTACCCAAGAATGTGGAAAATTGCCCAAGCACATCCTGTGCACAAAAAACAGGACAAATCCAATCCAGCCAATTACCTCCCCATTAGTTTACTCTCGGTCATCAGTAAAGCAATGGAAGGGGTCATCAACAGTGCTATCAAGTGGCACTTGCTTAGCAATAACCTGCTTACTGATGCTTATTCTGGGTTCTGCCAGGGCCACTCAACTCCTGACCTCATTACAGCCTTGGTTCAAACATGGACAAAAGAGCTCAACTCCAGTGGTGAGGTGAGAGTAACTGTCCTTGACATCAAGGCAGCATTTGACTGAGTGTGGCATCGAGGAGCACTAGCAAAGTAGGAATCAATGGAATCAGGGGGAAAATACTCCATTGCTTGGAGTCATACCTAGCACAAAGGAAGATGGTTGTGTTCATTGGAGGTCAATCATCTCAGCTCCAGGGCATCACTGCAGGAGTTCGTCAGGGTAGCGTCCTAGGCCCAATCATCTTCAGCTGCTTCATCAATGATCTTCCTTCCAAAATAAGGCCAGAAGTGGGGAGGTCCGCTGATGATTGCACAATGTTCAGCACCATTCGCAACTCATCAGATACTGAAGCAGTCCATGTCCAAATGTAGCAAGACCTGGACAATATTCAGGCTTGGGCTGATAAGTGACAAGTAACATTCACGTTACACACGTGCCAGTCAATGACCATCTCCAACAAGAGAGAATCTAACCATCGCCCCCTGACATTCAATGACATTACCATCACTGAATCCCCCCATTATCAACATTGTGGGGATTGCCATTAGCCAGAAAAGAATTGGGTCAGCCATATAAATACTGTCGCTACAAGGGCAGGTCAGAGACTAAGAATCCTGTGGTGAGTAACTCACCTCCTGACTCCTCAAAGCCTGTCCAACATCAACAAGGCACAAGTATGATAGAATATTCTCCACTTGCCTGGATGAGTGTAGCTCCAACTACACTCAAGAAGCCTGACACCATCCAAGAAAAAGCAGACCACTTGATTGGCACCCCTTCCACAAACTTTCACTCCCTCCACCACCGACGCATAGTAGCAGAGTGTGTACCAAATACAAGGTGCACTGCAGGAATTCATCAAGACTCCTTAGACAGCACCTTCCTAACCACAACTACCAGCATCTAGGCAGATAGATAGGAACACCACCAACTGGAAGTTTCTCTCCAAGCCACTCACCATCCTGACTAGGAATTATATCGCTATTCCTTAACTGTCACTGAGTCAAAATCCTAGAAACCTTAATTGACTTTTCTCCAGCGCTTCTGTGCCCTTTTTAAGGTATGGAGACCACAGCTTTATTATACTCAACCTGAGCAGGATTTTATACCAGTTTAACATTAATTCAGTACTATTGAATTTTATACTCCTCAAAATGAATCCCAGTGCTCTGTTAACATTTTTAATTGCTTTGCCCAAATATAATTGAGTAATTTGTTCATTGGTATCCCAAGATTCCTTATCCCTTCTGTCTCATGTAGAAGCTGAGGTAACTGAGCGAAGACTTTGAGTTTGATAAGAGGAGGAGTTCATTCAAGGGGTTGGGCGGAAGGTTGTGTTTGTTTCTACCAAACTCACTCTGTAGGAATTGGTTCTTGCTCTACTACAGGGGAAGGAGCCAGCTGTTTGGTGAGTACCTGGTATGTGGGTAAGTTGTATTCTATCCTTAAGGTTTAAAATGGTATACAAATTGGTGATAAAGTTAATAAAATATATAAAAAAGCAACATAAATAAGTGATTAATATAATTAAGTAATTATTTAAAACACATTAATGATGGCAGGGCAGGTGATGTATCAAGGCTGCAACATTTGGGAGCTCCTGGGTAACAGAGTCATTGAGCTGGAGGCTGAGCTGCAGACTCTGCGACACATCAGGGAGGGGGAAAGTTACCTGGATGCTTTGTACCAGGAGGCAGTCACACCACTTAGGATTGGGTCTTCTGATTTAGTCAGTGGGCAGGGACAGGAGGGTATGACTGCGAGTGAGGCAGGTATGAGGACCCAGAGGACAGGAGCGTGAACCTCTGCAATCGTCCAACAGGTTTGAGGTTCTCTCAGCTTGTTTGGATGAGAGTGGGGGCTGCAGGGCAGATAAGCTAACTGACCAAGGCACCATGGTACAGGAAGCATTTCAAATGAGGGGAGCAAAAAAGGAATGTAGTGGTAGTAGGGACAGTATAATGAGGAGGATTGACACTGTTCTCTGCAGCAAAGAGCTAGAGTCTAGACGGCTTTGTTGCCTGCTTGGTGCCACGGTTCAGGACATCTGCTCAGGGCTGGAGAGGATCTTGCAGTGGGAAGGGGAGGATCGAATTATCGTGGTCCATGTTCATTGGAAGAACAAGGAAAGAGGTTCTGTGTAGAGAGGATGAGGAGCAAGGCGATAAATTGAAAAGCAGAATCTCAAAGTTACCTGATCCACGTGCAAATTGGGTGCATAAAATTAGGGGGATGAAGACGTGGCTCAAAGAATGGTGTGGGAGAATTGGGTTCCGGTTTGTGGGGCACTGGCATCAGTACTGGGGAAAGTGGGGGGCTGCACCGTTGGGACAGTTTACACCTGAACTGGGCTGGGAAGAATGCACTTGCAAATTGCATAACTCAGGAAGCAGAGAGCGCTTTAAACTCTATAGTGGGGGCAAGGGATCAAATGTGGTAAGACGTGTTATCTCAAAGAGTAGAGACAAGGTAAGAGAGGAAAATGGTAATATGGGAAATGAGGGTCAGAGAATGGCAGGAAGGGACAGAGAGAAAAAAATCTAAGAATGCACAAAGAATCAAGACTAGATGTCACAAAGATAACAAAAAGACTGCATGTAGCATTCATAACAAAGTAAACAAACTGATAGTGCTCATCGAAGTAAATAAATAAATCTGATAGCCATTACGGAACCCTGGATGCAAATGACAAGATTGGATCCTGAATATTGAGGGGTATATGACCTTCAAGAAGAATAGAAACCTAAAGGAGAAGGGGTATTACTGTTAATCAAGGATGGAATTTGTGCAAGAGTTAGAGATGACCTTGTTTCAGGAGATCGGGATGTAAAATCGGTTTGGGTGGAGGTGAGGAATAGTAGGGGAAAGAAGTTACTAGTGGGAGTGGTCTAAAATAAGGGCAACTATG
Organism: Isurus oxyrinchus; assembly: GCA_026770705.1. Classification (NCBI taxonomy): domain Eukaryota; kingdom Metazoa; phylum Chordata; class Chondrichthyes; order Lamniformes; family Lamnidae; genus Isurus; species Isurus oxyrinchus. Next base: position 84,496,388 of record JANJGN010000017.1, read on the forward strand.
TGGGCATGAAAGCTGAGCTAGCTGAGGTGAACTGGGATACTAAGTTAGGGGACAGATCAATAGAGAAGCAGCAGCAGACATTTAAGGGGATATTTCAGAATACTCAGAATAAGTATATACCTACTTTAAGAAAATATTCTAAAGGGAGGACCCACCATGCTTGGTTAACTAAAGTAGTTAGGGAAAGCAACAAACTTAAAGAAAAAGCATACAACTCTGCAAAGCTGAGTGCCAGGTCATGATGATTGGTCAGAGTATAAAGAACGGCAGAGAATGACTAAAATAGAGTATGAGAGGAAGCTAGCTAGAAATGTAAAAACGGTTAGCAAGATTTTCTACAGGTCCTTAAACAGGAAAAGAGTAGGTAAAGTGAGTGTTGGTCCTCTAAAGAGTGAGAATGGGGAGTCAATAGTAGATAATAAGGAAATGGCAGGTGAAACAAACAAATATTTTGCTTCTGTCTTTGCTATAGAGGATACAAAAAAAAATTCCAGTAATAGCTGTAAATCAGGAAGTGGCAGGGAGAGGTGACTTGGTGAAATTATAATCACTAGGGAAGTGGTCCTGAGCAAACTGATGGAGCTCTAGGCTGACAGGTCTCCGGGTCCTGATGGACTTCATCCTAGGGTAGTAGATGCGTTGGTGTTAATTTTCCAAAAATTCCCTAGATTCTGGAAAGATTCCATCAGATTTAAAAATAGCAAATATAATTCCCTATTCAAGAAGGGAGGGAGGCAGAAAACAGGAAACTATAGGCCAGTTAGCTTGACATCTGTCATGGGGCAGGTGTTGAAGGTTATAACTGGGCACATAAAATCTCAAGGTAATCAGGAAGAATCAGCATGGTTTTGTGAAAGGGAAATCATGTTTAACCAATTTATTAGAGTCCTCTAAAGGAGTAACATGTGCTGTGGATAAAGGGGAGCCTGTAGGCATGCTGTACTTGGATTTCCACAAGGCATTTAAGAAGATGCCACATTAAAGGTTATTGCGGAAAATAAAAGCTCATAGTGTAGAGAGTAACAAATCAGCATGGATAGAAAATTGGCTAGCTGGCAGAAAACAAAGAAGTGCGTCTTTTTCTGATTGGCAGGGTATGACCCACAGGGGTCTGTGCTGGGGCCTCAACTTTTTACAATTTACTCCAACAATTTAGATGAAGGGAGCGAAGGCATGGTAGCTAAATTTACAGACGACACAAAGATAAGCATGAAAGTATGTTGTGATGAAGACATAAGGAGTTTGCAGGTGGATATAGATAAGTTGCGTAAATGGGCAAAAGCAGGCAAAAACCTGGCAGGCGGAGTATAATGTGGGAAAATGTGAAGTTGTTCACTTTGGCAGGAAGAATAAAAAAGCATGAGCTTGAATGGAGAAGACTGCAGAATTCCGAGGTGCAGACGGATCTAAGTGTTCTCATGCAAGTCACAAAAAGTTAGTATGCAGGTACAGCAGATAATTAAGAAAGCTAATGGAATTAGGAGTCACCCTTATAGGTCAGAGATGAGGAGAATCTTTTCTCTCAGAGGATTGTGCAACTTTGGAACCCTCAGCCTTAGAATGACGATAGAGGTGGGGTCACTGAATATTTTTAAGGCAGAGGTAGCTAGCTTCTTGTTAGGCAAAGGTTATCGGGGTAGATGGGAATGTGAAACTCGAAACACAAACAGATCAGCCATAATCTTTTTGAATGGTGGACCAGGGTCAAGGGGCTGGGTGGCCGACTTCTGCTCCTATTTCGTATCTTCAAACATTTATATAAGTATGTTTACTTCCTAAAGTGTGGGTTATGGTTCTATTTTCCTAAAGGATAGGTGATCTTTCTATTTTTCTGAAGTGTGGGTGATTTTTCTATTTTTCCTACCAAACTATATCACCTCACATTCATCTATGTTAAATTTCATTTGTCACTTAGCCACCTAGTCTGCAAGTTTTCTAATGTCTTCGAGTGTGATGTTGCATTCTTTCCCAGTACCAGCTACACTACCATCCCTCCCTGTGAGTCACCCTCCCCCAAGCCCCTCTACCCCCTCAATCTGACCTTACCCCCCCAATCCAGACCCCACCCTTAGCCCTCCCTTACTATTCCAGCCTCTCTTTCCCTTCAGTTACCCATCAACGCCAGTCCTCCCTTCCCCCTTAGTCAGACCTTCCACCCACCCACCCCAACCCAGATCCCTTCTCCCCTCCATTCCCCATCTTGTTCCGAAGGCCAAATCATTAATATAAAGCATGAATAAGAATGGTCCCAGCACTGATTCTTGTGAAAAACCGCATTCTCCCTTCCTCCAATCTAAATAGTAACTTAGCATTGCAGAATCTGTGCTGAAAATCTTTTTTACTCTATTTTCAGTCCCTCCACGCTCACTATACCATTTTAATATAGATTCCAGTAACTGCCCTTTCACGTTTAAATGACTACATCATAATTCCCAGGTAACTGAAGTTCCAAACTTTGTGTGAGTTGGGGGCTGAAGATGTATTCCAAAATGAAAGTTGGAGATCCACAACTTATTTTCATCATCGATACAGCTACAGCTGTGTCTGTTATCTTGGAAGGAGAATACAAAAAATCCCTTAATCACATTCCCTCACACAAAACTGGCGCGAAACTGACTAGTTATTCTAATAACAGTCATCTAGTGCAAGGTGAAGTTAGCATTAGAGTGAGATAGTTGATGCACTCTATTACATACCATTAGTAGTAGGAGGGAACAAAGGGTGGAATTGTACCAGATATGCAGCAAGTGCAGTATCAGCAGAAAAAAGAGTGTTTTATCCGTCTACCGCAATGGCAGCTTTTCATGTCGTACCATCACATTCCTGGCGGTTCTGCCTCATTAATTATATATTCGTGGGGAACACAGCATTTCACTGGCAGGAGGGCTCAGATTTGCCCTCCACACTCTGACCTCAGTGCTTCCTCGCTCCAGGCATCATGTTTAAAGTGCACCAGAGCGCAGACTACTTCATGTCATCAGACCAGGACTGCTCCAGGCAAAGATGGCCCCGAAAGCAAAGAAGGCAGCAGCCCCCAAATTTAGTGATGCCTCTCTGGGGTGACTGCTGGACACAGTGGGAGGTCACCGCAATTTTCCTCTACCCCTGCTCTGGCCGCAGGTGGTCCACCAGTGTCACCAACCTGGCCTGGGTGGCAGCGGCAGCAGTGGTGAGCGCCACTGAGGAACAGAGGACGGCAGCCATACAGTGCAGGAAGAGGATGAATGATCTCCGTTCCACCAGGGTACGTCAACTACCCCATCACTCTCAACTCTCATGCTCACAAACCCATCTCACAACTCAAGGGAAATCACTACTAACACACACACACACACACACACACACACACACACACACACACACACACACACACACACACACACACACACACACACATACACACACTCTTACATCTCCATCAGGTTCATATCCTCTGGAGCTTGCGTCCTCATCCCATCCATATCCGCTCACCAGACAAACGGTCAACGCAGTGCCATGCATCCTGCTCACGTTCTAACCATCTGTTTTCATGCAGGAGAAGCTGGCTCACAACAGCACAGAGAGGTCCCAGAGCAGGGGTGGAGTGGCTCACTTTAGGTCCCTCACTCACTTTGAGGAGTGCGCTATCACGCTGACTGCTGAGGGCATGGACCATGCCTGTGGCGATGGTAAGGTCAGTGGCGAACACCCACGTGAGGATCCTGCACCACATCATCCCCTTCTCAACACAACTGTGAATGCTCTCTCTCTTGCTTTTGACTCTGCTACCATGGACTAATTATCTCTACAGGTCTAGCAGCATCTGTTGAGAGAGAAACAGAGTTAACGTTTCCAGTCCGTATGACCCTTCTTCAGAGCTTCTTCTGAAGAGTCATTATTCCACCAGGTTTAGAGGGAGATTATTGGAGGGCCTTCATCAAGAGCACACAAGGGTAGTCCGTATGAAAAGAGTAGCAAGAAGCTAATTTTGGTATCCAAAGGTAGATAGAGAAATTGAAGAGTTTGATGTAAAGTTGTGTTGTGTTTCAGAATGAGAAACGATCCAAACAAGTTCCTTTCATTCTATAGTCAAACAAAGAAAACCATGGGAATGAGTACCAGTCAATAGCTATAGCAAGTGAATAATTGTTGTGTTTATGCCCACTACCACAAGTGCCAAAACTATTGAGGTTTTGAGAAACTGGTTTGCAATTTATGGATAGCCAGAAGTGTTGGTGTCAGGTAATGGTTCACAGTTTACATCAGAAGACTTTGAAATATTTGAGTAAAAATGGAGTGGAACACTTTCCAATACCACCATATCGCCCAGCACCAAATAGTGCTGCAGAAAGAAGTATACAGATCATGAGGAGATATTTGCAGAAGTATTTGCTAATCCATCTTCAGCTGCTTCATCAATGACCTTCCTTCCATCATAAGGTCAGAAGTGGTGATGTTCACTGATTATTGCCAAATGTTCAGCACCATTCACGATTCCTCAGATACTGAAGCAGTCCGTGCCCATACTCAGCAAGACCTGGACAATATTCAGCCTTGGGCTGACAAGTAACATTCTCACCACAAGTACTGGGCAATGACTATCTCCAACAAGAGAGGATCTAACCATCACGCCTTGACATTCAATGGCATTACCATCACTGAATCCCCCAGTATCAACATCCTGGGTGTTACCATTGACCAGAAACTAAACTGGACCAGCCATATTAATACTGTGGCCACAAGAGCAGGTCAGAAGTTAGGGATTTCGCAGTGAGTAACTCACCTTCTGACTCCCCAAAGCCTGTCCACCATCTATAAGCTGGAACTCAGGGGTGTGATGGAACATTCTCCACTTGCCTGGATGAGTGCACATCCTACAACACTCAAGAAGCTCAACACCATCCAGGACAAAGCAGTCCACGTGATTGGTACTCCATCCACCACCTTAAACATTCTCTCCCTCTACCACCGATGCACAGCGGCAACAGTGTGTACCATCTATAAGATGCACAGCAGGAATTCACCAAGTCATCTTAGATAGCACCTTAGATAGCAACTTCAAAACCCATGGCCACTACCACCTAGAAGGACAAAGGCAGCAGACACATGGGAACACCACCACCTGGAAGTTCCCTTCCAAGTCACTCACCATCCTGACTTGGAAATATATCGCCATTCCTTCACTGTCACTGGGTCAAAATCCTGGAACTCCCTCCCTAACAGCACTGTGGGTGTACCTACACCACATGGACTGCAGCGGTTCAAAGTGGCGGCTCACCACCACCTTCTCAAGGGCAATTAGGGATGGTCAATAAATGCCAGTCTAGCCAGCGACATCCACATCCCGTGAAAGAATAAAAAATATAACAAGGCAAAGTACAGATGAGTCATGATACATGAAACATGAGTTCAGTGCTGGTTTGAAGGTCATGGCAAAAAAAAACAATGATATAACATCAGCTATGTGATTGGAGTTGTTATAAAGAGACAAGGTGCATTCACATATCAAAGAAGACTGGACAGAGACTCCATCAGTGTCATGTAGATCATTTGTTTGAAAGAGGGAATCTGATAAAGGGAGAGCATGGAAAACCTCCTATAGTCCAATTTCCTCCTCCAGCCCAAAATAAAAGTCAGAAAGAAAGTGAAAGTCACAAATAAATTGAAAGTTTGCTGATATTACTGAATCCACCGGTACAGCAAAATGAGTCAGTGGCCGGGATTTTCTGTGCCTGCTGGCATCTGGCATGTTTGGTGGTGAGTGGACAATATGGCACAAAGGCCAAAAATTGGTTTCACAACATCGTCAAACCAGTTTGTGATCGTCCGCTCAGCCTGTCAATGGCGGGCCACATTCCCAGCTATCGGATGTCAGGAACCTCATTGTGATACATCAGCATATCATTAGAAGGCCAGCCCGCCAGACTCAGCCCCCTCCCCTGCAGTTTCGTCTGCCCATGTTGGTCGGAAAACACACAGGTGCAGAACATGTTTTGACAAGTATGACATGCAAAAGTCCAGACTTACTGCCAGGGCCTTGCTCACATCGTGGACATCTGAGAAGCAGAAGATGTTGCACCCAATAGCAACAGGATCCTGGAGGAATGTCCATGGCATGCTGGGTGCATTCTCATGGACATGGCTCATGGAAGTTGGAGAGTCACTGTTAATGCTCACAACAGATGATGGTCGAGGGAGTGGGAGAGGAAGGTCTAGGATCAGCTGGGAGAGGGAGAGCCCTCTCTTCTGGAGGGACTCCATGGGGAAAAAGGAGTGGAGAGGGGAGGGGGTCCAGGGGGAAGGAGGAGTCCAGGGAGCTGAGGGAGTCCGGGGAGAGTGGGGGGGGGGGGGGGGGTGGCATGGGAGGGTGGAGTGCAGAAAGTGGAGGAGGAAGGAGTCAGGAAGAGGGGAGGAGTAAGGCTGAAGCAAGAAGTGAGGCTGGAGGAAGGAGTTGGAAGGGGGAAGGACTATGGGTGGCAGAAGAAGTATGGATGTCTGAATGAGTCAGGAATGGCAAGGGACTAAATGGGGTGTGGGCGTAGGGGGGTTGTGCGGCTCCAATTGTAGGTTTGGGGGGGTAGGCGGGGCAGCTCCAGCGGGGTTGGGGGTTGAAGAGGTGGTTCCAGAGGGGGAGGAATTCCCAGGGAATGAATGGGTCTAGGGGGTTGGGGGGAATGTGCAGTTGAACATGCAAGGGAGGGGTCTGATAGGTCATGGCTGCCTCCTGGGGAGTGAACTGAGGGTGGGCATGGTACGAGGGAATGGTGAGAATGACCGAGGGCAGGGAGACGCGGTAGGGTGGGAGGGTGAGGGTTGACGGTAGCGGTAGAAGGGACAGCTAGGGTAGTTGATGGGAACTCAAAGGTAGACATGGACCCTGGGGTGGGAAGGTGGTGGTTGGGGAGGTGAATGTGGATGGGGGTGGGATTTTCGGGAAGGAAAGGAATGTGCACATTCCCCAAGACAACACCGAAGGAAAAGGGTTGTGGCTGGTATGTCATGGAGGGGTGATGGAAGGTGATGCTGGGCGTTCATCTATGATGGGGGATAGAAAATGAGTGACTGGGGGAGGCAAAAAGATGGGAGACCATACAGAACAACCGAGTCCAGATCGTGCTGTCCAAATCAAAAGTGAAACAGCAGTCGTGTTGGGCAAGATCAGGTGCTGGATGAGAGTGAGATCAGTGGGTGGGTGGAGATGCAGGTCAGCTCAGATGGACAACTGAAAGCGAAGCCCAGCATTGAAAATGCTCAGGACAGTGAGGTGAGTATGATACGTGACGGATCTGCGTGCTTGGGAAAGTGCTTGCACAAGGCTCCGAAATGCTCTGCTATATACTTCCTCCAGAATCACTCGTTGGCCAGCTGCTCCCTCTGTGGTGTCAGAGGGCAAAGTTGAGGGGGTCACAAGCAAAGGGGACTCAGAGGGAGAAAATAGCTTCTGAAATTCCTGAGTGGATGACCCAGGAGTGTTCAGCTGCTGCTTCTCCTCCTCTTGGGTACCCGAGGGCCCCGGCCTGACTCCTTGAGGGGAAAGAGCACTTGAAGGGACATTGAGGTGCCCCATTTCCCTCTCATGTTGCAACTGCAGGCACTCACCCATGGCTCCTGCGATGCAGTACAGGTCTGCACACACCTCTGTGTTCTGCTGGACCAGGGTCTCCATGAAATCTGCCTCCTCCCCTTGGAGACCTTCATACATGCACATGTGGGCAGCACTTCATCAGAGAGCAGGTCGACCCATTTCTCTAACTCGTGTGCCACTTTGCTTCCAACAGCTCCATGTGATGTTTCCCTGCCTTCTGACCCTCCAGGATGAGTTGCAAGGCCAAACCTAGAGGTTCGTCACCTGACTTGGACCTCACAGATGCCTCTTCCCCAGCGATCCTCCAAGTGCCAGGAAGCTCGCATAAACCTGCCTACTGCTGCTGCAAAAAGACATGTCTGTGCGGTGACTACCAGACTGTGAACCTGAGCCTGCTGTAGATCTAGATCCCACCGAGGTGTGTGTCTACACTAGTGGAGGGTGTGGGTAAGCGCTGTGATGGGTCTTCCAGGCTGCTTACTTCCAGTTCTTCAATGGAGGACGAGTCCTCTTGGCTGGAGGTGAGGACATGGGTGGAGCTGAGGGACTGGCTGACTGAGGGTGTCAATCGCTTGGCAGAGCTCCCTGTGAACCAAAGTAGAGATAATTAGTGCATGTCAAAAGCAGGAGGGCATTCACAGTTGCATTGAGAGAGGGATGCTGTGGTGCAGGGTCCTCACCTGAGTGTTTGCTGCCGACCTCACCAGCACTGCAGGCACGGTCCACATCCTCACCAGTCAGCACGATAGCACACTCCTCAAAGTGAGCGGCCTAATATGGGCCACTCCACCCCCCCCCCTTGGTCTGGGGCCTCTTCCTGCTGATGTGAACAGGCTTCTCCTGCATGGCAGCAGATAGAGTGTGTGTGAGCAGGACATATATAGCACTGCGTGGAATATTTGTGTGGTGAGCAGAGCCATGGACAGGATGAGGTTGAGCGCTCTAGTGGATATGAGCCTGATGGAGATGTGAGGGTGTGTGAGAGAGTCAGTGGTGTTGTCCATATAAGTGTGAAATCCGTGTGGATGTGTGATGGGTTTGTGAGTGTGCGAGTTGAGAATGATGAGAAGAATGACTTACCTTGACGGATCGGATGAGACCATTCATCCTGTAGCGGCACCGGGTGGCTGTTCTCTTTTACAGGGCATTGGTGCTGACCACCGCTACCACCGCCTCCCATGCTGGATTAGTGATGTTGCTGTGCAACCTGTGGCCTGAGCAGGGGTAGAGGACATCACGGCGAGCCTCCAAAAGGCACTCGAGGGAGGTGTCATTGAACCTGGGGGCTTCAGTCCTTTTGCCTTTCAGGGCCATGTCTTCCAGCCACTTGGGCTAGAAGCACAGAGAGATGTGCACACGGGTGGACTTTAAATAGTGTGCCCGGCATGATGAAGCAGCGAGGTGATGACGAATCAGAGCTCACCCGCCAGCCATGAAAAGAGCGTGTTTCCCGGGGAGTGCATAATTAATGTGGTGGGTTTGGGATGATACAGCATGAGAAGCTGCCATTGCAGCCAACGGATAAAATGTCGTTTTCCCCACCCAGTACCACACTTAGTGCAAATCTGGGATGCTTCTGCCCAGGGTCTTTGATCAAGACAAATCAATCAATGCCACAGTCCTAGCCATTAAGTGGAATTAGTATTGAAAGTCAGAGCTCAGGATTGATATAGTTGGAGGTGTTGAGAGAGCAGAGTGAAACTAACGGAAATGGAAGGAAACAGAAAGAGAAGGAAGCCAGATAGGTTAATTGAAAGTGTGTGGGACGAAGAAAGGAGAAAGCTCTTTTCATTATTTCTCGTCAATTTATGATTTTTTAAAAATCTGTACTGTTGCTATGAACAAACATTTTTTACATGTAGATTACTCTGGTGATATCAGTCCTATTTGTGTTTTAGTTGTGGTTATAGTACAAACAAGTATGCAGCATAACCTATTACATTTCAGGTATTGTTGGTATCGACTTAGTCAAATTGTATTCTGGGAAATCATGTTCACATACTATTTTAAATTTGAATATGGGAGTTGTCTTTTTCAGTGAGGCTGGGGTGTGGTATATTGTAAGAGCTGCCCTCTCTGTTCTGTTGGGAAGATATAAAATAAAGGCAGTTCAGTTACGACAGGCTGCAGTTGGATATGTGCTAACTTTAATCAGTGCAATACACAACACAGCAATCATCCTGATTCTATGTGGCAGCTGTCAAACATTTTCTAGGCTAGAGGAGTAAGAAAGATCTTCATCACTAAATATGGATGGAAGTTTGAAACTGAACAGTGACACCACACACATGGTCAATAAGAGAAGAATTGAGGGGCCAGGGGTGGGGTGAGATCCCGTCTCCTGGAGGGGATGGAGGGAGGTGAGGTCCTCTCTGTCTCCCTCCTAGGGGTGAGTTCCTGTCTGCCTCTAACTTTAAGGTTCCCATCCCCCTCTCTTCTTGGGGGTAAAGTTGCCTGTCTATCTATCCAGACTCGAAACGTTAACTCTATCTTTCTCTCCATAATGCTGTCAGACCTGCTGAGTTTTTCCAGCGGTTTTGATTTTTGTTTCAGATTTCCAGCACTAATTTGCTTTTATCTATATAGCTCTCTGTCTCCAAACAGGGGTAAGTTCATCTCTCTCCCCAGGAGTAAGACACCCTCTCACTCAAATCCGGGAGTTAGGTCTCCTCTCCCTGGGGGTAAGATGCCCTAACCCCTTTCTCTCTCCCCAGGGGTAAATCCCCTCTTACTCTCACCCTGGGGGTAAATCCCCTCTCTCTCTCCACAGGAGTAAATTCCCACTCTCTCTATACTTGGGGGTAAATACCCCACTTTCTCCCCCTGAGGGTAAGCCCCTCCCTCTCCCTATACTCAGGGGTAAATCCCTGCTTGCTGTCTTGCACCCCAAGCCTAAATCCCCTCTCTCTGGGGGTAAAACTCATCCCTATAGCTCTCTCCCTGGGGATTACACCCTCTCCCAACGGGGGTGAATCTCCTCACTCTCCATGGGGTAAATTGCCTCCTCACTCACTCTCCCCCTGGGAGATATTGCCCCTCTCTCCCCAGTGGTAAATCCCCAATTTCTCTCTCTACCCCCCCCCCCTCCCCCGTCCCTGGGGGTAAATTCCCTCCATCTCTATCACATCTTCTCCCCGCCCCTGGGGTAAATCCCCTCTCTCTTTCCCCAGGGGTAAAACCATCACCTTCTCCGGGGGAAATACTGTCTCCTCCCGTGATAATTCCCTTATCTCTCTCGAGCAGAAGAAAATCCCCTGTCTTTCTTGCACTCTGTCCCATCCCCCAAGGGTAAATCCCTCCTCTCTCTCCCCAGGGTTATATCCTCTCCCTCTCTCTCCCTGGGGCTAAGCCTCTCTCTTTCTCTCTCTCTCTAACATCCCCCCCGCCAAGGGTAAATCTCTCTCTCTCGCTGTAAATAACCCCCTCTCTCTCGCCCCGGCCATAAATGACCCCCTCTCTCGCCCCGGGAGTAAATGACCCCCTCTCTCCCCCCGGGTGTAAATGACCCCCTCTCTCCCCCCGGGTGTAAATGCCCCCCTTCCCTATCACCAGGGATAAACACCCCCCCCTCCCTCTCACTGGGGGCAAACACCACCCCACCTCATTTCTCTCAGGAGTAAACCCCCTTTCCCAGGGCTAAATCCCATCTCTCAGTAATGCTCAGGGGTAAGTCCCCTCTCTGTCTCTATCGCGCTCTGTCCCACTTCCCGGGGGTAAATCCCCTCTCTCACCCAAGGGGTAAATACCCCACCTTTCTCTCCCCAGGGGTAAATCCACCCCACCCCACCGCCCTCTCTCTCTCTCTCTCTCCCTCCACCCAGGGCTAAATCCCCTGTCTCTCTCATCCCCGGAGGAAAGCAGACTCTCTCTCTCCCCAGGGGTAAATCCCCCCTATCTCTCTCCGGGGGTAAAACACCCCTCCCTCCCAAGGGGAAAATGCCCCCTCTCACCTGCAGGTAAATGCCCCCTCACTCTGCGGGTAAATGCTCCCTCATTCTGGGGGTAAAAGCCCCCTCTCCCTCACACTGCAGGTAAGTGCCCCCTCTCCCTCACCCTGGGGGTAAATGTCCACTCACCCTAGGGGTTAATGCCCCCTTTCTCTCTCCCTGGGGTAAATGTGCCATCTCTCTCTCTCTGTGGGGTAAATGCTCCCTCTCTCTGCCTGGGGGCAAATGCCCCCACTCTCACCCAGAGTCAAATGCCCCCTCTCTCAGCTGGAGGCAAATGCCCCCTCTCTCACCTGGAGGCAAATGCCCCCTCTCTCTCCTGGAGGCAAATGCCCCCTCTCTCTCCCCCCCCAGTGGTAAATATCCCCTCCCTCCCACCTGGGAGCAAATGCCCCCCACTTCCTGGGGGCAAATGCTCCCCTCTATTCCTGGGGTTAAAGGCCCCTGTCCCCCACCCCGGGGTATATGAGCCCCTCTCCCCCCGTCGGTATATGCCCCCCCTCTACTTGCATGTAAATGACCCCCCTCTAGCCGGGGGTAAATCCACTGTCGCCCTCTCCCGGGGGTAAATACCTTATTCTCTTGCTGAGGTAAATCTCCCAACCCTTCCTCTCTCCCAGGGGTAAATCCCTCCTCTCTCTCCAAGGGCTCAATCCCTTCCCTCCCTCTCTCCTTCCCCGGGGGTAAAACTCGTCTCCATCTCATGGGGGTAAATCCCTTATCTCTCTCTCCCTCCCAGAAGTAAATCTCCCCCTCTCTCTTTCCCTGGGCTAAATCCCATCTCACTATCGCTTTGAGGGTAAATCCCCTCCCTTTTTCTCATGTTCTATCCCACTCCCACCCCCCAGGGTGAAAACTCCATCCTGGGGGGTGGGGGGTAAATCGCCCCCTCTCTCTCTCTCTCCCTGGTGGTATGCCCGCCTCTCTCTCTCCCTTGGGGTAATTGCCCCCCCTCTCTCTCCCCTGGGGGTAAATGCCGTACCCTCTCCCTCGGGGGAGGGGATGGGGGTTTCTGCCCCCCATTCTCTCCACCTCCGGAGGTGACTGCCTTGCTCCATCTCCCCACCGAGGGGTGAGTGCCCGCCCTCGCTCTCCCCTCACCCACCCTGGGGTTGACTGCCACCCTTCGCTCACCCCCCCCCAGGAGTGACTGCCCGCCCGTGCTCGCCCCTCCAGGGTAGACTGCGCTGACCTCTCTCCCCCATTGGGTGACTGCATCGCTCTCCCCCCCACCCCCCATTCTCCCACTCCAGGGGTAAATCTACCCCCTCGCTCTCTCACCCCCCCAGGGGCAAATCTCTCCCTCGGGGTAAATCCCTCCACTCCCAGGTGCAAATGTCTCCACTCTCTCCAGGGTTGAAACCCTCCTCTCCCTCAGGAATAAATCCCTCCTCTCCCTCTCCTGCAGTGGTAATTTCCTCCTCCCCTCCACGGGTAAATCCCTCCTCACTCTCCCTCTCCACCAGGGGTAAATCCCTCCTTTCTCTCCCACCCCCCCCCAGAGGTAAATCCCTCCTCTCTCTCCCACTCCAGGGGTAAATCCCTCCTCTCTCCCTCCCCCCAGGGGGAAATTCCTCCTCTCCCCGCCCCCATCAGGGGTAAGTCCCTCCACTCCCTTTCCCCAGGGGTAAATCCCTCTCTCTTCCACCTCCAGGGATAAATCTGACCTCTCTCTCCCACCCTCCAGGGGTAAATTCCTCCTCTCTATCTCACCCCCCAGGGGTAAAACCCTCCACTCCCTCTCCCCAGCGGTAAATCCCTCCTCACTCTCCCAGTCCCAGGGGTAAATCCCTCCTCTCTTCCTCCCCCGGGGGAAATCCCTCCACTCCCTCTCCTCAGAGTTAAATCCCTCCTGTCTCACCCCCCCCAGGGGTAAATCCCTTCCCTCCTTCTCCATGAGGGGTAAATCCCTCCACTCTCTCCCACCCCCCAGAGGTAAATCCCTCCACTCTCTCCCACCCCCGAGAGGTAAATCCCTCCTCTCTCCCACCCCCAGGGGTAAAACCCTCCTCTCTCTCCCACTCCAGGGGTAAATCACTCCTCTCTCTCCCAATCCAGGGGTAAATCCCTCCTCTCTCTCCCACCCCCCCAGGGGTAAATTCCTCCTCTCTCTCTCCCCCCAAGGGGTAAATCACTCCTCTCTCTCCCACCCCCCCAGGGGGAAATTCCTCCTCTCTCCCCCCTCTCCAGGGGTAAATCTCTCCACTCCCTTTCCCCAGGGGTAAATCCCTGCACTCTCCCCCCCAGAGGCAAATCCCTCCCCTCCCTCTCCACCAGAGGTAAATCACTCCTCTCTCTCCCACCTGCTAAGGGTAAATCGCTCCTCTCTCCCCCACCCCAGGGATAAATTCCTCCTCTCTCCCTCCCCCAGAGGGAAATCCCTCCTCTCTCTGCCCCCCCCAGGGGGAAATCCCTCCTCTCTCCCTCCCCCAGGGGGAAATCCCTCCTCTCTCCCTCCCCCAGGGGGAAATCCCTCCTCTCGCTGCCCCCCCCAGGGGGAAATCCCTCCTCTCTCCCTCCCCCAGGGGGAAATCCCTCCTCTCTCCCTCCCCCAGGGGGAAATCCCTCCTCTCTCTGCCCCCCCCAGGGGGAAATCCCTCCTCTCTCTGCCCCCCCCAGGGGGAAATCCCTCCTCTCTCTGCCCCCCCCAGGGGGAAATCCCTCCTCTCTCTGCCCCCCCCAGGGGGAAATCCCTCCTCTCTCCCCCCTCTCCAGGGGTAAATCTCTTCACTCCCTTTCCCCAGGGGTAAATCCCTGCACTCTCCCCACCAGAGGCAAATCCCTCCCCTCCCTCTCCACCAGGGGTAAATCACTCCTCTCTCTCCCATCCCAGGGGTAAATTCCTCCTCTCTTCCTCCCCCCAGGGGGAAATCCCTCCTCTCTCTAACCCCCCCCAGGGGTAAATCCCTCCTCTCTCTCCCACCCTAGGGGGAAAGTTATCCTTTCTCCCTCCTCCCCCAGGGGTAAAGCCCTCCTCTCTCCTTCCCCCCCAGGGTAAATACCCACAACGTTAGGGTAAATACTCACATCCTCAGGGTAAATCCTCACAGGGTAAATCCTCACAGCCTCAGGGTAAATCCTCACAGCCTCAGGGTAAATAGTCACAACCTCAGAGTAACTACTCACATACTCAGGGTAAATACTCACAGCCTCAGGGTAAATTCTCATAGCCTTAAGCAAAATACTTGTTGCCTCAGGGTAGATACTCACAGCTTTAGGCTAAATACTCACAGCTTTAGGCTAAATACTCACAGCCTCAGGGTAAATACTCACAGCCTCAGGATAACTACTCACATCCTCAGGGTAAATACTCACAACATTAGGGTTAATACCCACAGCCTCAGGGTAAATACTCACAGCCTCAGGGTAAATACCCACAGCCTCAGGGTAAATACCCACAGCCTCAGGGTAAATACCCACAGCCTCAGGGTAAATTCTCATAGCCTTAAGGTAAATACTTGTTGCCTCAGGGTAAATACCCACAGCTTTAGGCTAAATACTCACAGCTTTAGGGTAAATACTCACAGCCTCAGGGCAACTACTCAGCCTCAGGGTAAATACTCACAGCCTCAGGGTAAATACTCACAGCCTCAGGGAAAATTCTCATAGCCTTAGGTTAAATACTCATAGCCTCAGGGTAAATACTCACAGCCTCAGGGTAAATAGTCACAGCCTCAGGGTAAATAGTCACAACATCAGGGTAAATACTCACAGCCTCAGGGTAAATACTCACAGCCTTAGGGTAAATTCTCATAGCCTTAAGGTAAATACTTGTTGCCTCAGGGTAAATACCCACAGCTTTAGGCTAAATACTCACAGCTTTAGGGTAAATACTCACAGCCTCAGGGCAACTACTCAGCCTCAGGGTAAATACTCACAGCCTCAGGGAAAATTCTCATAGCCTTAGGTTAAATACTCATAGCCTCAGGGTAAATACTCACAGCCTCAGGGTAAATACTCACAGCCTCAGGGTAAATACTCACAGCCTCAGGGTAAATCCTCACATCCTTAGGGTAAATACTCACAGCCTCAGGGTAAATACTCACATACTCAGGGTAAATACTCACATACTCAGGGTAAATACTCACAGCCTCAGGGTAAATTCTCATAGCCTGAGGGTAAATAACCACAGCCTCAGGGTAAATACTCACAGCCTCAGGGTAAATTCTCATAGCCTGAGGGTAAATTCTCATAGCCTGAGGGTAAATAACCACAGCCTGAGGGTAAATACTCACAGCCTCAGGGTAAATACTCACAGCCTCAGGGTAAATTCTCATAGCCTTAGGGTAAACACTTGTTGCCTCAAGGTAAATAATCACAGCCTCGGGGTAAATCCTCACAGCATCAGGGTAAATACTCACAGCCTCAGGGTAAATACTCACAACCTTAGTGTTAATACCCACAGCCTCAGGGTAAATACTTACAGCCTCTGCGTAACTACTCACAGTCTCAGGGTAAATACACACAAGCTTAGGGTAAATACCCACAGCCTCAGGGTTACTACTCACAGCCTCAGGGTAAATTCTCATAGCCTTAGGGTAAATACTCACAGCCTCAGGGTAAATACTCACATCCTCAGGGTAAATACTCACAGCCTGAGGGTAAGTAACCACAGCCTGAGGGTAAACACTCACATCCTCAGGGTAAATAATCACAGTCTTAGGGTAAATACTCACTGCCTCAGGGTAACTACTCACAGCCTCAGGGTAAATACTCACAGCCTCAGGGTAAATTCTCATAGCCTGAGGGTAAACACTTGTTGCCTCAGGTAAATACTCATAGCCTCAGGGTAAATAATCACAGCCTCAGGGTAACTACTCACAACCTTAGGATAAATACCCACAGCCTCAGGGTAAATACTCACAGCCTCAGGGTAAATACTCACAGCCTCAGGGTAAATTCTCATAGCCTGAGGGTAAATAACCACAGCCTCAGGGTAAATACTCACAGCCTCAGGGTAAATTCTCATAGCCTTAGGGTAAACACTTGTTGCCTCAGGGTAAATACTCATAGCCTCAGGGTAAATAATCACAACCTCAGGGTAAATACTCACAGCCTCAGGGTAACTACCCACAGCCTCAGGGTAGATACTCATATCCTCAGGGTAAATACTCACAGCCTGAGGGTAAGTAACCACAGCCTGAGGGTAAACACTCACATCCTCAGGGTAAATAATCACAGTCTTAGGGTAAATACTCACTGCCTCAGGGTAACTACTCACAGCCTCAGGGTAAATACTCACAGCCTCAGGGTAAATTCTCATAGCCTGAGGGTAAACACTTGTTGCCTCAGGTAAATACTCATAGCCTCAGGGTAAATAATCACAGCCTCAGGGTAACTACTCACAACCTTAGGATAAATACCCACAGCCTCAGGGTAAATACTCACAGCCTCAGGGTAAATACTCACAGCCTCAGGGTAAATTCTCATAGCCTTAGGGTAAACACTTGTTGCCTCAGGGTAAATACTCATAGCCTCAGGGTAAATCCTCACAGCCTCAGGGTAAATCCTCACAGCCTCAGGGTAAATACTCACAGCCTCAGGGTAAATAGTCACAGCCTCAGGGTAAATAGTCACAACCTCAGAGTAACTACTCACATACTCAGGGTAAATACTCACAGCCTCAAGGTAAATTCTCATAGCCTTAAGGTAAATACTTGTTGCCTCAGGGTAAATACCCACAGCTTTAGGCTAAATACTCACAGCTTTAGGGTAAATACTCACAGCCTCAGGGTAAATACTCACAGCCTCAGGGTAAATACTCACAACCTTAGTGTTAATACCCACAGCCTCAGGGTAAATACTTACAGCCTCTGCGTAACTACTCACAGTCTCAGGGTAAATACTCACAACCTTAGGGTAAATACCCACAGCCTCAGGGTTACTACTCACAGCCTCAGGGTAAATTCTCATAGCCTTAGGGTAAATACTCACAGCCTCAGGGTAAATACTCACATCCTCAGGGTAAATACTCACAGCCTGAGGGTAAGTAACCACAGCCTGAGGGTAAACACTCACATCCTCAGGGTAAATAATCACAGTCTTAGGGTAAATACTCACTGCCTCAGGGTAACTACTCACAGCCTCAGGGTAAATACTCACAGCCTCAGGGTAAATTCTCATAGCCTGAGGGTAAACACGTTGCCTCAGGTAAATACTCATAGCCTCAGGGTAAATAATCACAGCCTCAGGGTAACTACTCACAACCTTAGGATAAATACCCACAGCCTCAGGGTAAATACTCACAGCCTCAGGGTAAATACTCACAGCCTCAGGGTAAATTCTCATAGCCTGAGGGTAAATAACCACAGCCTCAGGGTAAATACTCACAGCCTCAGGGTAAATTCTCATAGCCTTAGGGTAAACACTTGTTGCCTCAGGGTAAATACTCATAGCCTCAGGGTAAATAATCACAACCTCAGGGTAAATACTCACAGTCTCAGGGTAACTACCCACAGCCTCAGGGTAGATACTCATATCCTCAGGGTAAATACTCACAGTCTCAGGGTAAATACTCACAGCCTCAGGGTAACTACTCACAGCCTCAGTGTAACTACCCACAGCCTCAGGGTATCGATAGGTTTAATGGTGATAGCTGTAATGTTGATATGTGTAATGTCGATAGGTGTAACGTCGATAGATGTAATATGATATGTGTATTATCGATAGGTGTAATGTTGATAGGTTTATTGTCGATAGATGTAATATGATAAGTGTATTATTGATAGGTGTAATGTCGATAGGTTTAATGTCAAAAGCTGTAATGTCAATAGGTGTAATGTGAATAGGTGTAATATCGATAGGTGTATTACTGTTGGGTGTCATGTCAATGGATGTAATGTTGATAGCTCTATTATCGATAGGTGTAACGTTGATAGGTGTAATGTCGGTAGCTGTATTGCCGATATGTGTAATGTCAATAGCTGTAATGTCGATAGGTGTAATATGATAGGTGTAATGTCAAACGGTGCAATGTTGATAGGTGTAATGTCGATTGTCGTAATGTTGATAGGTGCGTTATCGATAGGTGTAATGTAGATCGGTGTAATGTTGATAGCTCAATTATCGGTAGGTGTAATGTCAATGAGTGTAATGTTGATTGCTCTATTATTGATAGGTGTAATGTCAAAAGGTGTAATGTCGATAGGTGTAATGTCAATGGGCGTAATTTTGAAAGGTGTAATGTCGATAGGTGTAATGTCGATAGATGTAATGCCGATATGTATGATGTCCATAGGTGTAATGTAGATAAGTGTAATGTCAGTAGATCTAATCTCGATAGCTGTATTGTAGTTAGGGGTAATGTCAATAGGTGTAAGGTCGATGATAGGTGTATTATCGATAGCTGTATTAGCGATAGATGTAACGTCAATAGTTGTAATTTCGACAGCTGTATTATCAATAGCTGTAATGCCGTTAGGTGTAATGCCGATAGGTGTAATGTCAATAGCTGAATAGTGTTTAAAAAGCCAGTCTAGGGTGACACATGAAGAATAATCAGTTGGACAAGATATGTAAATACCTACGGATGAATCGCGCAGCAAGAATCAACACAGTTAAATGAGGAGGGAAACATTCATAAAATATTGAGTTCTAAACATATACAATGTTAGTTCATGTTTCAGAACAGCTAGATGCATTAACAGCTATTTCAAATAATGCTATGTTCATAAAAGATTTTTTTTTCCATTTGCCCAATTTTATTTTGGAACAAATCATACATCATTGTTAACATATGTAGTAACATCATCCCTTTAATGACAATAAGGTTTGCAGAAGCTTCAGCATTGTCACTGATATGAAATATAGCCAGGCTGATGTTTTACTGACTCATTAGGAACCTGTTTTAAACTGTTTAATTTAAAAGTAATTCCAATTTTCTCTTTGGCCAGTCTATTCTGGCTGGGGAACCATGAGTCAGGAGCCAGTTGCAGAAGCGTTCAGGGCTCACTTTCTGTGTCTCACTGGTTTTTTATTGTTTTGTATTTTTGATAGCTAATTTTCAAACTAAAATTGATTATTGGTGAATTTTAGGCACACTTCATGGGACATATTGGGAAAAATACCAAAAGATAGGGACTTGTAGGTGAAGTGATTTTCAAAATTATATCATAAACACATTTATATTTTAAAAATTCTTATCTGAATAACCAAGTTACACAGAATTGATCAGCTGATAAAATAATGTCACAGCCAGTCTCCAGTCTCAGTAGCATATGCAATAAGTGGGAATGATTTACATTTCCGTTTATCTTTTTATTGATGGGCTTTCTAGTTGGACTGTATGGCTGTCGCTACAATGATGGCTGCGCCTTTCCCGCTGCCATCCTCAGCAATTATAAACGTCACGTCACACTTTGGAGCAAGGTCCTTCACTGTGTCTTGCAAGATTGTGGAAAAACTGAAAGAGAAATGGATTATTTTAAGGTAAATATGAAAAATTTTCTCTGGGAAAGGGAGGTGTGAGGTACATTTGAAACTCTCGTGTGAACTATTTAAATGAAGTCAGGATTAACAACTTTCCGAAACAAAAACAGAATTACCTGGAAAAACTCAGCAGGTCTGGCAGCATCGGCGGAGAAGAAAAGTTGACGTTTCGAGTCCTCATGACCCTTCAACAGAACTGAGTGAATATTAGAAGAGGGGTGAAATATAAGCTGGTTTAAGATAGGGTGGGTGGGGGGAGAGAACTGGGAGGGGTGTGGTTGTAGGGACAAGCAAGCAGTGATAGGAGGAGATAATCAAAAGATGTCACAGACAAAGGAACAAAGAGCTGTTGAAGCTGGTGATATTATCTAAACGAATGAGCTAATTAAGAATGGATGGCAGGACACGCAAGGTACAGCTCTAGTGGGGGTGGGGTGGAAAGACTAGCAGGGCATAAAAAATTTAAAAATAATGGAAATAGGTGGGAAAAGAAAAATCTATATAATTTATTGGAAAAAACAAAAGGAAGGGGGAAGAAATGAAAAGGGGGTGGGGATGGGGGAGGGAGCTCATGACCTAAAGTTGTTGAATTCAATATTCAGTCCGGAAAGCTGTAAAGTGCTTAGTCGGAAGATGAGGTGTTGTTCCTCCAGTTTGCGTTGGGCTTCACTGGAACAATGCAGCAAGCCAAGGACAGACATGTGGGCAAGAGAGCAGGGTGGAGTGTTAAAATGGCAAGCGACAGGGAGGTTTGGGTCTTTCTTGTAGGTGTTCTGCAAAGCGGTCGCCCAGTTTACGCTTGGTCTCTCCAATGTAGAGGAGACCGCATTGGGAGCAACGAATGCAGTAGACTAAGTTGGGGGAAATGCAAGTGAAATGCTGCTTCACTTGAAAGGAGTGTTTGGGCCCTTGGACGGTGAGGAGAGAGGAAGTGAAGGGGCAGGTGTTGCATTTTTTGCGTGGGCATGGGGAGGTGCCATAGGAGGGGGTTGAGGAGTAGGGGGTGATGGAAGAGTGGACCAGGGTGTCCCGGAGGGAACGATCCCTACAGAATGCCGCCGGGAGGGTGAAGGGAAGATATGTTTAGTAGTGGCATCATGCTGGAGTTGGTGGAAATGGTGGAGGATGATCCTTTGAATGCGGAGGCTGGTGGGGTGATAAGTGAGGACAAGGGAGACCCTATCATGTTTCTGGGAGGGAGGAGAAGGCATAAGGGCAGATGCGCGGGAGATGGGCCGGACACGGTTGAGAGCCCTGTCAACGACCGTGGGTGGAAAACCTCAGTTAAGGAAGAAGGAGGACATGTCAGAGGAACTGTTTTTGAAGGTAGCATCATCAGAACAGATGCGACGGAAGCGAAGGAACTGAAAGAATGGGATGGAGTCCTTACAGGAAGTGGGGTGTGAGGAGCTGTAGTCAAAGTAGCTGTGGGAGTTGGTAGGCTTGTAATGGATATTGGTGGACAGTCTATCACCAGAAATTGAGACAGAGAGGTCAAGGAAGGGAAGGGAAGTGTCAGAGATGGACCACGTGAAAATGATGGAGGGGTGGAAATTGGAAGCAAAATTAATACATTTTTCCAAGTCCCGACGAGAGCCTGAAGCAGCACCGACGTAATCATCGATGTACCGGAGAAAGAGTTGTGGGAGGGGGCCGGAGTAGGACTGGAACAAGGAATGTTCCACATACCCCATAAAGAGACAGGCATAGCTGGGGCCCATGTGGGTACCCATAGAACTGTCGGCGTGACATTAGTCATCTCAATTTCTCTGCTACTCTCAGCCATTGTAACCTGTCTCTCCTGAACTTAATGCACTCTGTTCTCTCAGGTCCAACCCCAACATTGTTATCAAACCTGCTGACAAGGCTAGTGTTGTTGTTGTTGTCTGGCGCACTGACATCTACCTCGCGAAGGCTGTGCGTCAACTTGCAGACACTTCCTCCTACCTCTCCTTGGACCATGACCCCACCACTGAACATCAAGCCATTGTTTCCAGGACTGTCACTGACCTCATCTCCTTTGGAAATCTTCCTCCCACAGCTTCCAACCTGATAGTCGCCCAACCTCGGACGGCCCACTTCTACCGCCTACCCAAAATCCACAAACAGAACTGTCCCGGCAGACCGATCATCTCAGCCTGTTCTGCCCCACGGAATTATTTTCTCATTATCTTGACTCCCTTCTCCCTCCCCTTGTCCAGTCCCTTCCCACCTACATCCGTGATTCCTCTGACACCTTACATCACATCAACAATTTCCAGTTCCCTAGCCCCAACCGCTTCCTCTTCACCATGGACGTCCAATCCCTCTACATCTCCATCCCCCAACAGGATGGTCTGAGGGCCCTTAGCTTCTTCCTCGAACAGAGGCCCGAACAATCCACATCCACCACTACTCTCCTCCGTCTGGCTGAACTTGTTCTCACACTGAACAATTTTTCCTTTAACTTCTCTCACTTCCTCCAAATAAAAGGTGTGGCTATGGGTACCCACATGGGTCCCAGCTATGCCTGTCTCTTTATGGGGTATGTGGAACATTCTTTGTTCCAGTCGTACTCCCACAACTCTTTCTCCGGTACATCGATGATTACTTCAGTGCTGCTTCAGGCTCTCATCGGGACTTGGAAAAATTTATTAATTTTGCTTCCAATCTCCACCCCTCCATCATTTTCACATGGTCCATCTCTGACACTTCTCTTCCCTTCCTTGACCTCTCTGTCTCAATTTCTGGTGATAGACTGTCCACCAATATCCATTACAAGCCTACCGACTCCCACAGCTACCTCAACTACAGCTCCCCACACCCCGCTTCCTGTAAGGACTCCATCTCAATATCTCAGTTCCCTGACCTCCGTCGCATCTGTTCTGATGATGCTACCTTCAAAAACAGTTCCTCTGACACGTCCTCCTTCCTTAACCGAGGTTTTCCACCCACAGTCGTTGACAGGGCCCTCAACCGTGTCCGACCCATCTCCCGCGCATCCGCCCTCACACCTTCTCCTCCCTCCCAGAAACATGATAGGGTCCCCCTTGTCCTCACTTATCACCCCACCAGCCTCCACATTCAAAGGACCATCCTCCACCATTTCTGCCAACTTCAGCATGATGCCACCATCAAACACATCTTCCCTTCACCCCCCCCTGTCGGCATTCCGTAGGGATCATTCCCTCCGGGACACCCTGGTCCACTCCTCCGTCACCCCCTACTCTCAACCCCCACCTATGGCACCTCCCCATGCTCATGCAAAGGATGCAACACCTGCCCCTTCACTTCCTCTCTCCTCACCGTTCAAGGGCCCAAACACTCCTTTCAAATGAAGCAGCATTTCACTTGCATTTCCCCCAACTTAGTCTACTGCATTCATTGCTCCAATGCGGTTTCGTCTACACTGGAGAGACCAAACGTAAACTGGGCGACTGCTTTGCAGAACACCTGCGGTCTGTCCGCAAGAAAGATCCAAACCTCCCTGTCGCTTGCCATTTTAACACTCCACCCTGCTCTCTTGCCCACATGCCTGTCCTTGGCTTGCTGCATTGTTCCAGTGAAGCCCAACGCAAACTGGAGGAACAGCACCTCATCTTCCGACTAGGCACTTTACAGCTTTCTGGACTGAATATTGAATTCAACAACTTTAGATCTTGAACTCCCTCCTCCATCCCCACCCCCTTTTCATTTTTTCCCCCTTCCTTTTGTTTTTTCCAATAATTTATATAGATTTCTCTTTTCCCACCTATTTCCATTATTTTTAAATCTTTTATGCCCTGCTAGTTTTTCCACCCCACCCCCACTAGAGCTGTACCTTGAGTGCCCTACCATCCATTCTTAATTAGCATATTCATTTAGATAATATCACCACCTTCAACACCTCTTTGTTCCTTTGTGACATCTTTTGATTATCTGCTCCTATCACTGCTTGTCCCTACAACCACACCCCTCCCCCCACTTCTCTCCCCCCACCTCCCCCCCATCCTAAACCAGCTTATATTTCACCCCTCTCCTTATATTCACTCAGTTCTGTTGAAGGGTCACGAGGACTCAAAACGTCAACTCTTTTCTTCTCTGCCGATGCTGCCAGACCTGCTACGTTTTTCCAGGTAATTCTGTTTTTATTTTGGATTTCCAGCATCCGCAGTTTTTTGTTTTTAACAACTTTCCAAAACTGATTAAGTACAGGACAGTGCCAATTCCTGTGTTAAAGTAACGTGTTCTTAAATATTCTATGTTAATGCTACCAGTGTTTTATGCTGTACCCAGCCACATAAAAATCACTGCTAGAATGGACTATTTCTCCATTTAGTTCACTCAGCAATTAAATATTTCTTAATGCAAACAAATAAAATGCCTGTTTTACTCTGATTACAAATCAGCTAATAAAATACCATCTCAAATTTCAACCATTTCAAATTTGTACAAACAAAATGTTGAGTACATCATTATGATTAAACACATATTTTATCTGGCTGCCTGTTTAACAAAACCATCAAGTAACCAGCCCATGTAGACCCCATCTTAATTATAGAATAAATCTCCTCCTACGCTGTCCCATCAACACCAAGGCAAGTACAGAGTGGGTTACAGAGTACAGAGTAGGACTCCTTCGAATAGTGCCCCCCACCTCAGCCTCAGGCACTTAGTGGCCAGCAGTATACTTCTACCTTTATGCACTTTTAAGGCTAGGGACTTCTGGGTGCACTAGTCCTGTTGCCGTAACCTCTTTGTCTGTTGTCCCAGGGCTTTCAAAAAAGGGAGAGAAGAGACGAGAAAAGACTAGAGAGGAATAAAAAGGAAAGAGCAGCACTTGGCAGGAGCCTGTGTGTAGAGTTTTTTTAATATGGAGAGGCTGTGGCACCTGCAGCTACCACACATGGAGGCTTGGCAGGGGACATCTTGAAGGAGATCTGGGACGACAGCTGAGTCAGCTCCTGCTGCAGCCTTTATCCGCCATCCCAGCTGTCGAGAATCAGGAACTCTTCTGCCTGATCCACCACTGAGGACTTAGATTCTTCTGGATTATGTCTGGTCTGGAGCTTCCCTCCAGGCCTGTTTGTCATTGGTGACCCGACCAGGAACACTAGTCTCCAGACAGCATAATAGTGGCCCACACAAACCCTTCCACCACAAGGTAACAATCCATAGGCATTTTTAGGATCCCCTCTGCTCACCGCACATGGGAAAGGACTAGAAAAAGTCCTCTAAAAATAATCTGTCTTACCCATTCCTAGTTGGACAACCACATCAAGCAGGATCCCTCTTCTGCAATCGAGAAAACTGAGAATCTCAGAAAAGGTCACAAACAGATTCTTTCCTTTGTACCTGGAACGTTCACTCCCTCATTGACAGCAGCAAAACTCTGCGCCCCCAAAAACAAATCTCCATCATCATGAGGGAACATGCAAATCTCAAACTCAGCATGGCTTCCCTCAGTGAGATGGGGTGGGTGGGGCATTGCTGCCTTCAGTGAGATGGGGTGGGTGGGGCATTGCTGCCCTCAGTGTGACAGGGTGAGTGGGGCATTGCTGCCCTCAGTGTGACAGGGTGGGTGGGGCATTGCTGCCCTCAGTGTGACGGGGTGGGTGGGGCATTGCTGCCCTCAGTGAGACGGGGTGGGTGGGACATTGCTCCCCTGAGTGAGACGGGGTGGGTGGGGCATTGCTGCCCTCAGTGAGACAGGGTGGGTGGGGCATTGCTGCCCTCAGTGAGACGGGGTGGGTGGGGCATTGCTGCCCTCAGTGTGACGCGGTGGGTGGGACATTGCTGCCCTCAGTGAGACGGGGTGGGTGGGACATTGCTGCCCTCAGTGAGACGGGGTGGGTGGGGCATTGCTGCCCTCAGTGAGACGGGGTGGGTGGGGCATTGCTGCCCTCAGTGAGACGGGGTGGGTGGGGCATTGCTGCCCTCAGTGAGACAGGGTGGGTGGGGCATTGCTGCCCTCAGTGTGATGCGGTGGGTGGGACATTGCTGCCCTCAGTGAGACGGGGTGGGTGGGACATTGCTGCCCTCAGTGAGACAGGGTGGGTGGGACATTGCTGCCCTCAGTGAGACAGGGTGGGTGGGACATTGCTGCCCTCAGTGAGACAGGGTGGGTGGGACATTGCTGCCCTCAGTGAGACGGGGTGGGTGGGGCATTGCTGCCCTCAGTGAGACGGGTGGGTGGGACGTTGCTGCCCTCAGTGAGACGGGGTGGGTGGGACATTGCTGCCCTCAGTGAGACAGGGTGGGTGGGGCATTGCTGCCCTCAGTGAGACAGGGTGGGTGGGACATTGCTGCCCTCAGTGAGACAGGGTGTCTTGGGGAAGATTTGTGAAGGAGCTGGGTGGTGGTTACTCCAACTATAAAGGCAGGAGTGCACCGGAGAATTGAGTCCATGGAGTCAGCTTTGCCGCCCTGAACCATCTTGTCTACCAGCTGCTGGGGCAACCGCTGGGGCTAAGCAAATTGTTTATTGTCCTTCAACTTTGCCTCTAACATGGATTTGTATTAACTGCATATGCCAAGTCTCTGGACTCCGAGGACTATGCGGAAATTGATAACACCTTGTGCATTGTCCCAAAAGATGACACACACCTTTCCTACTCCGAGATCTCAGTGTGTTGGATGTGATTACTCAGCCTGGAGAGGGGGAGAACACCTGAACTCCAGTAGCATCTTATTTTTGAGTAACTGTGCTGAGAAGGAGCTGCTAATTACCAGCACTGTGTTTCACCAATACGACACGTACAAGACCACTTGGCACTATCCCCATTCCCAACTATGGCATCATATAGATTACCTCATTGTCTGTGCCTGAGACTGAAGAGACATCTACAGCACAAGAGTAATGTATGGCACTGGTGACTGCTGGACCGATCACCATCTAGTCAGATCAACCACCCAGTCTCAGCACAGGCAGGCAGGCTGCTTATGGGAGATACAGCACAAACTCCTTCCAGGAAAAGACAATCCATGAAGCCTTCCTGCAAGCCCTCCAGCCCCAGCCTGCCATCCCTCCTGAAGCCGGTGCCTCTGGTGCAGCCACCTGGAATAGCCTCGAGCATCATCCTTTCAGCCTGGGTTTCAGCAGTCACTGCCACCAGGACTGGTTCAATGACTGTGGCACTGCAGTTGTCTTCCACCTATGGCAAAGTGACCCCAGAAACAGTTCCATAAAATCCTCCTGCTGACAATCCAAGGCTTAAACCCAGAGAGTGATCCAAGAAATCAATAACAATTGATGGTAGTAGAAAGCCAAGGAGATCCAGCTCTATGCCAACAAATATGACTTCAGAATTTTATACCAGGCAACAATCTGTGCCAGTCCAGCCCCAAACTAGTCCTGGCTGCTGACAGGTCCACCCTGCTCACAGACTGTGACTCCATCAGGACTGGACAAAGAGAGCATTACAAGGCTCTTCTCAACCACAATTCAATGCCCTTCGACACTGTTCTTGAATTTGTACACTAGCACCCAGTGGACAAGTCTCTCACCAAACCTCTATCCCTGCACAAAATTCACTGAGCCTTTGCACAAAGCAAAAACAGCAAAGCTGCTGGCCCAAATGGTATCCCAGCTGAGGTGTATATGCACTCAGCTCTGCAGAGCCCATATTTACTTTTCTAGCAAATCTGGCATGAATTGAGGCTCCCAGAACACCTAAGGGATGTCAAAATTCTCTCAATCTTCAAGAAGGGAAACAGAGCTGAATGGGACAATTATCGAGGCATAGCTCTATCCTCTACTGGCAGGTTAGATCTTTGTTAGAGTATAATCAGATCACCTACTGCCACTTGCAGAAGCATTCTGCCAGAGATTGAATGTGGTTCAAGGCATGATGGATCTGATCTTTACCATTCAGCAGATCCAAGAGAAAAGTTGCAACTGAAACCAAACTCTGTATATAATCTTCATCGATCTGGGGAAGGCCTTTGACTCAGTTAATCAGGAAGTTCTCTGGAAGATCCTGAGCCTCATCAGCTGTCTGTGGAAATACATTGAGGCTGTGTAATTTCTCCATGACTAAATGACAGCCAGCATTCCCTGCAATACACTGGAGGCTGATGTATTAAGCAAGATGCATACCCACCCTTTTCTCCATCTTCCTAGCAGCCATTCCCAAAGCGGCCAAGGATGCTATCCACCCTAGGTTCCAAACTGAGAACAGCTTCAACAGGAAGCTTTTCAATCTCCTAAAACTGAAAGCAAAGGCCAAAGTCTCACACATGACCATAACATAACTCTGGTATGAGGATGATTGTTTATCCTGGTGCACACAGATAAAGGACATATGTGGCATGTTCAAAGAAATGTATCAAGCCCTGGAGCTGCACTGAATGTCCATAAGACAAAACAAAAGCAAAAATAAAAATACCTGGAAAAACTCAGCAGGTCTGACAGCATCTGCAGAGAGGAACACAGTTAATGTTTCAAGTCCATATGACTCTTCATCAGAATTAAGGAAAAATAGATGAGAGATTAAATATAAGCTGGTTTGGGGGTGGGGGTTGGTGGGACAGGTAGAGCTGGATAGAGGGCCAGTGATAGTTGGAGGTAACCAAAAGATGTCATAGACAAAAGGACAAAGAGGTGTTGAAGGTGGTGATATTAGCTAAGAAATGTTCTAATAGGTGACATTTAGGGTAGAAAGCAGGACAAGCAAGGTACAGATAGCCCTAGTGGGGGTTGGGTGGGGGGAAGGGATTGAAATAGGCTAAAAGGTAGAGATAAAACAATGGATAGAAATACATTTAAAAATAACGGAAATAGGTGGGAAAAGAAAATTATATATAAATTATTGGAAAAAGGGGGATCAGAAAGGGGGTGGGGAAGGAGGAGAGAGTTCATGATCTAAAGTTGGTGAACTCAATATTCAGTTTGGAAGGCTATAAAGTGCCTAGTTGGAAGATGAGGTGCTGTTCCTCCAGTTTGCATTGAGCTTCACTGGAATATTGCAGCAGGCCAAGGACGGACATGTGGGCATGACAGCAGGGTGGTGTGTTGAAATGGCAAGTGACAGGGAGGTCTGGGTCATGCTTGCTGACAGACTGAAGATATTCCGCAAAGCGGTCACCCAGTTTGCGTTTGGTCTCTCCAATGTAGAGCAGACTGCATTGGGAGCATCGAATGCAGTAGACTAAATTGAGGGAAGTGCAAGTAAATGCTGCTTCACCTGAAAGGAGTGTTTGGGCCCTTGGATGGTGAGGAGGGGAGAAGTAAAGGGGCAGGTGTTGCACCTTCTGCAGTTGTGTGGGAAGGTGCCATGCGAGGGGGTTGAGGTGTAGGGGGTGATGGAGGAGTGGACCAGGGTGTCCTGGAGGGAACGATCCCTGCGGAATGCTGATAAGACAAAACTGGGGCTCACACAAAACCTGCCCAGCATCACAGCCTCCATCTGATAGCAGTCACCTTCTTCTACTATCTCAGTAGCCACTTGTCCCAGTCAGCAACCATAGACTTGGAGATCTTGCACAGGATCCAGTGTGCCAGCTCTTCCTTAGGGTAGCTGCTCAGACAAGCTGATACATTTTGATACATGTGATTTGATACGTTTTGGTAGAAAAACATGGAGAAACAATACAATATAAAGGGTACAATTCTAAAGGGGGTGCAGGGACCTGGGTATGTAAGTGCATACATCATTGAAGGTGGCAGGACAGGTGGAGAGAGCAGTTAATAAAGCAGTGTCCTGGGCTTTATTAATAGGGGCATAGAGTACAAGAGCAAGGAGGTTATGTTGAAGTTGTATGAGACGTTATTCAGTCTCAGCTGGAGTACTGCATCCAGTTCTGGATGCCACATTTTAGGAAGAATGTGAAGGCATTGGGGAGAGTGCAGAAAAGATTCACAAGAATGGTTCCAGGGAGGAGAAACTTCAGTTATGAAGATAGATTGGAGAAATTAGGAATGTTCTCCTTGGAGAGGAGAAGGTTGAGAGGAGATTTGATAGAGGTGTTCAAAAACTATGAGGGGGCTGGACAGAGTAGACAGGGAGAAACTTCCAATAGGTGGAAGGTTTGAAAATGAAAGGGCACAAATTTAAGGTGATTGGTAAATGAAGCAAATGTAATAGGAGGAAAAAAATTCTCACACAGTGAGTGGTTGGGATCTGGAATGCACTGTCATGAAAATGTAATAATTTTCATAATATTATTGTGATTTATTGTAAGGGTAGGTTAATAGTGGGGTTTGGATTAGTTTCTCTGTGTGGATTTAATTGAATTAGAGACAGCTAGTCTGGAGCTTTTGATTGATCAAAAGGGAAGCTATGTTTGAAATGCTAAATACATAAACATGGTTGAAGTTTTAGAATGTGAGGTGTGAGGAAGATTTGCATTTTTAGATAAACCAGAGTAGTTTGAATTTTGAAGAGATGATAAGGCGTTACACCTAGCCACAAGAGGCTAAGCCAAACAGTGTGTTTATTTTTCCCAAAGATTACTGATAATGTGAGTACAATGAAAGATTTATATTATGAGAAAAGTAAAGTTGCAAAGACATATTGGAACAATGGAATTTACATTAAAAAGGGACAAACATATAAAGGAGATGAGGTTATGTGTAAGAAGAAGGCATTCTACAATCTAACAAGTGTGAAAAGCCTCCAGCCTCTAGGTATCAGGTTGCTGTTTATAGGAGCCGAAGATAAGAAAATTCACTGTGGATATCACTGTCCAGAGTACTGTGTGCTTTCCCTGGGTCTGTTTAATCCTATTTTATTTTACTGTTGCCTTAACGGAGGTGTAATTTGGAGTCAGATTAACTAGGTGATTTAGGAGTTATTATAGTAGTAATTTGTAGAGCTATGTATGTGCTTAAAACATTTTCTTCTATTAATAAATGTTTAATTTAGTTTTGTAAAAAACCTCTAAGACTCAGTGAACTTATTACTTCTGAATTCAAGGCACACATCTCACATAAAGACTCAAATTGCAAAACAGTTGTGGCAGCTATTTCAAGTTTCCCTCTGGGATTTGAGCAGCTCAGCATTTACCGTCTGCTGTGTCATAACAACTGCCTGAGAGTGTGGTGGAGGTGTGTTCAATCAAGGCTTTCTAGAAGGAATTAGATGATTATTTGAAAAAGAAACACTCTGCAGGGTTAGGGGGAGAAGGAGGAGAATGGCACCAAGTGAATTGTTCATTCAGAGAGCCAGTGTAGACACAATGGGCTGAATAGCCTCCTCCTGCATTATAACAATTCTGTGATTCTGAGTTATCATTAACCATCACCTGTGGATGGACACAAAGCTCGCAGTCTACAGGGCAGTCTTCCTTCCGACACTCCTCTATGGCTGCGAAACCACGATGGTGGAATACCGACACCTGAGAAAGCCCCAGACACCCCATCAGCGTTGCCCGTGGAAGACCCATGCATCGCCAGAATGGATTGTTGTACAAACATGATTATCCTCCAGGAAGCAGGCATCCTGAGCATAGAAGCGACCATTCTCGTGCAGCAATTCCACTAGACAGGCCACTGCATCAGAATGCCAAGCTCTCACCTTCCGAAGTGTGCTCTCTACTCCCAGCTCATGATGGTTCGAAGATCACAGGGCAGAAACGTTTCAAAGATACCCTGAAAACTTCCTTGAAGAAGACTGGCTTTGATCTCAACAACTGGGAAGAGGGTGCACTGGGCCACCCACGATGGCGAGTCCTGCTTCATTAATGTGTAGCTGGGTGAAGGCTGAAGACATGAGACCAATAGGAAATCTCAGAAAGATGCACAACCCCTCATCAACCACAGACTGACTAATGACTGACTGCCAATGTGGAATGTGGATTTGGGACTTTTTTTAATGCTGCTTCTCTTTTAGTCTTTTACTTTCCCGTCTCAACCTCCTTTCCTTTGCACTGACTTCAGCCCTATCTTTTACAGCTTTTCTCTCTTTCTCTGCCCCTTTCATTTTCTCTGTCTTTCCCTCTCTTTACTCTAGGACTCCATGGCAAGCATCCTCTTAACTCTGAGGGACCACCTGTAAGCAGCAGTCCCCCACAACAAACCTTAAACTCTAGTCTCAAGAAGTATTCCTTCTGTGCTAGGGTCCTCACTATAGAGGATACAAGTAAAATCCTGAAAATAGCTGTAAGTCAGGAAATGGAAGGGGCTCAGGAAAATCACAATCATCAGAGAAGTGGTACTAAGCAAATTGTTGGAGCTGTGGGCTGACAAATCGTTAGGTCCTGATGGACTTCATTCTATGGTCTTAGACGAAGTGGCTAGTGAGATTGTCAATGCATTGGTTTTAATTTTTCAAAACTCCATGGATTTGGAAAAGGATCCATTAATTGGAAAATAGCAAATATAACTCCTTTATTCAAAAAAGAGGGGTAACATATTGGCATAGATAGAAGATTGACTAGCGAACAGGAAACAAAGGACAGCCACAAATGAGTCTTTTTCAGGTTGGCGGGATGTAACAAGTGGTGTGCCACTGGGATCAGTGCTAGGGCCTCAACTTTTTACAAGTTATATAAATGACTTAGATGAAGGGACTGAAGGTATGGTTGCTAAATTTGCTGACGACACAAAGATAGGTACGTAATTAAGTTGTGAAGAGGATGTAAGGAGGCTACAAAGTGACATAGGTTAAGACAGTGGGCAAAGATCTGGCAAGTGGAGTATAATGTGGGCAAAATGGCATTTTGGCAGGAAGAATAAAAAAGAAGCATATTATACAAATGGTGAGAGATTGCAGAGCTCTGAGATTCAGAGGGATCTGGGTGTCCTAGTGCATGAATCGCAAATGGTTAGTATGCAGTATAGCAAGTAATTAGGAAAGCAAACAGTATGATATTGTTTATTGTGAGGGGAATTGAATACAAAAGTAGGGAGGTTATGCTTCAATTATGCCAGGCATTGGAGAGACCACATCTGGAATACTGTGTACAGTGTTGGTCTCCTTATTTAAGGAAAAATGTAAATGCATTAGAAGCAGTTCAGAAAAGGTTTACTAGATTAATAGCAGGAATGGGTGGGTTATCTTATGAGGAAAGGTTGGATAGGTTAGGCTTGTGTCCACTGTATTTTGGAAGAGTAAGAGGCGACTTGATTGAAATCTTTAAGATACCGAGGGGTCTTGACAGAGTGGATGTGGAGAGGATACGAACATACAAACAAGGAGGAGTAGACCATTCAGCCCCTTGTTCCTGCTCCACCATTTAATAAGATCATGGCTGATCTGATAGTAACCTCAAATACTCCCAATAACCTATCACCCCCTTGCTTACCAAAAATCTATCTACCTCTGCCTTAAAAATACTCAAGGACTCTTCTTCCACCGCCTTTTCAGGAAGAGAGTTCCAAAGATTCACGACCCTCTGAGAGAAAAAAAATTGCCTCATCTCCATTTTAAAGCGGCCCCTTATTTTTAAACCCCTAGTTCTAGATTCTCCCACAAAAGAAAACATCCTCTCCACATCCACCCCGTCAAGACCCCTCATGGTCTTATGTGTTTCAATCAAATTGCCTCTTACTCTTCTAAACTCCAACAGATATAAGCCTAGCCTGTCCAACCTTTGCTCATAAGACAACCCACCCATTCCTGATATTAGTCTGGCAAACCTTCTCTGAACTGCTTCCAATGCATTTACATCCTTCCTTAATTAAGGTAACCAATACTGTACACAGTACTCCAGATGTGGTCTCACTAGTGCCCTGCACAACTGAAGTATAACCTCCCTTCTTTTTGTATTCAATTCCCCTCACAATAAACAATATCATTCTGTTTGCTTTCCTAATTACTTGCTGTATCTGCATATTAGCCTTTTGAGATTCATGCACAAGGACACCCAGATCCCTCTGAATCTCAGAGCTCTGCAATGTCTCACCATTTAAATAATAAGCTTCTTTTTTATTCTTCCTGCCAAAATGAACAATTTCACACTTTCTACATTTTACTCCATTTGCCAGATCTTTGCCCACTCACTTAACCAAGACTCCACTTTGTAGCCTCCTTATGTCCTCTTCACAACTTACTTTCCTACCTATCTTTGTGTCATCAGAAATTTGGCAACCTTCCCTTCGATCCCTTCATCCAAGTCATGCATATAAATTATAAACAGTTCAGGTCCCAGGACTGATCTTTGTGGCACAGCACTCATTACATCTTGCCAACCAGACAAAGACCCATTTATGCCCACTCTCTGTTTCCTGTTAGCTAGCCAATCTTCTATCCATGCCAATATGTTACCCCCTACATCATGAGCTTTTATTTTCCACAATAACCTTTGATGTGGCACTTTATCAAATGCCTTCCAAAAATTTAACTATAGTACATCCACCGGTTCCCCTTTATCCACAGCACATATGACTCCTTCAATGAACTCCAATAAATTGGTTAAACATGATTTCCCTTTCACAAAACCATATTGACTCTGGTTGAATACCTTAAATTTATCCAAGTGCCCTGCTAAAATGTCTTTAATAATAGTTTCGAACATTTTCCCTATGACACGTGTTAAGCTAACTGGCCTGTAGTTTCCTGCTTTCAGTCTCTCTCCACCTTTGAATAATTAAGTTAC
Organism: Isurus oxyrinchus; assembly: GCA_026770705.1. Lineage (NCBI taxonomy): Eukaryota > Metazoa > Chordata > Chondrichthyes > Lamniformes > Lamnidae > Isurus > Isurus oxyrinchus. The sequence continues at coordinate 84,530,822 of JANJGN010000017.1, forward strand.
ATTTGCTATCTTTCAAACTAATAGGACCTTCCCCGAACCTAAGGAGTTTCAGGAAAGTAAAACCAAAGCATCAACTATCTCACCAGCCACTTCTTTTAAGACCCTAGGATGAAGTCCATTAGGACTGTCACTTGTCAGCCCGCAGCTCCAACAATTTACTCAGTACCACTTCTCTGGTGACTGTAATTTTTCTGAGTTTCTCCCTTCCTTGCATTTCCTAATTTATAGTTACTTCTGAGATGTTACTTGTATCCTCTACAGTCAAGGCTGATATCTGTTCAGTTCCTCTTGTGGGAGAATCTAGAACTAGGGGTCACTGTTTAAAAGTAAGAGTTAGCTCATTTAAGACAGAGATGAGGAGATATGTTTTCTTTCAGAGGGTCGTGAGTCTTTGGAACTCTGTTTCCATTGCCTTGCGAATAAGAGAGTCTTTGAACACTTTTAAGGCAGAGCTGGATAGATTCTTGATAAACAAGGGGTGAAAGGTTATCGGGAGTAAGCAGGAATGTGGAGCAGAGGTTACAATCAGATCAGCCATGATTGGCAGAGCAGGCTCGAGGGGCCAAGTGGACTTCTCCTGCTCCTAATTCGTAAGTTCATATGTATGTATTTCTCATCAAATCCCTGAAAAAGACTACCAATTTGTGGTCACTTTTGTACTGTAAATCCACAGTTCTGAAAGCCAGAAACAACAACAAGAACTTGCTTTAATATAGCATCCTTAAAGTAGTAAAACATCCCAGGGCACTTCAGAGCGGTGTTATTTGAACCATACAAGGACTGATATTAGGATAGGTAATCAAAAACCTGCTGAATGCAATAGGTTTTCAGGAGTGTCTTAAAGTAGAAATGAGAGATAGAGAGTCAGAGAAGTTTAGTGAGGCAATTCCAGAGCTTGGGGCCCAAGTGGCTGAAGGCACAGCCACCAATAGTGGATTGAGCGATTCAAATCCTACAAGTTCTGGCTCTACTCTTTAGACTATCCGACCTAGGCCTAACCCCCCCCCCCCCCCCCCCCCCCCCCCCCCCAAACAGCAGGGAATAGTTTCTCTCCATCTAACCCATAATATCTTTAAAATTCTCATCAAGTCATGCCTTAACCTCTGAAATTCCAGAGAACATAACCCTCATAATTTAAGTGTAGGAGTCCACGTATCATTCTGGTAAATCTAGTTTTATGATGTCTCTTATCTCTTTAGTTGTCCATCGCTGTTATTTGGCAAGTAGAACTTTTGTTCCTTAAAGGGTTCAACCTGATTCTGTGTCACATGAACTTTGTTTTGAACATCTCCCAATGTTCTTCTGTTATTCTAGCCATTAACAGATTCACCCAGTTTACTGTAAACAATCCTTGCTCATTGCATTCAAGTCAGTGCCTAAACCTAGAACATTCATAGTTGTTTTGTGTTTCCCCCGTTCAAACACTGCATTAATAATCGGTCGGTATTATGATGACTAATGGATAAATGTTCATGCATCATTAGGTTGTTAACTAAGACATTGGGCTGGGTTTAATGTTTGAGTTGAGGTTCACATTTGCCGGCTGGAAAACCAGTGAGAATCCCGCATCGAACATTTGCGGGAGGCCCAATACAATTTTGTGAGAATTGGGCACTTAACTGGGCAACATAAAGCCTCCCATTGAATTAAGCCCTTTGCAGGATGGAAATTCTGCCCTGGAGAACTGCAGCTCTCTAGCACTGACAGCACCACTGGGAGCAGTGGTCACTGCTGGCAATGCACTGACGCCTTCACTAGGGATGAAGGGAAAATATGAACTTGTTCATTTTGGCAGGAAGAATGGAAAAGCAGCATATTATTTAAATTGAGAGAGATTGCAGAATTCTGAGGTGCAGAGGGATCTGGGTGTCCTGGCACATGAGTGATTAGGAAGGCAAAATGGAATGTTGTTGTCCATTTCAAGGGGAATGGAATATTAAAGTAAGGAAGTTTTATTACAGCTGTACAGGGTATTGGTGAGGCCAGATCTGGAGTACTGTGTGCAGTTTTGGTTTCCTTATTTAAAGGATATAATTGCATTAGAAGCAGTTCAGAGAAGGTTAACTTGACTGATTCTTGGGAAGAGGGGGCTATCTTATGAGGACAGGTTGAGCCTGTATTCATTGGAGTTTAGAAGAGTGAGAGGTGATCTTATGGAAACATAGATCCTGAGGGGATTTGGCAAGGTGGATGCTGAAAGGGTTTTCCCCCTTATGGAGGAAACTAGAACTAGGGGGAACAGTTTAATAATAAGGGGTCTCCCAGTTAAGATGGAGATGAGGAAAAATCCTTTTCTCTCAGAGGGCTGTTGAATATTTTTAAGACTGAGTTAGATAGATTCTTGATTGACAAGGGAATCAGGGTAAAGTGGGTAGACAGAAAAGTGGAGTTGAGGCCACAATCAGATCAGCCATGATCTTATCAAATGGCGGAGCAGGCTCGAGGGGCCAAATGGCCAACTCAGCTTCTAATTTATATGCTAGCATTGCTGATGGATCGCTGGAGTGAGGTTAGTGGGGTGGGAAGAAGATACCAGGGAGGGGAGGCACTGGCAAGGGAGGTGGGGAAGGCATTAACAGCAAGAGCAGGGGCTGCCTTCCTGCAGGCCCCCCTTCCCGATGCTGGGCCCATCGATTGGGTACAGAGTGCTGAGTATGAGGTGGGCACAGGCAGGTTTGTTGGACAGTTGTCCCACACAGTGAGTTCCCTTCTGGCCACTGGTCGAATTCCAGCGGCAGTGGGATAAGGGCCATAAATGGTCCCTAAGTGACTACCTCAGGGTGGCAGTTGGCCTTTGGCTCTGCACTCTTTCCGACCAGAACCTGTTTTGGGGAAGTTTTGAAGGTGGTGGGGTCTCCACTGCACACCTACCTGCCTGATCAAACAACTCCAAACTCACCACCAGCCCATTAAAATTCTGCCCATTAACTAACTCATATTCTATTACTCTTTCTCTTAGGCTGTCCCATAGGATTGAGGATGACTTGCTTCCAGATGGCTTCGATGGGCTCTGAGATCACTGGTTAGTCCAACTCATGATCTGCATTCTCTGCCATATGTGAGGCAGATGGTGCTTGGAGGGTCAGTTGATGGGTTGTTTGGAGGTTTCTGTAATCCTCTCCAAAGCCTCAACTTCACATCTGCACATTCCTGTTGAAGCCTCTCATTGTGTTCAGTGCATTTCTGAATGTACCTTCTCCATTTTGGTCAGTTTCAACCCAGGGACTCCCATGAGGCAGTGGGATGTTTGCTTTCTTCAGGGATGCTTTGAGGACATCCCTAAAGTGTTTCCACTGCCCTCCTGGGACTCTCTGGCCACAACTGATTTCTGAGTAGAGCAATTGCTTCAGGAGCCTGGTGTCAGGCATATGAATGACATATCCTGCCCATTGGAGCTGATTTTGAGTGATCAGTGCCTTAATGCTGGGCGAGTTGCCTTGGAAGAGGATACTGCTCCTGGACCACCTTCCTTGCCACTGGGTTTGGAGAATCTTGTGAAGGCACCACCTTTGGGACTTTCTTTGAGGTGCCTGCTGTGGCTTTTCCAAGTCTCTGAAGCATATAGGAGTGCAGGAATTACTACTGCCCAGCAAAGCAGGACCTTAGTTTCAGGTTTGAGGTCCTGCTCTTCTTTTCCTTAGTCAGTTGAAGGCTAAGCTGCCACACTGGAGATGATCATAAATTTCACTGTCTATGTCTGCCTTCATCGAAAGGAGGCTTCCAAGATATGGAAAATAGTCCACACTTTCCAGGAGATAGATTAAAATCACTAGGGAAGTGGTACTGAGCAAACTGATGGAGCTCTGGGCTGACAGGTCTCCGGGTCCTGATGAACCTCATCCTAAGGTCTTAAAAGAGGTGGCAAATGTGTCAGTGTTAATTTTCCAAAATTCCTTAGATTCTGGAAAGGTTCCATCAGACTGGAAAGTAGAAAATGTAACCTATCTATTCAAGAAGGGAGGGAGGCATAAAGCAGGAAACTATGGGTCAGTTAATTTGACATCTGTCGTGGGGAAGGTGTTTGAGTTAATCATTGAAGAGGTTATAGTAGGGCACTTAGAAAAACTCAAGGTAATCAGGAAGAGTCAGCACAGTTTTGTGAAAGGGAAATCATGTTTAATCATTTTATTAGAACCCTTTGAAGGAGTAATGTGTGCTGTAAATAAAGGAGAGCATGTAGATGTGCTGTACTTGGATTTCCAGAAAGCATTTGATACAGTACCACATCAAAGGTTATTGCAGAAAATAAAAGCTTATAGTGTAGGGGGTAAGATATTAGCATGTAAAGAAGATTGGCTGGCTGGCAGAAAACAGAGCGTATGCATAAATGGGTTTTTGTCTGACTGGCTGGATGTGACAAGTGTAGTTCATAAGGGGTCTGTTCTGGGGCCTCAACTTTTTACAATTTACATCAATGACTTAGACGAGGGGAGCAATGGCATGGTAGCTAAATTTGCAGGCGACACGAAGATAGGTAGGAAAATATGTTGTGAAGAAGATGTAATGAGTTTGCAGACGGATATAGATAGGTTGAGTGGGTGGGAAAAAATCTGGCAGATGTAGAATAATGTGGGAAAATGTTGGCAGGAAGAATAAAAAAAAGAGCATTACTTAAATGGAGAATGACTTCAGAATTCTGAGGTGCAGAAGTGTTCTAGTGCATGAGCCACAGGAAGTTAGTATGCAGGTACAGGAAGTAATTAAGAAGGCTAATGGAATGCTATCCTTCATTACGAGAGGAATTGAACATAGACGTAAGGATATTATGCTTCAGTTATACAGGGCATTGGTGAGGCCTCAAATGCTGTGTGGTCTCCTTATTTAAGGAAGGCTGTAAATGTGTTGGAGGCAGTTCAGAGGTGATTCACTAGATTGATACCTGGAATGAACGGGTTGTCTTATCAGAATAGATTAATCAGGACCGGCTTGTTTCTACTGGAGTTTAGAAGAGTGAGGGGTGACTTGATTGAAGTATATAAGATCCTGAATGATCTTGACAAGTTAGATGTCGAAAGGATGTTTCCTCTTGTGGGTGAGTCCAGAACTAGGGAACACTGTTTAAAATTAGTTGCCCTTTTAGGACAGAGGTGGGGAGAATTTTTTCCCCTCAGAACATTGTGCGACTTTGGAATTCTCTGCCTCAAAAGGTGGTGGAGGCGGGGTCATTGAGCAGGGCAGAGATAGATAGATTCTTGTTAGGCAAGAGAGTCAAAGGTGGGTTGAAGGGAATGTGGAGTTCGAAACACAAACAGTTCACCTGGCTGATTTCTGGGATGGCATGATTGTCGTATAAGGAAAGATTGGTTCAACTAGTCCTGCATTCACTGCAGTTCAGAAGAATGAGAGGGGATCTCATTGAAACATATAAAACTCTGATGGCTGGACAGACTGGATGTCGGGATGATGTTTCCTCTGGCTGGGGGGTCTAGGACAAGGGGTCAAAGTCTCAGCATACTGGGTAGGCCATTAAGGACTGAGATGAGGAGAAACTTCTTCACTCAGAGGGTGGTGAACCTGTGGAATTCTCTATCACAGGAAGCTGTGAAGGCCAAGTCACTGAATATATTTAAGAAAGAAATAGATAGATTTCTGGACTCTAAAGGCATCAAGGAGTATGGGGAGAGTCCAGGAGTACGGTGTTGAGATAGAGGATCAACCATGATCATATTGAATGGCGGAGCAGGCTCGAAGAGTTAAATGGCCTACTCCTGCTCCTAGTTTCTATGTTCATATGAAATGTACAAGGTTCTGATGTACAAGGTAAACCCTGAGATGTTGTTTCCCCTGGCTGGGAAATCGAAAACACAGGGGCGCAGTCTCAGGATTAGGAGCTAATCATCTAGGATTGAGATGAGGAGAAATTTCTTCACTCAAAGCGTTGTGAATGTTTGGAATTCTCTATCCCGGAGGGGTGTGGATGCTCCATCGTTGAATAAATTTAAGGCTGATTTTTGGCACAATCAAGATATGAGGAGCGGACAGGATCATGGAGTTAAGGCTGGTGAGAAGCTATGATCACATTGGAAGGCAGAACAGTGTCGCATTGCCATTTGGTGTTCCTATTTCCTATATTCTTATGACACTGACCCAGACTGTTTGCAGCTTTGGTGTGATATCTGACCCCAAGATTAGCTTCTGACCACAGGTTTGCACCACCGTTAAGACTGCCTATTTTCACCTCCATAACACTGGCCAACTTCAACCTTGCCTCAGCTTATCTGCTGCTGGAACCTTCACTCATGTCTTGATTACCTCTAGACTTGACTATTCCAACATATTCCTGGCTGATCTCCCAAATTCTCCCCTCCTTGAGGTCACCCAAAACTCTGCTACCTATGTCCTAACTTGAGCCAAATCCTATTCAGCCATGCTCCTTGACCTACGCTGGCCCATTTTCACACCTTTAAAATTCTCACCTTTCCTTTCAAATCCATCCATGACCTCATCCCTCCCTATTTCTATAATGTCCTCCAAGCCCCCAACCCTCCAAGATATCTGTATTTCTCTAATTGTGGCCTCTTGATCACCCCTGCTTTTAATCACTTCTCCATTGGTGGTTGTGCCTTCAGTTGCCTGGGCCCTAACCTCTGCAATATCCTTCTTAATCCTCAGTGCCTCTCTACCTCACTTTCCTCCTTTAGGACATTACTTTAAACCTACATCTGTGACCAAGCTTTTGATCATCTTCTTTAATGTCGCTTTGTGTTGCCTCAGTGTCATATTTTGTTTTATTTATGCCTCTGTGAAGCACCTTGTATTACACCAGAGGCACTATATAAATACAGTTATTGTTGTTCTGCATCAAATTCACACACTCAGAAGTCCCAATATAAACTCACTGTTTACACTGCATTGTTTATGACCACTCTGTGCTTCAGCTGATACTTTAAACTCTTTTTTTCTGTTCATTTTCTGCTGGTGTGATATTGCATAGCTGCTTAATTTGCAAAGTGTTGCACAATAGATTTTCCAACACAGTCAGTTGATATTGCAGCTTAGGAACACTTTAAAACACTTACTGTGGGTGAAGCTTGTAGAGTGTTCCATCGACACCGACAGTAATCTCCAGGTGATCCAACCCCCGGTTCTCCCTTATTTTGTCAACAACTGCAGCCATTCCTGCACCGCAGAGCTGGGCTGCTCTCTTAGAAACAACACCACACACCTCCTTAACAATGATACTGTCGTCACAAGTACTGTCCAGGCCAAGGTGCTGAAGGATTGCACGGACTTGGAGCAGAGCCAGGCGGTCACTGTGTTCAGATAATATAAAAAAAAGTTATTGGCTGCTTAACAACAATAACTCTGACTTAAAGTGTAATTCATTGACTTTGAAGCACTGAGGATTCGAAAGGTGCTATTTACATCCACCATATCAATGTTCTTAATGAATAAAAATGAACATTGCGACAAAGCATCAAGGAGCATCATATAATTTTTATACTGCTACCTTTTCTTACCTCTCTATCTGGGACAAATATTTGGTTTCAAAAATGTCTTTGGTTGTTAGAGTGTGTGAGACAATGCCTCTGAACAAAAACCCTTGCTTTGTGAAGTTAATCAGTATGGTGCGCACAATCTCACCCAGATACATTCCGCTGATCATTTTCTCATATCTGTTAAATAAGAGAGAGTGTAAGGCAGGACCTTGTCTGGCCAAAATGAAACATTTCAGAATTCAGTACTTTAAACTTAATCTTTGGTAAGGTATTTGGTGAAATTTACCCAGGCTTTTGCCCACAAAACAATGATTATGTAAACATTTATTTTTTGAACGTTTCAATGAGATCACCTCTCATTCTTCTAAACTCCAGAGAGTCTAAGCCCAATTTTCTTAGGCTCTCATCATAGGGTCAACCCCCTCATCCCAGACACCAATTTAGTGAACATTTGCTGTACCACCTCCAATGCAAGTATATCTTTTCTTAGGTATGGAGAGCAAAACTGCACACAGTATTCCAGGTGTGGTCTTACCAAAGCTCTGTATGATTGTAGCAAGATTTCTTTATTCCTGTACTCCAATCCCCTTGCAATAAAGGCCAACATGCCATGTACCTTCTGAATTGCAAGCTTAAAATTCAAAAATCCTCCAAATCAACACCTACCACAATCTGTGCATCCTACCCTTATGTTCCCTTTCATGCAGTACTCCGATCTATTGGATTGATTGGGTTTCTCTAAGGGCCTTCCATATTTTCCCACCTCCTCTAACTGAAAAACTGCTTGAAGTGTCCAAGCAGTTTGCCAATGGAATATAAATGATTTGAAAGTTTGACACCTACCACACATGGGTGGTAACTCACTGCCATCCGGATAAAAGCAAAATATTGCAGATGCTGGAAATCTGAAATAAAAACAGAAAATACTGGAAAAATCTCAGCAGGTCTGGCAGCATCTGTGGAGAGAGAAACAGAGCTAATGTTTCAAGTCTGTATGACTTCTCCGGAGTCAGCCAGCCTCGGTGTCAGCCAGCTCTTGTCCAATGGGAGCAGAGCCATATGTGTAATGGGATTCTTCCTCATACAGAGTTACAGGGCTGGAATTTTTGGTCTCCAGTCAGGACCCCAGCATCATAATGGCTTCTGGGTCTTGACCTCACACTGATGTGAAAATATGCAGGCTTTCCAAATTCAAATCACTTTATTGGTCATGAGTCACGTTCGCCCAATTTGCGACAGCAGATACGGGAAGGAGGTAGGATCAAGACGACTTGAAGGGCCAGTGGCAGTAATTGCTGAGGCAGCCATTCATCAACAAAATAGAGGCACAAGCAGAGCAGAGAGCAGTGGGCAGGGTGAGCCCACTCTTCCTGGATGATCCACGGTAGGCCCTGATGGACACAGTGACAGGGGCATTTTCTTCCCTGCTAGCAGAACAGGAGGCTCCCAAGATACATCAGGAAGGCATGGCTGGAGGTGGCACACAAGATCAGCAGAAGAGGAGTGGTGAGGAGGACCTGGGTGCAGTGCAGGAAATAGTGAGATGCCCAGGTCAACAGACACCAAAGTGCCAGGGAGAGGGGTAGCCTGGCTGCACTTACCTTAGACTGAGAGGGAATGCCTGAGCAGAGGACAGACACAGCCCATGGTTTTCACATGGTTCAAAGAGCAGTCAAGTCACGCCCTGTGACAGAGGCTGCCCCATGGCTTTGCAGGAGCAGCAGCCTTTGAGATTTTGCCCCTGACCCACTGGCACGACCACAATGAGAATGACCCCCAGACAGGCATGAGCGAGCAGCCAGCTTCCACCTCACCTCTGTCACAGGGTGAGCACTCTGTAGGAATGGTCAGCTGCAGAGGTCACCAAGTTGGTGAAATCATTTGCTGGGTCACTCAGGTATTTGGCATGTGAGAAGATATTTACTGCAAAACCCTTAAAAAACTTGGAAAGGTTTTGCACTTGGGCTGCCTTGTTATACCAGCAAAACCCAGGGGAATAGGAAGTGGAGGCTGACAGAGCAATGGGGTGTGCTGACGGAGATTGTGCCTGGGTCAAAAGTTAGAGCTCTCCTTACCCCAGGCTGAATAGAGGAGGCTCAAAGGGAATTGGCTAAGCAAGGAGGGAGTATGTGAAGAGACCAGCACCTAACATAAAAGGGAATGCCAAAAGTCTTCTACAGGGATAGAAATAGTAAAAGGGTGGTAAGAGAAGGCTTGAGGCTGTTGGGGACCAAAAAAGTGATTAACGCATGGAGGGGAAATGGCTGAGGTATTAAAGAAATACTTTGACAAGGAAGAAGATGCCGCTGAAGACAAAGCGAAAGGGGGGCAGTTGAGACACCTGAATGGTTTAAAATTGATAAGGAGGAGTTATCGAATAGATTGGCTGTACTTAAATTTGATTAATGATCAGAACTGAATGAAATGCATCTAATGATACTGAGGGAAGTAAGAGTGGAAATTGCAGACACTGCCCATAATTTTCCAGTCCTCCTTAGACTCAGGGGTGGTGCCAGAGGACTGGAGAATTGCAAATGTTACATACTTGTTCAAAAAAGGGTGTAATGCCCAGCAACTAGAGGCCAGTCAGTTTAACCTCAGTGATATATATTAACTTACTTTTGTTTTCCAATATTTAATGAATTGAAGTCCACCAATTTGTCAAAGGTAGTTCTGATGTTATCTAAGCACCCGTTATCACCAAACGCTCCCCACTCAGTGTTGATGCACATCCTCTTCTCATTTCCTCTCACTGTTTCAATGTTCTTCATTTCTTCCATATAGCAGAGGTTGGTGCCAGTTCCTGTTTTACAAAAAGTAAACCAAAGAAGGATTTCATAACATGGATTCGAAAAGTTCTCTTTCTTTCCCTTTGCCACATCCCCATCTGCTGAAGATGCTGAATTTAGGATATGGTACTCGAGTTCTCAGCAGCACAAGAGCTTGTTCTCCAGAGTGAGCCTAGACCAATGTTGTTCACTACATTAGTCACTGGGAAACAATGTAATCAGAATCACGCTTGTAACTGAGTCACTGATTTCAATTGGACAATATTAAGAACACAAGAAATAAGAGCAGAAGTGGACCACATGGCCCGTCCAGCCTGCTCTGCCTTGCAATACAATCATGGCTGATCTTCAACTGCAACCTCATTTCCCCACCCACTCCCCAAATCCTTCAATTCCCTGAGAGACCAAAAATCTGTATATCCCAGCCTTAAAGATGGAGCATCCACAATCCTCTGGGGTAGAGAATACCAAAGATTCACAACCCATTGAGAGAAGGAATTTCTCCTCATCTCAGACCTAAATAATCAGTCCCTTATCCTGAGACTGTGCCCCCATTTTCAAGCTTCTCCAGCCAAGAAAACAACCTTTCAGTGTCTATGCTGTCAAATCTTAAAACAAAAACTGCAATAAATGTAAGAACCCTTTTACCTCTGCCTAAACTCAAAACATAAAAACAAACAAAACTGTTTAAAAAATTAGAAACTGTCACTTATCACAAACTCATAATAGAAATTAAAATTCTTTGATAAGTTGGAAATTGTTTAAAAATAAAACCTCAAGAAAGCTCACCATAACACTGTGAGCATGCTGCCCAGAGTTACTTGAGCTGGTGACCTCAGAAAGGGGGGATGACCTCAGCACTCCCTCTCCTCACCAGTTCCACTCTTCAAGCTCTGTGCCTCACTCTTTGCCCTGGTACAGGAAGTCCCAGCTGCAACAGCAAAAAAACGCAAAGCCACTCTGTTAATCATGGTCAGCGCTGCCCTCCATGGTATCGCTGCTGACTGGAAGATTTGGGCCAATCGTATCATGCCTGATCTTCCACCACAACTCAAAATTCCTACACTATCCCCATATTCTCCTAACATTCCCTTAATTCCCTTAGTATCCAAAAATCTATTGACATCTGTCTCAAAAATACTCAATCACTGAGCAACCACAGCTCTCTGAGATAGAGAATTCCAAAGCTTCAAAACCCTTCCATGTGAAAAAAATGTCTTCCCCTCTCAGTCCTAAATGTCTGTCCCTTATTCTGAGGCTGTGACCCCGTGTTCTGGATTTCCCATCCAGGGGGACCATTTTATTCAGCATCTACCCTCTCAAGCTCCTTAAACATTTCAATGTTTATTTTAGATCACCTCTCAATCTTCAAAGCTCCAGGGAATATAGGCCTAGTCCACTCAATCTCTCTTCCTAGTGCAATCAACTCATCCTAGGAACCAGCCTAGTGAAATAAAAACAGTGTTTTAAATACTCAGCAGGTCTGGCAGCATTTGTGGAGAGAGAAACAGAGTTAATGTTTCAAGTTGAATATGACTCTCCTTCAGAACATATTGGACTCGAAATATTAACTCTCTTTCTCTCTCCACAGGTGCTGAGTATTTCCAGTACTTTCTGTTTTTATTTCAGGTTTTCAACATTTGCAGTATTTTGCTTTTATATTAGTTTAGTGAACTTTTCTTGCACTTCCTCCAGGGGAAATCTTCCAAAGGAATCCAAAATTGCACACACCAATTTGTTGTGGCCTCCCCAATACTCTGTATAGTTGTGGTAAGACTTCTTACTCATGCGCTCCGATCGCTTTGCAACAAAAACAAATGTACCCCCCATTTGCCTTCCCAATTGCTTGCTCTACCTGCATGTTAACTTTCTGTGTTTCATGTACAAGGATGGAAACATTTTCTAGGCTTTCGCCATTTAAAACATATTCAGGTGTGAATTTTCATTCCCAAGTCGGGAGAGCACAGTTGGGATAATTCCCAACTCTGCAAACCCATCCAGGAAAAAGTGTCCTAGAAGGTTGGATTTTCAGTCTGGCTGGGGGTGGGGCTGTGATGAAAATGAAAATGGAAATTGTGGGACCCCGGAAAGAGGTCAGAGGCAGCCGGGTGCAGAAGCGGGCTGTGTGAAAGGCTGGTCTCGGTGTTCCGGCACTATGTCGAGGCTATGAAAATAAACAATCAAACCAAAAACAGCCCTCACTCCTCACCTCCCCATGCCCTATCCATACCAACCCATGCCACATCATACTCCCAACCCACCCTCCCCTCATACCTTCCATACCAACCTGTCTCTCTCTACCTATACCTCATGGCCTTTATAGTCCTAATGTTAAACTCATGCCCCCATCTTTGTGCTTATACCCTCCATGCCAAATCACCCAGTAACCACCATGGTGAGATCTCAGGAGCCATGTCGAGATTCAAGAGAGTTCTTAAATGTCTATCGATTAACTCACTATTTCAAACAAAGAAACACTCTCATTGCTAAAATCCATACAGTACATTTAAATTCATTTAATCCTTTATGAAAACAAAGGTTAGAGCTAAGGAACAAAAGGAACATTGCTCGGTGTAGTCTGTGGAGCGCCAACTAGTGGGAAGGAGATAGAAGAACAAATCTGCAGGGAAATTGCAGAGAGATGCAAACATTATTGAGTAGTTATAATGGAGGACTTTAATTCCTAAATATAGACTGGGACAGTGGTAGTGTAAAGGGTGGAGATGGGAAATTGTTCCTAGATTGTGTTCAGGAGAAATTTCTACAGCAGCATGTGTCCAATCTAACAAGAAAAGATGCACTGTTGGAGCTGGTTCTTGGAAATGAAGTGGGCCAACTAGATCAAGTGTCAGTGGGAGAGCACTTAGGAGGCATTGATCATTGTATTGTATGTTTTAGGATGATGATAGAAAAGAATGATAGGCAATCCAAGGTAAGAATAATTAACTGGACGAGAGCTGACTTCGATGGGGCAAGAACGGAGCTGGGCCAGATAGACTGGAATGAAGGATTGACAGGAAAAACTGTAGCTGAACAATGCGCTACCTTCAAAAGAGAATTGGTTCAGGCACAGTCAAGGCATTTTCCATGGAAAGGGAAAAGTAGGGCAAACAAATCCACAGCTCCCTGGACAAAAAAGGAGATAAAAATTAGGATAAAGAAGAAAAAGTGTGCTTATGAGAGATGGCAGATGGAAAATACAACTGAGAACCAAGAGGTATACAGAAGGTTCAAAGGGGAGGTGAAAAATGCATATTAGAGAAGCAAAGAGGGATTATGAGAAAATACTGGGAGCCAACATAAAGGAGAATCCTAAAGTCTTCTATTGGCATATAAATAGTAAAGGGGTGGTAAAAGGAGGAATATGGTCAATTAGGGACCTAAAAGGGAATTTATACATGGACAAAGGAGCCATGGCTGAGGTATTAAATGAACACTTTGCATCCAACTTTACCAAGGAGGTAGATGCTACCTAGGCCATGGTAACAGATGAGGAAACTCTATCACTAGAAGGGTTCAAAATTGATGAGGAAGAAGTGTTGAATAGACTGTCAGTACTTAAAGTTGACAAGGCACCGGGATTGGATGAGATGCATCCAAGGAATTGAAGGAAGTGAGAGTAGAAAGCAACGGCACTGGCCGTAATTTCTCAGTCTTCCCTCAACTCAGGGTAGATGCCAGAGGACTGGAGAATTGCAAACAAAGTTCAAAAAAGGTTGTAAGGATAAACCCAGGAATTACAGACCTGTCAGTTTAACTTAAATGGTGGGCAAGCTTCTAGAAATAATTATTTGGGATAGAATTAGTAGTCACATGGAAAAATATGGGTTGAAAAGGAAGAGCCAGTATGGATTTCTAAAGGGGAAATCATGTTTAACTAATTTGCTGGAGTTTTTTGAAGAGGTAACAGAAAAGTTTGTTGAGGGTAATGCTGTTGATGTGCTATACAGGGACTTTCAAAAGGCATTTGACACAGTGCCACAAAACAAACGTGTGAGAAAAGTTATTGCTCATGGAATAAAAGGGACAGTAGCAATGTGGATACAAAATTGGCTGAAAAATGGGAAGCAGAGAGTAATGGTCAAAGGATATTTTTTGGGATGGAGGAAGGTTTGTAGTGCAGTTCCCCAGAGGTCAGTATTGGGACCCTTGCTGTTCCTGATATATATTAATGAACTAGATCTTGGTGTGTAGGGGACAATTTCAAACTTTGCGCATGATACCAAAGCTTGGGAGTGTTGTAAACTGTGAGGAGGACAGTGTAGAACTTCAAAAGAACATTGACAAGTTCTTGCAGTGGGCAGATAGGTGCCAGATGAAGTTCAATGAAGTGGAGAAATGTGAGGTGATGCATTTTGGTAGGAAGAACATGAACAGACAATATAAAATAAGGGATGAAATTTTGAAGGGGGTGCAGGAGCAGAAAAACCTGGGTGTATATGTCCATAGATCATTGAAGGTGGCAGGACAGGAGGAGAGCAGTTAATAAAACATATAGTATCCTGGGCTTTATTAATAGTGGCATAGAGTACAAGAGCAAGGAGGTTACGCTGAATTTATATCAGACACTTGATAAACGTCAGCTGGAATATTGTATACAGTTCTCGATGCCACAGAAGGATGTGAACACATTGGAGAGAGTGCAGAAGAGGTTTACAAGAATAGTTCCAGGGATGAGAAACTTCAGTTATGAAGATAGGTTGGAGAGGTTGGGACTGTTCTCCTCAGAGAGAAAGCGGCCAAGAGGAGATTTGATAGAGATGTTCAAAATTATAAGGGGGCTGGACAGAGTAGATAGGGAGAAACGGTTCCTGCTCATAAAAGGATCAAGAACAAGAGGGCATAAATTTAAAGTGATTTGAAAAAGCAGCAAATGTGATGTGATGTTTCACACAACCTGCCTCCACTTCACTTCTGGTTTGGAAGGCATGCCTGGAAGTGCAGCGGAGGCAGGTTCAATCAAGGCATTCAAGGGGCCATTAGATGATTATTTGAATAGAAATAATGTGCAAGGGTATGGGGAAAAGGCAGGGCAATGGCACTAGGTCATAATGCTCATTTGGAGAGCCAGTGCAGACTGAATGGCCTCCTGTTTCATTAAAATTCTGTGATTCTCTGTGATTCTGTAATGTGTGGGTCAAAGAAACTATAAGTAGAATGTTTCTTAAAAGATAGGAACTCCTACACTCCATCTGGACCATATGACTTTTCCATTTTGAGGGTTGCCAACGTTTAAGTCCATCCTTTTTATTGATTTCTATGCTATCCAGTATCACTCCTGCCTCCTCATTCACTGCAACATCCTCTTCTATAGTGAAGACAGATGCAAAGTTCTCATTTAGTAGCTCAGCCAATCCCTCTGCCTCCCCAAGGACCTTTTTGGTCCTTCATTGGTCCCTTCACTTGACTATTGTTTTACTATTTATGTGTTCATGGAAGACTTTGCATTCTCATTTATGTTTACTTCTTTTATCTCTATACCTTTAGCCATCTGTGTATTCATTGACCTGTGAAATATTTCAACTACAGCTTTCCATCTGCGTTAGATTACATAAGATTACATTGGATATGCGGAGGTTACGATCCCAGGTGAGGTTAACACTGGACAAGCCTGATCCCAGCTTGATAGATCCTGACTTTTATTTGTTTGTTTAGATATGTGGAGAGAGGCTACTGAACAGAGTCAGCCAATGGACTTTTAACAAAAACATAAAACGTTCATTCAACAAGAAGAGGTGAGCTATATTACAATACGCCTTCACCCACAACTATACCTTTACAGATAGATACAAATTTGTAAGGATAACACAAGTTACAAAAGCTATCTTAGACTCTAGTGTTCATAGTAAGTACACAGTAAGTAAGGTGACCTGTGGTCAAACACACCCGGCTCTGAAAGCAAATGACAGATGTCATCCCAAACAGATACTATGAATCCCTCCTCAACCTTCCCCAGATGCTTGTCACACCATGAGCCGATCTGTCTCATCGCACTCTGTCTTTCACACAAGGGTTTCCAATCTCCGCTCTCCAAGAACTCACTTTGGAACCTTCTCCCAAACTGACACTTTCGCTCAGACACCTTCCATAAGGGTTCACCTCCAGAGTTTCAAACTCTCCTCCTGATGTTCCTCTCCCCTGGGTCACCACATGTGTTCAAGCTGTCTTCCACACACACTCTCTCTCACTGACTCAGCCGTCAACAGTACCACTGCTTCACATGCCCATAGCAAAGAGTTACAAACCTGCAGTTGCCTCTTTGGATCTTCTTACCTCTTGCAAGCTGTTCTTGCTTTCAATATGCGTTCTGCAGTTTTTGTCCCTTTAAATCTGAAGTTTGGAGCCTTTCCTCTGTCCCTCACTCTTAACTGCACTTAACATGACCTTTTCCAGGTTCCTGTCCTTCCTTTGACGTTCTCCTGTTCCACTTCCCTGGATATTGGACTGGCTGTCTGTCCCCTTTGCTCCAGTCTTTCCTGGCAGCTACTTTCAAAACCAATGAACTCAAACATCTTCCAAAATCAAACCGCAGTAGGTGCGGATGCGGGCATGTTCTTCATCGTGGAGCTGCTCTTGGCGGATCTGTTGGAGCCAGATTGTACTGGCTGGTAGGAGCCTGGTAGTGGTATGAGATTAGGCCTTCGGCTCAGTGATGAAGGTGACATTGTGTTTGGTCAGAAGTCCCATGATGGCCCTTGAAAGTGCATCAGCTGTCATCTGATTCTGTCCCTGGACATAGATGATCTCAAAGGTGAATCTCATGAGGCATGGGTGAAACTGCTGGATCCAAAGAAGCATCTTTGTGATCTCCTTTTTGTTTAACAAGGAGACGAGTGGTTTATGGTCTGTCTCGATTACGACCTTGAGGCAGATGTAGTCGGAAAACTTCTCACAGGCCCATGTGTCTGCCAGAGCTTCCTTCTTGATGACATTGTACCTGGGTTCCATGTCTGAGTCCTCTAGAAGTGTAGTAGAGGGGTCACCAACTGATATCCAATTGCTCTTGAAAGACAACTGTCCTGAGGCCTGTGGACGAAGCATTAGCAGCTACGATGGTGGGCAAGGCCTGGCAGGGCAGGGTTGGGTCAATATGGACCAGAATGTTGGCAGAGAGCAGCGTTTCCTTCATATGAGTGAACACATGCTCTTGCTGCAAATACCGCGCTTGGTCTTTCTTCAGCAGGTGTCTCAATGGTTCCATGACTTGTGCCAAGTGAGGTAAAAACTTTGCCAGCTGGTTTACCATCCCTAGGAGGTGCTGGAGGTTGGGGATGAAGGAAGGGTGGCGGGAAGTTGTTGATTGCCTTGGTTTTGTGTGTGTCTGCTGTGACACCTTTGTGACTGACCATGTGGTAAACTCATGTTTATTGTTCAGCATCAGTCCTGCCTCTTACAGTTGCTCCAAGACTGCTGTGAGCCTTACGTTGTGCCCTTCCACCATGATTCCATGAGCCAAGACATTGCTAGTGGGGCAAATGACTCCCTGAAGACCCTGCAGGATATCTGACATTGTGTATTGGAATATCTCTGGTGCATTATATTCCAAAAGGGCAGGAGGTTGAAGCAAAACCTGCCAAAGCTGGTAATAAATATAATTAGGAGCCACGAGTCCTCATGGAGGGGGCTGCCAGAAACTGGTGATAGTGCTTAGTTTAGAAAACAGGTTTCCGGACCGGGACCAGCCCCAATCACCATGTTCCATGCAGGTTGCTTGACTGGGGAAATGACTCCCATGTTGACCATGTCAGCCAGCTGTCGCTGTACTTTCTCCATGAGGGGGTGAGGGACCTTTCATAGAGTGGAGAGGTACACTGGCTTGGTGTCACTCCTGAGTGTGATCCTGTAGGCATTTGCAGGCGGCCCAGTATCATGAAGATCTTTGGAAACTCTTATCTGTATTTGGAGGCACACACTTGCCAGTTGACTTCAGCAGCCTGAGTCAGATGTTGTGGTTTAATACAGAGCTGTTCTGATTGTGGATCAATTTGTTCTCATACTGCAGAGTCACCTGTATGGTGCCTTTTACTGGAAGAAGGCATTCTCCTGCTGCATGAAGTGGACTGTCTATTGTTTGAAGTTGGAGGTCTTTTAAGCATGGTTCCTTGTCTGGCAGGACTATCATGCTGGCTCCTGAATCTAATTTAAAATTTGTTAGGTGAGCATTTACCTGGATATCAGCATTCCAAATGCAGAGCTGCATTCTTTGATCTCACCCAAGAAGCATGGCTGTGTGTCTTCTGGGTTTTCAATCTTGACCTCGTGAATGACCTTTGGGATGTGATTGCAGTGCTGGGGATTTGACTGGCATTGTTTACCAAAGTGTCCCCGCATTGGTCCGTACTCGCAGGATACTGATCTCTCCTGTGACAGTGCTTCACACCGCAGGGCTGGAAGGTCGCTCTGCTGGGCGGCTCAGGAATTGCTTTCCCTGACTTGGATTTTCCCTGTGTCTTTATGATCTCTTCAGCTGGATTGAGGGTTGGTTTCCACCCCATGTTATATTCTCTCCCCTAAGCTCAGACAATCTAACTAGCTGGATTGCCTTATCTAGGATAAGATAGCTTCTAGCTTGCATGTCTGCTGAATGTTTACTGATGTATGTCCCATAAAAATACTTCCTTCCAGGGACTCCGATTGTGTGACTGGTCTGGGCAAGGAGTGGAGCTGGAAGTGTGGAATTGTGGTCCATTTTCACAATTTTTAAAAGTGTCAATCCAGCTTTACGAGATTAAAGGCTTCCAGGATGGTGTTGCCGTTCACTGCTGAATAATGGATCTTCCCGTGTTTGCCAGTTTTTGACAGGTTGCAATGGCCGTGTGTGTTGGCCAGCTGCTGAGTTCATTCAGTCAGCAATAAAGCATTGTAAGTCAAGACGTGTAGGAAAGAGTTGTACACTAGCTGTTTAGGAAGTCAGGTAGTCAAGAGGTACCTGTAGTAGATGAAATTAATTATTTAATTTAATTTTTTCCTTTGCTGAACTCAGGAGGCACGTGATGAGACTGAGTCGGGGATTGGGATTAGCAACACGTTTCTAACTGAATGAATGAAAAGGGGCTGGCTGGCCTGGAATTTGAAAGCTGTTCTCTCCCCCTTGCAGGCTGTGTGAGCTCTGCTTGCTGAAGCTGGACATCCAAGGGAGATTCAATGGAGTCTTTTGCTGGAGTAAATGATCAATCTTTTCACTTCCAGGCTCTTCTCTCTCTCTCTCGAGCTTTCTCTTTCTGGTGAATTTTCTTCATGTCTGCCACTTTAGTTGGGAGTTTGTTTTTAGTTCAGAATCCATTGAAGATGACCTTTTTCTTAGGTTTTCTGCATTCTTGTGAGGATCAGGGTTTTCGATCTGGACGCTGCCATCATGAAGAATGCTGCCTCGGACACCATGAACTAGGCTTCATAGCCTTGAGTATATTAACAGCAAGTCTTAATTAACTACTTGTAACTATAAATAGAAATACAGTAGAGGGTACAGGTATGGAGCTGGCTCCATCCTAGTCTTTACACATCTCGGTCCATCTATAGACTGATCTTGGCATTGGGTCATATGCCTTCTTACATCACTGTGAGGGCAGTACTGTACTCAGTCCCACATTAACCCTGTATGTACCAGACCCTGCTACGACAACCGCCACAATTTGCTATCATCCAAATATTTAGAAATTATGATTCCAGAGCCCAGATGGTTAATGGAAGTTGTGAACAGCAGTGGTTCCAACATGAACGCTTGTGGAACACAAACCCCTGCCTGCTGCCACTCCAATCACACATTCCAAGATTCACCCGATCTGTAAACATTCAGATGGAAACCCACCGAATCCCGAAGTCAATCACTCCGTGACTCACCCTGATTGATCACCCCGCAAGCCCCAGGAACCCTGATCACTCACCCTGAACACTATAAATCATCCCCTTCGAGAACAATTCCCTGAACATTCACTCTGAGACCAGCTCAATTCCCTGAACATTCACTCTGAGACATGCTCAATTCCCTGATCAATCAGTCACTCACTCTGAGACATGTTCAAATCCCGACCACTCACCCTGAGACATGATCAATTCCCCGATCATTCAATCTGAGACACGTTCCATTCCCTGATCAATCATTCTGGGACATTTTAATTCCTTGATCACATACTCTGAGACATGTTCAATTCCCTAATCACACACTCCGAGACCTGTTTAATTCCCTGATCACTCAGTCTGAGACATGTTCAATTCCCTGATCACTCACTCTGAGACATGTTCAATTCCCTGATCACTCACTCTGAGACATGTTCAATTCTCTGATCACTCATTCTGAGACCTGCTCAATTCCATGAACAATCACTCTGAGAGCTGTTCAATACCAAGATCACTCACTGTGAGAACTGCTCATTTCACTGATCATTCACTCAGAGACCTTTTCAATTCCCTGATCACTTATTCTGAGACATGTTCAATTCCCTGACCACTCATTCTGGCACATGTTCAATTCCTTGATCATACACTGTGAGACATGCTCAAATCTCTGATCAGTCACGCTGAGACCTGTTCAATTCTGTAATCACTCACTCCAAGACCTATTCAATTCCGTAATCACTCACTCTGAGAACTGTTCAATTCCCTAATAATTCACTCTGAGACATATTCAATTCCCTGACCACTAACTCTGTGACAAGTCCAATTCCCTGATCACTCACTCTGAGACCTGCTCAATTCCCTGATCACTCACTCTGAGACACGTTCAGTTCCCTGATCACACATTCTGGCACATCTTCAATTCCTTGATAATATTCTCTGAGACATGTGCAATTCCCTGATCACACGTTCTGAGACATGTTCAAATTCCTGATCACTCACTGAGACCTCTTCAATTCCCTAATCACTCATTCTGAGACCTGTTCAATTCCCTGATCACTCCCTCTGAGACATGTGCAATTCCCTCATCACTCACTCTGAGACATGTTCAATTCCCTGAACAGTCACTCTTGAGACCTGTTCAATTTCCTGATCATTCACTCTGAGAACTGTTTAATTCCCTGATCACTCACTCTCAGACCTATTCAATTCCCTGATCACTCACTCTGATACCTTTTCAATTCCCTGATCTCTCACACTGAGACATGTTCAATTCCCTGATCACTCATTCTGAGACATGTTCAATTTCCTGATCATTCACTCTGAGACCTGTTAAATACAGTGATCACTCACTATGAGACCTGCTCATTTCACGGATCAATCACTCTGAGACCTGTTCAATTCCCTGACCTGTCTCTCTGAGACATGTCCAATTCCCCCTGATCACTCATTCTTAGACCTGTTTCATTCCCTGATCACTCACTCTGAGACATGTTCAATTCCCTGATCACTCACTCTGGGACCTGTTCTTTTCCCTGATCTCTCACACTGAGACATGTTCAATTCCCTGATCACACATTCTGAGACATGCTCAATTTTCTGATCACTCACTCTGAGACATGTTCAATTCCCTGATCACTCACTCTGAGACCTGCTCACTTCCCTGAACAATCAATCACTCAGAGCTGTTCAATACCAAGATCACTCACTATGAGACCTGCTCATTTCACTGATCATTCACTCTGTGACCTTTTCAAGTCCCTGATCACTCACTATGAGACCTGCTCAACTCCCTGATCACTCACTCTGAGACCTGCTCAACTCTCTGATCACTCACTCTGAGAAATGTTTAATTCCCTGATCATTGAATCTGGGACATGTTCAATTCCTTGATCATACATTCTGAGACATGTTCAATTTCCTGATCACTCACTCTGAGACCTGATCCATTCCATGATCACTCACTCCGTGACCTGTTCAATTCCCTTATCACTGATGCTGAGAACTATACAAGTCCCTGACCACTCACTCTGAGACCTGTTTAAATCCCTGATCACTCACTCCGAAACTTGCTTAATTCACTGATCACTGACACTGAGACATGTTCAATTCCCTGACCACTCACTCTGAAACATGTTCAATTCCCCGATCACTCATTCTGGCACATGTTCAATTCCTTCATCATACACTCTGAGACATGTTAAATTCACTGATAACACATTCTGAGACATGTTCAATTCTCTGATCACTCACTCTGAGACATGTTCAATTCCCTGATCACTCACTCAGAGACCTGTCCAATTCCCTGATTACTCACTCAGAGACCTGTTCAATGCCCTTATTACTCACACTGAGACGTGTACAATTCCCTAACCAATCACTCCGAGACCTGTCCAATTCCCTGATCACTTACGCTGATATATGTTCTATTCCCTGCTTACTCACCCCGAGACCTGTAAAATTCCCTGATCATTCATTGTGAGACTTGTTCAATCCCCTGATCCCTGACTATGAGAACTGTTCAATTCCATGATCAATCAGTCTGAGACATGATCAATTGCCTGATGACTCCACGGAGACGTGTTCAATTCCTTGATCACACATTCTGGGACATGCTCAGTTCTCTGATCACTCACTCTGAGAGAAACTCAATTCCCTGATCATTCACAGAGACCTGATCAATTCCATAATCCAACCCTCGGAGATATGTTCAAATCACTGATCTCTCACTCCGAAACCTATTCAATTCTCTGATCACACACTCTGAGACCTGTCCAGTTCACTGATCTCTCACTCTGAGACATGTCCAATTCATTGATCACTCACTCTGGGACCTATTCTTTTCCCTGATCTCTCACACTGAGACATGTTCAATTCCCTGACCACTCATTCTGGCACATGTTCAATTCCTTGATCATACATTCTGAGACCTGTTCAATTCCCTAATAATTCACTCTGAGACAAGTTCAATTCCCTGATCACTCACTTTGAGTCCTGCTCAATTCCCTGAACAATCACTCTGAGAGCTGTTCAATACCAAGATCACTCACTATGAGACCTGCTCATTTCACTGATCATTCACTTTGTGACCTTTTCAATTCCCTGATCACTCAATCTGAGACATGTTCAATTCCCTGACCACTCATTCTGGCACCTGTTCAATTCCTTGATCATAGACTCTGAGACATGCTCAATTCTCTGATCAGTCACGCTGAGACCTGCTCAATTCCCTGATCATTCACTCTGAGACATGTTTAATTCCCTGATCACTCACTATGAGACCTGATTCATTCCATGATCACTCACTCTCAGACCTATTCAATCCCCTGATCACTCACTCCAAGACCTGTTCAATTCCATAATCACTCACTCTGAGACGTGTTCAATTCCCCGACCACTAACTCTGTGACAAGTCCAAATCCCTGATTACTCACTCTGAGACCTGTTCAATTCCCTGATCACTCAAACTGAGAAATGTTCAATTCCCTGATCACTCAAACTGAGACCTGATCCATTCCATGATCCCTCACTCTCAGACCTATTCAATTCCCTGATCACTCACTCTGATACCTGTTCAATTCCCTGATCTCTCACTCAGATACCTGTTCAATTCCCTGATCACTCACTCTGAGACCGGCTCAATTCCCTGAACAATCACTCTGACACATGTTCAATTCCCTGAACACTCATTCTGGCACCTGTTCAATTCCTTGATCATACATTCTGAGACCTGCTCAATTCCCTGCTCATTCACTCTGAGACCTGTTCAATCAGCCTGAGACATGATCAATTCCCTGATCACTCATTCTGAGTCTTGATCAATTACCTGATCAATCATACTGAGACATATTCAATTCCCTGATCACAGATTCTGAGACATGCTCAATTCTCTGATCACTCACTCCAAGACCTGTTTAATTCTCTGATCACTCATTCTGAGACATGTCCAATTCCCTGATCACTCATTCTGAGACCTGTTCATTTCCCTGGTCACTCACATTGAGACATGTTCAATTCCCTGATCACTTATTCTGACACCTGTTCAATTCCCTGATCACTCACGCTGAGACCTATTCAATTCCCTGATCACTCACTCTTGAGACATGTCCAATTCCCTGATCACTCATTCTTAGACCTGTTCTTTTCCCTGATCATTCACACTGAGACAGGTTCAATACCCTCAGCACTCACTCTGAGACCTGTTCAATTCCCTGATCATTCACTCTGAAACCTGTTCAATTCCCTGATCATTCATTCTGAGACCTGTTCAAAACCCTGGTCACTCCCTCCGACACTTGTTCAATGCCCTGATTACTCACACTGAGATGTGTACAATTCCTTAACCAATCACTCCGAGACCTGTCCAATTCCCTGATCACTTACGCTGAGATATGTTCTATTCCCTGCTCACTCACCCCGAGACCTGTTCATTCCCTGATCATTCACTCTGAGACATGATCAATTCCCTGATCACTCATTCTGAGTCTTGATCAATTACCTGATCACTCACACTGAGAGCTGTTCAATACCAAGATCACTCACTATGAGACCTGCTCATTTCACTGACATTCACTCTGTGACCTTTTCAGTTCCCTGATCACTCACTCTGAGACATGTTCAATTCCCTGATCACTCACTCTGAGACATGTTCAATTCCCTGATCATTCACTCTGAGACATGTTCAATTCCCTGATCACTCACTCTGGGACATGTTCAATTCCCTGATCACTCACTCTGGGACCTGGTCTTTTTCCTGATCTCTCACACTGAGACATGTTCAATTCCCTGATCACTCATTCTGGCACATGTTCAATTCCTTGATCATACACTCAGACATGTTCAATTCCCTGATCACACATTCTGAGACATGCTCAATTCCCTGATCACTCACTCTGAGACATGTTCAATTCCTTGATCATACACTCAGACATGTTCAATTCCCTGATCACACATTCTGAGACATGCTCAATTCCCTGATCACTCACTCTGGGACCTGGTCTTTTTCCTGATCTCTCACACTGAGACATGTTCAATTCCCTGATCACTCATTCTGGCACATGTTCAATTCCTTGATCATACACTCAGACATGTTCAATTCCCTGATCACACATTCTGAGACATGCTCAATTCCCTGAACAATCACTCTGAGAGCTGTTCAATAGCCTAATCACACTCTGAGACATGTTCAATTCCCTGATTACTCACTCTGAGAAATGTTTAATTCCCTGATCATTGAAGCTGAGACATGTTCAATTCCCTGACCACTCATCCTGGCACATGTTCAATTCCTTGATCATACATTCTGAGACATGCTCAATTCTCCGATCAGTCACGCTGAGACTTGCTCAATTCCCTGATCACTCACTCTGAGACAAGTTCAATTCCATGATCACTCACTATGAGACCTGATCCATTCCATGATCATTCACTCTCAGAACTATTCAATTCCCTGATCACTCACTCAGATTACTGTTCAATTCTCTGATCACTCACTCTGAGACATGTTCAATTCCCTTATCACTGACGCTGAGAACTATTCAAGTACCTGATCACTCACTCCGAAACTTACTTAATTCACTGATCACTGACACTGAGTCATGTTCAATTCCCTGATCACTCAAACTGAGAAATGTTCAATTCCCTGATCACACACTCTGAGACTTGTTCAATTCCCTGATCAATCAGTCTGAGACATGATCAATTCCCTGATCACTCAGACAGACAAGATCAATTACCTGATCACCCACACTGAGACATGTTCAATTCCCTGCTCACTCACTCTGACACATGTTCAATTGCTTGATCATTAACTCAGACATATTCAATTCCCTGATCACACATTCTGAGACATGCTCAATTCTATGATTATTCACTCAGAGCTGTTCAATTCCCCGATGATTCACTGAGACCTGATCAATTCCATAATCAAACCCATCGGAGACATGTTCAAATCACTGATCACTCACTCCGAAACCTGTTCAATTCCCTGATCCCTCACCCTGAGACATGTCCAATTCCCTGATCACATATTCTGAGCCATGGTCAATTCTCTGTTCACTCATCCTGAGAGCTGTTCAATTCCCTGATCATTCACTCTGAGAAATGTTCAAATTCCGTGATCATTCACTCCGAGTAATGTTCAATTCCCTGATCACTCATTCTTAGACATGTTCTTTTCCCTGTTTACTCCACTGAGACATGTTCAATTCCCTGATCCCTCACCCTGAGACATGTTCAATTCCCAGATTACTCATTCTGAGACATGTTCAATTCCCTAATCACACATTCTGAGACATGCTCAATTCTATGATTACTCTCTCTGAGAGCTGCTCAATTCCCCGATGATTCACTGAGACCTGATCAATTCCATAATCAAACCCATCGCAGACATGTTCAAATTCCTGATCACTCACTCCGAGACATGTTCAACTCCCTGATCACTCACTCTGAGACATGTTCAACTCCCTGATCACTCCTACTGAGACATGGTCAATTCCCTGATCACTCACCCTGAGACATGCTCAATTCTATGATTACTTATTCTGACACCTGTTCAATTCCCTGATCACTCACTCCGAAACTTGCTTAATTCACTGATCACTGACACTGAGTCATGTTCAATTCCCTGATCACTCACTCTGAAACATGTTCAATTCCCTGATCACTCAAACTGAGAAATGTTCAATTCCCTGATCACACACTCTGAGATTTGTTCAATTCCCTGATCACTCATTCTGAGACCTGTTTAAATCCCTGATCACTCACTCCGACACTTGCTTAATTCACTGATCATGCACACTGAGTCATGTTCAATTCCCTGATCATTCACACTGAGAAATGTTAAATTCCTTGATCACTCACTCTGAGACCTGTTCAATCAGTCTGAGACATGATCAATTCCCTGATCACTCATTCTGAGTCTTGATCAATTACCTGATCACTCACACTGAGACATATTCAATTCCCTGATCACACATTCTGACACCTGTTCAATTCCTGGATCAGTCACTCAGAGACCTGTCCAATTCCCTGATCACTCACTCCGAGACCTGTCCAATTCCCTTATCACTGACGCTGAGAACTATTCAAGTCCCTGATCACTCACTCGAAGACCTGTTTAAATCCCTGATCACTCACTCCGACACTTGCTTAATTCACTGATCACTCACACTGAGACATGTTCAATTCCCTGATCACTCACTCCGAGACCTGTTAAATTCCGTGATCACTCAATCTGAGACATGTCCAATTTCCTGATCACTCACACTGAGACATGTTCAATTCATTGATCACTCAATCTGAGACCTGTTCAATCAGTCTGAGACATGTTCAATTCCCTGATCACTCATTCTGAGAAATGTTCAAATTCTGTGATAACTCACTCCAAGTAATGGTCAATTCCCTGATCAATCATTCTTAGACATGTTCTTTTCCCTGTTTACTCCACTGAGACATGTTCAATTCCCTGATCACTCATTCTGAGACATGTTCAATTCACTGATCACTCATTCTGAGACATGTTCAATTCACTGATCACTCATTCTGAGAAATGTTTAATTCCCTGATCACTGAATCTGAGACATGTTCAATTCCCTGACCACTCATTCTGACACATGTTCAATTCCTTGATCATACATTCTGAGACATGCTCAATTCTCTGATCAGTCACGCTGAGACTTGCTCAATTCCCTGATCACTCACTCTGAGACAAGTTCAATTCCATGATCACTCACTATGAGACCTGATCAATTCCCTAATAATTCACTCTGGGACATGTTCAAATTCCTGATCACTCATTCCGAGACCTGCTCAATTCCCTGATCACTCACTCTGAGACATGTTCAATTCCCTGATCACTCATTCTGGCACATCTTCAATTCCTTGATAATATTCTCTGAGACATGTGCAATTCCCTGATCACACATTCTGAGACATGCACAATTCTATGATCACTCACTCTGAAACCTGTTAAATTTCCTGATCACACACACTCTGAGACATGTTCAAATTCCTGATCACTAATTCCGAGACCTGCTCAATTCCCTGAACAATCACCCTGAGACGTGTTAAATACAGTGATCACTCACTATGAGACCTGCTCATTTCACGGATCAATCACTCTGAGCCCTATTCAATTCCCTGATCACTCACTCCGAGACCGGTTCAATTCCCTGTTTACACACTCAGATACACGTTCAATTTCCTGATCACTCAATCTGAGAACTGTTTAAATCTCTGAGCACTCACTCTGAGACCTGTTCAATTCCCTGACCTGTCACTCAGAAATGTTCAATTCCTTGACTACTCCCTCTGAGACATGTCCAATTCCCTGATCACTCATTCTTAGACCTGTTCTTTTCCCTGATCACTCACACTGAGACATGTTCAATACCCTCATCACTCACTCTGAGACATGTTCAATTCCCTGAACAGTCACTCTTGAGACCTGTCCAATTCCCTGATCACTCACTCTGAGACTTGTTTAAAACCCTGATCACTCACTCAGACACTTGTTCAATGCCCTGATTACTCACACTGAGAGGTATACAATTCCCTAACCAAACACTCCGAGACCTGTTCAATTCCCTGATCATTCACTCTGAGACCTGTTCAATTCCCTGATCAATCCATCTGAGACAGGATCAATTGCCTGATCAATCCATCTGAGACAGGATCAATTGCCTGATCACTCACACTAGACATGTTCAATTCCCTGATCACTCACTCTGAGAACTGTTCAATTCCCTGATCAATCTGTCTGGGAAATGATCAAATGCCTGATGACTCCACTGAGACATGTTCAATTCCTTGATCACACATTCTGAGACATGCTCAATTCCCTGAACAATCACTCAGAGCTGTTCAATTCCAAGATCACTCACTATGAGACCTGCTCATTTCACTGATCATTCACTCTGAGAGAAACTCAAATCCCCGATCATTCACAGAGACCTGATCGATTCCATAATCCAACCATCGGAGATATGTTCAAATCACTGATCACTCACTCTGAGCCATGCTCAATTCTTTGATCACTCACTCTGAGACATGTTCAATTCCCTGATCATTCACTCTGAGAAATGCTCAAATTCCATGATCACTCACTCTGAGACATGTGCAAATCCCTGATCACTCATTCTGAGACATGTTCATTTCCCTGATCCCTCACACTGAGATATGTTCAATTCCCTGAACACTCACTGTGAGACCTGTTCAATTCCCTGATTACTCACTCCGAGACCTGTCCTATTCCCTTATCATTGACGTTGAGAACTATTCAAATCCCTGATCACTCACTCCGAGACCTGTTAAATTCCCTGATTACTCACACTGAGTCATGTTCAATTCCCTGGTCACTCAGCCTGAGACATGTTCAATTCACTGATCAATCAGTCTGAGACATGCTCAATTCACTGATCAATCAGTCTGAGACATGCTCAATTCACTGATCACTCACTCTGAGAGATACTCAATTCTCCGATGATTCACTGAGACCTAATCAATTCCATAATCAAACCCATCGGAGACATGTTCAAATCACTGATCACTCACTCCGAAACCTGTTCAATTCCCTGATCACTCCTTGAGACATGGTCAAATCCCTGATCACTGACTCTGAGACATGTCCAATTCCCTGATCACTCATTCTGAGACCTGTTCATTTCCCTGATCACTCACACTGAGACATGATCAATTCCATGATTACTCACTTTGAGACTTGTGCAATTCTCTGATCACTCACTCCAAGACCTGTCCTATTCCCTTATCATTGACGCTGAGAACTATGCAATTCCCTGATCACTCACTCTGAGACCTGTTAAAATCCCTGATAACTCACATTGAGAAATGTTAAATTCCCTGATCACTGAATCTGAGACATGTTCAATTCCCTGATCACTCAGCCTGAGACATGTTCAATTCCATGATCACTCACTGAGACTTGTTCAATGCCCTGATTACTCACACTGAGACGTATACAATTCCCTAACCAAACACTCCGAGTCCTGTTCAATTCCCTGATCACTTACGCTGAGATATGTTCTATTCCCTGCTCACTCACCCCGAGACCTGTTAAATTCCCTGATCATTCACTCTGAGACTTGTTCAATTTCCTGATCACTGACTATGAGACATGTTCAATTCCCTGATCACTCACACTGAGACCTGTTCAATTCCCTGATCACTCACACTGAGACCTGTTCAATTCCCTGATCAATCCATCTGAGACAGGATCAATTGCCTGATCACTCACACATGTTCAATTCCCTGATCACTCACACTGAGACCTGTTCAATTCCCTGATCACTCACACTGAGACCTGTTCAATTCCCTGATCAATCCATCTGAGACAGGATCAATTGCCTGATCACTCACACATGTTCAATTCCCTGATCACTCACTCTGAGAACTGTTCAATTCCCTGATCAATCAGTCTGAGACATGATCAATTGCCTGATGACTCCACTGAGACATGTTCAATTCCTTGATCACACATTCTGAGACATGCTCAATTCCCTGAACAATCACTCTGAGAGCTGTTCAATACCAAGATCACTCACTATGAGACCTGCTCATTTCACTGATCATTCACTCTGTGATCTTTTCAATTCCCTGATCACTCACTATGAGACATGTTCAATTCCCTGACCACTCATTCTGGCACATGTTCAATTCCTTGATCATACATTCTGAGACATGCTCAATTCTCTGATCAGTCACGCTGAGACCTGCTCAACTCCCTGATCATGCACTATGAGATCTGATCCATTCCATGATCACTCACTCTCAGACCTATTCAATTCCCTGATCACGCACTCAGATACCTGTTCAATTCTCTGATCACTCACTACAAGACCTGTTTAAATCCCTGATCACTCACTACGAAACTTGCTTAATTCACTGATCACTGACACTGAGACATGTTCAATTCCCTGATCACTCACTCCGAGTCCTGTTAATTTCCCTGACCACTCACTCTGAAACATGTTCAATTCCCTGATCAATCAAACTGAGAAATGTTGAATTCCCTGATCACTCACTCTGAGACTTGTTCAATTCCCTGATCAATCAGTCTGAGACATGGTCAATTCCCTGATCAATCAGTCTGAGACATGGTCAATTCCCTGATCACTCAGACAGAGACAAGATGAATTACCTGATCACCCACACTGAGACATGTTCAATTCCCTGCTCACTCACTCTGACACATGTTCAATTGCTTGATCATAAACTCAGACATATTCAATTCCCTGATCACACATTCTGAGACATGCTCAATTCTATGATTACTCACTCTGAGAGCTGCTCAATTCCCCGATGATTCACTGAGACCTGATCAATTCCATAATCAAACCCATCGGAGACATGTTCAAATTCCTGATCACTCACTCTGAGACATGGTCAACTCCCTGATCACTCCTACTGAGACATGGTCAACTCCCTGATCACTCACCCTGAGACCTGTTCAATTCCCTGATCACTCACCCTGAGACCTGTTCAATTCCCTGATCACTCATTCTGAGACCTGTTCAATTCCCTGATCACTCATTCTGAGACCTGTTCAATTCCCGGATCACTCATTCTGAGACCTGTTCAATTCCCTGATCATTCATCTGAGACTTGTTCAATTCCCTGATCAATCAGTCTGAGACATGGTCAATTCCCTGATCACTCAGACAGAGACAAGATCAATTACCTGATCACCCACACTGAGACATGTTCAATTCCCTGATCACTCACTCTGAGACATATTCAATTCCCTGATCACTTACTCTGAGACATATTCAATTCCCTGATCACTTACTCTGAGACATATTCAATTCCCTGATCACATACTCAGATATATTCAATTCCCTGATCACTTACTCTGAGACATATTCAATTCCCTGATCACTCTGAGACATGTTCATTTCCCTTATTACTCACTTTGTGAACTGTTCAATTCCCTGATCACTCACTCTGAGACTTGTTTAAAACCCTGATCATTCACTCCGACACTTGTTCAATGCTCTGATTACTCACACTGAGACGTGTACAATTCCCTAACCAATCACTCCGAGACCTGTCCAATTCCCTGATCACTTACGCTGAGATATGTTCTATTCCCTGCTCATTCACCCCCAGACTTGTTCATTTCCCTGATCACTGACTATGAGACATGTTCAATTCCCTGATCACTCATTCTGGCACATGTTCAATTCCTTGATAATATACTCTGAGACATGTGCAATTCCCTGATCATACATTCTGAGACATGCTTAATTCTATGTTCACTCCTGTTCAATTTCCTGATCCCTCACACTGAGACCTGTCCAATTCCCTGATCACACTCTCCGAGACCTGTCCAATTGCGTTATCACTGACGCTGAGAACTATTCAAGTCCCTGATCAATCACTCAGACCTGTTTAAATCCCGGATCACTCACTCCGACACTTTCTTAATTCACTGATCACTGATACAGACATGTTCAATTCCCTGATCACTCGCTCCGAGTCCTGTTAAATTCCCTGACCACTCAAACTAAGAAATGTTCCATTCCCTGATCACTCACTCTGAGACTTGTTCAATTCCCTGATCAATCAGTCTGAGACATGATCAATTCCCTGATCACTCAGACAGACAAGATCAATTACCTGATCACTCAGACAGAGACAAGATCAAATACCTGATCATTCAGACAGAGACAAGATCAATTCCCTGATCACCCACTCTGACACACTTGCTTGATCATAAACTCTGAGACATATTCAATTCCCTGATCACACATTGAGACATGCTCAATTCTATGATTACTCACTCTGAGAGCTGTTCAATTCCCCAATGATTCACTGAGACCAGATCAATTTCATACTCAAACCCATCGGAGCCATGTTCAAATTCCTGATCACTCACTCCCAGACATGTTCAATTCCCTGATCACTCCTACTGAGACATGGTCAATTCCCTGATCACTCACTCTGAGACATGTTCAATTCCCTGATCATTCACTCTGAGACATGTTCAATTCCCTTATTACTCACTTTGTGAACAGTCCAATTCCCTGATCACTCACTCTGAGACTTGTTTAAAACCCTGATCATTCACTCCGACACTTGTTCAATGCTCTGATTACTCACACTGAGACGTGTACAATTCCCTAACCAATCACTCCGAGACCTGTCCAATTCCCTGATCACTTACGCTGAGATATGTTCTATTCCCTGCTCATTCACCCCCAGACTTGTTCAATTCCCTGATCACTGACTATGAGACAAGTTCAATTCCCTGATCACTCATTCTGGCACATGTTCAATTCCTTGATAATATACTCTGAGATGTGTGCAAATCCCTGATCACTCATTCTGAGACATGTTCATTTCCCTGATCCCTCACACTGAGACATGTTCAGTTCCCTGAACACTCACTGTGAGACCTGTTCAATTCCCTGATCACTCACTCCGAGACCTGTCCTATTCCCTTATCATTGACGTTGAGAACTATTCAAATCCCTGATCACTCACTCTGAGACCTGTTTAAATCCCAGATCACTCCCTCCGACACTTGCTTAATTCACTGATCACTCACACTGAGACATGTTCAATTCCTTGATCACTCACTCCGAGACCTGTTAAATTCCTTGATTACTCACTCCAAGACCTGTTAAATTCCTTGATTACTCACACTGAGTCATGTGCAATTCCCTGGTCACTCAGCCTGAGACATGTTCAATTTACTGATCACTCCCTCTGAGACATGTTCAATTCACTGATTACTCACTTTGTGAACTCTTCAATTCCCTGATGAGTCACAATGCGGCCTGTTTAAAACCCTGATCACTCACTCCGACACTTGTTCAATGGCCTGATTACTCACACTGAGACGTGACAATTCCCTGCCCAATCACTCTGAGACCTGTTCTATTCCCTGATCACTCACCACGAGAACTGTTAAATTCCCTGATCACTCACACTGAGACCTGTTCAATTCACTGATCAATCAGTCTGAGACATGCTCAATTCACCGATCACTCACTCTGAGAGATACTCAATTCTCTGATGATTCACTGAGACCTGATCAATTCCATAATCAAACCCATCGGAGACATGTTCAAATCACTGATCACTCACTCCGAAACCTGTTCAATTCCCTGATCACTCCTACTGAGATATGATCAATTCCATGATTAATCACTTTGACACCTGTTCAACTCCCGGATCAGTCACACCGAGAACTGTCCTATTCCCTTATCACTGACGCTGAGAACTATTCAAGTCCCTGATCACTCACACTGACACTTGCTTAATTCCCTGATCACTCACAGTGAGAAATGTTCAATTCCTTGATCACTCAGTGAGTCATGTTCAATTCCCTTGTTACTCAGCCTGAGACATGTTCAATTCCCTGATCAATCCCTCTGAGACATGTCCAATTCCTGATCACTCATTCTTAGACCTGTTCTTTTCCCTCATCACTCACACTGAGACATGTTCAATTCCCTGATCACTCACTCTGAGACCTGTTCAATTCCCTGATCACTTACTCTGAGACATGTTCTATTCTCTGATCACTCACCTCGAGACCTGTTAAATTCCCTGATCACTCACATCGAGACCTGTTCAATTCCCTGATCACTCACATTGAGACCTGTTCAATTCCCTGATCACTCACACTGAGACCTGTTCAATTCCCTGATCACTCACACTGAGACCTGTTCAATTCCCTGATCAATCAGTCTGAGACAGGATCATTTGCCTGATCACTCACTCTGAGACGTGGTTCAATTCCTTGATCACACATTCTGAGACATGCTCAATTCATTGATCACTCACTCTGAGAGATACTCAATTCTCCGATGATTCACTGAGACCTGATCAATTCCATAATCAAACCCATTGGAGACATGTTCAAAGCACTGATCACTCACTCCGAAACCTGTTCAATTCCCTGATCACTCCTACTGAGACATGGTCAATTTCCTGATCACTGACTCTGAGACCTGTTCATTTCCCTGATCACTCACACTGAGACCTGTTCAATTCCCTGAATAAACACTGTGAGAACTGCTCAATTCCCTGATCACTCACACTGAGACATGCTCAATTCTCCAATCAGTCACTGAGACCTGATCAATTCCATAATCAAACACTCGGAGACATGTTCAAATCACTGATCACTCACTCAGTCAGTGATAAGGGAATTGGACAGGTGTCGGAGTGAGTGATCAGTGATTTGAACATGTCTCCGAGTGTTTGATTATGGAATTGATCAGGTCTCAGTGACTGATTGGAGAATTGAGCATGTCTCAGTGTGAGTGATCAGGGAATTGAACAGGTGTCGCTGAGAACTATTCAAGCCCTTGATCACTCACTCTGAGACAGGATCAATTGCCTGATCACTCACTCTGAGACAGGATCAATTGCCTGATCACTCACTCTGAGACAGGATCAAATACCTGATCAATCAGTCTGAGACAGGATCAATTGCCTGATCCCTCACTCTGAGACGTGTTCAATTCCTTGATGACACATTCTGAGACATGCTCAATTCTCTGATCACTCACTGAGACCTGATTAATTCCATAATCAAACACACGGAGACATGTTCAAATCACTGATCACTCACTCCGAAACCTGTCCAATTCCCTGATCACTCATCCTGACATCTGTTCATTTCCCTGATCACTCAATCTGAGACATGTCCAATTCCCTGATCACTCATTCTGAGACCTGTTCATTTCCCTGAACACTCACGCTGAGACCTGTTCATTTCCCTGATCACTCACTCTGAGACATGATCAATTCCATGATTACTCACTTTGAGACCAGTTCAATTCCTGGATCAGTCACTCAGAGACCTGTCCAATTCCCTGATCACTCACTCCGAGACCTGTCCAATTCCCACATCACTGACGCTGAGAACTATTCAAGTCCCTGATCACTCACTCTGAGACCTGTTTAAATCCTTGATCACTCACTCCGACACTTGCTTAATTCACTGATCATTGACACGGAGACATATTCAATTCCCTGATCACACATTCTGAGACATGCTCAATTCTATGATTACTCACTCAGAGCTGCTCCATTCCCTGATCATTCACTCTGACACCGGTTCAATTCCATAATCAAACCCTCCGAGACATGTTCAAATCTTGATCACTCAGTCCGAAACCTGTTAAATTTCCTGGTCACTCAGCCTGAAATATGTTCAATTCCCTGATCAATCTTCTGAGACCGGATCAATTCCCTGATCACTCCCTCTGAGACCTGTTCAAATCACTGATCACTCACGCTGAGACATGTTCAATTTCCTGATCAGTCACTCTGAGACATGATCAATTCCATGATTACACACTTTGAGACCTGTTCAATTCCCGGATCAGTCAATCAGAGACCTGTTCAATTCCCTTATCACTGACGCTGAGAACTATTCAATTCCCTGATCACTCACTCCGACACTTGCTTAATTCACTGATCACTCACTCTGAGACATATTCAATTCCCTGATAACACATTCTGAGACATGCTCAATTCTATGATCACCCACTCTGAGAGCTGCTCAATTCCCTGATCACACACTGAGACCTGTTCAATTTCTTGATTACTCACTCTGACAAATGTTCAAATTCCTGATCACTCACTCTGAGACATTTTCAATTCCCTGATCAGTCACTCAGAGACCTGTCCAATTCCCTGATCACTCTCTCCAAGACCTGTCCAATTCCTTTATCACTGACGCTGAGAACTATTCAAGTCCCTGATCGCTTACTCTGAGACCTGTTTAAATCCTTGATCACTCACTCCGACACTTGCTTAATTCACTGATCACTGACACTGAGACATGTTCAATTCCCTGATCAATCAGTCTGAGACATGATCAATTCCCTGATCACTCAGACAGAGACAAGATCAATTACCTGATCGCGCACACTGAGACATGTTCAATTCCCTGATCACTCACTCTGACACATGTTCAATTGCTTGATCATAAACTCTGAGACATAATCAATTCCCTGATCACAAATTCTGAGACATGCTCAATTCTATGATTACTCACTCAGCTGCTTCATTCCCTGATCATTCACTCTGAGACCTGTTCAATTCCATAATCAAACCCTCCGAGACATGTTCAAATCACTGATCACTCAGTCCGAAACCTGTTAAATTCCCTGATCACACACTCTGAGACCTTCAAATTCCTGATCACTCACTCTGAGACATGTTCAATTCCCTGAACAGTCACTGTTCAGACCTGTTCAATTACCTGATCACTCACTCTGGGACATGTTCAATTCGCTGATCACTCAATCTGAGACATGTTCAATTCGCTGATCACTCACTCCGAGACATGTTCAATTCCCTGATCACTCACTCCGAGACATGTTCAATTCCCTGATCAATCTTCTGAGACCGGTTCAATTCCCTGATCACTCACTCTGAGACGTGCTCAATTCACTGATCACTCACTCTGAGAGATACTCAATTCTCCGATGATTCACTGAGACCTGATCAATTCCATAATCAAACCCATTGGAGACATGCTCAAATCACTGATCACTCACTCCGAAACCTGTTCAATTCCCTGATCACACACTCTGAAACATGTTCAATTTCCTGATCACTCCGAGACATGTTGAATTTCCTGATCAGTCACTCTGAGACATGTTCAATCAGTCTGAGACATGAACAATTCCCTGATCACTCACTCTGAGTCTTGATCAATTACCTGATCAATCACACTGAGACATATTCAATTCCCTGATCACACATTCTGAGCCATGCTCAATTCTCTGATAACTCACTCTGAGAGCTGTTCAATTCCCTGTTTATTCAGCCTGAGACATGTTCAATTCCCTGATCACTCACTCTGAGACATGTCCAATTCTGTAATCACTTATTCTTAGACATGTTCTTTTCCCTGATCACTCACACTGAGACATGTTCAATTCCCTGATCACTCACTCCGAGACCTGTTCAATTCCCTGATCGCTCACTCTGAGACCTGTTCAATGCCCTGATCACTCACTCTGAGACCTGTTCAAATTCCTGATCACTCACTCCGAGATATGTTCCATTCCCTGATCACTGAATCTGAGACATGTTCAATTCCCTGATCACTCACTCAGACCTGTTCAATTCCCTGGTCCCTCCACCTGAGACATGTTCAATTCCCTGATCAATTTTCTGAGACCGGTTCAATTCCCTGATCACTCACTCTGAGACATGTTCAATTCCTGGATCAGTCACTCACTCCGAGACCTGTCCAATTCCCTTATCACTGACGCTGAGAACTATCCAAGTCCCTAATCACTCACTCTGAGACCTGTTTAAATCCTTGATCACTTACTCCGACACTTGCTTAATCCACTGATCACTGACACTGAGACATGTTCAATTCCCTGATCAATCAGTCTGAGACATGATCAATTCCCTGATCACTCACTCTGACACATGTTCAATTGCTTGATCATAAACTCTGAGACATATTCAATTCCCTGATCACACATTCTGAGACATGCTCAATTCTATGATTACTCAAAACAAAAACAGAATTACCTGGAAAAACTCAGCAGGTCTGGCAGCATCGGCGGAGAAGAAAAGAGTTGACGTTTCGAGTCCTCATGACCCTTCGACAGAACTTGATTTCGAGTCCAAGAAAGAGTTGAAATATAAGCTGGTTTGAGGTGTGTGTGTGGGGGGGCGGAGAGATAGAGAGAGAGAGAGAGGTGGGGGGGTGGGGGGTGGGGGGGGTGTGGTTGTAGGGACAAACAAGCAGTGATAGAAGCAGATCATCAAAAGATGTCAGCGACAATGGTACAATAGAACACATATGTGTTAAAGTTAAAGTTGGTGATATTATCTAAACGAATGTGCTAATTAAGAATGGATGATAGGGCACTCAAGGTACAGCTCTAGTGGGGGTGGAGGGAGCATAAAAGATTTTAAAATATTTAAAAATAATGGAAATGAGAAATCTATATAATTTATTGGGAAAAAAAAAGGGGGAAACAGAAAGGGGGTGGGGATGGGGGAGGGAGCTCACGACCTAAAGTTGTTGAATTCAATATTCAGTCCGGAAGGCTGTAAGGTGCCTAGTCGGAAGATGAGGTGTTGTTCCTCCAGTTTGCGTTGGGCTTCACTGGAACAATGCAGCAAGCCAAGGACAGACATGTGGGCAAGAGAGCAGGGTGGAGTGTTAAAATGGCAAGCGACAGGGAGGTTTGGGTCATTCTTGTGGACAGACCGCAGGTGTTCTGCAAAGCGGTCGCCCAGTTTACGTTTGGTCTCTCCAATGTAGAGGAGACCACATTGGGAGCAACGAATGCAGTAGACTAAGTTGGGGGAAATGCAAGTGAAATGCTGCTTCACTTGAAAGGAGTGTTTGGGCCCTTGGACGGTGAGGAGAGAGGAAGTGAAGGGGCAGGTGTTACATCTTTTGCGTGGGCATGGGGTGGTGCCATAGGAGGGGGTTGAGGAGTAGGGGGTGATGGAGGAGTGGACCAGGGTGTCCCGGAGGGAGCGATCCCTACGGAATGCCGATAAGGGGGGTGAAGGGAAGATGTGTTTGGTGGTGGCATCATGCTGGAGTTGGCGGAATTGGCGGAGGATGATCCTTTGAATGCGGAGGCTGGTGGGGTGATAAGTGAGGACAAGGGGGACCCTATCATGTTTCTGGGAGGGAGGAGAAGGCGGATGATGATCTGCTTCTATCACTGCTTGTTTGTCCACACAACCACACAGCACCCCCCCCACCTCTCTCTCTCTCTATCTCTCCGCCCCCCACACACACACCTTAAACCAGCTTATATTTCAACTCTTTCTTGGACTCGAACTCAAGTTCTGTCGAAGGGTCATGAGGACTCGAAACGTCAACTCTTTTCTTCTTCGTCGATGCTGCCAGACCTGCTGAGTTTTTCCAGGTAATTCTGTTTTTGTTTTGGATTTCCAGCATCCGCAGTTTTTTTGTTTTTATCTATTTGATCACTCACTCTGAGAGCTGCTCCATTCCCTGATCATTCACTCTGAGACCTGTTCAATTCCATAATCAAATCCTCCGAGACATGTTCAAATCACTGATAACTCAGTCCGAAACCTGTTAAATTCCCTGATCACACGCTCTGAGACCTTCAAATTCCTGATCACTCACTCAGACATGTTCAATTCCCTGAACAGTCACTGTTCAGACCTGTTCAATTCCCTGATCACTCACTCAGACATGTTCAATTCCCTGATCACTCACTCTGAGACATGTTCAATTCCCTGATCACTCACTCTGAGACATGTTCAATTCCCTGATCACTCACTCTCAAGATATGTTCCATTCCCTGATCACTGAATCTGAGACCTGTTCAGTTCCCTGATCCCTCAATCTGAGATATGTTCAAATCCTTGATCACACACACTGAGTGATGTTCAATTCCCTGATCACTCACACTGAGACATGTTCATTTCCCTGATCACTCACTCTGACACATGTTCAATTGCTTGATCATAAACTCAGACATATTCAATTCCCTGATCACACATTCTGAGACATGCTCAATTCTATGATTACTCACTTTGAGAGCTGCTCCATTCCCTGATCATTCACACTGAGACCTGTTCAATTCCATAATCAAACCCTCCGAGACATGTTCAAATCACTGATAACTCAGTCCGAAACCTGTTAAATTCCCTGATCACTCACACTGAGACATGTCCAATTCCCTGATCAGTCACTCTGAGACTTGTTCAATCAGTCTGAGACATGATCAATTCCCTGATCACTCACACTGAGACATATTCAATTTCTGATCACACATTCTGAGCCATGCTCAATTCTCTGATCACTCACTCTGAGACCTGTTAAATTCCCTGATCACTCACACTGACACCTGTTCAATTCCCTGATCAGACCCACTGAGACATGTTCAATTCCCTGATCAGACCCTCTGAGACATGTTCAATTCACTGAACTGTCACTCTGAGACATATTCAATTCCCTGATCACTCACACTGAGACATATTCAATTCCCTGATCACTCACACTGAGACATGTTCAATTCCCTGATCACTCACACTGAGACATGTTCAATTCCCTGATCACTCACACTGAGATATGTTCAATTCCCTGATCACTCACACTGAGACATGTTCAATTCCCTGATCAGACCCTCTGAGACATATTCAATTCCCTGATCACTCACACTGAGACATATTCAATTCCCTGATCACTCACACTGAGACATATTCAATTCCCTGATCACTCACACTGAGACATGTTCAATTCCCTGATCACTCACACTGAGACATGTTCAATTCCCTGATCACTCACACGGAGATATGTTCAATTCCCTGATCACTCGCACTGAGACATGTTGAATTCCCTGATCACTCACACTGAGACATGTTCAATTCCCTGATCACTCACTCCAAGACATGTTCAATTCCCTGATTACTCACTTTGTGAACTCTTCAATTCCCTGATCAGTCACTCAGAGACCTGTCTAATCCCCTGATCACGCAATCTGAGAACTATTCAAGTCTCTGATCACTCACAATGAGGCCTGTTTAAAAACCTGATCATTCGTTCTGACACTTGTTTAATGGTCTGATTACTCACACTGAGACGTGTACAATTCCCTGATCACTCACCCCGAGACCTGTTAAATTCCCTGATCACTCACTCCGAGACATGTTCAATTCCCGGATCAGTCACTCAGAGACCTGTCCAATTCCCTGATCACTCACTCCGAGACCTGTCCAATTCCCTTATCACTGACGCTGAGAACTATCCAAGTCCCTAATCACTCACACTGAGACCTGTTTAAATCCTTGATCACTCACTCCGACACTTGCTTAATTCACTGATCACTGACACGGAGACATGTTCAATTCCCTGATCAATCAATCAGTCTGAGACATGATCAATTCCCTGATCACTCACTCTGACACATGTTCAATTGCTTGATCATAAACTCTGAGACATAATCAATTCTCCGATCACAAATTCTGAGACATGCTCAATTCTATGATTACTCACTCTGAGAGCTGCTTCATTCCCTGATCATTCACTCTGAGACCTGTTCAATTCCATAATCAAAACCTCCGAGACATGTTCAAATCACTGATCACTCAGTCCGAAACCTGTTAAATTCCCTGATCACACACTCTGAGACCTTCAAATTCCTGATCACTCACTCTGAGACATGTTCAATTCCCTGAACAGTCACTGTTCAGACCTGTTCAATTCCCTGATCACTCACTCTGGGACATGTTCAATTCCCTGATCAATCTTCTGAGACCGGTTCAATGTCCTGATCACTCACTCTGAGACGTGTTCAATTCCTTGATCACACATTTTGAGACTTGATCAATTCACTGATCACTCTCACTCTGAGAGATACTCAATTCTCCGATGATTCACTGAG
This sequence comes from Isurus oxyrinchus, assembly GCA_026770705.1. NCBI lineage: Eukaryota > Metazoa > Chordata > Chondrichthyes > Lamniformes > Lamnidae > Isurus > Isurus oxyrinchus. The sequence continues at coordinate 84,573,272 of JANJGN010000017.1, forward strand.
ACCTGATCAATTCCATAATCAAACCCATCGGAGACATGTTCAAATCACTGATCACTCACTCCGAAACCTGTTCAATTCCCTGATCACTCACTCTGAGACCTGTTGAATTTCCTGATCACTCACTGAGACATGTTGAATTTCCTGATCACTCCTACTGAGACATGGTCAATCCCCTGAACACTCACTGTGAGACATGTTCAATTCCCTGATCAGTCACTCTGAGAAATGTTCAATCAGTCTGAGATATGTCCAATTCCCTGATCACTCACTCTGAGTCTGGATCAATTACCTGATCACTCACACAGACATATTCAATTCCCTGATCACACATTCTGAGCCATGCTCAATTCTCTGATAACTCACTCTGAGAGCTGTTCAATTCCCTGTTTATTCAGCCTGAGACATGTTCAATTCCCTGATCACTCATTTGACACCTGTTCAATTCCCTGATCACTCACTCTGAGACATGTCCAATTCTGTGATCACTTATTCTTAGACCTGTTCTTTTCCCTGATCACTCATGCTGAGACATGCTCACTTTCCTGATCACTCACTCTGAGACATGTCCAATTCCCTGATCACTCACTCTGAGACCTGTTCAATGCCCTGATCAATCAGTCTGAGACATGATCAATTCCCTGATCACTCAGCCAGAGATATGACCAATTACCTGATCACTCACACTGAGACATATTCAATTCCCTGATAACAAATTCTGAGAGCTGCTCAATTCCCTGATCACTCACACTAAGAAATGTTCAATTCCTTGATCACTCACTCTGAGACATCTTCAATCCCCTGATCAGTCACTCAGAGACCTGTCCAATTCCCTGATCACTCTCTCCGAGACATGTCCAATTCCCTTATCACTGACGCTGAGATTTATTCAAGTCCCTGATCACTTACTCTGACACATGTTCAATTGCTTGATCATAAAAACTGAGACATATTCAATTCCCTGATCACACATTCTGAGACATGCTCAATTCCCTGATCACGCACTCTGAGACCTATTGAATTTCCTGTTCACTCACACTGAGATATGTTCAAATCCTTGATCACTCACACTGAGTGATGTTCAATTCCCTGATCAATCATTCTGAGACCGGATCAATACCCTGATCACTCCTTCTGAGACATGTCCAATTCCTAATCACTCATTCTTAGACCTGTTCTTTTCCCTGATCACTCACACTGAGACATGTTCAATTCCCTGATCACTCACTCTGAGACATGTTCAATTCCCTGAACAGTCACTGTTCAGACCTGTTCAATTCCCTGATCACTCACTCTCAGACAGGATCAATTGCCTGATCACTCACTCTGAGACAGGATCAATTGCCTGATCACTCACTCTGAGACGTGTTCAATTCCTTGATCACACATTCTGAGACATGATCAATTCACTGATCACACACTCTGAGACCTATTGAATTTCCTGATCACTCACTCTGAGAAATGTTCAAATTCCTGATCACTCACACTGAGATATGTTCAAATCCTTGATCACTCATTCTGAGACCTGTTAAATTCCCTGATCACTCACTCTGAGACATGTTCAATTCCCTGATCACTCACTCTGAGACATGTTCAATTCCCTGATCACTCACTCTGAGACATGTTCAATTCCCTGATCACTCATTCTGAGACATGTTCAATTCCCTGATCACTCACTCTGAGACATGTTCAATTCCCTGATCACTCACTCTGAGACATGTTCAATTCCCTGATCACTCACTCTGAGACATGTTCAATTCCCTGATCACTCACTCTGAGACATGTTCAATTCCCTGATCACTCACTCTGAGACATGTTCAATTCCCTGATCACTCACTCTGAGACAGGATCAATTGCCTGATCACTCACTCTGAGACAGGATCAATTGCCTGATCACTCACTCTGAGACGTGTTCAATTCCTTGATCACACATTCTGAGACATGATCAATTCACTGATCACACACTCTGAGACCTATTGAATTTCCTGATCACTCACTCTGAGAAATGTTCAAATTCCTGATCACTCACACTGAGAAATGTTCAAATCCTTGATCACTCATTGTGAGATATGTTCAATTCCCTGATCACTCACTCTGAGTCATGTTCAATTCCCTGGTCACTTAGCCTGAGACATGTTCAACTCCCTGATCAATCATTCTGAGACCGGATTAATTCCCTGATCACTCCCTCTGAGACATGTCCAATTCCTGATCACTCATTCTTAGACATGTTCTTTTCCCTGATCACTCACACTGAGACATGTTAAATTCCCTGATGACTCACACTGAGAAATGTTCAATTCCTTGATCACTCACTCTGAGACCTGTTCAATCAGTCTGAGACATGATCAATTCCCTGATCATTCATTCTGATGCCTTGATCAATTCCCTGATCATTCACTCCGAGACATGTTCAATTCCCTGATCACTCACACTGAGACCTGTTCAATTCCCTGATCAATCAGTCTGAGACAGGATCATTTGCCTGATCACTCACTCTGAGATGTGGTTCAATTCCTTGATCACACATTCTGAGACATGCTCAATTCACTGATCACTCTCACTCGGAGAGATACTCAATTCTCCGATGATTCACTGAGACCTGATCAATTCCATAATCAAACCCACTGGAGACATGTTCAAAGCACTGATCACTCACTCCGAAACCTGTTCAATTCCCTGATCACTCCTACTGAGACATGGTCAATTTCCTGATCACTGACTCTGAGACCTGTTCATTTCCCTGATCACTCACACTGAGACCTGTTCAATTCCCTGAATAAACACTGTGAGAACTGCTCAATTCCCTGATCACTCACACTGAGACATGCTCAATTCTCCAATCAGTCACTGAGACCTGATCAATTCCATAATCAAACCCATCGGAGACATGTTCAAATCACTGATCACTCACTCCGAAACCTGTTCAATTCCCTGATCACTCACTCTGAGACCTGTTGAATTTCCTGATCACTCACTGAGACATGTTGAATTTCCTGATCACTCCTACTGAGACATGGTCAATCCCCTGAACACTCACTGTGAGACATGTTCAATTCCCTGATCAGTCACTCTGAGAAATGTTCAATCAGTCTGAGATATGTCCAATTCCCTGATCACTCACTCTGAGTCTGGATCAATTACCTGATCACTCACACAGACATATTCAATTCCCTGATCACACATTCTGAGCCATGCTCAATTCTCTGATAACTCACGCTGAGAGCTGTTCAATTCCCTGTTTATTCAGCCTGAGACATGTTCAATTCCCTGATCACTCATTTGACACCTGTTCAATTCCCTGATCACTCACTCTGAGACATGTCCAATTCTGTGATCACTTATTCTTAGACCTGTTCTTTTCCCTGATCACTCATGCTGAGACATGCTCACTTTCCTGATCACTCACTCTGAGACATGTCCAATTCCCTGATCACTCAATCTGAGACCTGTTCAATGCCCTGATCAATCAGTCTGAGACATGATCAATTCCCTGATCACTCAGCCAGAGATATGACCAATTACCTGATCACTCACACTGAGACATATTCAATTCCCTGATAACAAATTCTGAGAGCTGCTCAATTCCCTGATCACTCACACTAAGAAATGTTCAATTCCTTGATCACTCACTCTGAGACATCTTCAATCCCCTGATCAGTCACTCAGAGACCTGTCCAATTCCCTGATCACTCTCTCCGAGACATGTCCAATTCCCTTATCACTGACGCTGAGATTTATTCAAGTCCCTGATCACTCACTCTGACACATGTTCAATTGCTTGATCATAAACTCTGAGACAAATTCAATTCCCTGATCACACATTCTGAGACATGCTCAATTCCCTGATCACATACTCTGAGACCTATTGAATTTCCTGTTCACTCACACTGAGATATGTTCAAATCCTTGATCACTCACACTGAGTGATGTTCAATTCCCTGATCAATCATTCTGAGACCGGATCAATTCCCTGATCACTCCCTCTGAGACATGTCCAATTCCTGATCACTCATTCTTAGACATGTTCTTTACCCTGATCACTCACACTGAGACATGTTCAATTCCCTGATCAATCACTGAGACATAAACAAAAAAACTGCAGATGCTGGAAATCCAAAACAAAAACAGAATTACCTGGAAAAACTCAGCAGGTCTGGCAGCATCGGCGGAGAAGAAAAGAGTTAACGTTTCGAGTCCTCATGACCCTTCGACAGAACTTGAATTCGAGTCCAAGAAAGAGTTGAAATATAAGCTGTTTTAAGGTGTGTGTGTGGGGGCGGAGAGATAGAGAGAGAGAGAGGTGTGGTTGTATGGACAAACAAGCAGTGATAGAAGCAGATCATCAAAAGATGTCAACGACAATAGTACAATAGAACACATAGGTGTTAAAGTTAAAGTTGGTGATATTATCTAAACGAATGTGCTAATTAAGAATGGATGGCAGGGCACTCGAGGTATAGCTCTAGGGGGGGTGTTTTTTTTTTTATTTTTTTTTATAATGGAAATAGGTGGGAAAAGGAAAATCTTTATAATTTATTGGAAAAAAAAAAGGAAGGGGGAATCAGAAAGGGGGTGGGGATGGGGGAGGGAGCTCACGACCTAAAGTTGTTGAATTCCATATTCAGTCCGGAAGGTTGTAAAGTGCCTAGTCGGAAGATGAGGTGTTGTTCCTCCAGTTTGCGTTGGGCTTCACTGGAACAATGCAGCAAGCCAAGGGTCTGTCCGCAAGAATGACCCAAACCTCCCTGTCGCTTGCCATTTTAACACTCCACCCTGCTCTCTTGCCCACATGTCTGTCCTTGGCTTGCTGCATTGTTCCAGTGAAGCCCAACGCAAACTGGAGGAACAACACCTCATCTTCCGACTAGGCAGTTTACAGCCTTCCGGACTGAATATTGAATTCAACAACTTTAGGTCGTGAGCTCTCTCCCCCATCCCCACCCCCTTTCTGTTTCCCCCTTCCTTTTTTTTCCAATAAATTATAAAGATTTTCCTTTTCCCACCTATTTCCATTATAAAAAAAAATTTAAAAAAAACACCCCCCCTAGAGCTATACCTTGAGTGCCCTACCATCCATTCTTAATTAGCACATTCGTTTAGATAATATCACCAACTTTAACTTTAACACCTATGTGTTCTATTGCACTATTGTCGTTGACATCTGTTGATGATCTGCTTCTATCACTGCTTGTTTGTCCATACAACCACACCTCTCTCTCTATCTCTCCGCCCCCCACACACACACCTTAAACCAGCTTATATTTCAACTCTTTCTTGGACTCGAACTCAAGTTCTGTCGAAGAGTCATGAGGACTCGAAACGTCAACTCTTTTCTTCTCCGTTGATGCTGCCAGACCTGCTGAGTTTTTCCAGGTAATTCTGTTTTTGTTTTTTCACTCTGAGACATGTTCAATTCCCTGAACAGTCACTGTTCAGACCTGTTCAATCCCTGATCACTCACTCTCAGACGTGTTCAATTCCTTGATCACACATTCTGAGACATGATCAAATCACTGATCACTCACTCTGAGTCATATTCAATTCCCTGATCACACACTCTGAGATCTATTGAATTTCCTGATCATTCACTCTGAGAAATGTTCAAATTCCTGATCACTCACACTGAGATATGTTCAAATCCTTGATCACTCATTCTGAGACCAGTAAAATTCCCTGATCACTCACTCTGAGACCTGTTCAATTCCCTGATCAATCAGTCTGAGACATGATCAATTGCCTGATGACTACACTGAGACATGTTCAATTCCCTGATCACTCCCTCTGAGACATGTCCAATTCCTAATCACTCATTCTTAGACCTGTTCTTTTCCCTGATCTCTCACACTGAGATATGTTCAATTCCCTGATCACTCACTCCGAGACATGTTCAATTCCCTGATCAATCTTCTGAGACCGGTTCAATTCCCTGATCACTCACTCTGAGACGTGTTCAATTCCTTGATCACACATTCTGAGACGTGATCAATTCACTGATCACTCTCACTCTGAGAGATACTCAATTCTCCGATGATTCACTGAGACCTGATCAATTCCATAATCAAACCCATCGGAGACATGTTCAAATCACTGATTACTCACTCCGAAACCTGTTCAATTCCCTGATCACACACTCTGAGACATGTTGAATTTCCTGTTCACTCACACTGAGATATGTTCAAATCCTTGATCACTCACACTGAGTGATGTTCAATTCCCTGATCAATCATTCTGAGACCGGATCAATTCCCTGATCACTCCCTCTGAGACATGTTCAATTGCTTGATCATAAACTCTGAGACATATTCAATTCCCTGATCACACATTCTGAGACATGCTCAATTCTATGATTACTCACTCAGAGCTGCTTCATTCCCTGATCATTCACTCTGAGACCTGTTCGATTCCATAATCAAACCCTCTGAGACATGTTCAAATCACTGATCACTCAGTCCGAAACCTGTTAAATTCCCTGATCACACACTCTGAGACCTTCAAATTGCTGATCACTCACTCTGAGACATGTTCAATTCCCTGAACAGTCACTGTTCAGACCTGTTCAATTCCCTGATCACTCACTCTGAGACGTGTTCAATTCCTTGATCACACATTCTGAGACGTGATCAATTCCCTGATCACTCACTCCCAGACCTGTTCAATTCCCTGATCCCTCACTCTGAGACCTGTTCAATTCCCTGATCACTCACACTGAGTGATGTTCAATTCCCTGATCACTCACACTGAGTGACGTTCAATTCCCTGATCACTCACACTGAGTGACGTTCAGTTCCCTGATCACTCACACTGAGTGATGCTCAATTCCCTGATCACTCACACTGAGTGATGTTCAATTCCCTGATCACTCACACTGAGAAATGTTCAATTCCCTGATCACTCACACGGAGATATGTTCAATTCCCTGATCACTCGCACTGAGACATGTTGAATTCCCTGATCACTCACACTGAGACATGTTCAATTCCCTGATCACTCACTCCAAGACATGTTCAATTCCCTGATTACTCACTTTGTGAACTCTTCAATTCCCTGATCAGTCACTCAGAGACCTGTCTAATCCCCTGATCACGCAATCTGAGAACTATTCAAGTCTCTGATCACTCACAATGAGGCCTGTTTAAAAACCTGATCATTCGTTCTGACACTTGTTTAATGGTCTGATTACTCACACTGAGACGTGTACAATTCCCTGATCACTCACCCCGAGACCTGTTAAATTCCCTGATCACTCACTCCGAGACATGTTCAATTCCCGGATCAGTCACTCAGAGACCTGTCCAATTCCCTGATCACTCACTCCGAGACCTGTCCAATTCCCTTATCACTGACGCTGAGAACTATCCAAGTCCCTAATCACTCACACTGAGACCTGTTTAAATCCTTGATCACTCACTCCGACACTTGCTTAATTCACTGATCACTGACACGGAGACATGTTCAATTCCCTGATCAATCAATCAGTCTGAGACATGATCAATTCCCTGATCACTCACTCTGACACATGTTCAATTGCTTGATCATAAACTCTGAGACATAATCAATTCTCCGATCACAAATTCTGAGACATGCTCAATTCTATGATTACTCACTCTGAGAGCTGCTTCATTCCCTGATCATTCACTCTGAGACCTGTTCAATTCCATAATCAAAACCTCCGAGACATGTTCAAATCACTGATCACTCAGTCCGAAACCTGTTAAATTCCCTGATCACACACTCTGAGACCTTCAAATTCCTGATCACTCACTCTGAGACATGTTCAATTCCCTGAACAGTCACTGTTCAGACCTGTTCAATTCCCTGATCACTCACTCTGGGACATGTTCAATTCCCTGATCAATCTTCTGAGACCGGTTCAATGTCCTGATCACTCACTCTGAGACGTGTTCAATTCCTTGATCACACATTTTGAGACTTGATCAATTCACTGATCACTCTCACTCTGAGAGATACTCAATTCTCCGATGATTCACTGAGACCTGATCAATTCCATAATCAAACCCATCGGAGACATGTTCAAATCACTGATCACTCACTCCGAAACCTGTTCAATTCCCTGATCACTCACTCTGAGACCTGTTGAATTTCCTGATCACTCACTGAGACATGTTGAATTTCCTGATCACTCCTACTGAGACATGGTCAATCCCCTGAACACTCACTGTGAGACATGTTCAATTCCCTGATCAGTCACTCTGAGAAATGTTCAATCAGTCTGAGATATGTCCAATTCCCTGATCACTCACTCTGAGTCTGGATCAATTACCTGATCACTCACACAGACATATTCAATTCCCTGATCACACATTCTGAGCCATGCTCAATTCTCTGATAACTCACTCTGAGAGCTGTTCAATTCCCTGTTTATTCAGCCTGAGACATGTTCAATTCCCTGATCACTCATTTGACACCTGTTCAATTCCCTGATCACTCACTCTGAGACATGTCCAATTCTGTGATCACTTATTCTTAGACCTGTTCTTTTCCCTGATCACTCATGCTGAGACATGCTCACTTTCCTGATCACTCACTCTGAGACATGTCCAATTCCCTGATCACTCACTCTGAGACCTGTTCAATGCCCTGATCAATCAGTCTGAGACATGATCAATTCCCTGATCACTCAGCCAGAGATATGACCAATTACCTGATCACTCACACTGAGACATATTCAATTCCCTGATAACAAATTCTGAGAGCTGCTCAATTCCCTGATCACTCACACTAAGAAATGTTCAATTCCTTGATCACTCACTCTGAGACATCTTCAATCCCCTGATCAGTCACTCAGAGACCTGTCCAATTCCCTGATCACTCTCTCCGAGACATGTCCAATTCCCTTATCACTGACGCTGAGATTTATTCAAGTCCCTGATCACTTACTCTGACACATGTTCAATTGCTTGATCATAAAAACTGAGACATATTCAATTCCCTGATCACACATTCTGAGACATGCTCAATTCCCTGATCACGCACTCTGAGACCTATTGAATTTCCTGTTCACTCACACTGAGATATGTTCAAATCCTTGATCACTCACACTGAGTGATGTTCAATTCCCTGATCAATCATTCTGAGACCGGATCAATACCCTGATCACTCCTTCTGAGACATGTCCAATTCCTAATCACTCATTCTTAGACCTGTTCTTTTCCCTGATCACTCACACTGAGACATGTTCAATTCCCTGATCACTCACTCTGAGACATGTTCAATTCCCTGAACAGTCACTGTTCAGACCTGTTCAATTCCCTGATCACTCACTCTCAGACAGGATCAATTGCCTGATCACTCACTCTGAGACAGGATCAATTGCCTGATCACTCACTCTGAGACGTGTTCAATTCCTTGATCACACATTCTGAGACATGATCAATTCACTGATCACACACTCTGAGACCTATTGAATTTCCTGATCACTCACTCTGAGAAATGTTCAAATTCCTGATCACTCACACTGAGATATGTTCAAATCCTTGATCACTCATTCTGAGACCTGTTAAATTCCCTGATCACTCACTCTGAGACATGTTCAATTCCCTGATCACTCACTCTGAGACATGTTCAATTCCCTGATCACTCACTCTGAGACATGTTCAATTCCCTGATCACTCACTCTGAGACATGTTCAATTCCCTGATCACTCACTCTGAGACATGTTCAATTCCCTGATCACTCACTCTGAGACATGTTCAATTCCCTGATCACTCACTCTGAGACATGTTCAATTCCCTGATCACTCACTCTGAGACATGTTCAATTCCCTGATCACTCACTCTGAGACATGTTCAATTCCCTGATCACTCACTCTGAGACAGGATCAATTGCCTGATCACTCACTCTGAGACAGGATCAATTGCCTGATCACTCACTCTGAGACGTGTTCAATTCCTTGATCACACATTCTGAGACATGATCAATTCACTGATCACACACTCTGAGACCTATTGAATTTCCTGATCACTCACTCTGAGAAATGTTCAAATTCCTGATCACTCACACTGAGAAATGTTCAAATCCTTGATCACTCATTGTGAGATATGTTCAATTCCCTGATCACTCACTCTGAGTCATGTTCAATTCCCTGGTCACTTAGCCTGAGACATGTTCAACTCCCTGATCAATCATTCTGAGACCGGATTAATTCCCTGATCACTCCCTCTGAGACATGTCCAATTCCTGATCACTCATTCTTAGACATGTTCTTTTCCCTGATCACTCACACTGAGACATGTTAAATTCCCTGATGACTCACACTGAGAAATGTTCAATTCCTTGATCACTCACTCTGAGACCTGTTCAATCAGTCTGAGACATGATCAATTCCCTGATCATTCATTCTGATGCCTTGATCAATTCCCTGATCATTCACTCCGAGACATGTTCAATTCCCTGATCACTCACACTGAGACCTGTTCAATTCCCTGATCAATCAGTCTGAGACAGGATCATTTGCCTGATCACTCACTCTGAGATGTGGTTCAATTCCTTGATCACACATTCTGAGACATGCTCAATTCACTGATCACTCTCACTCGGAGAGATACTCAATTCTCCGATGATTCACTGAGACCTGATCAATTCCATAATCAAACCCACTGGAGACATGTTCAAAGCACTGATCACTCACTCCGAAACCTGTTCAATTCCCTGATCACTCCTACTGAGACATGGTCAATTTCCTGATCACTGACTCTGAGACCTGTTCATTTCCCTGATCACTCACACTGAGACCTGTTCAACTCCCTGAATAAACACTGTGAGAACTGCTCAATTCCCTGATCACTCACACTGAGACATGCTCAATTCTCCAATCAGTCACTGAGACCTGATCAATTCCATAATCAAACCCATCGGAGACATGTTCAAATCACTGATCACTCACTCCGAAACCTGTTCAATTCCCTGATCACTCACTCTGAGACCTGTTGAATTTCCTGATCACTCACTGAGACATGTTGAATTTCCTGATCACTCCTACTGAGACATGGTCAATCCCCTGAACACTCACTGTGAGACATGTTCAATTCCCTGATCAGTCACTCTGAGAAATGTTCAATCAGTCTGAGATATGTCCAATTCCCTGATCACTCACTCTGAGTCTGGATCAATTACCTGATCACTCACACAGACATATTCAATTCCCTGATCACACATTCTGAGCCATGCTCAATTCTCTGATAACTCACGCTGAGAGCTGTTCAATTCCCTGTTTATTCAGCCTGAGACATGTTCAATTCCCTGATCACTCATTTGACACCTGTTCAATTCCCTGATCACTCACTCTGAGACATGTCCAATTCTGTGATCACTTATTCTTAGACCTGTTCTTTTCCCTGATCACTCATGCTGAGACATGCTCACTTTCCTGATCACTCACTCTGAGACATGTCCAATTCCCTGATCACTCAATCTGAGACCTGTTCAATGCCCTGATCAATCAGTCTGAGACATGATCAATTCCCTGATCACTCAGCCAGAGATATGACCAATTACCTGATCACTCACACTGAGACATATTCAATTCCCTGATAACAAATTCTGAGAGCTGCTCAATTCCCTGATCACTCACACTAAGAAATGTTCAATTCCTTGATCACTCACTCTGAGACATCTTCAATCCCCTGATCAGTCACTCAGAGACCTGTCCAATTCCCTGATCACTCTCTCCGAGACATGTCCAATTCCCTTATCACTGACGCTGAGATTTATTCAAGTCCCTGATCACTCACTCTGACACATGTTCAATTGCTTGATCATAAACTCTGAGACAAATTCAATTCCCTGATCACACATTCTGAGACATGCTCAATTCCCTGATCACATACTCTGAGACCTATTGAATTTCCTGTTCACTCACACTGAGATATGTTCAAATCCTTGATCACTCACACTGAGTGATGTTCAATTCCCTGATCAATCATTCTGAGACCGGATCAATTCCCTGATCACTCCCTCTGAGACATGTCCAATTCCTGATCACTCATTCTTAGACATGTTCTTTACCCTGATCACTCACACTGAGACATGTTCAATTCCCTGATCAATCACTGAGACATAAACAAAAAAACTGCAGATGCTGGAAATCCAAAACAAAAACAGAATTACCTGGAAAAACTCAGCAGGTCTGGCAGCATCGGCGGAGAAGAAAAGAGTTAACGTTTCGAGTCCTCATGACCCTTCGACAGAACTTGAATTCGAGTCCAAGAAAGAGTTGAAATATAAGCTGTTTTAAGGTGTGTGTGTGGGGGCGGAGAGATAGAGAGAGAGAGAGGTGTGGTTGTATGGACAAACAAGCAGTGATAGAAGCAGATCATCAAAAGATGTCAACGACAATAGTACAATAGAACACATAGGTGTTAAAGTTAAAGTTGGTGATATTATCTAAACGAATGTGCTAATTAAGAATGGATGGCAGGGCACTCGAGGTATAGCTCTAGGGGGGGTGTTTTTTTTTTTATTTTTTTTTATAATGGAAATAGGTGGGAAAAGGAAAATCTTTATAATTTATTGGAAAAAAAAAAGGAAGGGGGAATCAGAAAGGGGGTGGGGATGGGGGAGGGAGCTCACGACCTAAAGTTGTTGAATTCCATATTCAGTCCGGAAGGTTGTAAAGTGCCTAGTCGGAAGATGAGGTGTTGTTCCTCCAGTTTGCGTTGGGCTTCACTGGAACAATGCAGCAAGCCAAGGGTCTGTCCGCAAGAATGACCCAAACCTCCCTGTCGCTTGCCATTTTAACACTCCACCCTGCTCTCTTGCCCACATGTCTGTCCTTGGCTTGCTGCATTGTTCCAGTGAAGCCCAACGCAAACTGGAGGAACAACACCTCATCTTCCGACTAGGCAGTTTACAGCCTTCCGGACTGAATATTGAATTCAACAACTTTAGGTCGTGAGCTCTCTCCCCCATCCCCACCCCCTTTCTGTTTCCCCCTTCCTTTTTTTTCCAATAAATTATAAAGATTTTCCTTTTCCCACCTATTTCCATTATAAAAAAAAATTTAAAAAAAACACCCCCCCTAGAGCTATACCTTGAGTGCCCTACCATCCATTCTTAATTAGCACATTCGTTTAGATAATATCACCAACTTTAACTTTAACACCTATGTGTTCTATTGCACTATTGTCGTTGACATCTGTTGATGATCTGCTTCTATCACTGCTTGTTTGTCCATACAACCACACCTCTCTCTCTATCTCTCCGCCCCCCACACACACACCTTAAACCAGCTTATATTTCAACTCTTTCTTGGACTCGAACTCAAGTTCTGTCGAAGAGTCATGAGGACTCGAAACGTCAACTCTTTTCTTCTCCGTTGATGCTGCCAGACCTGCTGAGTTTTTCCAGGTAATTCTGTTTTTGTTTTTTCACTCTGAGACATGTTCAATTCCCTGAACAGTCACTGTTCAGACCTGTTCAATCCCTGATCACTCACTCTCAGACGTGTTCAATTCCTTGATCACACATTCTGAGACATGATCAAATCACTGATCACTCACTCTGAGTCATATTCAATTCCCTGATCACACACTCTGAGATCTATTGAATTTCCTGATCATTCACTCTGAGAAATGTTCAAATTCCTGATCACTCACACTGAGATATGTTCAAATCCTTGATCACTCATTCTGAGACCAGTAAAATTCCCTGATCACTCACTCTGAGACCTGTTCAATTCCCTGATCAATCAGTCTGAGACATGATCAATTGCCTGATGACTACACTGAGACATGTTCAATTCCCTGATCACTCCCTCTGAGACATGTCCAATTCCTAATCACTCATTCTTAGACCTGTTCTTTTCCCTGATCTCTCACACTGAGATATGTTCAATTCCCTGATCACTCACTCCGAGACATGTTCAATTCCCTGATCAATCTTCTGAGACCGGTTCAATTCCCTGATCACTCACTCTGAGACGTGTTCAATTCCTTGATCACACATTCTGAGACGTGATCAATTCACTGATCACTCTCACTCTGAGAGATACTCAATTCTCCGATGATTCACTGAGACCTGATCAATTCCATAATCAAACCCATCGGAGACATGTTCAAATCACTGATTACTCACTCCGAAACCTGTTCAATTCCCTGATCACACACTCTGAGACATGTTGAATTTCCTGTTCACTCACACTGAGATATGTTCAAATCCTTGATCACTCACACTGAGTGATGTTCAATTCCCTGATCAATCATTCTGAGACCGGATCAATTCCCTGATCACTCCCTCTGAGACATGTTCAATTGCTTGATCATAAACTCTGAGACATATTCAATTCCCTGATCACACATTCTGAGACATGCTCAATTCTATGATTACTCACTCAGAGCTGCTTCATTCCCTGATCATTCACTCTGAGACCTGTTCGATTCCATAATCAAACCCTCTGAGACATGTTCAAATCACTGATCACTCAGTCCGAAACCTGTTAAATTCCCTGATCACACACTCTGAGACCTTCAAATTGCTGATCACTCACTCTGAGACATGTTCAATTCCCTGAACAGTCACTGTTCAGACCTGTTCAATTCCCTGATCACTCACTCTGAGACGTGTTCAATTCCTTGATCACACATTCTGAGACGTGATCAATTCCCTGATCACTCACTCCCAGACCTGTTCAATTCCCTGATCCCTCACTCTGAGACCTGTTCAATTCCCTGATCACTCACACTGAGTGATGTTCAATTCCCTGATCACTCACACTGAGTGACGTTCAATTCCCTGATCACTCACACTGAGTGACGTTCAATTCCCTGATCACTCACACTGAGTGATGCTCAATTCCCTGATCACTCACACTGAGTGATGTTCAATTCCCTGATCACTCACACTGAGAAATGTTCAATTCCTTGATCACTTACTCTGAGACATCTTCAATTCCCTGATCAGTCACTCAGAGATCTGTCCAATTCCCTGATCACTCTCTCTGAGACATGTCCAATTCCCTTATCACTGACGCTGAGATTTATTCAAGTCCCTGATCACTCACTCTGACACATGTTCAATTGCTTGATCATAAAAACTGAGACATATTCAATTCCCTGATCACACACTCTGAGACCTATTGAATTTCCTGTTCACTCACACTGAGATATGTTCAATTCCCTGATCAATCATTCTGAGACCGGATCAATACCCTGATCACTCCTTCTGAGACATGTCCAATTCCTAATCACTCATTCTTAGACCTGTTCTTTTCCCTGATCACTCACACTGAGACATGTTCAATTCCCTGATCACTCACTCTGAGACATGTTCAATTCCCTGAACAGTCACTGTTCAGACCTGTTCAATTCCCTGATCACTCACTCTCAGACAGGATCAATTGCCTGATCACTCACTCTGAGACAGGATCAATTGCCTGATCACTCACTCTGAGACGTGTTCAATTCCTTGATCACACATTCTGAGACATGATCAATTCACTGATCACACACTCTGAGACCTATTGAATTTCCTGATCACTCACTCTGAGAAATGTTCAAATTCCTGATCACTCACACTGAGATATGTTCAAATCCTTGATCACTCATTCTGAGACCTGTTAAATTCCCTGATCACTCACTCTGAGACATGTTCAATTCCCTGATCACTCACTCTGAGACATGTTCAATTCCCTGATCACTCACTCTGAGACATGTTCAATTCCCTGATCACTCACTCTGAGACATGTTCAATTCCCTGATCACTCACTCTGAGACATGTTCAATTCCCTGATCACTCACTCTGAGACATGTTCAATTCCCTGATCACTCACTCTGAGACATGTTCAATTCCCTGATCACTCACTCTGAGACATGTTCAATTCCCTGATCACTCACTCTGAGACATGTTCAATTCCCTGATCACTCACTCTGAGACAGGATCAATTGCCTGATCACTCACTCTGAGACAGGATCAATTGCCTGATCACTCACTCTGAGACGTGTTCAATTCCTTGATCACACATTCTGAGACATGATCAATTCACTGATCACACACTCTGAGACCTATTGAATTTCCTGATCACTCACTCTGAGAAATGTTCAAATTCCTGATCACTCACACTGAGAAATGTTCAAATCCTTGATCACTCATTGTGAGATATGTTCAATTCCCTGATCACTCACTCTGAGTCATGTTCAATTCCCTGGTCACTTAGCCTGAGACATGTTCAACTCCCTGATCAATCATTCTGAGACCGGATTAATTCCCTGATCACTCCCTCTGAGACATGTCCAATTCCTGATCACTCATTCTTAGACATGTTCTTTTCCCTGATCACTCACACTGAGACATGTTAAATTCCCTGATGACTCACACTGAGAAATGTTCAATTCCTTGATCACTCACTCTGAGACCTGTTCAATCAGTCTGAGACATGATCAATTCCCTGATCATTCATTCTGATGCCTTGATCAATTCCCTGATCATTCACTCCGAGACATGTTCAATTCCCTGATCACTCACACTGAGACCTGTTCAATTCCCTGATCAATCAGTCTGAGACAGGATCATTTGCCTGATCACTCACTCTGAGATGTGGTTCAATTCCTTGATCACACATTCTGAGACATGCTCAATTCACTGATCACTCTCACTCGGAGAGATACTCAATTCTCCGATGATTCACTGAGACCTGATCAATTCCATAATCAAACCCACTGGAGACATGTTCAAAGCACTGATCACTCACTCCGAAACCTGTTCAATTCCCTGATCACTCCTACTGAGACATGGTCAATTTCCTGATCACTGACTCTGAGACCTGTTCATTTCCCTGATCACTCACACTGAGACCTGTTCAATTCCCTGAATAAACACTGTGAGAACTGCTCAATTCCCTGATCACTCACACTGAGACATGCTCAATTCTCCAATCAGTCACTGAGACCTGATCAATTCCATAATCAAACCCATCGGAGACATGTTCAAATCACTGATCACTCACTCCGAAACCTGTTCAATTCCCTGATCACTCACTCTGAGACCTGTTGAATTTCCTGATCACTCACTGAGACATGTTGAATTTCCTGATCACTCCTACTGAGACATGGTCAATCCCCTGAACACTCACTGTGAGACATGTTCAATTCCCTGATCAGTCACTCTGAGAAATGTTCAATCAGTCTGAGATATGTCCAATTCCCTGATCACTCACTCTGAGTCTGGATCAATTACCTGATCACTCACACAGACATATTCAATTCCCTGATCACACATTCTGAGCCATGCTCAATTCTCTGATAACTCACGCTGAGAGCTGTTCAATTCCCTGTTTATTCAGCCTGAGACATGTTCAATTCCCTGATCACTCATTTGACACCTGTTCAATTCCCTGATCACTCACTCTGAGACATGTCCAATTCTGTGATCACTTATTCTTAGACCTGTTCTTTTCCCTGATCACTCATGCTGAGACATGCTCACTTTCCTGATCACTCACTCTGAGACATGTCCAATTCCCTGATCACTCAATCTGAGACCTGTTCAATGCCCTGATCAATCAGTCTGAGACATGATCAATTCCCTGATCACTCAGCCAGAGATATGACCAATTACCTGATCACTCACACTGAGACATATTCAATTCCCTGATAACAAATTCTGAGAGCTGCTCAATTCCCTGATCACTCACACTAAGAAATGTTCAATTCCTTGATCACTCACTCTGAGACATCTTCAATCCCCTGATCAGTCACTCAGAGACCTGTCCAATTCCCTGATCACTCTCTCCGAGACATGTCCAATTCCCTTATCACTGACGCTGAGATTTATTCAAGTCCCTGATCACTCACTCTGACACATGTTCAATTGCTTGATCATAAACTCTGAGACAAATTCAATTCCCTGATCACACATTCTGAGACATGCTCAATTCCCTGATCACATACTCTGAGACCTATTGAATTTCCTGTTCACTCACACTGAGATATGTTCAAATCCTTGATCACTCACACTGAGTGATGTTCAATTCCCTGATCAATCATTCTGAGACCGGATCAATTCCCTGATCACTCCCTCTGAGACATGTCCAATTCCTGATCACTCATTCTTAGACATGTTCTTTACCCTGATCACTCACACTGAGACATGTTCAATTCCCTGATCAATCACTGAGACATAAACAAAAAAACTGCAGATGCTGGAAATCCAAAACAAAAACAGAATTACCTGGAAAAACTCAGCAGGTCTGGCAGCATCGGCGGAGAAGAAAAGAGTTAACGTTTCGAGTCCTCATGACCCTTCGACAGAACTTGAATTCGAGTCCAAGAAAGAGTTGAAATATAAGCTGTTTTAAGGTGTGTGTGTGGGGGCGGAGAGATAGAGAGAGAGAGAGGTGTGGTTGTATGGACAAACAAGCAGTGATAGAAGCAGATCATCAAAAGATGTCAACGACAATAGTACAATAGAACACATAGGTGTTAAAGTTAAAGTTGGTGATATTATCTAAACGAATGTGCTAATTAAGAATGGATGGCAGGGCACTCGAGGTATAGCTCTAGGGGGGGTGTTTTTTTTTTTATTTTTTTTTATAATGGAAATAGGTGGGAAAAGGAAAATCTTTATAATTTATTGGAAAAAAAAAGGAAGGGGGAATCAGAAAGGGGGTGGGGATGGGGGAGGGAGCTCACGACCTAAAGTTGTTGAATTCCATATTCAGTCCGGAAGGTTGTAAAGTGCCTAGTCGGAAGATGAGGTGTTGTTCCTCCAGTTTGCGTTGGGCTTCACTGGAACAATGCAGCAAGCCAAGGGTCTGTCCGCAAGAATGACCCAAACCTCCCTGTCGCTTGCCATTTTAACACTCCACCCTGCTCTCTTGCCCACATGTCTGTCCTTGGCTTGCTGCATTGTTCCAGTGAAGCCCAACGCAAACTGGAGGAACAACACCTCATCTTCCGACTAGGCAGTTTACAGCCTTCCGGACTGAATATTGAATTCAACAACTTTAGGTCGTGAGCTCTCTCCCCCATCCCCACCCCCTTTCTGTTTCCCCCTTCCTTTTTTTTCCAATAAATTATAAAGATTTTCCTTTTCCCACCTATTTCCATTATAAAAAAAAATTTAAAAAAAACACCCCCCCTAGAGCTATACCTTGAGTGCCCTACCATCCATTCTTAATTAGCACATT
Source organism: Isurus oxyrinchus (assembly GCA_026770705.1). Taxonomy (NCBI): domain Eukaryota; kingdom Metazoa; phylum Chordata; class Chondrichthyes; order Lamniformes; family Lamnidae; genus Isurus; species Isurus oxyrinchus. The sequence continues at coordinate 84,592,410 of JANJGN010000017.1, forward strand.
CGTTTAGATAATATCACCAACTTTAACTTTAACACCTATGTGTTCTATTGCACTATTGTCGTTGACATCTGTTGATGATCTGCTTCTATCACTGCTTGTTTGTCCATACAACCACACCTCTCTCTCTATCTCTCCGCCCCCCACACACACACCTTAAACCAGCTTATATTTCAACTCTTTCTTGGACTCGAACTCAAGTTCTGTCGAAGAGTCATGAGGACTCGAAACGTCAACTCTTTTCTTCTCCGTTGATGCTGCCAGACCTGCTGAGTTTTTCCAGGTAATTCTGTTTTTGTTTTTTCACTCTGAGACATGTTCAATTCCCTGAACAGTCACTGTTCAGACCTGTTCAATCCCTGATCACTCACTCTCAGACGTGTTCAATTCCTTGATCACACATTCTGAGACATGATCAAATCACTGATCACTCACTCTGAGTCATATTCAATTCCCTGATCACACACTCTGAGATCTATTGAATTTCCTGATCATTCACTCTGAGAAATGTTCAAATTCCTGATCACTCACACTGAGATATGTTCAAATCCTTGATCACTCATTCTGAGACCAGTAAAATTCCCTGATCACTCACTCTGAGACCTGTTCAATTCCCTGATCAATCAGTCTGAGACATGATCAATTGCCTGATGACTACACTGAGACATGTTCAATTCCCTGATCACTCCCTCTGAGACATGTCCAATTCCTAATCACTCATTCTTAGACCTGTTCTTTTCCCTGATCTCTCACACTGAGATATGTTCAATTCCCTGATCACTCACTCCGAGACATGTTCAATTCCCTGATCAATCTTCTGAGACCGGTTCAATTCCCTGATCACTCACTCTGAGACGTGTTCAATTCCTTGATCACACATTCTGAGACGTGATCAATTCACTGATCACTCTCACTCTGAGAGATACTCAATTCTCCGATGATTCACTGAGACCTGATCAATTCCATAATCAAACCCATCGGAGACATGTTCAAATCACTGATTACTCACTCCGAAACCTGTTCAATTCCCTGATCACACACTCTGAGACATGTTGAATTTCCTGTTCACTCACACTGAGATATGTTCAAATCCTTGATCACTCACACTGAGTGATGTTCAATTCCCTGATCAATCATTCTGAGACCGGATCAATTCCCTGATCACTCCCTCTGAGACATGTTCAATTGCTTGATCATAAACTCTGAGACATATTCAATTCCCTGATCACACATTCTGAGACATGCTCAATTCTATGATTACTCACTCAGAGCTGCTTCATTCCCTGATCATTCACTCTGAGACCTGTTCGATTCCATAATCAAACCCTCTGAGACATGTTCAAATCACTGATCACTCAGTCCGAAACCTGTTAAATTCCCTGATCACACACTCTGAGACCTTCAAATTGCTGATCACTCACTCTGAGACATGTTCAATTCCCTGAACAGTCACTGTTCAGACCTGTTCAATTCCCTGATCACTCACTCTGAGACGTGTTCAATTCCTTGATCACACATTCTGAGACGTGATCAATTCCCTGATCACTCACTCCCAGACCTGTTCAATTCCCTGATCCCTCACTCTGAGACCTGTTCAATTCCCTGATCACTCACACTGAGTGATGTTCAATTCCCTGATCACTCACACTGAGTGACGTTCAATTCCCTGATCACTCACACTGAGTGACGTTCAGTTCCCTGATCACTCACACTGAGTGATGCTCAATTCCCTGATCACTCACACTGAGTGATGTTCAATTCCCTGATCACTCACACTGAGAAATGTTCAATTCCTTGATCACTTACTCTGAGACATCTTCAATTCCCTGATCAGTCACTCAGAGATCTGTCCAATTCCCTGATCACTCTCTCTGAGACATGTCCAATTCCCTTATCACTGACGCTGAGATTTATTCAAGTCCCTGATCACTCACTCTGACACATGTTCAATTGCTTGATCATAAAAACTGAGACATATTCAATTCCCTGATCACACACTCTGAGACCTATTGAATTTCCTGTTCACTCACACTGAGATATGTTCAAATCCTTGATCACTCACACTGAGTGATGTTCAATTCCCTGATCAATCATTCTGAGACCGGATCAATACCCTGATCACTCCTTCTGAGACATGTCCAATTCCTAATCACTCATTCTTAGACCTGTTCTTTTCCCTGATCACTCACACTGAGACATGTTCAATTCCCTGATCACTCACTCTGAGACATGTTCAATTCCCTGAACAGTCACTGTTCAGACCTGTTCAATTCCCTGATCACTCACTCTCAGACAGGATCAATTGCCTGATCACTCACTCTGAGACGTGTTCAATTCCCTGATCACACACTCTGAGATCTATTGAATTTCCTGATCACTCACTCTGAGAAATGTTCAAATTCCTGATCACTCACACTGAGTTATGTTCAAATCCTTGATCACTCATTCTGAGACCTGTTAAATTCCCTGATCACTCACTCTGAGACATGTTCAATTCCCTGATCACTCACTCTGAGAGATGTTCAATTCCCTGATCACTCATTCTGAGACCTGTTAAATTCCCTGATCACTCACTCTGAGACATGTTCAATTCCCTGATCACTCACTCTGAGACATGTTCAATTCCCTGATCACTCACTCTGAGACATGTTCAATTCCCTGATCACTCACTCTGAGACATGTTCAATTCCCTGATCACTCACTCTGAGACAGGATCAATTGCCTGATCACTCACTCTGAGACAGGATCAATTGCCTGATCACTCACTCTGAGACGTGTTCAATTCCTTGATCACACATTCTGAGACATGATCAATTCACTGATCACACACTCTGAGACCTATTGAATTTCCTGATCACTCACTCTGAGAAATGTTCAAATTCCTGATCACTCCCTCTGAGACATGTCCAATTCCTGATCACTCATTCTTAGACATGTTCTTTTCCCTGATCACTCACACTGAGACATGTTAAATTCCCTGATCACTCACACTGAGAAATGTTCAATTCCTTGATCACTCACTCTGAGACCTGTTCAATCAGTCTGAGACATGATCAATTCCCTGATCATTCATTCTGATGCCTTGATCAATTCCCTGATCATTCACTCCGAGACATGTTCAATTCCCTGATCACTCATTCTTAGCCCTGTTCTTTTCCCTCATCACTCACACTGAGACATATTCAATTTCCTGATCACTCACTCTGAGACCTATTCAATTCCCTGATCACTCACACTGAGACATGTTCAATTCCCTGATTACTCACTTTGTGAACTCTTCAATTCCCTGATCCGTCACTCAGAGTCCTGTCGAATTCCCTGATCACTAACTCTGAGAACTATTCAAGTCTCTGATCACTCACAATGAGGTCTGTTTAAAAACCTGACCACTCACTCCGACACTTGTTCAATGGCCTGATTACTCACAATGAGACGTGTACAATTCCCTAATCAATCACTCCGAGACCTGTTCTATTCCCTGATCCCTCACCCCGAGACCTGTTAAATTCCCTGATCACTCACACTGACACCTGTTCAATTCCCTGATCAATCAGTCTGAGACAGGATCAATTGCCTGATCACTCACACTGAGACATGTTCAATTCCTTGATCACACATTCTGAGACATGCTCAATTCTCCAATCATTCACTGAGACCTGATCAATTCCATAAATCAAACACTCGGAGACATGTTCAAAACTGATCACTCACTTCGAAACCTGTTCAATTCCCTGATCACTCCTTCTGAGACATGTCCAATTCCATGATCACTCAGCCTGAGACCTGTTCAATTCCCTGATCACTCAATCTGAGACCTGTCCAATTCCCTGATCACTCAATCTGAGACCTGTCCAATTCCCTGATCACTCAATCTGAGACCTGTCCAATTCCCTGATCACTCAATCTGAGACCTGTCCAATTCCCTGATCACTCAATCTGAGACCTGTTCAATTCCCTGATCACTCACTGAGAAATGTTCAATTCCCTGATCACTCACGCTGAGAAATGTTCAATTCCCTGATCACTCACGCTGAGAAATGTTCAATTCCCTGATCACTCACACTGAGAAATGTTCAATTCCCTGATCACTCACACTGAGAAATGTTCAATTCCCTGATCACTCAGTGAGAGAAATACTCAATTACCTGATCACTCAGTGAGAGAAATACTCAATTACCTGATCACTAACACTGAGACATATTCAATTCCCTGATCACTTACTCTGACACATGTTCAATTGCTTCATCATACACTCTGAGACATATTCCAATCCCTGATCACACATTCTGAGACATGCTCAATTCTATGATCACTCACCCTGAGAGCTGCTCAATTCCCTGATCATTCACTCTGAGACCTGTTCAATTCCATAATCAAATCCTCCGAGACATGTTCAAATCACTGATCACTCCCTCCGAAATCTGTTCAATTACCTGATCACTCACTCAGAGACAGATCAATTCCCCGATTACTCATTCTGAGACGTGTTCATTTCCCTGATCACTCACTCTGAGACCTGTTAATTTCCCTGATCACTCACTCTGAGACATGTTCAATGCCCTAATTACTCAGACTGAGACATGTTCAATTCCGTGACCTATCACTCTGAGACCTGTTCAATTCCCTTATCACTTACTCTGAGATATATTTTATTCCCTGATCACTCATCCCGAGACCTGTTAAATTCCCTGATTACTCACACTGAGACATGTTCAATTCCTTGATCATACACTCTGAGACCTGTTCAATTCCCTGATCACTCAATCTGAGACCTGTCCAATTCCCTGATCACTCAATCTGAGACCTGTCCAATTCCCTGATCACTCACATTGAGAAATGTTCAATTCCCTGATCACTCAGTGAGAGAAATACTCAATTACCTGATCACTAACACTGAGACATATTCAATTCCCTGATCACTTACTCTGACACATGTTCAATTGCTTCATCATACACTCTGAGACATATTCCAATCCCTGATCACACATTCTGAGACATGCTCAATTCTATGATCACTCACCCTGAGAGCTGCTCAATTCCCTGATCATTCACTCTGAGACCTGTTCAATTCCATAATCAAATCCTCCGAGACATGTTCAAATCACTGATCACTCCCTCCGAAATCTGTTCAATTACCTGATCACTCACTCAGAGACATGATCAATTCCCTGATTACTCATTCTGAGACGTGTTCATTTCCCTGATCACTCACTCTGAGACCTGTTAATTTCCCTGATCACTCACTCTGAGACATGTTCAATGCCCTAATTACTCAGACTGAGACATGTTCAATTCCGTGACCTATCACTCTGAGACCTGTTCAATTCCCTTATCACTTACTCTGAGATATATTTTATTCCCTGATCACTCATCCCGAGACCTGTTAAATTCCCTGATCACTCACACTGAGACATGTTCAATTCCTTGATCATACACTCTGAGACCTGTTCAATTCCCTGATCACACATTCTGGGACATGCTAAATTCTCTGACCACTCACTCTGAAAGATACTCAATTCCCTGATCATTCACTGAGACCTGCTCAATTCCATAATCAAACTCTCGGAGACATGTTCAAATCACTGATCAGTCACTCCGAAACCTGTTCACTTCCCTGATCACTCACACTGAGACATGTTCAATTCTCTGATCACTCACACTGAGACTTGTTCAATTCCCTGAGCTGTCACTCTTGGGACCTGTTCAATTCCCTGATCACACACTTTGTGAACTGTTCAGTTCCCTGTTGAGTCCCTCTTAGACCTGTCCAATTCCCTTATCACTGACGCTGAGAAATTTCAAGTCCCTGATCACTCAATGAGACCTGTTTAAATCCCTGATCACTCACTCCGACACTTGCTTAATTCACTGATCACTGACACAGAGACATGTTCAATTCCCTGATCACTCACTCCGAGACCAGTTAAATTCCCTGAACACTCACTCTGAGACCTGTTTAAATCCCTGATCACTCACTCCGACACTTGCTTAATTCACTGATCAATGAAACTGAGAAATGTTCAATTCCCTGATCAGTCTGACACATATTCAATTCCCTGAGCACACATTCTGAGACATGCTCAATTCCCTGATCATTCACTCTGAGACCTGTTCAATTCCATAATCAAACCTTCCGAGACATGTTCAAATCACTGATCACTCACTCCGAAACCTGTGCAATTTCCTGATCACTCAGTCTGAGAAATGTTCAAATTCCTGATCACTCACTCCGAGATATGTTCCATTCCCTGATCACTGAATCTGAGACATGTTCAATTCCCTGATCACTGACGCAGAGAACTATTCAAGCCCCTAATCACTCATTCGAGACCTGTTTAAATCCCTGATCACACTCCGACACTTGCTTAATTCACTGATCACTGACACTGAGACATGTTCAATTCCTTGAACACTCACTACGAGACCTGCTAAATTCCCTGATCACTCACTCTTAGACGTGTTCAATTCCCTGATCACTCACTCTGAGACCTTTTCATTTCCCTGATCAATCAGTCTGAGACATGATCAATTCCCTGATCACTCAGTCTGACACATGTTCAATTGCTTCATCATACACTCTGAGACATATTCAATTCCCTGATCACACATTCTGAGACATGCTCAATTCCCTGATCACTCACACTGAGATATGTTTAATTCCCTGATCACTCACACTGAGAAATGTTCAATTCCCTGATCACTCACACTGAGAAATGTTCAACTCCCTGATCACTCACACTGAGAAATGTTCAATTCCCTCATCACTCGCTCTGAGACATGTCCAATTCCCTGATGACTCGCTCTTGAGACATGTTCAATTCCATCATCACTCACTGTGAGACTTGTTCAATTTCCTGATCACTCACTCTGAGAAATGTTCAAATTCCTGATCACTCACTCCGAGATATGTTCCATTCCCTGATCACTGAATCTGAGACATGTTCAATTCCCTGATCGCTGACGCAGAGAACTATTCAAGCCCCTAATCACTCATTCGAGACCTGTTTAAATCCCTGATCACACTCCGACACTTGCTTAATTCACTGATCACTGACACTGAGACATGTTCAATTTCCTGAACACTCACTACGAGACCTGCTAAATTCCCTGTCACTCACTCTTAGACGTGTTCAATTCCCTGATCACTCACTCTGAGACCTTTTCAATTCCCTGATCAATCACACCGAGACATGATCAATTCCCTGATCAATCACACCGAGACATGATCAATTCCCTGATCAATCACACCGAGACATGATCAATTCCCTGATCAATCACACCGAGAAATGTTCCATTCCCTGATCACTCACACTGAGAAATGTTCAATTCCCTGATCACTCACACTGAGAAATGTTCAATTCCCTGATCACTCACTCTGAGACATGTTCAATTCCCTGAACAGTCACTGTTGAGACCTGTTCAATTCCCTGATCACTCACTTTGTGAACTGTTCAATTCCCTGATCAGTCACTCTAAGAACTATTCAAGTCCCTGATCACTCACACTGAGACCCATTTAAAACGCTGATCACTCACTCCGACACTTGTTCAATGCCCTGATTACTCACACTGAGACGTGTTCAATTCCCTAACCAATCACTCGGAGACCTGTTCAATTCCCTGATCACTTACTCTGAGATATTTTTTATTCCCTGATCTACTCACCCCGAAACCTGTTAAATTCCCTGAGCACTCACTGAGACATGTTCAATTCCCTGATCACTCATTCTGAGACCTGTTCAATTCCCTGATCACTCGCTCTTGAGACATGTTCAATTCACTCATCACTCACTGTGAGACCTGTTCAATTCCCTGATCACTCAATCTGAGACATGTTCAATTCTCTGATCAATCAGTCTGAGACCTGTTCAATTCGCTGATCAATCAATCTGAGACAGGTTCAATTGCCTGATCACTCTCACTGAGACATGTTCAATTCCCTGATCAGTCACTCTGATACATGTTCAATTCCCTTATTATGACGCAGAGAACTATTCAAGTCCCGGATCACTGACTCTGAGACCTGTTTAAATCCCTGATCACTCACTCCGACACTTGCTTAATTCCCTGATCACTCACACTGAGACATGTTCAATTCCCTGAACACTCACTCCGAGACCTGTTAAATTCCCTGATCACTCACTCTTAGACGTGTTCATTTCCCTGATCACTCACTCTGAGACATGTTCATTTCTCTGATCACTCACACTGAGAAATGTTCAATTCCCTGATCACTCACACTGAGACATGTTCAATTCCCTGATCACTCACACTGAGTGATGTTCAATTCCCTGGTCACTCAGCCTGAGACATGTTCAATTCCCTGATCAATCATTCTGAGACCAGTTCAATTCCCTGATCACACATTTTGAGACATGTCCAATTCCTGATCACTCATTCTGAGACATGTTCATTTCCCTGATCACTCGCTCTGAGACATGTCCAATTCCTGATCACTCACTTTGAGACCTGTTCAATTCCCTGATCAATCAGTCTGAGAAAGGATCAATTGCCTAATCACTCACACTGAGACATATTCAATTCCCTGATCAGTCACTCTTGAGAAATGATAAATTCCCTGATCACTCACTCCCAGAATTGTTCAATTCCCTGATCACACATTCCGAGATGTGTACAATTCCCTGATCACTCACTTTGAGACCTGTTCAATTCCCTGATCACACACTCCGGAGACGTTTTCAATTCCCTAATCGCTCACTCTGAGACCTGTACTATTAACTGATCGATCAGACTGAGACATAATCATTCCCCTGAACACTCATTCAGAGACCTATTCAATTCCCCGATCCCTCAGTCCCAGACATGTTCAATTCCCCGATCCCTCAGTCCCAGACATGTTCAATTCCCCGATCCCTCAGTCCCAGACATGTTCAATTCCCCGATCCCTCAGTCCCAGACATGTTCAATTCCCCGATCCCTCAGTCCCAGACGTGTTCAATTCCCCGATCCCTCAGTCCCAGACGTGTTCAATTCCCCGATCCCTCAGTCCCAGACGTGTTCAATTCCCCGATCCCTCAGTCCCAGACGTGTTCAATTCCTCGATCCCTCAGTCCCAGACGTGTTCAATTCCCCGATCCCTCAGTCCCAGACGTGTTCAATTCCCCGATCCCTCAGTCCCAGACGAGTTCAATTCCCCGATCCCTCAGTCCCAGACGTGTTCAATTCCCCGATCCCTCAGTCCCAGACGTGTTCAATTCCCCGATCCCTCAGTCCCAGACGTGTTCAATTCCCCGATCCCTCAGTCCCAGACGTGTTCAATTCCCCGATCCCTCAGTCCCAGACGTGTTCAATTCCCCGATCCCTCAGTCCCAGACGTGTTCAATTCCCCGATCCCTCAGTCCCAGGCGTGTTCAATTCCCCGATCCCTCAGTCCCAGGCGTGTTCAATTCCCCGATCCCTCAGTCCCAGGCGTGTTCAATTCCCCGATCCCTCAGTCCCAGACGTGTTCAATTCCCCGATCCCTCAGTCCCAGGCGTGTTCAATTCCCCGATCCCTCAGTCCCAGACGTGTTCAATTCCCCGATCCCTCAGTCCCAGACATGTTCAATTCCCCGATCCCTCAGTCCCAGACATGTTCAATTCCCCGATCCCTCAGTCCCAGACATGTTCAATTCCCCGATCCCTCAGTCCCAGACATGTTCAATTCCCCGATCCCTCAGTCCCAGACATGTTCAATTCCCCGATCCCTCAGTCCCAGACATGTTCAATTCCCCGATCCCTCAGTCCCAGACATGTTCAATTCCCCGATCACTCAGTCCCAGACATGTTCAATTCCCCGATCCCTCAGTCCCAGACATGTTCAATTCCCCGATCCCTCAGTCCCAGACATGTTCAATTCCCCGATCCCTCAGTCCCAGACATGTTCAATTCCCCGATCCCTCACTCCCAGGCATGTTCAATTCCCCGATCCCTCACTCCCAGGCATGTTCAATTCCCCGATCCCTCACTCCCAGGCATGTTCAATTCCCCGATCCCTCACTCCCAGGCATGTTCAATTCCCCGATCCCTCACTCCCAGGCATGTTCAATTCCCCGATCCCTCACTCCCAGGCATGTTCAATTCCCCGATCCCTCACTCCCAGGCATGTTCAATTCCCCGATCCCTCACTCCCAGGCATGTTCAATTCCCCGATCCCTCACTCCCAGGCATGTTCAATTCCCCGATCCCTCACTCCCAGGCATGTTCAATTCCCCGATCCCTCACTCCCAGACATGTTCAATTCCCCGATCCCTCACTCCCAGACATGTTCAATTCCCCGATCCCTCACTCCCAGACATGTTCAATTCCCCGATCCCTCACTCCCAGACATGTTCAATTCCCCGATCCCTCACTCCCAGACATGTTCAATTCCCCGATCCCTCACTCCCAGGCATGTTCAATTCCCCGATCCCTCACTCCCAGACATGTTCAATTCCCCGATCCCTCACTCCCAGGCATGTTCAATTCCCCGATCCCTCACTCCCAGGCATGTTCAATTCCCCGATCACTCACTCCCAGGCATGTTCAATTCCCCGATCACTCACTCCCAGGCATGTTCAATTCCCCGATCACTCACTCCCAGGCATGTTCAATTCCCCGATCACTCACTCCCAGGCATGTTCAATTCCCCGATCACTCACTCCCAGGCATGTTCAATTCCCCGATCACTCACTCCCAGGCATGTTCAATTCCCCGATCACTCACTCCCAGGCATGTTCAATTCCCCGATCACTCACTCCCAGGCATGTTCAATTCCCCGATCACTCACTCCCAGGCATGTTCAATTCCCCGATCACTCACTCCCAGGCATGTTCAATTCCCCGATCACTCACTCCCAGGCATGTTCAATTCCCCGATCACTCACTCCCAGGCATGTTCAATTCCCCGATCACTCACTCCCAGGCATGTTCAATTCCCCGATCACTCACTCCCAGGCATGTTCAATTCCCCGATCACTCACTCCCAGGCATGTTCAATTCCCCGATCACTCACTCCCAGGCATGTTCAATTCCCCGATCACTCACTCCCAGGCATGTTCAATTCCCCGATCACTCACTCCCAGACATGTTCAATTCCCCGATCACTCACTCCCAGACATGTTCAATTCCCCGATCACTCACTCCCAGACATGTTCAATTCCCCGATCCCTCACTCCCAGACATGTTCAATTCCCCGATCCCTCACTCCCAGACATGTTCAATTCCCCGATCCCTCACTCCCAGACATGTTCAATTCCCCGATCCCTCACTCCCAGACATGTTCAATTCCCCGATCCCTCACTCCCAGACATGTTCAATTCCCCGATCACTCACTCCCAGACATGTTCAATTCCCCGATCACTCACTCCCAGACATGTTCAATTCCCCGATCACTCACTCCCAGACATGTTCAATTCCCCGATCACTCACTCCCAGACATGTTCAATTCCCCGATCACTCACTCCCAGACATGTTCAATTCCCCGATCACTCACTCCCAGACATGTTCAATTCCCCGATCACTCACTCCCAGACATGTTCAATTCGCCGATCACTCACTCCCAGACATGTTCAATTCGCCGATCACTCACTCCCAGACATGTTCAATTCGCCGATCACTCACTCCCAGACATGTTCAATTCGATGATCACTCACTCCCAGACATGTTCAATTCGATGATCACTCACTCCCAGACATGTTCAATTCGATGATCACTCACTCCCAGACATGTTCAATTCGATGATCACTCACTCCCAGACATGTTCAATTCCCCGATCCCTCACTCCCAGACATGTTCAATTCCCCGATCCCTCACTCCCAGACATGTTCAATTCCCCGATCCCTCACTCCCAGACATGTTCAATTCCCCGATCCCTCACTCCCAGACATGTTCAATTCCCCGATCCCTCACTCCCAGACATGTTCAATTCCCCGATCCCTCACTCCCAGACATGTTCAATTCCCCGATCCCTCACTCCCAGACATGTTCAATTCCCCGATCCCTCACTCCCAGACATGTTCAATTCCCCGATCCCTCACTCCCAGACATGTTCAATTCCCCGATCACTCACTCCCAGACATGTTCAATTCCCCGATCACTCACTCCCAGACATGTTCAATTCCCCGATCACTCACTCCCAGGCATGTTCAATTCCCCGATCACTCACTCCCAGGCATGTTCAATTCCCCGATCACTCACTCCCAGGCATGTTCAATTCCCCGATCACTCACTCCCAGGCATGTTCAATTCCCCGATCACTCACTCCCAGGCATGTTCAATTCCCCGATCACTCACTCCCAGGCATGTTCAATTCCCCGATCACTCACTCCCAGGCATGTTCAATTCCCCGATCACTCACTCCCAGGCATGTTCAATTCCCCGATCACTCACTCCCAGGCATGTTCAATTCCCCGATCACTCACTCCCAGGCATGTTCAATTCCCCGATCACTCACTCCCAGACATGTTCAATTCCCCGATCACTCACTCCCAGACATGTTCAATTCCCCGATCACTCACTCCCAGCCATGTTCAATTCCCCGATCACTCACTCCCAGACATGTTCAATTCCCCGATCACTCACTCCCACACATGTTCAATTCCCCGATCCCTCACTCCCAGACATGTTCAATTCCCCGATCCCTCACTCCCAGACATGTTCAATTCCCCGATCCCTCACTCCCAGACATGTTCAATTCCCCGATCACTCACTCCCAGACATGTTCAATTCCCCGATCACTCACTCCCAGACATGTTCAATTCCCCGATCACTCACTCCCAGACATGTTCAATTCCCCGATCACTCACTCCCAGACATGTTCAATTCCCCGATCACTCACTCCCAGACATGTTCAATTCCCCGATCACTCACTCCCAGACATGTTCAATTCGCCGATCACTCACTCCCAGACATGTTCAATTCGCCGATCACTCACTCCCAGACATGTTCAATTCGCCGATCACTCACTCCCAGACATGTTCAATTCGCCGATCACTCACTCCCAGACATGTTCAATTCGATGATCACTCACTCCCAGACATGTTCAATTCGATGATCACTCACTCCCAGACATGTTCAATTCGATGATCACTCACTCCCAGACATGTTCAATTCGATGATCACTCACTCCCAGACATGTTCAATTCCCCGATCCCTCACTCCCAGACATGTTCAATTCCCCGATCCCTCACTCCCAGACATGTTCAATTCCCCGATCCCTCACTCCCAGACATGTTCAATTCCCCGATCCCTCACTCCCAGACATGTTCAATTCCCCGATCCCTCACTCCCAGACATGTTCAATTCCCCGATCCCTCACTCCCAGACATGTTCAATTCCCCGATCCCTCACTCCCAGACATGTTCAATTCCCCGATCCCTCACTCCCAGACATGTTCAATTCCCCGATCCCTCACTCCCAGACATGTTCAATTCCCCGATCCCTCACTCCCAGACATGTTCAATTCCCCGATCACTCACTCCCAGACATGTTCAATTCCCCGATCACTCACTCCCAGACATGTTCAATTCCCCGATCACTCACTCCCAGACATGTTCAATTCCCCGATCACTCACTCCCAGACATGTTCAATTCCCCGATCACTCACTCCCAGACATGTTCAATTCCCCGATCACTCACTCCCAGACATGTTCAATTCCCCGATCACTCACTCCCAGACATGTTCAATTCCCCGATCACTCACTCCCAGACATGTTCAATTCCCCGATCACTCACTCCCAGACATGTTCAATTCCCCGATCACTCACTCCCAGACATGTTCAATTCCCCGATCACTCACTCCCAGACATGTTCAATTCCCCGATCACTCACTCCCAGACATGTTCAATTCCCCGATCACTCACTCCCAGACATGTTCAATTCCCCGATCACTCACTCCCAGACATGTTCAATTCCCCGATCACTCACTCCCAGACATGTTCAATTCGCCGATCACTCACTCCCAGACATGTTCAATTCCCCGATCACTCACTCCCAGACATGTTCAATTCCCCGATCACTCACTCCCAGACATGTTCAATTCCCCGATCACTCACTCCCAGACATGTTCAATTCCCCGATCACTCACTCCCAGACATGTTCAATTCCCCGATCACTCACTCCCAGACATGTTCAATTCGATGATCACTCACTCCCTGACATGTTCAATTCGATGATCACTCACTCCCAGACATGTTCAATTCGATGATCACTCACTCCCAGACATGTTCAATTCGATGATCACTCACTCCCAGACATGTTCATTTCAATGATCACTCACTCCCAGACATGTTCAATACGATGATCACTCACTACGACACTTGCGTAATTCCCTGAACACTCACACTGAGTCATGTTCAATTTCCTGAACACTCACTACGAGACCTGCTAAATTCCCTGATCACTCACTCTTAGACGTGTTCATTTCCCTGATCACTCACACTGAGAAATGTTCATTTCCTTGATCACGCACACTGAGTGATGTTCAATTCCCTGGTCACTCAGCCTGAGACATGTTCAATTCCCTGGTCACTCCATCTGGGACATGTCCAATTCCTGATCACTCATTCTGAGACAGTCCAATTCCTGGATCACTCACTCTGAGACATGTTCTATTCCCTGATCACTCACACCAAGACCTATTCAATTCCCTGATCACTCACTCCGAGAAATGATAAATTCCCTGATCCCTCACTGCCATAATTGTTCAATTCCCTGATCACACATTCCGAGATGTGTATAATTCCCTGATCACTCACTCCAAGACATGTGCAATTCCCTGATCACTCACTCCAAGACATGTGCAATTCCCTGATCCCTCACTCCGAGACATGTTCAATTCCCCGATCACTCATTCCAAGACCTGTTCAATTCGATGATCACTCACTCTGAGACATATTCATTTCCCTGATCACTCACTCTGAGACATGTTCAATACACTGATCACTCACTCTGAGACCTGTTCAATTCCCTGAATACTCACTCTGAGACATGTTCAATTCCCTGATCACTCACTCTGAGACCTGTTCAATTCCCTGATCACTCACTCTGAGACCTGTTCAATTCCCTGATCACTCACTCTGAGACATGTTCAATTCCCTTATTATGACGCAGAGAACTATTCAAGTCCCTGATCACTGACTCTGAGACCTGTTTAAATCCTTGATCACTCACTCCGACACTTGCTTAATTCTCTGAACACTCACACTGAGTCATGTTCAATTCCCTGATCACTCACTCTTAGACGTGTTCAATTCCCTGGTCACTCAGCCTGAGACATGTTCAATTCCCTGATCAATCATTCTGAGACATGTTCAATTCCCTGATCACTCACTCTGAGACATGTTCAATTCGCTGAGCAGTCAATCTTGACACATGTTCTATTCCCTGATCACTCACACCGAGACATGTTCAATTCCCTGATCACTCACTTTGAGACCTGTTCAATTCCCTGATCAATCAGTCTGAGAAAGGATCAATTGCCTAATCACTCACATTGAGACATGTTCAATTCCCTGATCAGTCACTCTTGTGACCTGCTCAATTCCCTGATCACTCACTCTTGAGACGTGTTCAATTCCCTGATCACTCACACGGAGACCTGTTCATTTCCCTGATCCCTCACTCCTATAATTGTTCAATTCTCTGATCACACATTCCAAGATGTGTACAATTCCCTGATCACTCACTCCCAGACAAGTTCAATTCCCTGATCACTCACTCGGAGACATGTTCAATTCCCCGATCACTCATTCCAAGACCTATTCAATTCGATGATCACTTACTCTGAGACATATTCAATTCCCTGATCACTTACCCTGAGACATATTCAATTCCCTGATCACTTACTCCCAGACATATTCAATTCCCTGATCACTTTCCCTGAGACATATTCATTTCCCTGATCACTTACCCTGAGACATATTCAATTCCCTGATCACTCACTCCCAGACATATTCAATTCCCTGATCACTCACTCCCAGACATGTTCAATTCCCTGATCACTCACTCCCAGACATGTTCAATTCCATGATCACTCACTCCCAGACATGTTCAATTCCCTGATCACTCACTCCCAGACATGTTCAATTCCCTGATCACTCACTCCCAGACATGTTCAATTCCCTGATCACTCCCTCTGAGACATGTGCAATTCCCTGATCACTCCCTCTGAGACATGTGCAATTTCCTGATCACTCACTCTGAGACATGTTCAATTCCCTGATCACTCACTCTGAGACCTGTTCAATTTCCTGATTACTCTCTGTGAGACCTGTTCAATTTCCTGATCAGTCACTCTGATACATGTTCAATTCCCTTATTATGACGCAGAGAACTATTCAAGTCCCTGATCACTGACTCTGAGACCTGCTTAAATCCTTGATCACTCACTCCGACACTTGCTTAATTCCCTGAACACTCACACTGAGACATGTTCAATTCCCTGAACACTCACTACGAGACCTGCTAAATTCACTGATCACTCACTCTTAGACGTGTTCATTTCCCTGATCACTCACACTGAGAAATGTTCAAATCCTTCATCACTCACACTGAGTGATGTTCAATTCCCTGGTCACTCAGCCTGAGACATGTTCAATTCCCTGATCAATCATTCTGAGACCGGGTCAATTCCCTGATCACTCCATGTTGGACATGTCCAATTCCTGATCACTCATTCTGAGACATGTCCAATTCCCTGATCACTCACACCGAGACATGTTCAATTCCCTGATCACTCACTCTTGAGACATGTTCAATTCCCTGATCACTCACACGGAGACCTGTTCAATTCCCTGATCAATCAGTCCGAGACAGGATCAATTGCCTGATCACTCACAACAAGACCTATTCAATTCCCTGATCACTCACTCCGAGAAATGAAAAATTCCCTGATCCCTCACTCCCATAATTGTTCAATTCCCTGATCACACATTCCAAGATGTGTACAATTCCCTGATCACTCACTCTGAGACATGTTCAATTCCATAATCTCTCCTTCTGAGGCATGTTCAATTCCCTGATCACTCAGTCTGAGATATGTTCAACTCCCTGATCACTCACTCCGAGCCATGTTCAATTCCCTGATCACTCACTCTGAGACTTGTACTATTCCCTGATCACTCACTCTGAGAAATGTTCAATTCCCTGATCACTCACTCTGAGACTGATTCAGTTCCATGATCACGCACTCTGAGACATGTTCAATTCCCTGGTTACTCACTTTGAGACCCGCTCAATTCCCAGATCACGCACTCGGAGACATGTTCAATTCGCTGATCACTCACACCAAGACCTATTCAATTCGCTGATCACTCACATTGAGACATGTCCAATCCCCTGATCACTCACTCTGAGACATGTTCAATTCCATAATCTCTCCTTCTGAGGCATGTTCAATTCCCTGATCACTCAGTCTGAGATATGTTCAACTCCCTGATCACTCACTCCGAGCCATGTTCAATTCCCTGATCACTCACTCTGAGACTTGTACTATTCCCTGATCACTCACTCTGAGAAATGTTCAATTCCCTGATCACTCACTCTGAGACTGATTCAGTTCCATGATCACGCACTCTGAGACATGTTCAATTCCCTGGTTACTCACTTTGAGACCCGCTCAATTCCCAGATCACGCACTCGGAGACATGTTCAATTCGCTGATCACTCACACCAAGACCTATTCAATTCGCTGATCACTCACATTGAGACATGTCCAATCCCCTGATCACTCACTCTGAGACATGTTCAATTCCATAATCTCTCCTTCTGAGGCATGTTCAATTCCCTGATCACTCAGTCTGAGATATGTTCAACTCCCTGATCACTCACTCCAAGACCTGGTCAATTCCCTGATCACTGACTCCAAGAAATGATAAATTCCCTGATCCCTCACTCCCAGTATTGTTCAATTCCCTGATCACACATTCCGAGATGTGTACAATTCCCTGATCACTCACTCTGAGACTTGTTCTATTCCCTGATCACTCACTCTGAGACTTGTTGTATTCCCTGATCACTCACTCCGAGAAATGTTAAACTCCCTGATCATACACTCCGAGACATGTTCAATTCCCTGATCACTGACTCCGAGACATGGTCGATTCCCTGACGACTCACTCCGAGACATGGTTGATTCCCTGAGCTATCATTCTGAGACCTGTTCAGTTCCGTGATCATTCACTCTGAGATGTGTTCAATTCCCTGATGACTCAGTCTGAGATATGTTGAACTCCCTGATCACTCGCTACGAGCCATGTTCAATTCCTTGATCACTCACTCCGAGACTGTTTTAGTTCCATGATCACTCATGTGAGACATGTTCACTTCCCTGATAATCCACTCTGAGACATGGTCAATTCCCGGATCACTCAGTCTGAGACATGTTCAATTCCCTGGTTACTCACTTTGAGACCTGCTCAATTCCCAGATCACACACTCGGAGACATGTTCAATTCCCTCATCGCTCACTCTATGAATTGCACAATTCCCAGATCACTCACTCGGAGACATGTTCAATTTCCTGATCAATCAAGCCAAGACCTATTCAATCCCCTGATCACTCACGCTGAGAAATGTTCAATTCCCTGATCACTCACTCTGAGACATGTTCAATTCCCTGATCAATCATTCTGAGACCGGTTCAATTCTCTGATCACTCCATCTGGGACATGTCCAATTCCTGATCACTCATTCTGAGACATGTCCAATTCCCTGATCGCTCACTCTGAGACATGTTCAATTCGCTGAGCAGCCAATCTTGAGACATGTTCTATTCCCTGATCACTCACACCGAGACATGTTCAATTCCCTGATCACTCACTTTGAGACCTGTTCAATTCCCTGATCAATCAGTCTGAGAAAGGATCAATTGCCTAGTCACTCACATTGAGACCTGCTCAATTCCCTGATCACTCACTCTTGAGACATGTTCAATTCCCTGATCACTCACACGGAGACCTGTTCATTTCCCTGATCAATCAGTCCAAGACAGGATCAATTGCCTGATCACTCACACCAAGACCTATTCAATTCCCTGATCCCTCACTCCCATAATTGTTCAATTCCCTGATCACACATTCCGAGATGTGTCCAATTCCCTGATCACTCACTCTGAGATCTGTTCAATTCCCTGATCACTCACTCTGAGACCTGTTCAATTCCCTGATCACTCACTCTGAGACCTGTTCAATTCCCTGATCACTCACTCCAAAACATGTGCAATTCCCTGATCCCTCACGCCAAGACATGTTCAATTTCCCGATCACTTATTCCAAGACCTATTCAATTCGATGATCACTCACTCTGGGACATGTTCAATTCCCTGTTCACTCACTCTGAGACATGTTCTATTCCCTGATCACTCACTCTGAGACCTGGTCAATTTCCTGATCACTCACTCTGAGACATGTTCAATTCCCTGATCACTCACTCTGAGACATGTTCAATTCCCTGATCACTCACTTTGAAACCTGCTCATTTCCCAGATCACTCACTCGGAGACAAGTTCAATTCCCCGATCACTCACTCGGAGACATGTTCAATTCCCCGATCACTCATTCCAAGACCTATTCAATTCGATGATCACTTACTCTGAGACATATTCAATTCCCTGATCACTCACTCCCAGACATATTCAATTCCCTGATCACTCACTCCCAGACATATTCAATTCCCTGATCACTCACTCCCAGACATGTTCAATTCCCTGATCACTCACTCCCAGACATGTTCAATTCGATGATCACTCACTCCCAGACATGTTCAATTCGATGATCACTCACTCCCAGACATGTTCAATTTCCTGATCACTCACTCCCCGACATGTTCAATTCCCTGATCACTCACTCCCAGACATGTTCAATTCCCTGATCACTCACTCCCAGACATGTTCAATTCCCTGATCACTCACTCTGAGACATGTTCAATTCCCTGATTACTCTCTTTGAGACCTGTTTAATTTCCTGATCACTCACTCTGATACATGTTCAATTCCCTTATTATGACGCAGAGAACTATTCAAGTCCCTGATCACTGACTCTGAGACCTGTTTAAATCCTTGATCACTCACTCCGACACTGGCTTAATTCCCTGAACACTCACACTGAGACATGTTCAATTCCCTGAACACTCACTACGAGACCTGCTAAATTCCCTGATCACTCACTCTTAGACGTGTTCATTTCCCTGATCACTCACAGTGAGAAATGTTCAATTCCTTGATCACTCACACTGAGTGATGTTCAATTCCCTGGTCACTCAGCCTGAGACATGTACAATTCCCTGATCAATCATTCTGAGACCGGTTCAATTCCCTGATCACTCCATCTTGGACATGTCCAATTCCTGATCACTCATTCTGAGACATGTCCAATTCCCTGATCACTCACTCTGAGACATGTTCAATTCGCTGAGCAGTCACTCGAGACATGTTCTATTCCCTGATCACTCACACCGAGACATGTTCAATTCCCTGATCACTCACTCTTGAGACATGTTCAATTCCCTGATCACTCACACGGAGACCTGTTCAATTCCCTGATCAATCAGTCCGAGACAGGATCAATTGCCTGATCACTCACACCAAGACCTATTCAATTCCCTGATCACTCACTCCGAGAAATGATAAATTCCCTGATCCCTCACTCCCATAATTGTTCAATTCCCTGATCACACATTCCAAGATGTGTACAATTCCCTGATCACTCACTCTGAGATTGTTCAATTCCCTCATCATTCACTCTGAGACATGTTCAATTCCCTGATCACTCACTCTGAGACCTGTTCAATTCCTTGATCACTCACTCTGAGACATGTTCAATTCCATAATCTCTCCTTCTGAGGCATGTTCAATTCCCTGATCACTCACTCCGAGAAATGATAAATTCCCTGATCCCTCACTCCCAGAATTGTTCAATTCCCTGATCACACATTCCGAGATGTGTACAATTCCCTGATCACTCACTCTGAGACTTGTACTATTCCCTGATCACTCACTCCGAGACATGTTCAATTCCCTGATCACTCACTCTGAGACTTGTACTATTCCCTGATCACTCACTCTGAGAAATGTTCAATTCCCTGATCACACACTCGGGGACATGGTCAATTCCCTGATCACTCACTCTGAGACTGATTCAGTTCCATGATCACGCACTCTGAGACATGTTCAATTCCCTGGTTACTCACTTTGAGACCTGCTCAATTCCCAGATCACGCACTCGGAGACATGTTCAATTCGCTGATCACTCACACCAAGACCTATTCAATTCGCTGATCACTCACATTGAGACATGTCCAATCCCCTGATCACTCACTCCGAGAAATGATAAATTCCCTGATCCCTCACTCCCAGAATTGTTCAATTCCCTGATCACACATTCCGAGATGTGTACAATTCCCTGATCACTCACTCTGAGACTTGTTCTATTCCCTGATCACTCACTCCGAGAAATGTTAAACTCCCTGATCATACATTCCGAGACATGTTCAATTCCCTGATCACTGACTCCGAGACATGGTCGATTCCCTGACGACTCACTTCGAGACATGGTTGATTCCCTGAGCTATCATTCTGAGACCTGTTCAGTTCCGTGATCATTCACTCTGAGATGTGTTCAATTCCCTGATGACTCAGTCTGAGATATGTTGAACTCCCTGATCACTCACTCCGAGCCATGTTCAGTTCCCTGATCACTCACTCTGAGTTATGTTCAATTCCCTGATCACCCTGCCTGAGAAATGTTCAATTCCCTGATCAATCATTCTGAGACCTGTTCAATTCACTGATCAGTCATTCTGAGACATGCTCAATTCTCTGATCACTCACTCTGAGAGATACTCAATTCCCTGATCATTCACTGAAACCTGATCATTCCATAATCAAACCCTCGGTGACGTGTTCAAATCACTGATGACTCACTCCGAAACCTGTTCACACATTCTGAGACATGGTCAATTCCCTGATGACTCACTCCGAGACATGTTCAATTCCCTGAGCTATCATTCTGAGACCTGTTCAGTTCCGTGATCATTCACTCTGAGATATGTTCAACTCCCTGATCACTCGCTACGAGCCATGTTCAATTCCTTGATCACTCACTCCGAGACTGTTTTAGTTCCATGATCACTCATGTGAGACATGTTCACTTCCCTGATAATCCACTCTGAGACATGGTCAATTCCCGGATCACTCAATCTGAGACATGTTCAATTCCCTGGTTACTCACTTTGAGACCTGCTCAATTCCCAGATCACGCACTCGGAGACATGTTCAATTTCCTGATCACTCACTCTAAAACATGTTCTATTCCCTAATCACTCATTCTGACACCTGTTCAATTCCCTGATCACTCATTCTGACACCTGTTCAATTCCCTGATCACTCACTCCGAGACATGTTCAATTCCCTGATGACTCACTCCGAGACATGTTCAATTCCCTGATCACTCATTCTGACACCTGTTCAATTCCCTGATCACTCACTCCGAGACATGTTCAATTCCCTGATGACTCACTCCGAGACATGTTCAATTCCCTGATTGCTCACTCCGAGACATGTGCAATTCCCTGATCCCTCACTCCGAGACTTGTACTATTCCCTGATCACGCACTCTGAGACATGTTCAATTCGCTGATCACTTACACCAAGACCTATTCAATTCGCTGATCACTCACATTGAGACATGTTCAATCCCCTAATCACTCACTCCGAGAAATGATAAATTCCCTGATCACTCACTCTGAGACTTGTTCTATTCCCTGATCACTCACTCCGAGAAATGTTAAACTCCCTGATCATACACTCCGGGACATGTTCAATTCCCTGATCACTCACTCCGAGACATGGTCGATTCCCTGACGACTCACTCCGAGACATGGTCGATTCCCTGAGCTATTATTCTGAGACCTGTTCAGTTCCGTGATCATTCACTCTTAGATGTGTTCAATTCCCTGATCACCCTGCCTGAGAAATGTTCAATTCCCTGATCACTCATTCTGAGACATGCTCAATTCTCTGATCACTCACTCTAATACTCAATTCCCTGATCATTCACTGAGACCTGATCAATTCCATAATCAAACCCTCGGTGACGTGCTCAAATCACTGATGACTCACTCCGAAACATGTCCACACATTCTGAGACATGGTCAATTCCCTGATGACACACTCCAAGACATGTCCAATTCCCTGAGCTATCATTCTGAGACCTGTTCAGTTCCGTGATCATTCACTCTGAGATATGTTCAACTGCCTGATCACTCGCTACGAGCCATGTTCAATTCCTTGATCACTCACTCCGAGACTGTTTTAGTTCCATGATCACTCATGTGAGACATGTTCACTTCCCTGATAATCCACGCTGAGACATGGTCAATTCCCGGATCACTCAGTCTGAGACCTGTTCAATTCCCTGATCATTCACTCCCAGACATGTTCAATTCCCTGATCACTCACTCCCAGACATGTTCAATTCCCTGATCACTCACTCCAAGACATGTGCAATTCCGTGATCCCTCACTCCGAGACGTTTTCAATTCCCTGATCCCTCACTCTGAGACTTGTACTATTCCCTGATCACTCACTCTGAGAAATGTTCAATTCCCTGATCCCTCACTCCGAGACTTGTACTATTCCCTGATCACTCACTCTGAGAAATGTTCAATTCCCTGATCACTCACTCCAAGACATGTGCAATTCCCAGATCCCTCACTCCGAGACTTGTACTATTCCCTGATCACACACTCTGGGACATGTTCAATTCCCTGATCACTCACTCCGAGACTGATTCAGTTCCATGATCACGCACTCTGAGACATGTTCAATTCCCTGGTTACTCACTTTGAGACCTACTCAATTCCCAGATCACGCACTCGGAGACATGTTCAATTCGCTGATCATTCACACCAAGACCTCTTCAATTCGCTGATCACTCACATTGAGACCTGTTCAATCCCCTGATCACTCACTCCGAGAAATGATAAATTCCCTGATCCCTCACTCCCAGAATTGTTCAATTCCCTGATCACACATTCCGAGATGCGTACAATTCCCTGATCACTCACTCTGAGACTTGATCTATTCCCTGATCACTCACTCCGAGACATGGTCGATTCCCTGAGCTATCATTCTGAGACCTGTTCAGTTCCGTGATCATTCACTCTGAGATGTGTTCAATTCCCTGATGACTCAGTCTGAGTTATGTTCAACTCCCTGATCACTCACTCCGAGCCATGTTCAGTTCCCTGATCACTCACTCTGAGTTATGTTCAATTCCCTGATCACCCTGCCTGAGAAATGTTCAATTCCCTGATCACTCATTCTGAGACCTGTTCAATTCACTGATCAGTCACTCTGGGACATGCTCAATTGTCTGATCACTCACTCAGAGATACTGAATTCCCTGATCATTCACTGAAACCTGATCAATTCCAAAATCAAACCCTCGGTGACGTGTTCAAATCACTGATGACTCACTCTGAAACCTGTTCACACATTCTGAGACATGGTCAATTCCCTGATGACTCACTCCGAGACATGTTCAATTCCCTGAGCTATCATTCTGAGACCTGTTCAGTTCCGTGATCATTCACTCTGAGATATGTTCAACTCCCTGATCACTCGCTACGAGCCATGTTCAATTCCTTGATCACTCACTCCGAGACTGTTTTAGTTCCATGATCACCCATGTGAGACATGTTCACTTCCCTGATAATCCACTCTGAGACATGGTCAATTCCCGGATCACTCAGTCTGAGACATGTTCAATTCCCTGGTTAATCACTTTGAGACCTGCTCAATTCCCAGATAACGCACTCGGAGATATGTTCAATTCCCTGATCTCACTCTATGAATTGCACAATTCCCAGATAACGCACTCGGAGACATGTTCAATTTCCTGATCAATCAAGCCAAGAACTATTCAATCCCCTGATCACTCACGCTGAGAAATGTTGAATTCCCTGATCATTCACTCTGAGACTTGTTCAATTCCCTGATCACGCACTCCGAGACTGATTCAATTCCATGATCTCTCAAGAGAGACATGTTCACTTCCCTCATCATTCACTCTGAGACATGTTCAATTCCCTGATCAATCACTCTGAGACATGTTCAATTCCCTGATCAATCACTCTGAGACATGTTCAATTCCCTGATCACTTACTCTGAGACATATTCAATTCCCTGATCTCTCACTCTGAGACATGTTCAATTCCCTGATCACTCACTCTGAGACATGTTCCATTCACTGATCACTCACACTGAGACATGTTCCATTCACTGAGCACTCACTCTGAGACATGTTCAATTCCCTGATCACTCACTCTGAGACATGTTCAATTCCCTGATCACTCACTCCGAGACTGATTCAATTCCATGATCTCTCACGAGAGACATGTTCACTTCCCTGATAATTCACTCTGAGACATGTTCGATTCCCTGATCACTCATTCTGAGACCTGGTCAATTCCCTGATCACTCACTCCCAGGCATGCTCAATTCCCTGATCACTCACTCCCAGGCATGTTCAATTCCCTGATCACTCACTCCCAGACATGCACAATTCCCTGATCACTCACTACCAGACATGTTCAGTTCGTGGTTACTCACTTTGAGACCTGCTCAATTCCCAGATCACTCACTCGCGGACATGTTCAATTCCCTGATCAATCAACCCAAGAACTATCCAATCCCCTGATCACTCATGCTGAGAAATGTTCAATTCCCTGGTCATTCACTTTGAGACCTGCTCAATTCCCAGATCACTCACTCGCGGACATGTTCAATTCCCTGATCAATCAACCCAAGAACTATCCAATCCCCTGATCACTCATGCTGAGAAATGTTCAATTCCCTGGTCATTCACTTTGAGACCTGGACAATTCCCTGATCATGCACTCTGAGACATGTTCAATTCCTCGATCACTCACTCTGAGACATGTTCAATTCCCTGATCACTCACTCTGAGACATGTACAATTCCCTGATCACTCACTCTGAGACATGTACAATTCCCTGATCACTCACTCTGAGACATGTACAATTCCCTGATCACTCAGTCCGAGACATGTACATTTCCTGATCACTCACTCCGAGACATGTTCAATTCCCTGATCACTCACTCCGAGACATGTTCAATTCCCTGATCACCCACTCCGAGACATGTTCAATTCCCTGATCACTCACTCTGAGACCTGTTAAATTCCCTG
This sequence comes from Isurus oxyrinchus, assembly GCA_026770705.1. Lineage (NCBI taxonomy): Eukaryota > Metazoa > Chordata > Chondrichthyes > Lamniformes > Lamnidae > Isurus > Isurus oxyrinchus. The sequence goes on from JANJGN010000017.1 coordinate 84,618,590, forward strand.
ATCACTCACTCTGAGACATGTTCAATTCTCTGATCACTCACTCTGAGACCTGTTCAATTCCCTGATCACTGATTCTGACACCTGTTCAATTCCCTGATCACTCACTCCGAGACATGTTCAATTCCCTGATCACTCACTCCGAAACATGTTCAATTCCCTGATCACTCACTCCGAGACATGTTCAATTCCCTGATCACTCACTCTGAGACATATTCAATTCCCTGATCACTCACTCTGAGACATGTTCAATTCCCTGATCACTCACTCCGAGACATGTTCAATTCCCTGATCACTCACTCAGAGACATGTTCAATTCCCTGATCAATCACTCTGAGACATGTACAATTCCCTGATCACTCACTCCGAGACATGTTCAATTCCCTGATCACTCACTCTGAGACATGTACAATTCCCTGATCACTCACTCCGAGACATGTTCAATTCCCTGATCACTCACTCTGAAACATATTCAATTCCCCGATCACTCACTCTGAGACCTGTTCAATTCCCTGATCACTCATTCTGACACCTGTTCAATTCCCTGATCACTCACTCTAGACATGTTCAATTCCCTGATCACTCACACGGAGACATGTTCAATTCCCTGATCACTCACTCCGAGACATGTTCAATTCCCTGATTACTCACTCTGAGACCTGGTCAATTCCCTGATCACTCACTCCCCGACATGTTCATTTCCCAGATCACTCACTCCCAGACATGTTCAATTCCCTGATCACTCACTCCCAGACATGTTCATTTCCCTGATCACTCACTCCCGGACATGTTCATTTCCCTGATCACTCACTCCCTGAATTGTTCAATTCCCTGATCACACATTCCGAGACTTGTTCTATTCCCTGATCACTCACTCTGAGACATGTTCAATTCCCTGATCACTCACTCCAAGACCTGGTCAATTCCCTATCCTCACTCTGAGACCTGGTCAATTCCCTGATCACTCACACTGAGACATATTCAATTCTCTGATGAATTACTCCCAGACATATTCAATTCCCTGATCGCTCACTCCCAGACATATTCAATTCCCTGATCACCCTCTCCCAGACATATTCAATTCCCTGATCACTCACTCCCAGACATGTTCATTTCCCAGATCACTCACTCCCAGACATGTTCAATTTCCTGATCACTCACTCCGAGAAATGATAAATTCCCTGATCCCTCACTCCCAGAATTGTTCAATTCCCTGATCACACATTCCAAGACTTGTTCTATTCCCTGATCACTCACTCTGAGACTTGTTCTATTCCCTGATCACTTACTCTGAGACATATCCAATTCCCGGATCACTTACTCCCAGACATATTCAATTCCCAGATCACTCACTCCCAGACATGTTCATTTCCCTGATTACTCACTCCCAGACATGGTCATTTCCCTGATCACTCACTCCCAGACATGTTCGTTTCCCTGATCACTCACTCCCAGTCATGCTCATTTCCCTGATCACTCATCTGAGACATGTTCAATTCCCTGATCACTCACTCTGAGACATGTTCAATTCCCTGATCACTCACTCCAAGACCTGGTCAATTCCCTGATCACTCACTCTGAGACCTGGTCAATTCCCTGATCACTCAATCTGAGACATGTTCAATTCCCTGATCACTCACTCTGAGACATGTACAATTCCCTGATCACTCACTCTGAGACTTGTTCAATTCCCTGATCACTTAATCTGAGACATATTCAATTCCCTGATCACTTACTCTGTGACATATTCAATTCCCTGATCGCTCACTCCCAGACATATTCAATTCCCTGATTACTCACTCCCAGACATATTCAATTCTCTGATCACTCACTCCCAGACATGTTCAATTTCCTGATCACTCACTCCGAGAAATGATAAATTCCCTGATCCCTCACTCCCAGAATTGTTCAATTCCTTGATCACACATTCCGAGACTTGTTCTATTCCCTGATCACTCACTCTGAGACTAGTTCTATTCCCTGATCACTCACTCCGAGAAATGTTAAACTCCCTGATCATACACTCCAAGACATGTTCAATTCCCTGATCTCTCACTCGGAGACATGTTCAATTCCCTGATCACTCACTCTGAGACATGTTCAATTCCCTGATCACTCACTCTGAGACATGTTCAATTCCCTGATCACTCACTCCGAGACATGTTCAATTCCCGGATCACTCACTCTGAGACATGTTCAATTCCCTGTTCACTCACTGTGTGACATGTTCAATTCCCTGCTCACTCACTCTGAGACCTGGTCAATTCCCTGATCACTCACTCTGAGACCTGGTCAATTCCCTGATCACTCACTCTGAGACATATTCAATTCCCTGATCACTCACTCCCAGACATGTTCAAATCGATGATCACTCACTCCCAGACATGTTCAATTTGATGATCACTCACTCCCAGACATGTTCAATTTCCTGAACACTCACTCCGAGAAATGATAAATTCCCTGATCCCTCACTCCCAGAATTGTTCAATTCCTTGATCACACATTCCGAGACTTGTTCTATTCTCTGATCACTCACTCCGAGAAATGTTAAACTCCCTGATCATACACTCCGAGACATGTTCAATTCCCTGATCTCTCACTCTGAGACATATTCAATTCCCTGATCACTTACTCTGAGACATATTCAATTCCTGATCACTTACTCTGAGACATATTCAATTCCCTGATCACTTACGCTGGGACATATTCAATTCCCTGATCACTTACTCTGAGACATATTCAATTCCCTGATCACTCACTCTGAGACATATTCAATTCCCTGATCACTCACTCTGAGACATATTCAATTCCCTGATCACTCACTCCCAGACATATTCAATTCCCTGATCACTCACTCCCAGACATATTCAATTCCCTGATCACTCACTCCCAGACATATTCAATTCCCTGATCACTCACTCCCAGACATGTTCAATTCCCTGATCACTCACTCCCAAACATGTTCAATTCGATGATCACTCACTCCCATACATGTTCAATTCGATGATCGCTCACTCCCAGACATGTTCAATTTCCTGATCACTCACTCCGAGAAATGATAAATTCCCTGATCCCTCACTCCCAGAATTGTTCAATTCCCTGATCACACATTCCGAGACTTGTTCAATTCCCTGATCACTCACTCTGAGACTAGTTCAATTCCCTGATCACTCACTCTGAGACATGTTCAATTTCCTGATCACTCTGAGACATGTTCAATTCCCTGATCATTCACTCTGAGACATGTCCAATTCCCTGATCACTCACTCTGAGACCTGTTCAATTTCCTGATCACTCACTCCAAGACTGTGCAATTCCCTGATCCCTCACTCCGAGACATGTTCAATTCCCCGATCACTCATTCCAAGACCTGTTCAATTCGCTGATCAATCTGTCTGAGAAAGGAGCAATTGCCTAATCACTCACATTGAGACATGTTCAATTCCCTGATTAGTCACTCTTGAGACCTGCTCAATTCCCTGATCACTCACTCTTGAGACATGTTCAATTCCCTGATCAATCAGTCCGAGACAGGATCAATTGCCTGATCACTCACACCAAGACCTACTCAATTCCCTGATCACTCACTCCGAGAAATGATAAATTCCCTGATCCCTCACTCCCATAACTGTTCAATTCCCTGATCACACATTCCGAGATGTGTAAAATTCCCTGATCACTCACTCTGAGATTGTTCAATTCCCACATCACTCACTCTGAGACATGTTCAATTCCCTGATCACACACTCTGAAACCTGTTCAATTCCCTGATCACTCATTCCAAGACATGTGCAATTCCCTGATGCCTCACTCCGAGACATGTTCAATTCCCCGATCACTCATTCCAAGACCTATTCAATTCAATGATCACTCACTCTGAGACATATTCATTTCCCTGATCACTTACTCTGAGACATATTCAATTCCCTGATGACTCACTCTGAGACATATTCAATTCCCTGATGACTCACTCTGAGACATATTCAATTCCCTGATGACTCACTCTGAGACATGTTCAATACCCTGATCACTCACTCTGAGACATGTCCAATTCCCTGATCACTCACTCCAAGACATGTGCAATTCCCTGATCCCTCACTCCGAGACATGTTCAATTCCCCGATCACTCATTCCAAGACCTATTCAATTCCCTGATCACTCACTCTAAGACATGTTCAATTCCCTGATCACTCACTCTGACACCTGTTCAATTCCCTGATCACTCACACTGAGAGATATTCAATTCCCTGATCACTTACTCTGAGACATATTCAATTCCCTGATCACTCACTCCCAGACATATTCAATTCCCTGATCACTCACTCCCAGACATGTTCAATTGCCTGATCACTCACTCCCAGACATGTTCAATTCGATGATCACTCACTCCCAGACATGGTCAATTTCCTGATCACTCACTCCGAGAAATGATAAATTCCCTTATCCCTCACTCCCAGAATTGTTCAATTCCCTGATCACACATTCCGAGACTTGTTCTATTCCCTGATAACTCACTCTGAGACTTGTTCTATTCCCTGATCACTCACTCCGAGAAATGTTGAACTCCCTGATCATACACTCCGAGACATGTTCAAATCCCTGATCACTCACTCTGAGACATGTTCAATTCCCTGATCACTCACTCTGAGACATGTTCAATTCCCTTATTATGACGCAGAGAACTATTCAAGTCCCTGAGCACTGACTCTGAGACCTGTTTAAATCCTTGATCACTCACTCCGACACTTGATTAATTCCCTGAACACTCACACTGAGTCATGTTCAATTCACTGAACACTCACTACGAGAACTGCTAAATTCCCTGATCACTCACTCTCAAACGTGTTCATTTCCCTGATCACTCACATTGAGAAATGTTCAATTCCTTGATCACTCACACTGAGTGATGTTCAATTCCCTGGACACTCAGCCTGAGACATGTTCAATTCCCTGATCAATCATTCTGAGACCGGTTCAATTCCCTGATCACTCCATCTGGACATGTTCTATTCCCTGATCACTCACACCGAGACCTGCCCTGATCAATCAGTCCGAGACAGGATCAATTGCCTGATCACTCACAACAAGACCTATTCAATTCCCTGATCACACACTATGAGAAATGTTAAATTCCCTGATCCCTCACTCCCATAACTTTTCAATTCCCTGATCACACTTTCCGAGATGTGTACAATTCCCTGATCACTCACTCTGAGATTGTTCAATTCCCTCATCACTCACTCTGAGACCTGTTCAATTCCCTGATCACTCATTCCAAGACATGTGCAATTCCCCGATCACTCATTCCAAGACGTATAAAATTCGATGATCACTCACTCTGAGACATGTTCAATTCCGTGATCACTCACTCCAAGACATGTGCTATTCCCATATCCCTCACTCCGAGACATGTTCAAGTCCCCGATCACTCATTCCAAGACCTATTCAATTCCCTGATCATTCACTCAGAGACATATTCAATTCCCTGATCACTCACTCTGAGACGTGTTCATTTCCCTGATCACTCACTCTGAGACGTGTTCATTTCCCTGATCACTCACTCTGAGACGTGTTCAATTCCCTGATCACTCACTCTGAGACATGTTCAATTCCCTGATCACTCACTCCGAGACCTGGTCAATTCCCTGATCACTCACTCAGAGACCTGGTCAATTCCCTGATCACTCACTCTGAGACATATTCAATTCCCTGATCACTTACTCTGAGACAAATTCAATTCCCTGATCGCTCACTCTGAGACATGGTCAATTCCCTGATCACTCACTCCAAGATATGATAAATTCCCTGATCCCTCACTCCCAGAATTGTTCAATTCACTGATCACACATTCCGAGACTTGTTCTACTCCCTGATCACTCACTCCAAGAAATGTTCAACTCCATGATCATACACTCCGAGACATGTTCAATTCCCTGATCACTCACTCTGAGACATAGTCAATTCCCTGATCACTCACTCTGAGACATATTCAACTCCCTGATCAATTACTCTGAGACATATTCAATTCCCTGATCACTCACTCTGAGACATATTCAATTCCCTGATCACTTACTCTGAGACATGTTCAATTCCCAGATCACTCTCTCTGAGACATGTTCAATTCCCTGATCACTCAATCTGAGACATATTCAATTCCCTGATCACTTACTCTGAGACATGTTCAATTCCCTGATCACTCACTCTGAGACATGTTCAATTCCCTGATCACTCACTCTGAGACATGTTCAATTCCCAGATCACTCACTCCAAGACATGTGCAATTCCCTGATCCCTCACTCCGAGACATGTTCAAGTCCCCGATCACTCATTCCAAGACCTATTCAATTCCCTGATCACTCACTCTGAGACATGTTCAATTCCCAGATCACTCACTCTGAGACATGTCCAATTCCCTGATCACTCACTCTGAGACATGTCCAATTTCCTGATCACTCACTCCGAGACCCATTCAATTCCATGATCTCTCATGAGAGTCATGTTCAATTCCCAGATCTCTCACTTTGAAACCTGCTCAATTCCCAAATCACTCACTTTGAAACCAGCTCAATTCCCAGATCACTCACTCGGAGACATGTTGAATTCCCCGATCACTCATTCCAAGACCTATTCAATTCGATGCTCACTCACCCCCAAAACCTATTCAATTCCCTGATCACTCATTCCGAGACCGATTCAATTCCATGATCTCTCATGAGAGTCATGTTCAATTCCCAGATCACTCACTTTGAAACCTGCTCAATTCCCAGATCACTCACTTTGAAAACTGCTCAATTCCATAATTTCTCACTCTGAGACATGTTCAATTCCCTGATCACTCACTCTGAGACATGTTCAATTCCCTGATCACTCACTCTGAGACATGTTCAATTCCCTGATCACTCACCCTGAGACATGTTCAATTCCCTGATCACTCACCCTGAGACATGTTCAATTCCCTGATCACTCACCCTGAGACATGTTCAACTCCCTGATCACTCATTCTGACACCTGTTCAATTCCCTGATCACTCACACGGAGACCTGTTCATTTCCCTGATCAATCAGTCTGAGACAGGATCAATTGCCTGATCACTCACAACAAGACCTATTCAATTCCCTGATCACTCACTACGAGAAATGTTAAATTCCCTGATCCCTCACTCCCATAACATTTCAATTCCCTGATCACACATTCCGAGATGTGTACAATTCCCTGATCACTCACTCTGAGATTGTTCAATTCCCTCATCACTCACTCCGAGACATGTTCAATTCCCTGATCACACACACCAAGACCTGTTCAATTCCCTGATCACTCATTCCAAGACATGTGCAATTCCCCGATCACTCATTCCAAGACCTATTCAATTCGATGATCACTCACTCTGAGACATGTTCAATTCCCTGATCACTCACTCTGAGACATATTCAATTCCCTGATCACTCACTCCAAGACATGTGCAATTCCCTGATCCCTCACTCCGAGACATGTTCAAGTCCCCGATCACTCATTCCAAGACCTATTCAATTCCCTGATCACTCACTCTGAGACGTGTTCAATTCCCATAACACTCACTCACAGACATGTTCAATTCCCTGATCACTAACTCTGAGAACTGTTCAATTCCCTGATCGCTCACTCCGAGACCTGTTCAATTCCCTGATCACTCACTCCAAGACCTGGTCAATTCCCTGATCACTCACTCAGAGACCTGGTCAATTCCCTGATCACTTACTCTGAGACAAATTCAATTCCCTGATGACTTACTCCCAGACATGTTCAATTCCTTGATCACTCACTCCCAGACATGTTCAATTCCCTGATCACTTACTCTGAGACATATTCAATTCCCTGATCACTTACTCTGAGACATATTCAATTCCCTGATCACTTACTCTGAGACATATTCAATTCCCTGATCACTTACTCTGAGACATATTCAATTCCCTGATCACTCACTCCCAGACATATTCAATTTCCTGATTACTCACTCCCAGACATATTCAATTCCCTGATCACTTACTCTGAGACATATTCAATTCCCTGATCACTCACTCCAGACATATTCAATTCCCTGATCACTCACTCCCAGACATGTTCAATTCCCTGATCACTCACTCCCAAACATGTTCAATTCAATGATCACTCACTCCCATACATGTTCAATTCGATGATCGCTCACTCCCAGACATGTTCAATTGCCTGATCACTCACTCCGAGAAATGATAAATTCCCTGATCCCTCACTCCTAGAATTGTTCAATTCCCTGATCACACATTCCGAGACTTGTTCAATTCCCGGATCACTCACTCTGAGACTAGTTCTATTCCCTGATCACTCACTCTGAGACATGTTCAATTTCCTGATCACTTACTCCCAGACATGTTCAATTCCCTGATCACTCACTCTGAGACCTGTTAAATTCCCTGATCGCTCACTCTGAGACATGGTCAATTCCCTGATCACTCACTCCAAGACCTGGTCACTTCCCTGATCACTCACTCCAAGAAATGATAATTTTCCCTGATCCCTCACTCCCAGAATTGTTCAATTCCCTGATCACACATTCCGAGACTTGTTCTATTCCCTGATCACTCACTCCAAGAAATGTTCAACTCCATGATCACTCACGCCAAGAAATGTTCAACTCCATGATCATACACTCCGAGACATGTTCAATTCCCTGATCACTCACTCTGAGACATATTCAATTCCCTGATCACTCACTCTGAGACATATTCAATTCCCTGATCACTTACTCTGAGACATGTTCAATTCCCAGATCACTCTCTCTGAGACATGTTCAATTCCCTGATCACTCACTCTGAGACATATTCAATTCCCTGATCACTTAGTCTGAGACATGTTCAATTCCCTGATCACTCACTCCGAGACCCATTCAATTCCATGATCTCTCATGAGAGTCATGTTCAATTCCCAGATCTCTCACTTTGAAACCTGCTCAATTCCCAGATCACTCACTTTGAAACCAGCTCAATTCCCAGATCACTCACTCGGAGACATGTTCAATTCCCCGATCACTCATTCCAAGACCTATTCAATTCGATGCTCACTCACCCCCAAAACCTATTCAATTCCCTGATCACTGACTCTGAGACATGTTCAATTCCCTGATCACTCATTCCGAGACCGATTCAATTCCATGATCTCTCATGAGAGTCATGTTCAATTCCCAGATCACTCACTTTGAAACCTGCTCAATTCCCAGATCACTCACTTTGAAACCTGCTCAATTCCATAATTTCTCACTCTGAGACATGTTCAATTCCCTGATCACTCACCCTGAGACATGTTCAATTCCCTGATCACTCACCCTGAGACATGTTCAATTCCCTGATCACTCACCCTGAGACATGTTCAATTCCCTGATCACTCACTCTGAGACATGTTCAACTCCCTGATCACTCATTCTGACACCTGTTCAATTCCCTGATCACTCACACAGTGACCTGTTCATTTCCCTGATCAATCAGTCTGAGACAGGATCAATTGCCTGATCACTCACAACAAGACCTACTCAATTCCCTGATCACTCACTACGAGAAATGTTAAATTCCCTGATCCCTCACTCCCATAACATTCCAATTCCCTGATCACACATTCTGAGATGTGTACAATTCCCTGATCACTCACTCTGAGATTGTTCAATTCCCTCATCACTCACTCCGAGACATGTTCAATTCCCTGATCACACACACCAAGACCTGTTCAATTCCCTGATCACTCATTCCAAGACATGTGCAATTCCCCGATCACTCATTCCAAGACCTATTCAATTCGATGATCACTCACTCTGAGACATGTTCAATTCCCTGATCATTCACTCCAAGACCTGGTCAATTCCCTGATCACTCACTCCAAGACCTGGTCAATTCCCTGATCACTTACTCTGAGACAAATTCAATTCCCTGATGACTTACTCCCAGACATGTTCAATTCCTTGATCACTCACTCCCAGACATGTTCAATTCCCTGATCACTTACTCTGAGACATATTCAATTCCCTGATCACTTACTCTGAGACATATTCAATTCCCTGATCACTTACTCTGAGACATATTCAATTCCCTGATCACTTACTCTGAGACATATTCAATTCCCTGATCACTCACTCCCAGACATATTCAATTTCCTGATTACTCACTCCCAGACATATTCAATTCCCTGATCACTTACTCTGAGACATATTCAATTCCCTGATCACTCACTCCCAGACATATTCAATTTCCTGATTACTCACTCCCAGACATATTCAATTCCCTGATCACTTACTCTGAGACATATTCAATTCCCTGATCACTCACTCCCAGACATATTCAATTCCCTGATCACTCACTCCCAGACATATTCAATTCCCTGATCACTCACTCCCAGACATGTTCAATTCCCTGATCACTCACTCCCGGACATGTTCAATTCCCTGATCACTCACTCCCAAACATGTTCAATTCGATGATCACTCACTTCCATACATGTTCAATTCGATGATCGCTCACTCCCAGACATGTTCAATTTCCTGATCACTCACTCCGAGAAATGATAAATTCCCTGATCCCTCACTCCCAGAATTGTTCAATTCCCTGATCACACATTCCGAGACTTGTTCAATTCCCTGATCACTCACTCTGAGACCTGTTCAATTTCCTGATCACTCTGAGACATGTTCAATTCCCTGATCACTCACTCTGAGACATGTCCAATTCCCTGATCACTCACTCCGAGACATGTTCAATTCCCCGATCACTCATTCCAAGACCTGTTCAATTCGCTGAGCGGTCACTCTTGAGACATGTTCTATTCCCTGATCACTCACACCGAGACCTGTTCAATTCCCTGATCAATCTGTCTGAGAAAGGAGCAATTGCCTAATCACTCACATTGAGACATGTTCAATTCCCTGATTAGTCACTCCTGAGACCTGCTCAATTCCCTGATCACTCACTCTTGAGACATGTTCAATTCCCTGATCAATCAGTCCGAGACAGGATCAATTGCCTGATCACTCACACCAAGACCTACTCAATTCCCTGATCACTCACTCCGAGAAATGATAAATTCCCTGATCCCTCACTCCCATAACTGTTCAATTCCCTGATCACACATTCCGAGATGTGTAAAATTCCCTGATCACTCACTCTGAGATTGTTCAATTCCCACATAACTCACTCTGAGACATGTTCAATTCCCTGATCACACACTCTGAGACATATTCAATTCCCTTATGACTCACTCTGAGACATATTCAATTCCCTGATGACTCACTCTGAGACATATTCAATTCCCTGATGACTCACTCTGAGACATGTTCAATACCCTGATCACTCACTCTGAGACATGTCCAATTCCCTGATCACTCACTCCAAGACATGTGCAATTCCCTGATCCCTCACTCTGAGACATGTTCAATTCCCCGATCACTCATTCCAAGACCTATTCAATTCCCTGATCACTCACTCTCAGACCTGTTAAATTCCCTGATCACTCACTCTGAGACCTGTTAAATTCCCTGATCACTCACTCCAAACCTGTTCAATTCTCTGATCACTCATTCTGACACCTGTTCAATTCCCTGATCACTCACACTGAGAGATATTCAATTCCCTGATCACTTACTCCGAGACATATTCAATTCCCTGATCACTCACTCCCAGACATATTCAATTCCCTGATCACTCACTCCCAGACATGTTCAATTGCCTGATCACTCACTCCCAGACATGTTCAATTCGATGATCACTCACTCCCAGACATGGTCAATTTCCTGATCACTCACTCCGAGAAATGATAAATTCCCTTATCCCTCACCCCCAGAATTGTTCAATTCCCTGATCACACATTCCGAGACTTGTTCTATTTCCTGATAACTCACTCTGAGACTTGTTCTATTCCCTGATCACTCACTCCGAGAAATGTTGAACTCCCTGATCATACACTCCGAGACATGTTCAAATCCCTGATCACTCACTCTGAGACATGTTCAATTCCCTGATCACTCACTCTGAGACATGTTCAATTCCCTTGTTATGACGCAGAGAACTATTCAAGTCCCTGAGCACTGACTCTGAGACCTGTTTAAATCCTTGATCACTCACTCCGACACTTGATTAATTCCCTGAACACTCACACTGAGTCATGTTCAATTCACTGAACACTCACTACGAGAACTGCTAAATTCCCTGATGACTCACTCTTAGACGTGTTCATTTCCTGATCACTCACATTGAGAAATGTTCAATTCCTTGATCACTCACACTGAGTGATGTTCAATTCCCTGGACACTCAGCCTGAGACATGTTCTATTCCCTGATCACTCACACCGAGACCTGCCCTGATCAATCAGTCCGAGACAGGATCAATTGCCTGATCACTCACAACAAGACCTATTCAATTCCCTGATCACACACTATGAGAAATGTTAAATTCCCTGATCCCTCACTCCCATAACTTTTCAATTCCCTAATCACACTTTCCGAGATGTGTACAATTCCCTGATCACTCACTCTGAGATTGTTCAATTCCCTCATCACTCACTCTGAGACCTGTTCAAATCCCTGATCACTCATTCCAAGACATGTGCAATTCCCCGATCACTCATTCAAAGACCTATAAAATTCGATGATCACTCACTCTGACAAATGTTCAATTCCCTGATCACTCACTCTGAGACATATTCAATTCCCTGATCACTCACTCTGAGACATGGTCAATTCCCTGATCACTCACTCTGAGACATATTCAATTCCCTGATCACTCACTCAAATACATGTGCAATTCCCAGATCCCTCACTCCGAGACATGTTCAAGTCCCCGATCACTCATTCCAAGACCTATTCAATTCCCTGATCATTCACTCTGAGACATATTCAATTCCCTGATCACTCACTCTGAGACGTGTTCATTTCCCTGATCACTCACTCTGAGACATGTTCATTTCCCTGATCACTCACTCTGAGACATGTTCAATTCCCTGATCACTCACTCTGAGACATGTTCAATTCCCTGATCACTCACTCCGAGATCTGGTCAATTCCCTGATCACTCACTCAGAGACCTGGTCAATTCCCTGATCACTCACTCTGAGACATATTCAATTCCCGGATCACTTACTCTGAGACAAATTCAATTCCCTGATCACTTACTCCCAGACATGTTCAATTCCCTGATCACTCAATCTGAGACCTGTTAAATTCCCTGATCGCTCACTCTGAGACATGTTCAATTCCCTGATCACTCACTCTGAGACATGTTCAATTCCCTGATCACTCACTCCAAGAAATGATAAATTCCCTGATCCCTCACTCCCAGAATTGTTCAATTCCCTGATCACACATTCCGAGACTTGTTCTATTCCCTGATCACTCACTCCGAGAAATGTTAAACTCCATGATCATACACTCCGAGACATGTTCAATTCCCTGATCACTCACTCTGAGACATATTCAATTCCCTGATCACTTACTCTGAGACATATTCAATTCCCTGATCACTCACTCCCAGACATGTTCATTTCCAAGATCACTCACTCCCAGTCATGTTCATTTCCTTGATCACTCACTCCCAGACATGTTCAATTCCCTGATCACTCACTCTAAAACATGTTCTATTCCCTAATCACTCATTCTGACAGCTGTTCAATTCCCTGATCACTCACTCCGAGACATGTTCAATTCCCTGATCACTCACTCTGAGACATGTTCAATTCCCTGATCACTCACTCTGAGACATGTCCAATTCCCTGATCACTCACTCTGAGACCTGTTCAATTCCCTGATCACTCACTCCAAGACATGTGCAATTCCCTGATCCCTCACTCCGAGACATGTTCAATTCCCCGATCACTCATTCCAAGACCTGTTCAATTCGCTGAGCAGTCACTCTTGAGACACGTTCTATTCCCTGATCACTCACACCGAGACCTGTTCAATTCCCTGATCAATCTGTCTGAGAAAGGAGCAATTGCCTAATCACTCACATTGAGACATGTTCAATTCCCTGATTAGTCACTCTTGAGACCTGCTCAATTCCCTGATCACTCACTCTTGAGACATGTTCAATTCCCTGATCAATCAGTCCGAGACAGGATCAATTGCCTGATCACTCACACCAAGACCTACTCAATTCCCTGATCACTCACTCCGAGAAATGATAAATTCCCTGATCCCTCACTCCCATAACTGTTCAATTCCCTGATCACACATTCCGAGATGTGTAAAATTCCCTGATCACTCACTCTGAGATTGTTCAATTCCCACATCACTCACTCTGAGACATGTTCAATTCCCTGATCACACACTCTGAAACCTGTTCAATTCCCTGATCACTCATTCCAAGACATGTGCAATTCCCCGATGCCTCACTCCGAGACATGTTCAATTCCCCGATCACTCATTCCAAGACCTATGCAATTCAATGATCACTCACTCTGAGACATATTCATTTCCCTGATCACTTACTCTGAGACATATTCAATTCCCTGATGACTCACTCTGAGACATATTCAATTCCCTGATGACTCACTCTGAGACATATTCAATTCCCTGATGACTCACTCTGAGACATATTCAATTCCCTGATGACTCACACTGAGACATATTCAATTCCTTGATGACTCACTCTGAGACATATTCAATTCCCTGATGACTCACTCTGAGACATGTTCAATACCCTGATCACTCACGCTGAGACATGTCCAATTCCCTGATCACTCACTCCACGACATGTGCAATTCCCTGATCCCTCACTCCGAGACATGTTCAATTCCCCGATCACTCATTCCAAGACCTATTCAATTCCCTGATCACTCACTCTGAGACCTGTTCAATTCCCTGATCACTCACTCTGAGACCTGTTAAATTCCCTGATCACTCACTCCAAACCTGTTCAATTCTCTGATCACTCATTCTGACACCTGTTCAATTCCCTGATCACTCTCTCTGAGACATGTTCAATTCCCTGATCACTCTCTCTGCGACATATTCAATTCGATGATCACTCACTCTGAGACATATTCAATTCGATGATCACTCACTCTGAGACATATTCAATTCCCTGATCACTCACTCTGAGACATGTTCAATTCCCTGATCACTCACTCCGAGACATGTTCAATTCCCCGATCACTCACTCCGAGACATGTTCAATTCCCTGATCACTCTCTCTGCGACATATTCAATTCGATGATCACTCACTCTGAGACATATTCAATTCGATGATCACTCACTCTGAGACATTTTCAATTCCCTGATCACTCACTCTGAGACATGTTCAATTCCCTGATCACTCACTCTGAGACATGTTCAATTCCCTGATCACTCACTCTGAGACATGTTCAATTCCCTGATCACTCACTCAGAGACCTGGTCAATTCCCTGATCACTCACTCTGAGACATATTCAATTCCCTGATCACTTACTCTGAGACAAATTCAATTCCCTGATGACTTACTCCCAGACATGTTCAATTCCCTGATCACTCACTCTGAGAACTGTTAAATTCCCTGATCACTCACTCTGAGACATGGTCAATTCCCTGATCACTCACTCCAAGACCTGGTCAATTCCCTGATCACTCACTCCAAGAAATGATAAATTCCCTGATCCCTCACTCCCAGAATTGTTCAATTCCCTGATCACACATTCCGAGACTTGTTCTATTCCCTGATCACTCACTCCGAGAAATGTTAAACTCCATGATCATACACTCCGAGACATGTTCAATTCCCTGATCACTCACTCTGAGACATAGTCAATTCCCTGATCACTCACTCTGAGACATATTCAATTCCCTGATCACTTACTCTGAGACAAATTCAATTCCCTGATCACTTACTCTGAGACAGATTCAATTCCCTGATGACTTACTCCCAGACATGTTCAATTCCTTGATCACTCACTCCCAGACATGTTCAATTCCCTGATCACTTACTCTGAGACATATTCAATTCCCTGATCACTTACTCTGAGACATATTCAATTCCCTGATCACTCACTCACAGACATATTCAATTCCCTGATCACTCACTCCCAGACAGATTCAATTCCCTGATCACTCACTCTCAGACACATTCAATTCCCTGATCACTCACTCCCAGACATGTTCATTTCCAAGATCACTCACTCCCAGTCATGTTCATTTCCTTGATCACTCACTCTAAACCATGTTCTATTCCCTAATCACTCATTCTGACACCTGTTCAATTCCCTGATCACTCACTCCGAGACATGTTCAATTCCCTGATCACTCACTCCGAGACATGTTCAATTCCCTGATCACTCACTCCGAGACATGTTCAATTCCCTGATCACTCACTCCGAGACATGTTCAATTCCCTGATCACTCACTCCGAGACATGTTCAATTCCCTGATCACTCACTCCGAGACATGTTCAATTCCCTGATCACTCACTCCGAGACATGTTCAATTCCTTGATCACTCACTCCGAGACATGTTCAATTCCCTGATCACTCACTCTGAGACATGTTCAATTCCCTGATCACTCACTCAGAGACCTGGTCAATTCCCTAATCACTCACTCTGAGACATATTCAATTCCCTGATCACTTACTCCCAGACAAATTCAATTCCCTGATGACTTACTCCCAGACATGTTCAATTCCCTGATCACTTACTCTGAGACATATTCAATTCCCTGATCACTTACTCTGAGACATATTCAATTCCCTGATCACTTACTCCCAGACATATTCAATTCCCTGATCACTCACTCCCAGACACATTCAATTCCCTGATCACTCACTCCCAGACACATTCAATTCCCTGATCACTCACTCCCAGACATGTTCATTTCCAAGATCACTCACTCCCAGTCATGTTCATTTCCTTGATCACTCACTCTAAACCATGTTCTATTCCCTAATCACTCATTCTGACACCTGTTCAATTCCCTGATCACTCACTCCGAGACATGTTCAATTCCCTGATCACTCACTCCGAGACATGTTCAATTCCCTGATCACTCACTCCGAGACATGTTCAATTCCCTGATCACTCACTCCGAGACATGTTCAATTCCCTGATCACTCACTCCGAGACATGTTCAATTCCCTGATCACTCACTCCGAGACATGTTCAATTCCCTGATCACT
Organism: Isurus oxyrinchus; assembly: GCA_026770705.1. Lineage (NCBI taxonomy): Eukaryota > Metazoa > Chordata > Chondrichthyes > Lamniformes > Lamnidae > Isurus > Isurus oxyrinchus. The sequence continues at coordinate 84,635,713 of JANJGN010000017.1, forward strand.
CACTCCGAGACATGTTCAATTCCCTGATCACTCACTCCGAGACATGTTCAATTCCCTGATCACTCTCTCTGAGACATGTTCAATTCCCTGATCACTCTCTCTGCGACATATTCAATTCGATGATCACTCACTCTGAGACATATTCAATTCCCTGATCACTTACTCTGAGACATGTTCAATTCCCTGATCAATCACTCTGAGACATGTTCAATTCCCTGATCAATCACTCTGAGACATGTTCAATTCCCTGATCACTCACTCTGAGACATTTCAATTCCCTGATCACTCACTCTGAGACATGTTCAATTCCCTGATCACTCACTCTGAGACATGTTCAATTCCCTGATCACTCACTCTGAGACATGTCCAATTCCCTGATCCCTCACTCTGAGACATGACCAATTCCCTGATCACTCACTCCGAAACCCATTCAATTCCATGATCTCTCATGAGAGTCATGTTCAATTCCCAGATCTCTCACTTTGAAACCTGCTCAATTCCCAGATCACTCACTTTGAAACCAGCTCAATTCCCAGATCACTCACTCGGAGACATGTTGAATTCCCCGATCACTCATTCCAAGACCTATTCAATTCGATGCTCACTCACCCCCAAAACCTATTCAATTCCCTGATCACTGACTCTGAGACATGTTCAATTCCCTGATCACTCATTCCGAGACCGATTCAATTCCATGATCTCTCATGAGAGTCATGTTCAATTCCCAGATCACTCACTTTGAAACCTGCTCAATTCCCAGATCACTCACTTTGAAACCTGCTCAGTTCCATAATTTCTCACTCTGAGACATGTTCAATTCCCTGATCACTCACTCTGAGACATGTTCAATTCCCTGATCACTCACTCTGAGACATGTTCAATTCCCTGATCACTCACTCTGAGACATGTTCAATTCCCTGATCACTCACCCTGAGACATGTTCAATTCCCTGATCACTCACCCTGAGACATGTTCAATTCCCTGATCACTCACTGCGAGAAATGCTCAATTCCCTGATCACTCATTCTGAGACATGTTCAATTCACTGATCACTCACCCTGAGACATGTTCAATTCCCTGATCACTCACTCTGAGACATGTTCAACTCCCTGATCACTCATTCTGACACCTGTTCAATTCCCTGATCACTCACACGGAGACCTGTTCATTTCCCTGATCAATCAGTCTGAGACAGGATCAATTGCCTGATCACTCACAACAAGACCTATTCAATTCCCTGATCACTCACTACGAGAAATGTTAAATTCCCTGATCCCTCACTCCCATAACATTTCAATTCCCTGATCACACATTCCGAGATGTGTACAATTCCCTGATCACTCACTCTGAGATTGTTCAATTCCCTCATCACTCACTCCGAGACATGTTCAATTCCCTGATCACACACACCAAGACCTGTTCAATTCCCTGATCACTCATTCCAAGACATGTGCAATTCCCCGATCACTCATTCCAAGACCTATTCAATTCGATGATCACTCACTCTGAGACATGTTCAATTCCCTGATCACTCACTCTGAGACATATTCAATTCCCTGATCACTCACTCCAAGACATGTGCAATTCCCAGATCCCTCACTCCGAGACATGTTCAAGTCCCCGATCACTCATTCCAAGACCTATTCAATTCCCTGATCACTCACTCTGAGACGTGTTCAATTCCCATAACACTCACTCACAGACATGTTCAATTCCCTGATCACTAACTCTGAGACCTGTTCAATTCCCTGATCGCTCACTCTGAGACCGGTTCAATTCCCTGATCACTCACTCTGAGACCTGTTCAATTCCCTGATCACTCACTCCAAGACATGATCAATTCCTTGATCACTCACTCCCAGACATGTTCAATTCCCTGATCACTTACTCTGAGACATATTCAATTCCCTGATCACTTACTCTGAGACATATTCAATTCCCTGATCACTTACTCTGAGACATATTCAATTCCCTGATCACTTACTCTGAGACATATTCAATTCCCTGATCACTTACTCTGAGACATATTCAATTCCCTGATCACTTACTCTGAGACATATTCAATTCCCTGATCACTCACTCCCAGCCATATTCAATTTCCTGATTACTCACTCCCAGACATATTCAATTCCCTGATCACTTACTCTGAGACATATTCAATTCCCTGATCACTCACTCCCAGACATATTCAATTACCTGATCACTCACTCCCAGACATATTCAATTCCCTGATCACTCACTCCCAGACATGTTCAATTCCCTGATCACTCACTCCCGGACATGTTCAATTCCCTGATCACTCACTCCCAAACATGTTCAATTCGATGATCACTCACTTCCATACATGTTCAATTCGATGATCGCTCACTCCCAGACATGTTCAATTTCTTGATCACTCACTCCGAGAAATGATAAATTCCCTGATCCCTCACTCCAAGAATTCTTCAATTCCCTGATCACACATTCCGAGACTTGTTCAATTCCCTGATCACTCACTCTGAGACATGTTCAATTCCCTGATCACTCACTCTGAGACATGTCCAATTCCCTGATCACTCACTCCGAGACATGTTCAATTCCCCGATCACTCATTCCAAGACCTGTTCAATTCGCTGATGACTCACTCCGAGACATGTTCAATTCCCCGATCACTCATTCCAAGACCTATTCAATTCAATGATCACTCACTCTGAGACATATTCATTTCCCTGATCACTTACTCTGAGACATATTCAATTCCCTGATGACTCACTCTGAGACATATTCAATTCCCTGATGACTCACTCTGAGACATATTCAATTCCCTGATGACTCACTCTGAGACATATTCAATTCCCTGATGACTCACTCTGAGACATATTCAATTCCCTGATGACTCACTCTGAGACATGTTCAATACCCTGATCACTAACTCTGAGACATGTCCAATTCCCTGATCACTCACTCCAAGACATGTGCAATTCCCTGATCCCTCACTCCGTGACATGTTCAATTCCCCGATCACTCATTCCAAGACCTATTCAATTCCCTGATCACTCACTCTGAGACCTGTTAAATTCCCTGATCACTCACTCCGAGACCTGTTAAATTCCCTGATCACTCAATCCAAACCTGTTCAATTCTCTGATCACTCATTCTGACACCTGTTCAATTCCCTGATCACTCACACTGAGAGATATTCAATTCCCTGATCACTCACTCCCAGACATGTTCATTTCCAAGATCACTCACTCCCAGTCATGTTCATTTCCTTGATCACTCACTCCCAGACATGTTCAATTCCCTGATCACTCACTCTAAAACATGTTCTATTCCCTAATCACTCATTCTGACAGCTGTTCAATTCCCTGATCACTCACTCCGAGACATGTTCAATTCCCTGATCACTCACTCTGAGACATGTTCAATTCCCTGATCACTCACTCTGAGACATGTCCAATTCCCTGATCACTCACTCCAAGACATGTGCAATTCCCTGATCCCTCACTCCGAGACATGTTCAATTCCCCGATCACTCATTCCAAGACCTGTTCAATTCGCTGAGCAGTCACTCTTGAGACACGTTCTATTCCCTGATCACTCACACCGAGACCTGTTCAATTCCCTGATCAATCTGTCTGAGAAAGGAGCAATTGCCTAATCACTCACATTGAGACATGTTCAATTCCCTGATTAGTCACTCTTGAGACCTGCTCAATTCCCTGATCACTCACTCTTGAGACATGTTCAATTCCCTGATCAATCAGTCCGAGACAGGATCAATTGCCTGATCACTCACACCAAGACCTACTCAATTCCCTGATCACTCACTCCGAGAAATGATAAATTCCCTGATCCCTCACTCCCATAACTGTTCAATTCCCTGATCACACATTCCGAGATGTGTAAAATTCCCTGATCACTCACTCTGAGATTGTTCAATTCCCACATCACTCACTCTGAGACATGTTCAATTCCCTGATCACACACTCTGAAACCTGTTCAATTCCCTGATCACTCATTCCAAGACATGTGCAATTCCCCGATGCCTCACTCCGAGACATGTTCAATTCCCCGATCACTCATTCCAAGACCTACGCAATTCAATGATCACTCACTCTGAGACATATTCATTTCCCTGATCACTTACTCTGAGACATATTCAATTCCCTGATGACTCACTCTGAGACATATTCAATTCCCTGATGACTCACTCTGAGACATATTCAATTCCCTGATGACTCACTCTGAGACATATTCAATTCCCTGATGACTCACACTGAGACATATTCAATTCCTTGATGACTCACTCTGAGACATATTCAATTCCCTGATGACTCACTCTGAGACATGTCCAATTCCCTGATCACTCACTCCACGACATGTGCAATTCCCTGATCACTCACTCCACGACATGTGCAATTCCCTGATCCCTCACTCCGAGACATGTTCAATTCCCCGATCACTCATTCCAAGACCTATTCAATTCCCTGATCACTCACTCTGAGACCTGTTCAATTCCCTGATCACTCACTCTGAGACCTGTTAAATTCCCTGATCACTCACTCTGAGACCTGTTCAATTCTCTGATCACTCATTCTGACACCTGTTCAATTCCCTGATCACTCTCTCTGAGACATGTTCAATTCCCTGATCACTCTCTCTGCGACATATTCAATTCGATGATCACTCACTCTGAGACTTATTCAATTCCCTGATCACTCACTCTGAGACATGTTCAATTCCCTGATCACTCACTCTGAGACATGTTCAATTCCCTGATCACTCACTCTGAGACATGTTCAATTCCCTGATCACTCACTCTGAGACATGTTCAATTCCCTGATCACTCACTCAGAGACCTGGTCAATTCCCTGATCACTCACTCTGAGACATATTCAATTCCCTGATCACTTACTCTGAGACAAATTCAATTCCCTGATGACTTACTCCCAGACATGTTCCATTCCCTGATCACTCACTCTGAGAACTGTTAAATTCCCTGATCACTCACTCTGAGACATGGTCAATTCCCTGATCACTCACTCCAAGACCTGGTCAATTCCCTGATCACTCACTCCAAGAAATGATAAATTCCCTGATCCCTCACTCCCAGAATTGTTCAATTCCCTGATCACACATTCCGAGACTTGTTCTATTCCCTGATCACTCACTCCGAGAAATGTTAAACTCCATGATCATACACTCCGAGACATGTTCAATTCCCTGATCACTCACTCTGAGACATAGTCAATTCCCTGATCACTCACTCTGAGACATATTCAATTCCCTGATCACTTACTCTGAGACAAATTCAATTCCCTGATCACTTACTCTGAGACAAATTCAATTCCCTGATGACTTACTCCCAGACATGTTCAATTCCTTGATCACTCACTCCCAGACATGTTCAATTCCCTGATCACTTACTCTGAGACATATTCAATTCCCTGATCACTTACTCCCAGACATATTCAATTCCCTGATCACTCACTCCCAGACAGATTCAATTCCCTGATCACTCACTCTCAGACACATTCAATTCCCTGATCACTCACTCCCAGACATGTTCATTTCCAAGATCACTCACTCCCAGTCATGTTCATTTCCTTGATCACTCACTCTAAACCATGTTCTATTCCCTAATCACTCATTCTGACACCTGTTCAATTCCCTGATCACTCACTCCGAGACATGTTCAATTCCCTGATCACTCACTCCGAGACATGTTCAATTCCCTGATCACTCACTCCGAGACATGTTCAATTCCCTGATCACTCACTCCGAGACATGTTCAATTCCCTGATCACTCACTCCGAGACATGTTCAATTCCCTGATCACTCACGCCGAGACATGTTCAATTCCCTGATCACTCACTCCGAGACATGTTCAATTCCCTGATCACTCACTCCGAGACATGTTCAATTCCCTGATCACTCACTCTGAGACATGTTCAATTCCCTGATCACTCACTCAGAGACCTGGTCAATTCCCTGATCACTCACTCTGAGACATATTCAATTCCCTGATCACTTACTCCCAGACAAATTCAATTCCCTGATGACTTACTCCCAGACATGTTCAATTCGCTGATCACTCACTCTGAGACCTGTTAAATTCCCTGATCACTCACTCTGAGACATGGTCAATTCCCTGATCACTCACTCCAAGACCTGGTCAATTCCCTGATCACTCACTCCAAGAAATGATAAATTCCCTGATCCTTCACTCCCAGAATTGTTCAATTCCCTGATCACACATTCCGAGACTTGTTCTATTCCCTGATCACTCACTCCGAGAAATGTTAAACTCCATGATCATACACTCCGAGACATGTTCAATTCCCTGATCACTCACTCTGAGACATGTTCAATTCCCTGATCACTCACTCTGAGACATAGTCAATTCCCTGATCACTCACTCTGAGACATATTCAATTCCCTGATCACTTACTCTGAGACAAATTCAATTCCCTGATCACTTACTCTGAGACAAATTCAATTCCCTGATGACTTACTCCCAGACATGTTCAATTCCCTGATCACTTACTCTGAGACATATTCAATTCCCTGATCACTTACTCTGAGACATATTCAATTCCCTGATCACTTACTCCCAGACATATTCAATTCCCTGATCACTCACTCCCAGACACATTCAATTCCCTGATCACTCACTCCCAGACACATTCAATTCCCTGATCACTCACTCCCAGACATGTTCATTTCCAAGATCACTCACTCCCAGTCATGTTCATTTCCTTGATCACTCACTCTAAACCATGTTCTATTCCCTAATCACTCATTCTGACACCTGTTCAATTCCCTGATCACTCACTCCGAGACATGTTCAATTCCCTGATCACTCACTCCGAGACATGTTCAATTCCCTGATCACTCACTCCGAGACATGTTCAATTCCCTGATCACTCACTCCGAGACATGTTCAATTCCCTGATCACTCACTCCGAGACATGTTCAATTCCCTGATCACTCACTCCGAGACATGTTCAATTCCCTGATCACTCACTCCGAGACATGTTCAATTCCCTGATCACTCACTCCGAGACATGTTCAATTCCCTGATCACTCTCTCTGAGACATGTTCAATTCCCTGATCACTCTCTCTGCGACATATTCAATTCGATGATCACTCACTCTGAGACATATTCAATTCCCTGATCACTTACTCTGAGACATGTTCAATTCCCTGATCACTCACTCTGAGACATTTCAATTCCCTGATCACTCACTCTGAGACATGTTCAATTCCCTGATCACTCACTCTGAGACATGTTCAATTCCCTGATCACTCACTCTGAGACATGTCCAATTCCCTGATCCCTCACTCTGAGACATGACCAATTCCCTGATCACTCACTCCGAAACCCATTCAATTCCATGATCTCTCATGAGAGTCATGTTCAATTCCCAGATCTCTCACTTTGAAACCTGCTCAATTCCCAGATCACTCACTTTGAAACCAGCTCAATTCCCAGATCACTCACTCGGAGACATGTTGAATTCCCCGATCACTCATTCCAAGACCTATTCAATTCGATGCTCACTCACCCCCAAAACCTATTCAATTCCCTGATCACTGACTCTGAGACATGTTCAATTCCCTGATCACTCATTCCGAGACCGATTCAATTCCATGATCTCTCATGAGAGTCATGTTCAATTCCCAGATCACTCACTTTGAAACCTGCTCAATTCCCAGATCACTCACTTTGAAACCTGCTCAGTTCCATAATTTCTCACTCTGAGACATGTTCAATTCCCTGATCACTCACTCTGAGACATGTTCAATTCCCTGATCACTCACCCTGAGACATGTTCAATTCCCTGATCACTCACCCTGAGACATGTTCAATTCCCTGATCACTCACCCTGAGACATGTTCAATTCCCTGATCACTCACTGCGAGAAATGCTCAATTCCCTGATCACTCATTCTGAGACATGTTCAATTCCCTGATCACTCACCCTGAGACATGTTCAATTCCCTGATCACTCACTCTGAGACATGTTCAACTCCCTGATCACTCATTCTGACACCTGTTCAATTCCCTGATCACTCACACGGAGACCTGTTCATTTCCCTGATCAATCAGTCTGAGACAGGATCAATTGCCTGATCACTCACAACAAGACCTATTCAATTCCCTGATCACTCACTACGAGAAATGTTAAATTCCCTGATCCCTCACTCCCATAACATTTCAATTCCCTGATCACACATTCCGAGATGTGTACAATTCCCTGATCACTCACTCTGAGATTGTTCAATTCCCTCATCACTCACTCCGAGACATGTTCAATTCCCTGATCACACACACCAAGACCTGTTCAATTCCCTGATCACTCATTCCAAGACATGTGCAATTCCCCGATCACTCATTCCAAGACCTATTCAATTCGATGATCACTCACTCTGAGACATGTTCAATTCCCTGATCACTCACTCTGAGACATATTCAATTCCCTGATCACTCACTCCAAGACATGTGCAATTCCCAGATCCCTCACTCCGAGACATGTTCAAGTCCCCGATCACTCATTCCAAGACCTATTCAATTCCCTGATCACTCACTCTGAGACGTGTTCAATTCCCATAACACTCACTCACAGACATGTTCAATTCCCTGATCACTAACTCTGAGACCTGTTCAATTCCCTGATCGCTCACTCTGAGACCGGTTCAATTCCCTGATCACTCACTCTGAGACCTGTTCAATTCCCTGATCACTCACTCCAAGACATGATCAATTCCTTGATCACTCACTCCCAGACATGTTCAATTCCCTGATCACTTACTCTGAGACATATTCAATTCCCTGATCACTTACTCTGAGACATATTCAATTCCCTGATCACTTACTCTGAGACATATTCAATTCCCTGATCACTTACTCTGAGACATATTCAATTCCCTGATCACTCACTCCCAGCCATATTCAATTTCCTGATTACTCACTCCCAGACATATTCAATTCCCTGATCACTTACTCTGAGACATATTCAATTCCCTGATCACTCACTCCCAGACATATTCAATTACCTGATCACTCACTCCCAGACATATTCAATTCCCTGATCACTCACTCCCAGACATGTTCAATTCCCTGATCACTCACTCCCGGACATGTTCAATTCCCTGATCACTCACTCCCAAACATGTTCAATTCGATGATCACTCACTTCCATACATGTTCAATTCGATGATCGCTCACTCCCAGACATGTTCAATTTCTTGATCACTCACTCCGAGAAATGATAAATTCCCTGATCCCTCACTCCCAGAATTCTTCAATTCCCTGATCACACATTCCGAGACTTGTTCAATTCCCTGATCACTCACTCTGAGACATGTTCAATTCCCTGATCACTCACTCTGAGACATGTCCAATTCCCTGATCACTCACTCCGAGACATGTTCAATTCCCCGATCACTCATTCCAAGACCTGTTCCATTCGCTGATGACTCACTCCGAGACATGTTCAATTCCCCGATCACTCATTCCAAGACCTATTCAATTCAATGATCACTCACTCTGAGACATATTCATTTCCCTGATCACTTACTCTGAGACATATTCAATTCCCTGATGACTCACTCTGAGACATATTCAATTCCCTGATGACTCACTCTGAGACATATTCAATTCCCTGATGACTCACTCTGAGACATATTCAATTCCCTGATGACTCACTCTGAGACATATTCAATTCCCTGATGACTCACTCTGAGACATATTCAATTCCCTGATGACTCACTCTGAGACATGTTCAATACCCTGATCACTCACTCTGAGACATGTCCAATTCCCTGATCACTCACTCCAAGACATGTGCAATTCCCTGATCCCTCACTCCGTGACATGTTCAATTCCCCGATCACTCATTCCAAGACCTATTCAATTCCCTGATCACTCACTCTGAGACCTGTTAAATTCCCTGATCACTCACTCTGAGACCTGTTAAATTCCCTGATCACTCACTCCAAACCTGTTCAATTCTCTGATCACTCATTCTGACACCTGTTCAATTCCCTGATCACTCACACTGAGAGATATTCAATTCCCTGATCACTTACTCTGAGACATATTCAATTCCCTGATCACTCACTCCCAGACATATTCAATTCCCTGATCACTCACTCCCAGACATGTTCAATTGCCTGATCACTCACTCCCAGACATGTTCAATTCGATGATCACTCACTCCCAGACATGGTCAATTTCCTGATCACTCACTCCGAGAAATGATAAATTCCCTTATCCCTCACTCCCAGAATTGTTCAATTCCCTGATCACACATTCCGAGACTTGTTCTATTCCCTGATAACTCACTCTGAGACTTGTTCTATTCCCTGATCACTCACTCCGAGAAATGTTGAACTCCCTGATCATACACTCCGAGACATGTTCAAATCCCTGATCACTCACTCTGAGACATGTTCAATTCCCTGATCACTCACTCTGAGACATGTTCAATTCCCTTATTATGACGCAGAGAACTATTCAAGTCCCTGAGCACTGACTCTGAGACCTGTTTAAATCCTTGATCACTCACTCCGACACTTGATTAATTCCCTGAACACTCACACTGAGTCATGTTCAATTCACTGAACACTCACTACGAGAACTGCTAAATTCCCTGATGACTCACTCTTAGACGTGTTCATTTCCTGATCACTCACATTGAGAAATGTTCAATTCCTTGATCACTCACACTGAGTGATGTTCAATTCCCTGGACACTCAGCCTGAGACATGTTCAATTCCCTGATCAATCATTCTGAGACCGGTTCAATTCCCTGATCACTCCATCTGGGACATGTTCTATTCCCTGATCACTGACACCGAGACCTGCCCTGATCAATCAGTCCGAGACAGGATCAATTGCCTGATCACACACTATGAGAAATGTTAAATTCCCTGATCCCTCACTCCCATAACTTTTCAATTCCCTGATCACACTTTCCGAGATGTGTACAATTCCCTGATCACTCACTCTGAGATTGTTCAATTCCCTCATCACTCACTCTGAGACCTGTTCAATTCCCTGATCACTCATTCCAAGACATGTGCAATTCCCCGATCACTCATTCCAAGACCTATAAAATTCGATGATCACTCACTCTGAGACATGTTCAATTCCCTGATCACTCACTCTGAGACATATTCAATTCCCTGATCACTTACTCTGAGACATATTCAATTCCCTGATGACTCACTCTGAGACATATTCAATTCCCTGATGACTCACTCTGAGACATATTCAATTCCCTGATGACTCACTCTGAGACATATTCAATTCCCTGATGACTCACTCTGAGACATATTCAATTCCCTGATGACTCATTCTGAGACATGTTCAATACCCTGATCACTCACTCTGAGACATGTCCAATTCCCGGATCACTCACTCCAAGACATGTGCAATTCCCTGATCCCTCACTCCGAGACATGTTCAATTCCCCGATCACTCATTCCAAGACCTATTCAATTCCCTGATCACTCACTCTGAGACCTGTTAAATTCCCTGATCACTCACTCTGAGACCTGTTAAATTCCCTGATCACTCACTCCAAACCTGTTCAATTCTCTGATCACTCATTCTGACACCTGTTCAATTCCCTGATCACTCACACTGAGAGATATTCAATTCCCTGATCACTTACTCTGAGACATATTCAATTCCCTGATCACTCACTCCCAGACATATTCAATTCCCTGATCACTCACTCCCAGACATGTTCAATTGCCTGATCACTCACTCCCAGACATGTTCAATTCGATGATCACTCACTCCCAGACATGGTCAATTTCCTGATCACTCACTCCGAGAAATGATAAATTCCCTTATCCCTCACTCCCAGAATTGTTCAATTCCCTGATCACACATTCCGAGACTTGTTCTATTCCCTGATAACTCACTCTGAGACTTGTTCTATTCCCTGATCACTCACTCCGAGAAATGTTGAACTCCCTGATCATACACTCCGAGACATGTTCAAATCCCTGATCACTCACTCTGAGACATGTTCAATTCCCTGATCACTCACTCTGAGACATGTTCAATTCCCTTATTATGACGCAGAGAACTATTCAAATCCCTGAGCACTGACTCTGAGACCTGTTTAAATCATTGATCACTCACTCCGACACTTGATTAATTCCCTGAACACTCACACTGAGTCATGTTCAATTCACTGAACACTCACTACGAGAACTGCTAAATTCCCTGATGACTCACTCTTAGACGTGTTCATTTTCTGATCACTCACATTGAGAAATGTTCAATTCCTTGATCACTCACACTGAGTGATGTTCAATTCCCTGGACACTCAGCCTGAGACATGTTCAATTCCCTGATCAATCATTCTGAGACCGGTTCAATTCCCTGATCACTCCATCTGGGACATGTTCTATTCCCTGATCACTCACACCGAGACCTGCCCTGATCAATCAGTCCGAGACAGGATCAATTGCCTGATCACACACTATGAGAAATGTTAAATTCCCTGATCCCTCACTCCCATAACTTTTCAATTCCCTGATCACACTTTCCGAGATGTGTACAATTCCCTGATCACTCACTCTGAGATTGTTCAATTCCCTCATCACTCACTCTGAGACCTGTTCAATTCCCTGATCACTCATTCCAAGACATGTGCAATTCCCCGATCACTCATTCCAAGACCTATAAAATTCGATGATCACTCACTCTGAGACATGTTCAATTCCCTGATCACTCACTCTGAGACATATTCAATTCCCTGATCACTCACTCTGAGACATGGTCAATTCCCTGATCACTCACTCTGAGACATATTCAATTCCCTGATCACTCACTCAAATACATGTGCAATTCCCAGATCCCTCACTCCGAGACATGTTCAAGTCCCCGATCACTCATTCCAAGACCTATTCAATTCCCTGATCATTCACTCTGAGACATATTCAATTCCCTGATCACTCCCTCTGAGACGTGTTCATTTCCCTGATCACTCACTCTGAGACATGTACATTTCCCTGATCACTCACTCTGAGACATGTTCAATTCCCTGATCACTCACTCTGAGACATGTTCAATTCCCTGATCACTCACTCCGAGACCTGGTCAATTCCCTGATCACTCACTCAGAGACCTGGTCAATTCCCTGATCACTCACTCTGAGACATATTCAATTCCCGGATCACTTACTCTGAGACAAATTCAATTCCCTGATCACTTACTCCCAGACATGTTCAATTCCCTGATCACTCACTCTGAGACCTGTTAAATTCCCTGATCGCTCACTCTGAGACATGTTCAATTCCCTGATCACTCACTCTGAGACATGTTCAATTCCCTGATCACTCACTCTGAGACATGTTCAATTCCCTGATCACTCACTCTGAGACATGTTCAATTCCCTGATCACTCACTCAGAGACCTGGTCAATTCCCTGATCACTCACTCTGAGACATATTCAATTCCCTGATCACTTACTCTGAGACAAATTCAATTCCCTGATGACTTACTCCCAGACATGTTCAATTCCCTGATCACTCACTCTGAGACCTGTTAAATTCCCTGATCACTCACTCTGAGACATGGTCAATTCCCTGATCACTCACTCCAAGACCTGGTCAATTCCCTGATCACTCACTCCAAGAAATGATAAATTCCCTGATCCCTCACTTCCAGAATTGTTCAATTCCCTGATCACACATTCCGACACTTGTTCTATTCCCTGATCACTCACTCCGAGAAATGTTAAACTCCATGATCATACACTCCGAGACATGTTCAATTCCCTGATCACTCACTCTGAGACATATTCAATTCCCTGATCACTTACTCTGAGACAAATTCAATTCCCTGATGACTTACTCCCAGACATGTTCAATTCCTTGATCACTCACTCCCAGACATGTTCAATTCCCTGATCACTTACTCTGAGACATATTCAATTCCCTGATCACTTACTCTGAGACATATTCAATTCCCTGATCACTTACTCCCAGACATATTCAATTCCCTGATCACTCACTCCCAGACACATTCAATTCCCTGATCACTCACTCTCAGACACATTCAATTCCCTGATCACTCACTCCCAGACATGTTCATTTCCAAGATCACTCACTCCCAGTCATGTTCATTTCCTTGATCACTCACTCTAAACCATGTTCTATTCCCTAATCACTCATTCTGACACCTGTTCAATTCCCTGATCACTCACTCCGAGACCTGTTCAATTCCCTGATCACTCACTCCGAGACATGTTCAATTCCCTGATCACTCACTCCGAGACATGTTCAATTCCCTGATCACTCACTCCGAGACATGTTCAATTCCCTGATCACTCACTCCGAGACATGTTCAATTCCCTGATCACTCACTCCGAGACATGTTCAATTCCCTGATCACTCACTCCGAGACATGTTCAATTCCCTGATCACTCACTCCGAGACATGTTCAATTCCCTGATCACTCACTCCGAGACATGTTCAATTCCCTGATCACTCACTCCGAGACATGTTCAATTCCCTGATCACTCACTCCGAGACATGTTCAATTCCCTGATCACTCACTCCGAGACATGTTCAATTCCCTGATCACTCACTCTGAGACATGTTCAATTCCCTGATCACTCACTCTGAGACATGTTCAATTCCCTGATCACTCACTCTGAGACATGGTCAATTCCCTGATCACTCACTCTGAGACATGGTCAATTCCCTGATCACTCACTCCAAGAAATGATAAATTCCCTGATCCCTCACTCCCAGAATTGTTCAATTCCCTGATCACACATTCCGAGACTTGTTCTATTCCCTGATCACTCACTCCGAGAAATGTTAAACTCCATGATCATACAGTCCGAGACATGTTCAATTCCCTGATCACTCACTCTGAGACATAGTCAATTCCCTGATCACTCACTCTGAGACATATTCAATTCCCTGATCACTTATTCTGAGACAAATTCAATTCCCTGATCACTTACTCTTAGACAAATTCAATTCCCTGATGACTTACTCCCAGACATGTTCAATTCCTTGATCACTCACTCCCAGACATGTTCAATTCCCTGATCACTTACTCTGAGACATATTCAATTCCCTGATCACTCACTCGGAGACATATTCAATTCCCTGATCACTCACTCTGAGACATGGTCAATTCCCTGATCACTCACTCTGAGACATATTCAATTCCCTGATCACTCACTCAAATACATGTGCAATTCCCAGATCCCTCACTCCGAGACATGTTCAATTCCTTGATCACTCACTCCCAGACATGTTCAATTCCCTGATCACTTACTCTGAGACATATTCAATTCCCCGATCACTCATTCCAAGACCTATTCAATTCCCTGATCATACACTCTGAGACATATTCAATTCCCTGATCACTCACTCTGAGACGTGTTCATTTCCCTGATCACTCACTCTGAGACATGTACATTTCCCTGATCACTCACTCTGAGACATGTTCAATTCCCAGATCACTCACTCTGAGACATGTTCAATTCCCTGATCACTCACTCCGAGACCTAGTCAATTCCCTGATCACTCACTCAGAGACATGTTCAATTCCCTGATCACTCTCTCTGAGACATGTTCAATTCCCTGATCACTCTCTCTGCGACATATTCAATTCGATGATCACTCACTCTGAGACATATTCAATTCGATGATCACTCACTCTGAGACATGTTCAATTCCCTGATCACTCACTCTGAGACATGTTCAATTCCCTGATCACTCACTCTGAGACATGTTCAATTCCCTGATCACTCACTCTGAGACATATTCAATTCCCTGATCACTCACTCAGAGACCTGGTCAATTCCCTGATCACTCACTCTGAGACATATTCAATTCCCTGATCACTTACTCTGAGACAAATTCAATTCCCTGATGACTTACTCCCAGACATGTTCAATTCCCTGATCACTCACTCTGAGACCTGTTAAATTCCCTGATCACTCACTCTGAGACATGGTCAATTCCCTGATCACTCACTCCAAGACCTGGTCAATTCCCTGATCACTCACTCCAAGAAATGATAAATTCCCTGATCCCTCACTCCCAGAATTGTTCAATTCCCTGATCACACATTCCGAGACTTGTTCTATTCCCTGATCACTCACTCCGAGAAATGTTAAACTCCATGATCATACACTCCGAGACATGTTCAATTCCCTGATCACTCACTCTGAGACATGTTCAATTCCCTGATCACTCACTCTGAGACATATTCAATTCCCTGATCACTTACTCTGAGACAAATTCAATTCCCTGATCACTTACTCTGAGACAAATTCAATTCCCTGATGACTTACTCCCAGACATGTTCAATTCCTTGATCACTCACTCCCAGACATGTTCAATTCCTTGATCACTTACTCTGAGACATATTCAATTCCCTGATCACTTACTCTGAGACATATTCAATTCCCTGATCACTTACTCTGAGACATATTCAATTCCCTGATCACTTACTCCCAGACATATTCAATTCCCTGATCACTTACTCCCAGACATATTCAATTCCCTGATCACTCACTCCCAGACACATTCAATTCCCTGATCACTCACTCTCAGACACATTCAATTCCCTGATCACTCACTCCCAGACATGTTCATTTCCAAGATCACTCACTCCCAGTCATGTTCATTTCCTTGATCACTCACTCTAAACCATGTTCTATTCCCTAATCACTCATTCTGACACCTGTTCAATTCCCTGATCACTCACTCCGAGACATGTTCAATTCCCTGATCACTCACTCCGAGACATGTTCAATTCCCTGATCACTCACTCCGAGACATGTTCAATTCCCTGATCACTCACTCCGAGACATGTTCAATTCCCTGATCACTCACTCCGAGACATGTTCAATTCCCTGATCACTCACTCCGAGACATGTTCAATTCCCTGATCACTCACTCCGAGACATGTTCAATTCCCTGATCACTCACTCCGAGACATGTTCAATTCCCTGATCACTCACTCCGAGACATGTTCAATTCCCTGATCACTCACTCTGAGACATGTTCAATTCCCTGATCACTCACTCTGAGACATGTTCAATTCCCTGATCACTCACTCAGAGACCTGGTCAATTCCCTGATCACTCACTCTGAGACATATTCAATTCCCTGATCACTTACTCTGAGACAAATTCAATTCCCTGATGACTTACTCCCAGACAAGTTCAATTCCCTGATCACTCATCTGAGACCTGTTAAATTCCCTGATCACTCACTCTGAGACATGGTCAATTCCCTGATCACTCACTCCAAGACCTGGTCAATTCCCTGATCACTCACTCCAAGAAATGATAAATTCCCTGATCCCTCACTCCCAGAATTGTTCAATTCCCTGATCACACATTCCGAGACTTGTTCTATTCCCTGATCACTCACTCCGAGAAATGTTAAACTCCATGATCATACACTCCGAGACATGTTCAATTCCCTGATCACTCACTCTGAGACATAGTCAATTCCCTGATCACTCACTCTGAGACATATTCAATTCCCTGATCACTTACTCTGAGACAAATTCAATTCCCTGATCACTTACTCTTAGACAAATTCAATTCCCTGATGACTTACTCCCAGACATGTTCAATTCCTTGATCACTCACTCCCAGACATGTTCAATTCCCTGATCACTTACTCTGAGACATATTCAATTCCCTGATCACTTACTCCCAGACATATTCAATTCCCTGATCACTCACTCCCAGACATATTCAATTCCCTGATCACTCACTCCCAGACACATTCAATTCCCTGATCACTCACTCCCAGACATGTTCATTTCCAAGATCACTCACTCCCAGTCATGTTCATTTCCTTGATCACTCACTCTAAACCATGTTCTATTCCCTAATCACTCATTCTGACACCTGTTCAATTCCCTGATCACTCACTCCGAGACATGTTCAATTCCCTGATCACTCACTCCGAGACATGTTCAATTCCCTGATCACTCACTCCGAGACATGTTCAATTCCCTGATCACTCACTCCGAGACATGTTCAATTCCCTGATCACTCACTCCGAGAAATGATAAATTCCCTGATCCCTCACTCCCATAACAGTTCAATTCCCTGATCACACATTCCGAGATGTGTAAAATTCCCTGATCACTCACTCTGAGATTGTTCAATTCCCACATCACTCACTCTGAGACATGTTCAATTCCCTGATCACACACTCTGAAACCTGTTCAATTCCCTGATCACTCATTCCAAGACATGTGCAATTCCCTGATGCCTCACTCCGAGACATGTTCAATTCCCCGATCACTCATTCCAAGACCTATTCAATTCAATGATCACTCACTCTGAGACATATTCATTTCCCTGATCACTTACTCTGAGACATATTCAATTCCCTGATGACTCACTGAGACATATTCAATTCCCTGATGACTCACTCTGAGACATATTCAATTCCCTGATGACTCACTCTGAGACATATTCAATTCCCTGATGACTCACTCTGAGACATATTCAATTCCCTGATCACTCACTCCGAGACATGTTCAATACCCTGATCACTCACTCCGAGACATGTTCAATTCCCTGATCACTCACTCCGAGAAATGTTCAATTCCCTGATCACTCTCTCTGAGACATGTTCAATTCCCTGATCACTGTCTCTGCGACATATTCAATTCGATGATCACTCACTCTGAGACATATTCAATTCGATGATCACTCACTCTGAGACATATTCAATTCCCTGATCACTTACTCTGAGACATGTTCAATTCCCTGATCACTCACTCTGAGACATGTTCAATTCCCTGATCACTCACTCTGAGACATGTTCAATTCCCTGATCACTCACTCTGAGACATGTTCAATTCCCTGATCACTCACTCTGAGACATGTTCAATTCCCTGATCACTCACTCTGAGACATGTCCAATTCCCTGATCACTCACTCTGAGACATGACCAATTCCCTGATCACTCACTCCGAGACCCATTCAATTCCATGATCTCTCATGAGAGTCATGTTCAATTCCCAGATCTCTCACTTTGAAACCTGCTCAATTCCCAGATCACTCACTTTGAAACCAGCTCAATTCCCAGATCACTCACTCGGAGACATGTTGAATTCCCCGATCACTCATTCCAAGATCTATTCAATTCGATGCTCACTCACCCCCAAAACCTATTCAATTCCCTGATCACTGACTCTGAGACATGTTCAATTCCCTGATCACTCATTCCGAGACCGATTCAATTCCATGATCTCTCATGAGAGTCATGTTCAATTCCCAGATCACTCACTTTGAAACCTGCTCAATTCCCAGATCACTCACTTTGAAACCTGCTCAGTTCCATAATTTCTCACTCTGAGACATGTTCAATTCCCTGATCACTCACACGGAGACCTGTTCATTTCCCTGATCAATCAGTCTGAGACAGGATCAATTGCCTGATCACTCACAACAAGACCTATTCAATTCCCTGATCACTCACTACGAGAAATGTTAAATTCCCTGATCCCTCACTCCCATAACATTTCAATTCCCTGATCACACATTCCGAGATGTGTACAATTCCCTGATCACTCACTCTGAGATTGTTCAATTCCCTCATCACTCACTCCGAGACATGTTCAATTCCCTGATCACACACACCAAGACCTGTTCAATTCCCTGATCACTCATTCCAAGACATGTGCAATTCCCCGATCACTCATTCCAAGACCTATTCAATTCGATGATCACTCACTCTGAGACATGTTCAATTCCCTGATCGCTCACTCTGAGACCTGTTCAATTCCCTGATCACTCACTCTGAGACCTGTTCAATTCCCTGATCACTCACTCCAAGACCTGGTCAATTCCCTGATCACTTACTCTGAGACCTGTTCAATTCCCTGATCGCTCACTCTGAGACCTGTTCAATTCCCTGATCACTCACTCTGAGACCTGTTCAATTCCCTGATCACTCACTCCAAGACCTGGTCAATTCCCTGATCACTTACTCTGAGACAAATTCAATTCCCTGATGACTTACTCCCAGACATGTTCAATTCCTTGATCAGTCACTCCCAGACATGTTCAATTCCCTGATCACTCACTCCAAGACCTGGTCAATTCCCTGATCACTTACTCTGAGACAAATTCAATTCCCTGATGACTTACTCCCAGACATGTTCAATTCCTTGATCACTCACTCCCAGACATGTTCAATTCCCTGATCATTTACTCTGAGACATATTCAATTCCCTGATCACTTACTCTGAGACATATTCAATTCCCTGATCACTTACTCTGAGACATATTCAATTCCCTGATCACTCACTCTGAGACATATTCAATTCCCTGATCACTCACTCCCAGACATATTCAATTTCCTGATTACTCACTCCCAGACATATTCAATTCCCTGATCACTTACTCTGAGACATATTCAATTCCCTGATCACTCACTCCCAGACATATTCAATTCCCTGATCACTCACTCCCAGACATATTCAATTCCCTGATCACTCACTCCCAGACATGTTCAATTCCCTGATCACTCACTCCCGGACATGTTCAATTCCCTGATCACTCACTCCCAAACATGTTCAATTCGATGATCACTCACTTCCATACATGTTCAATTCGATGATCGCTCACTCCCAGACATGTTCAATTTCCTGATCACTCACTCCGAGAAATGATAAATTCCCTGATCCCTCACTCCCAGAATTGTTCAATTCCCTGATCACACATTCCGAGACTTGTTCAATTCCCTGATCACTCACTCTGAGACATGTTCAATTCCCTGATCACTCACTCTGAGACATGTCCAATTCCCTGATCACTCCTCCGAGACATGTTCAATTCCCCGATCACTCATTCCAAGACCTGTTCAATTCGCTGAGCGGTCACTCTTGAGACACGTTCTATTCCCTGATCACTCACACCGAGACCTGTTCAATTCCCTGATCAATCTGTCTGAGAAAGGAGCAATTGCCTAATCACTCACATTGAGACATGTTCAATTCCCTGATTAGTCACTCTTGAGACCTGCTCAATTCCCTGATCACTCACTCTTGAGACATGTTCAATTCCCTGATCAATCAGTCCGAGACAGGATCAATTGCCTGATCACTCACACCAAGACCAACTCAATTCCCTGATCACTCACTCCGAGAAATGATAAATTCCCTGATCCCTCACTCCCATAACTGTTCAATTCCCTGATCACACATTCCGAGATGTGTAAAATTCCCTGATCACTCACTCTGAGATTGTTCAATTCCCACATCACTCACTCTGAGACATGTTCAATTCCCTGATCACACACTCTGAAACCTGTTCAATTCCCTGATCACTCATTCCAAGACATGTGCAATTCCCTGATGCCTCACTCCGAGACATGTTCAATTCCCCGATCACTCATTCCAAGACCTATTCAATTCAATGATCACTCACTCTGAGACATATTCATTTCCCTGATCACTTACTCTGAGACATATTCAATTCCCTGATGACTCACTCTGAGACATATTCAATTCCCTGATGACTCACTCTGAGACATATTCAATTCCCTGATGACTCACTCTGAGACATATTCAATTCCCTGATGACTCACTCTGAGACATATTCAATTCCCTGATGACTCACTCTGAGACATGTTCAATACCCTGATCACTCACTCTGAGACATGTCCAATTCCCTGATCACTCACTCCAAGACATGTGCAATTCCCTGATCCCTCACTCCGAGACATGTTCAATTCCCCGATCACTCATTCCAAGACCTATTCAATTCCCTGATCACTCACTCTGAGACCTGTTAAATTCCCTGATCACTCACTCTGAGACCTGTTAAATTCCCTGATCACTCACTCCAAACCTGTTCAATTCTCTGATCACTCATTCTGACACCTGTTCAATTCCCTGATCACTCACACTGAGAGATATTCAATTCCCTGATCACTTACTCTGAGACATATTCAATTCCCTGATCACTCACTCCCAGACATATTCAATTCCCTGATCACTCACTCCCAGACATGTTCAATTGCCTGATCACTCACTCCCAGACATGTTCAATTCGATGATCACTCACTCCCAGACATGGTCAATTTCCTGATCACTCACTCCGAGAAATGATAAATTCCCTTATCCCTCACTCCCAGAATTGTTCAATTCCCTGATCACACATTCCGAGACTTGTTCTATTCCCTGATAACTCACTCTGAGACTTGTTCTATTCCCTGATCACTCACTCCGAGAAATGTTGAACTCCCTGATCATACACTCCGAGACATGTTCAAATCCCTGATCACTCACTCTGAGACATGTTCAATTCCCTGATCACTCACTCTGAGACATGTTCAATTCCCTTATTATGACGCAGAGAACTATTCAAGTCCCTGAGCACTGACTCTGAGACCTGTTTAAATCCTTGATCACTCACTCCGACACTTGATTAATTCCCTGAACACTCACACTGAGTCATGTTCAATTCACTGAACACTCACTACGAGAACTGCTAAATTCCCTGATGACTCACTCTTAGACGTGTTCATTTCCTGATCACTCACATTGAGAAATGTTCAATTCCTTGATCACTCACACTGAGTGATGTTCAATTCCCTGGACACTCAGCCTGAGACATGTTCAATTCCCTGATCAATCATTCTGAGACCGGTTCAATTCCCTGATCACTCCATCTGGGACATGTTCTATTCCCTGATCACTCACACCGAGACCTGCCCTGATCAATCAGTCCGAGACAGGATCAATTGCCTGATCACACACTATGAGAAATGTTAAATTCCCTGATCCCTCATTCCCATTACTTTTCAATTCCCTGATCACACTTTCCGAGATGTGTACAATTCCCTGATCACTCACTCTGAGATTGTTCAATTCCCTCATCACTCACTCTGAGACCTGTTCAATTCCCTGATCACTCATTCCAAGACATGTGCAATTCCCCGATCACTCATTCCAAGACCTATAAAATTCGATGATCACTCACTCTGAGACATGTTCAATTCCCTGATCACTCACTCTGAGACATATTCAATTCCCTGATCACTCACTCTGAGACATGGTCAATTCCCTGATCACTCACACTGAGACATATTCAATTCCCTGATCACTCACTCAAATACATGTGCAATTCCCAGATCCCTCACTCCGAGACATGTTCAAGTCCCCGATCACTCATTCCAAGACCTATTCAATTCCCTGATCATTCACTCTGAGACATATTCAATTCCCTGATCACTCACTCTGAGACGTGTTCATTTCCCTGATCACTCACTCTGAGACATGTACATTTCCCTGATCACTCACTCTGAGACATGATCAATTCCCTGATCACTCACTCTGAGACATGTTCAATTCCCTGATCACTCACTCCGAGACCTGGTCAATTCCCTGATCACTCACTCAGAGACCTGGTCAATTCCCTGATCACTCAATCTGAGACATATTCAATTCCCGGATCACTTACTCTGAGACAAATTCAATTCCCTGATTACTTACTCCCAGACATGTTCAATTCCCTGATCACTCACTCTGAGACCTGTTAAATTCCCTGATCGCTCACTCTGAGACATGTTCAATTCCCTGATCACTCACGCTGAGACATGTTCAATTCCCTGATCACTCTCTCTGATACATGTTCAATTCCCTGATCACTCTCTCTGCGACATATTCAATTCGATGATCACTCACTCTGAGACATATTCAATTCGATGATCACTCACTCTGAGACATGTTCAATTCCCTGATCACTCACTCTGAGACATGTTCAATTCCCTGATCACTCACTCTGAGACATGTTGAATTCCCTGATCACTCACTCAGAGACATGTTCAATTCCCTGATCACTCACTCAGAGACCTGGTCAATTCCCTGATCACTCACTCTGAGACATATTCAATTCCCTGATCACTTACTCTGAGACAAATTCAATTCCCTGATGACTTACTCCCAGACATGTTCAATTCCCTGATCACTCACTCTGAGACCTGTTAAATTCCCTGATCACTCACTCTGAGACATGGTCAATTCCCTGATCACTCACTCCAAGACCTGGTCAATTCCCTGATCACTCACTCCAAGAAATGATAAATTCCCTGATCCCTCACTCCCAGAATTGTTCAATTCCCTGATCACACATTCCGACACTTGTTCTATTCCCTGATCACTCACTCCGAGAAATGTTAAACTCCATGATCATACACTCCGAGACATGTTCAATTCCCTGATCACTCACTCTGAGACATATTCAATTCCCTGATCACTTACTCTGAGACAAATTCATTTCCCTGATCACTTACTCTGAGACAAATTCAATTCCCTGATGACTTACTCCCAGACATGTTCAATTCCTTGATCACTCACTCCCAGACATGTTCAATTCCCTGATCACTTACTCTGAGACATATTCAATTCCCTGATCACTTACTCTGAGACATATTCAATTCCCTGATCACTTACTCCCAGACATATTCAATTCCCTGATCACTCACTCCCAGACACATTCAATTCCCTGATCACTCACTCTCAGACACATTCAATTCCCTGATCACTCACTCCCAGACATGTTCATTTCCAAGATCACTCACTCCCAGTCATGTTCATTTCCTTGATCACTCACTCTAAACCATGTTCTATTCCCTGATCACTCACTCCGAGACATGTTCAATTCCCTGATCACTCACTCCGAGACATGTTCAATTCCCTGATCACTCACTCCGAGACATGTTCAATTCCCTGATCACTCACTCCGAGACATGTTCAATTCCCTGATCACTCACTCCGAGACATGTTCAATTCCCTGATCACTCACTCCGAGACATGTTCAATTCCCTGATCACTCACTCCGAGACATGTTCAATTCCCTGATCACTCACTCCGAGACATGTTCAATTCCCTGATCACTCACTCCGAGACATGTTCAATTCCCTGATCACTCACTCCGAGACATGTTCAATTCCCTGATCACTCACTCCGAGACATGTTCAATTCCCTGATCACTCACTCTGAGACATGTTCAATTCCCTGATCACTCACTCTGAGACATGTTCAATTCCCTGATCACTCACTCAGAGACCTGGTCAATTCCCTGATCACTCACTCTGAGACATATTCAATTCCCTGATCACTTACTCTGAGACAAATTCAATTCCCTGATGACTTACTCCCAGACATGTTCAATTCCCTGATCACTCACTCTGAGACCTGTTAAATTCCCTGATCACTCACTCTGAGACATGGTCAATTCCCTGATCACTCACTCCAAGACCTGGTCAATTCCCTGATCACTCACTCCAAGAAATGATAAATTCCCTGATCCCTCACTCCCAGAATTGTTCAATTCCCTGATCACACATTCCGAGACTTGTTCTATTCCCTGATCACTCACTCCGAGAAATGTTAAACTCCATGATCATACACTCCGAGACATGTTCAATTCCCTGATCACTCACTCTGAGACATAGTCAATTCCCTGATCACTCACCCTGAGACATATTCAATTCCCTGATCACTTACTCTGAGACAAATTCAATTCCCTGATCACTTACTCTTAGACAAATTCAATTCCCTGATGACTTACTCCCAGACATGTTCAATTCCTTGATCACTCACTCCCAGACATGTTCAATTCCCTGATCACTTACTCTGAGACATATTCAATTCCCTGATCACTCACTCTGAGACATATTCAATTCCCTGATCACTCACTCTAAACCATGTTCTATTCCCTAATCACTCATTCTGACACCTGTTCAATTCCCTGATCACTCACTCCGAGACATGTTCAATTCCCTGATCACTCACTCCGAGACATGTTCAATTCCCTGATCACTCACTCCGAGACATGTTCAATTCCCTGATCACTCACTCCGAGACATGTTCAATTCCCTGCTCACTCACTCCGAGACATGTTCAATTCCCTGCTCACTCACTCCGAGACATGTTCAATTCCCTGCTCACTCACTCCGAGACATGTTCAATTCCCTGATCACTCACTCCGAGACATGTTCAATTCCCTGATCACTCACTCCGAGACATGTTCAATTCCCTGATCACTCACTCCGAGACATGTTCAATTCCCTGATCACTCACTCCGAGACATGTTCAATTCCCTGATCACTCACTCCGAGACATGTTCAATTCCCTGATCACTCACTCCGAGACATGTTCAATTCCCTGATCACTCACTCCGAGACATGTTCAATTCCCTGATCACTCACTCCGAGACATGTTCAATTCCCTGATCACTCACTCTGAGACATGTTCAATTCCCTGATCACTCACTCCGAGACATGTTCAATTCCCTGATCACTCACTCTGAGACATGTTCAATTCCCTGATCACTCACTCTGCGACATGTTCAATTCCTTGATCACTCACTCAGAGACCTGGTCAATTCCCTGATCACTCACTCTGAGACATATTCAATTCCCTGATCACTTACTCTGAGACAAATTCAATTCCCTGATGACTTACTCCCAGACATGTTCAATTCCCTGATCACTCACTCTGAGACCTGTTAAATTCCCTGATCACTCACTCTGAGACATGGTCAATTCCCTGATCACTCACTCCAAGACCTGGTCAATTCCCTGATCACTCACTCCAAGAAATGATAAATTCCCTGATCCCTCACTCCCAGAATTGTTCAATTCCCTGATCACACATTCCGAGACTTGTTCTATTCCCTGATCACTCACTCCGAGAAATGTTAAACTCCATGATCATACACTCCGAGACATGTTCAATTCCCTGATCACTCACTCTGAGACATAGTCAATTCCCTGATCACTCACCCTGAGACATATTCAATTCCCTGATCACTTACTCTGAGACAAATTCAATTCCCTGATCACTTACTCTTAGACAAATTCAATTCCCTGATGACTTACTCCGAGACATGTTCAATTCCTTGATCACTCACTCCCAGACATGTTCAATTCCCTGATCACTTACTCTGAGACATATTCAATTCCCTGATCACTCACTCTGAGACATATTCAATTCCCTGATCACTCACTCTGAGACATGGTCAATTCCCTGATCACTCACTCTGAGACATGTTCAAGTCCCCGATCACTCATTCCAAGACCTATTCAATTCCCTGATCATTCACTCTGAGACATATTCAATTCCCTGATCACTCACTCTGAGACGTGTTCATTTCCCTGATCACTCACTCTGAGACATGTACATTTCCCTGATCACTCACTCTGAGACATGTTCAATTCCCAGATCACTCACTCTGAGACATGTTCAATTCCCTGATCACTCACTCCGAGACCTGGTGAATTCCCTGATCACTCACTCAGAGACCTGGTCAATTCCCTGATCACTCACTCTGAGACATATTCAATTCCCGGATCACTTACTCTGAGACAAATTCAATTCCCTGATCACTTACTCCCAGACATGTTCAATTCCCTGATCACTCACTCTGAGACCTGTTAAATTCCCTGATCGCTCACTCTGAGACATGTTCAATTCCCTGATCACTCACGCTGAGACATGTTCAATTCCCTGATCACTCACTCTGAGACATGTTCAATTCCCTGATCACTCTCTCTGAGACATGTTCAATTCCCTGATCACTCTCTCTGCGACATATTCAATTCGATGATCACTCACTCTGAGACATATTCAATTCGATGATCACTCACTCTGAGACATGTTCAATTCCCTGATCACTCACTCTGAGACATGTTCAATTCCCTGATCACTCACTCTGAGACATGTTCAATTCCCTGATCACTCACTCTGAGACATGTTCAATTCCCTGATCACTCACTCAGAGACCTGGTCAATTCCCTGATCACTCACTCTGAGACATATTCAATTCCCTGATCACTTACTCTGAGACAAATTCAATTCCCTGATGACTTACTCCCAGACATGTTCAATTCCCTGATCACTCACTCTGAGACCTGTTAAATTCCCTGATCACTCACTCTGAGACATGGTCAATTCCCTGATCACTCACTCCAAGACCTGGTCAATTCCCTGATCACTCACTCCAAGAAATGATAAATTCCCTGATCCCTCACTCCCAGAATTGTTCAATTCCCTGATCACACATTCCGAGACTTGTTCTATTCCCTGATCACTCACTCCGAGAAATGTTAAACTCCATGATCATACACACCGAGACATGTTCAATTCCCTGATCACTCATTCTGAGACATAGTCAATTCCCTGATCACTCACTCTGAGACATATTCAATTCCCTGATCACTTACTCTGAGACATATTCAATTCCCTGATCACTTACTCCCAGACATATTCAATTCCCTGATCACTCACTCCCAGACACATTCAATTCCCTGATCACTCACTCTCAGACACTTTCAATTCCCTGATCACTCACTCCCAGACATGTTCATTTCCAAAATCACTCACTCCCAGTCATGTTCATTTCCTTGATCACTCACTCTAAACCATGTTCTATTCCCTAATCACTCATTCTGACACCTGTTCAATTCCCTGATCACTCACTCCGAGACATGTTCAATTCCCTGATCACTCACTCCGAGACATGTTCAATTCCCTGATCACTCACTCCGAGACATGTTCAATTCCCTGATCACTCACTCCGAGACATGTTCAATTCCCTGATCACTCACTCCGAGACATGTTCAATTCCCTGATCACTCACTCCGAGACATGTTCAATTCCCTGATCACTCACTCCGAGACATGTTCAATTCGCTGATCACTCACTCCGAGACATGTTCAATTCCCTGATCACTCACTCCGAGACATGTTCAATTCCCTGATCACTCACTCTGAGACATGTTCAATTCCCTGATCACTCACTCTGAGACATGTTCAATTCCCTGATCACTCACTCAGAGACCTGGTCAATTCCCTGATCACTCACTCTGAGACATATTCAATTCCCTGATCACTTACTCTGAGACAAATCAATTCCCTGATGACTTACTCCCAGACATGTTCAATTCCCTGATCACTCACTCTGAGACCTGTTAAATTCCCTGATCACTCACTCTGAGACATGGTCAATTCCCTGATCACTCACTCCAAGACCTGGTCAATTCCCTGATCACTCACTCCAAGAAATGATAAATTCCCTGATCCCTCACTCCCAGAATTGTTCAATTCCCTGATCACACATTCCGAGACTTGTTCTATTCCCTGATCACTCACTCCGAGAAATGTTAAACTCCATGATCATACACTCCGAGACATGTTCAATTCCCTGATCACTCACTCTGAGACATAGTCAATTCCCTGATCACTCACTCTGAGACACATTCAATTCCCTGATCACTTACTCTGAGACAAATTCAATTCCCTGATCACTTACTCTTAGACAAATTCAATTCCCTGATGACTTACTCCCAGACATGTTCAATTCCTTGATCACTCACTCCCAGACATGTTCAATTCCCTGATCACTTACTCTGAGACATATTCAATTCCCTGATCACTTACTCTGAGACATATTCAATTCCCTGATCACTTACTCCCAGACATATTCAATTCCCTGATCACTCACTCCCAGACACATTCAATTCCCTGATCACTCACTCCCAGACACATTCAATTCCCTGATCACTCACTCCCAGACATGTTCATTTCCAAGATCACTCACTCCCAGTCATGTTCATTTCCTTGATCACTCACTCTAAACCATGTTCTATTCCCTAATCACTCATTCTGACACCTGTTCAATTCCCTGATCACTCACTCCGAGACATGTTCAATTCCCTGATCACTCACTCCGAGACATGTTCAATTCCCTGATCACTCACTCCGAGACATGTTCAATTCCCTGATCACTCACTCCGAGTCATGTTCAATTCCCTGATCACTCACTCCGAGACATGTTCAATTCCCTGATCACTCACTCCGAGACATGTTCAATTCCCTGATCACTCACTCCGAGACATGTTCAATTCCCTGATCACTCACTCCGAGACATGTTCAATTCCCTGATCACTCACTCCGAGAAATGTTCAATTCCCTGATCACTCTCTCTGAGACATGTTCAATTCCCTGATCACTCTCTCTGCGACATATTCAATTCGATGATCACTCACTCTGAGACATATTCAATTCGATGATCACTCACTCTGAGACATATTCAATTCCCTGATCACTTACTCCCAGACATATTCAATTCCCTGATCACTCACTCCCAGACACATTCAATTCCCTGATCACTCACTCCCAGACACATTCAATTCCCTGATCACTCACTCCCAGACATGTTCATTTCCAAGATCACTCACTCCCAGTCATGTTCATTTCCTTGATCACTCACTCTAAACCATGTTCTATTCCCTAATCACTCATTCTGACACCTGTTCAATTCCCTGATCACTCACTCCGAGACATGTTCAATTCCCTGATCACTCACTCCGAGACATGTTCAATTCCCTGATCACTCACTCCGAGACATGTTCAATTCCCTGATCACTCACTCCGAGTCATGTTCAATTCCCTGATCACTCACTCCGAGACATGTTCAATTCCCTGATCACTCACTCCGAGACATGTTCAATTCCCTGATCACTCACTCCGAGACATGTTCAATTCCCTGATCACTCACTCCGAGACATGTTCAATTCCCTGATCACTTACTCTGAGACATGTTCAATTCCCTGATCAATCACTCTGAGACATGTTCAATTCCCTGATCACTCACTCTGAGACATGTTCAATTCCCTGATCACTCACTCTGAGACATGTTCAATTCCCTGATCACTCACTCTGAGACATGTTCAATTCCCTGATCACTCACTCTGAGACATGTTCAATTCCCTGATCACTCACTCTGAGACATGTCCAATTCCCTGATCACTCACTCTGAGACATGACCAATTCCCTGATCACTCACTCCGAGACCCATTCAATTCCATGATCTCTCATGAGAGTCATGTTCAATTCCCAGATCTCTCACTTTGAAACCTGCTCAATTCCCAGATCACTCACTTTGAAACCAGCTCAATTCCCAGATCACTCACTCGGAGACATGTTGAATTCCCCGATCACTCATTCCAAGATCTATTCAATTCGATGCTCACTCACCCCCAAAACCTATTCAATTCCCTGATCACTGACTCTGAGACATGTTCAATTCCCTGATCACTCATTCCGAGCCCGATTCAATTCCATGATCTCTCATGAGAGTCATGTTCAATTCCCAGATCACTCACTTTGAAACCTGCTCAATTCCCAGATCACTCACTTTGAAACATGCTCAGTTCCATAATTTCTCACTCTGAGACATGTTCAATTCCCTGATCACTCACTCTGAGACGTGTTCATTTCCCTGATCACTCACTCTGAGACATGTACATTTCCCTGATCACTCACTCTGAGACATGTTCAATTCCCAGATCACTCACTCTGAGACATGTTCAATTCCCTGATCACTCACTCCGAGACCTGGTCAATTCCCTGATCACTCACTCAGAGACCTGGTCAATTCCCTGATCACTCACTCTGAGACATATTCAATTCCCGGATCACTTACTCTGAGACAAATTCAATTCCCTGATCACTTACTCCCAGACATGTTCAATTCCCTGATCACTCACTCTGAGACCTGTTAAATTCCCTGATCGCTCACTCTGAGACATGTTCAATTCCCTGATCACTCACGCTGAGACATGTTCAATTCCCTGATCACTCACTCTGAGACATGTTCAATTCCCTGATCACTCTCTCTGAGACATGTTCAATTCCCTAATCACTCTCTCTGCGACATATTCAATTCGATGATCACTCACTCTGAGACATATTCAATTCGATGATCACTCACTCTGAGACATGTTCAATTCCCTGATCACTCACTCTGAGACATGTTCAATTCCCTGATCACTCACTCTGAGACATGTTCAATTCCCTGATCACTCACTCTGAGACATGTTCAATTCCCTGATCACTCACTCAGAGACCTGGTCAATTCCCTGATCACTCACTCTGAGACATGTTCAATTCCCTGATCCCTCACTCCCAGAATTGTTCAATTCCCTGATCACACATTCCGAGACTTGTTCTATTCCCTGATCACTCACTCCGAGAAATGTTAAACTCCATGATCATACACTCCGAGACATGTTCAATTCCCTGATCACTCACTCTGAGACATAGTCAATTCCCTGATCACTCACTCTGAGACATATTCAATTCCCTGATCACTTACTCTGAGACAAATTCAATTCCCTGATCACTTACTCTTAGACAAATTCAATTCCCTGATGACTTACTCCCAGACATGTTCAATTCCTTGATCACTCACTCCCAGACATGTTCAATTCCCTGATCACTTACTCTGAGACATATTCAATTCCCTGATCACTTACTCTGAGACATATTCAATTCCCTGATCACTTACTCCCAGACATATTCAATTCCCTGATCACTCACTCCCAGACACATTCAATTCCCTGATCACTCACTCCCAGACACATTCAATTCCCTGATCACTCACTCCCAGACATGTTCATTTCCAAGATCACTCACTCCCAGTCATGTTCATTTCCTTGATCACTCACTCTAAACCATGTTCTATTCCCTAATCACTCATTCTGACACCTGTTCAATTCCCTGATCACTCACTCCGAGACATGTTCAATTCCCTGATCACTCACTCCGAGACATGTTCAATTCCCTGATCACTCACTCCGAGACATGTTCAATTCCCTGATCACTCACTCCGAGTCATGTTCAATTCCCTGATCACTCACTCCGAGACATGTTCAATTCCCTGATCACTCACTCCGAGACATGTTCAATTCCCTGATCACTCACTCCGAGACATGTTCAATTCCCTGATCACTCACTCCGAGACATGTTCAATTCCCTGATCACTCACTCCGAGAAATGTTCAATTCCCTGATCACTCTCTCTGAGACATGTTCAATTCCCTGATCACTCTCTCTGCGACATATTCAATTCGATGATCACTCACTCTGAGACATATTCAATTCGATGATCACTCACTCTGAGACATATTCAATTCCCTGATCACTTACTCTGAGACATGTTCAATTCCCTGATCAATCACTCTGAGACATGTTCAATTCCCTGATCACTCACTCTGAGACATGTTCAATTCCCTGATCACTCACTCTGAGACATGTTCAATTCCCTGATCACTCACTCTGAGACATGTTCAATTCCCTGATCACTCACTCTGAGACATGTTCAATTCCCTGATCACTCACTCTGAGACATGTCCAATTCCCTGATCACTCACTCTGAGACATGACCAATTCCCTGATCACTCACTCCGAGACCCATTCAATTCCATGATCTCTCATGAGAGTCATGTTCAATTCCCAGATCTCTCACTTTGAAACCTGCTCAATTCCCAGATCACTCACTTTGAAACCAGCTCAATTCCCAGATCACTCACTCGGAGACATGTTGAATTCCCCGATCACTCATTCCAAGATCTATTCAATTCGATGCTCACTCACCCCCAAAACCTATTCAATTCCCTGATCACTGACTCTGAGACATGTTCAATTCCCTGATCACTCATTCCGAGACCGATTCAATTCCATGATCTCTCATGAGAGTCATGTTCAATTCCCAGATCACTCACTTTGAAACCTGCTCAATTCCCAGATCACTCACTTTGAAACATGCTCAGTTCCATAATTTCTCACTCTGAGACATGTTCAATTCCCTGATCACTCACTCTGAGACATGTTCAATTCCCTGATCACTCACTCTGAGACATGTTCAATTCCCTGATCACTCACCCTGAGACATGTTCAATTCCCTGATCACTCACCCTGAGACATGTTCAATTCCCTGATCACTCACTGCGAGAAATGCTCAATTCCCTGATCACTCACTCTGAGACATGTTCAATTCCCTGATCACTCACCCTGAGACATGTTCAATTCCCTGATCACTCACTCTGAGACATGTTCAACTCCCTGATCACTCATTCTGACACCTGTTCAATTCCCTGATCACTCACACGGAGACCTGTTCATTTCCCTGATCAATCAGTCTGAGACAGGATCAATTGCCTGATCACTCACAACAAGACCTATTCAATTCCCTGATCACTCACTACGAGAAATGTTAAATTCCCTGATCCCTCACTCCCATAACATTTCAATTCCCTGATCACACATTCCGAGATGTGTACAATTCCCTGATCACTCACTCTGAGATTGTTCAATTCCCTCATCACTCACTCCGAGACATGTTCAATTCCCTGATCACACACACCAAGACCTGTTCAATTCCCTGATCACTCATTCCAAGACATGTGCAATTCCCCGATCACTCATTCCAAGACCTATTCAATTCGATGATCACTCACTCTGAGACATGTTCAATTCCCTGATCACTCACTCTGAGACATATTCAATTCCCTGATCACTCACTCCAAGACATGTGCAATTCCCAGATCCCTCACTCCGAGACATGTTCAAGTCCCCGATCACTCATTCCAGGACCTATTCAATTCCCTGATCACTCACTCTGAGACGTGTTCAATTCCCATAACACTCACTCACAGACATGTTCAATTCCCTGATCACTAACTCTGAGACCTGTTCAATTCCCTGATCGCTCACTCTGAGACCTGTTCAATTCCCTGATCACTCACTCTGAGACCTGTTCAATTCCCTGATCACTCACTCCAAGACCTGGTCAATTCCCTGATCACTTACTCTGAGACAAATTCAATTCCCTGATGACTTACTCCCAGACATGTTCAATTCCTTGATCACTCACTCCCAGACATGTTCAATTCCCTGATCACTTACTCTGAGGCATATTCAATTCCCTGATCACTTACTCTGAGACATATTCAATTCCCTGATCACTTACTCTGAGACATATTCAATTCCCTGATCACTCACTCCCAGACATATTCAATTTCCTGATTACACACTCCCTGACATATTCAATTCCCTGATCACTTACTCTGAGACATATTCAATTCCCTGATCACTCACTCCCAGACATATTCAATTCCCTGATCACTCACTCCGAGACATATTCAATTCCCTGATCACTCACTCCCAGACATGTTCAATTCCCTGATCACTCACTCCCGGACATGTTCAATTCCCTGATCACTCACTCCCAAACATGTTCAATTCGATGATCACTCACTTCCATACATGTTCAATTCGATGATCGCTCACTCCCAGACATGTTCAATTTCCTGATCACTCACTCCAAGAAATGATAAATTCCCTGATCCCTCACTCCCAGAATTGTTCAATTCCCTGATCACACATTCCGAGACTTGTTCAATTCCCTGATCACTCACTCCGAGACATGTTCAATTCCCTGATCACTCACTCTGAGACATGTCCAATTCCCTGATCACTCACTCCGAGACATGTTCAATTCCCCGATCACTCATTCCAAGACCTGTTCAATTCGCTGAGCGGTCACTCTTGAGACACGTTCTATTCCCTGATCACTCACACCGAGACCTGTTCAATTCCCTGATCAATCTGTCTGAGAAAGGAGCAATTGCCTAATCACTCACATTGAGACATGTTCAATTCCCTGATTAGTCACTCTTGAGACCTGCTCAATTCCCTGATCACTCACTCTTGAGACATGTTCAATTCCCTGATCAATCAGTCCGAGACAGGATCAATTGCCTGATCACTCACACCAAGACCTACTCAATTCCCTGATCACTCACTCCGAGAAATGATAAATTCCCTGATCCCTCACTCCCATAACTGTTCAATTCCCTGATCACACATTCCGAGATGTGTAAAATTCCCTGATCACTCACTCTGAGATTGTTCAATTCCCACATCACTCACTCTGAGACATGTTCAATTCCCTGATCACACACTCTGAAACCTGTTCAATTCCCTGATCACTCATTCCAAGACATGTGCAATTCCCTGATGCCTCACTCCGAGACATGTTCAATTCCCCGATCACTCATTCCAAGACCTATTCAATTCAATGATCACTCACTCTGAGACATATTCATTTCCCTGATCACTTACTCTGAGACATATTCAATTCCCTGATGACTCACTCTGAGACATATTCAATTCCCTGATGACTCACTCTGAGACATATTCAATTCCCTGATGACTCACTCTGAGACATATTCAATTCCCTGATGACTCACTCTGAGACATATTCAATTCCCTGATGACTCACTCTGAGACATATTCAATTCCCTGATGACTCACTCTGAGACATGTTCAATACCCTGATCACTCACTCTGAGACATGTCCAATTCCCTGATCACTCACTCCAAGACATGTGCAATTCCCTGATCCCTCACTCCGAGACATGTTCAATTCCCCGATCACTCATTCCAAGACCTATTCAATTCCCTGATCACTCACTCTGAGACCTGTTAAATTCCATGATCACTCACTCTGAGACCTGTTAAATTCCCTGATCACTCACTCCAAACCTGTTCAATTCTCTGATCACTCATTCTGACACCTGTTCAATTCCCTGATCACTCACACTGAGAGATATTCAATTCCCTGATCACTTACTCTGAGACATATTCAATTCCCTGATCACTCACTCCCAGACATATTCAATTCCCTGATCACTCACTCCCAGACATGTTCAATTGCCTGATCACTCACTCCCAGACATGTTCAATTCGATGATCACTCACTCCCAGACATGGTCAATTTCCTGATCACTCACTCCGAGAAATGATAAATTCCCTTATCCCTCACTCCCAGAATTGTTCAATTCCCTGATCACACATTCCGAGACTTGTTCTATTCCCTGATAACTCACTCCGAGAAATGTTGAACTCCCTGATCATACACTCCGAGACATGTTCAAATCCCTGATCACTCACTCTGAGACATGTTCAATTCCCTGATCACTCACTCTGAGACATGTTCAATTCCCTTATTATGACGCAGAGAACTATTCAAGTCCCTGAGCACTGACTCTGAGACCTGTTTAAATCCTTGATCACTCACTCCGACACTTGATTAATTCCCTGAACACTCACACTGAGTCATGTTCAATTCACTGAACACTCACTACGAGAACTGCTAAATTCCCTGATGACTCACTCTTAGACGTGTTCATTTCCTGATCACTCACATTGAGAAATGTTCAATTCCTTGATCACTCACACTGAGTGATGTTCAATTCCCTGGACACTCAGCCTGAGACATGTTCAATTCCCTGATCAATCATTCTGAGACCGGTTCAATTCCCTGATCACTCCATCTGGGACATGTTCTATTCCCTGATCACTCACACCGAGACCTGCCCTGATCAATCAGTCCGAGACAGGATCAATTGCCTGATCACACACTATGAGAAATGTTAAATTCCCTGATCCCTCACTCCCATAACTTTTCAATTCCCTGATCACACTTTCCGAGATGTGTACAATTCCCTGATCACTCACTCTGAGATTGTTCAATTCCCTCATCACTCACTCTGAGACCTGTTCAATTCCCTGATCACTCATTCCAAGACATGTGCAATTCCCCGATCACTCATTCCAAGACCTATAAAATTCGATGATCACTCACTCTGAGACATGTTCAATTCCCTGATCACTCACTCTGAGACATATTCAATTCCCTGATCACTCACTCTGAGACATGGTCAATTCCCTGATCACTCACTCTGAGACATATTCAATTCCCTGATCACTCACTCAAATACATGTGCAATTCCCAGATCCCTCACTCCGAGACATGTTCAAGTCCCCGATCACTCATTCCAAGACCTATTCAATTCCCTGATCATTCACTCTGAGACATATTCAATTCCCTGATCACTCACTCTGAGACGTGTTCATTTCCCTGATCACTCACTCTGAGACATGTACATTTCCCTGATCACTCACTCTGAGACATGTTCAATTCCCTGATCACTCACTCTGAGACATGTTCAATTCCCTGATCACTCACTCCGAGACCTGGTCAATTCCCTGATCACTCACTCAGAGACCTGGTCAATTCCCTGATCACTCACTCTGAGACATATTCAATTCCCGGATCACTTACTCTGAGACAAATTCAATTCCCTGATCACGTACTCCCAGACATGTTCAATTCCCTGATCACTCACTCTGAGACCTGTTAAATTCCCTGATCGCTCACTCTGAGACATGTTCAATTCGCTGATCACTCACGCTGAGACATGTTCAATTCCCTGATCACTCACTCTGAGACATGTTCAATTCCCTGATCACTCTCTCTGAGACATGTTCAATTCCCTGATCACTCTCTCTGCGACATATTCAATTCGATGATCACTCACTCTGAGACATATTCAATTCGATGATCACTCACTCTGAGACATGTTCAATTCCCTGATCACTCACTCTGAGACATGTTCAATTCCCTGATCACTCACTCTGAGACCTGGTCAATTCCCTAATCACTCACTCTGAGACATATTCAATTCCCTGATCACTTACTCTGAGAAAAATTCAATTCCCTGATGACTTACTCCCAGACATGTTCAATTCCCTGATCACTCACTCTGAGACCTGTTAAATTCCCTGATCACTCACTCTGAGACATGGTCAATTCCCTGATCACTCACTCCAAGACCTGGTCAATTCCCTGATCACTCACTCCAAGAAATGATAAATTCCCTGATCCCTCACTCCCAGAATTGTTCAATTCCCTGATCACACATTCCGACACTTGTTCTATTCCCTGATCACTCACTCCAAGAAATGTTAAACTCCATGATCATACACTCCGAGACATGTTCAATTCCCTGATCACTCACTCTGAGACATATTCAATTCCCTGATCACTTACTCTGAGACAAATTCAATTCCCTGATCACTTACTCAGAGACAAATTCAATTCCCTGATGACTTACTCCCAGACATGTTCAATTCCTTGATCACTCACTCCCAGACATGTTCAATTCCCTGATCACTTACTCTGAGACATATTCAATTCCCTGATCACTTACTCTGAGACATATTCAATTCCCTGATCACTTACTCCCAGACATATTCAATTCCCTGATCACTCACTCCCAGACACATTCAATTCCCTGATCACTCACTCTCAGACACATTCAATTCCCTGATCACTCACTCCCAGACATGTTCATTTCCAAGATCACTCACTCCCAGTCATGTTCATTTCCTTGATCACTCACTCTAAACCATGTTCTATTCCCTAATCACTCACTCCGAGACATGTTCAATTCCCTGATCACTCACTCCGAGACATGTTCAATTCCCTGATCACTCTCTCTGCGACATATTCAATTCGATGATCACTCACTCTGAGACATGTTCAATTCCCTGATCACTCACTCAGAGACATGTTCAATTCCCTGATCACTCACTCTGAGACATGTTCAATTCCCTGATCACTCACTCTGAGACATGTTCAATTCCCTGATCACTCACTCTGAGACATGTTCACTTCCCTGATCACTCACTCTGAGACATGTCCAATTCCCTGATCACTCACTCTGAGACATGTCCAATTCCCTGATCACTCACTGCGAGACCCATTCAATTCCATGATCTCTCATGAGAGTCATGTTCAATTCCCAGATCTCTCACTTTGAAACCTGCTCAATTCCCAGATCACTCACTTTGAAACCAGCTCAATTCCCAGATCACTCACTCGGAGACATGTTGAATTCCCCGATCACTCATTCCAAGACCTATTCAATTCGATGCTCACTCACCCCCAAAACCTATTCAATTCCCTGATCACTGACTCTGAGACATGTTCAATTCCCTGATCACTCATTCCGAGACCGATTCAATTCCATGATCTCTCATGAGAGTCATGTTCAATTCCCAGATCACTCACTTTGAAACCTGCTCAATTCCCAGATCACTCACTTTGAAACCTGCTCAGTTCCATAATTTCTCACTCTGAGACATGTTCAATTCCCTGATCACTCACTCTGAGACATGTTCAATTCCCTGATCACTCACTGCGAGAAATGCTCAATTCCCTGATCACTCACTCTGAGACATGTTCAATTCCCTGATCACTCACCCTGAGACATGTTCAATTCCCTGATCACTCATTCTGACACCTGTTCAATTCCCTGATCACTCACACGGAGACCTGTTCATTTCCCTGATCAATCAGTCTGAGACAGGATCAATTGCCTGATCACTCACAACAAGACCTATTCAATTCCCTGATCACTCACTGCGAGAAATGATAAATTCCCTGATCCCTCACTCCCATAACATTTCAATTCCCTGATCACACATTCCGAGATGTGTACAATTCCCTGATCACTCACTCTGAGATTGTTCAATTCCCTCATCACTCACTCCGAGACATGTTCAATTCCCTGATCACACACACCGAGACCTGTTCAATTCCCCGATCAATCTGTCTGAGAAAGGAGCAATTGCCTAATCACTCACATTGAGACATGTTCAATTCCCTGATTAGTCACTCTTGAGACCTGCTCAATTCCCTGATCACTCACTCTTGAGACATGTTCAATTCCCTGATCACACATTCCGAGATGTGTAAAATTCCCTGATCACTCACTCTGAGATTGTTCAATTCCCACATCACTCACTCTGAGACATATTCATTTCCCTGATGACTTACTCTGAGACATATTCAATTCCCTGATGACTCACTCTGAGACATATTCAATTCCCTGATGACTCACTCTGAGACATATTCAATTCCCTGATGACTCACTCTGAGACATATTCAATTCCCTGATGACTCACTCTGAGACATGTTCAATACCCTGATCACTCACTCTGAGACATGTGCAATTCCCTGATCCCTCACTCCGAGACATGTTCAATTCCCCGATCACTCATTCCAAGACCTATTCAATTCCCTGATCACTCACTCTGAGACCTGTTAAATTCCCTGATCACTCACTCTGAGACCAGTTAAATTCCCTGATCACTCACTCTGAGACCTGTTCAATTCTCTGATCACTCATTCTGACACCTGTTCAATTCCCTGATCACTCACACCGAGACATGTTCAATTCCCTGATCACTCTCTCTGAGACATGTTCAATTCCCTGATCACTCTCTCTGCGACATATTCAATTCGATGATCACTCACTCTGAGACATATTCAATTCGATGATCACTCACTCTGAGACATATTCAATTCCCTGATCACTCAATCTGAGACATGTTCAATTCCCTGATCACTCACTCCGAGACATGTTCAATTCCCCGATCACTCACTCCGAGACATGTTCAATTCCCTGATCACTCTCTCTGAGACATGTTCAATTCCCTGATCACTCTCTCTGCGACATATTCAATTCGATGATCACTCACTCTGAGACATATTCAATTCGATGATCACTCACTCTGAGACATGTTCAATTCCCTGATCACTCACTCTGAGACATGTTCAATTCCCTGATCACTCACTCTGAGACATGTTCAATTCCCTGATCACTCACTCTGAGACATGTTCAATTCCCTGATCACTCACTCTGAGACATGTTCAATTCCCTGATCACTCACACCGAGACCCATTCAATTCCATGATCTCTCATGAGAGTCATGTTCAATTCCCAGATCTCTCACTTTGAAACCTGCTCAATTCCCAGATCACTCACTTTGAAACCAGCTCAATTCCC
This sequence comes from Isurus oxyrinchus, assembly GCA_026770705.1. Classification (NCBI taxonomy): domain Eukaryota; kingdom Metazoa; phylum Chordata; class Chondrichthyes; order Lamniformes; family Lamnidae; genus Isurus; species Isurus oxyrinchus. Next base: position 84,677,279 of record JANJGN010000017.1, read on the forward strand.
AGATCACTCACTCGGAGACATGTTGAATTCCCCGATCACTCATTCCAAGACCTATTCAATTCGATGCTCACTCACCCCCAAAACCTATTCAATTCCCTGATCACTGACTCTGAGACATGTTCAATTCCCTGATCACTCATTCCGAGACCGATTCAATTCCATGATCTCTCATGACAGTCATGTTCAATTCCCAGATCACTCACTTTGAAAACTGCTCAATTCCCTGATCACTCACTTTGAAACATGCTCAATTCCATAATTTCTCACTCTGAGACATGTTCAATTCCCTGATCACTCACTCTGAGACATGTTCAATTCCCTGATTACTCACCCTGAGACATGTTCAATTCCCTGATCACTCACCCTGAGACATGCTCAATTCCCTGATCACTCACCCTGAGACATGCTCAATTCCCTGATCACTCACTCTGAGACATGTTCAATTCCCTGATCACTCACTCTGAGACATGTTCAATTCCCTGATCACTCACTCTGAGACATGTTCAACTCCCTGATCACTCATTCTGACACCTGTTCAATTCCCTGATCACTCACACGGAGACCTGTTCATTTCCCTGATCAATCAGTCTGAGACAGGATCAATTTCCTGATCACTCACAACAAGACCTATTCAATTCCCTGATCACTCACTACGAGAAATGATAAATTCCCTGATCCCTCACTCCCATAACATTTCAATTCCCTGATCACACATTCCGAGATGTGTACAATTCCCTGATCACTCACTCTGAGATTGTTCAATTCCCTCATCACTCACTCCGAGACATGTTCAATTCCCTGATCACACACACCAAGACCTGTTCAATTCCCTGATCACTCATTCCAAGACATGTGCAATTCACCGATCACTCATTCCAAGACCTATTCAATTCGATGATCACTCACTCTGAGACATGATCAATTCCCTGATCACTCACTCTGAGACCTGTTCAATTCCCTGATCACACACACCAAGACCTGGTCAATTCCCTGATCACTCACTCAGAGACCTGGTCAATTCCCCGATCACTCATTCCAAGACCTATTCAATTCGATGATCACTTACTCTGAGACAAATTCAATTCCCTGATGACTTACTCCCAGACATGTTCAATTCCTTGATCACTCACTCCCAGACATGTTCAATTCCCTGGTCACTCACTGCCAGACATGTTCAATTCCCTGGTCACTCACTGCCAGACATGTTCAATTCCCTGGTCATTCACTCCCAGACATGTTCAATTCCCTTATCACTCACTCCCAGACATGTTCAATTCCCTTATCACTAACTCCCAGACATGTTCAATTCCCTGATCACTCACTCCAAGAAATGATAAATTCCCTGATCCCTCACTCCCAGAATTGTTCAATTCCCTGATCACACATTCCGAGTCTTGCTCTATTCCCTGATCACTCACTCTGAGACTTGATCTATTCCCTGATCACTCACTCCGAGAAATGTTAAACTCCATGATCATACACTCCGAGACATATTCAATTCCCTGATCACTCACTCTGAGACATATTCAATTCCCTGATCACTCACTCTGAGACATATTCAATTCCCTGATCACTCACTCTGAGACATATTCAATTCCCTGATCACTCACTCTGAGACATATTCAATTCCCTGATCACTTACTCTGAGACATATTCAATTCCCTGATCACTCATTCTGACACATGTTCAATTCCCTGATCACTCACTCCGAGACATGTTCAATTCCCTGATCACTCACTCCGAGACATGTTCAATTCCCTGATCGCTCACTCCGAGACATGTTCAATTCCCTGATCACTCTCTCTGAGACATATTCAATTCGATGATCACTCACTCTGAGACATGTTCAATTCCCTGATCACTCATTCTGAGACATGTTCAATTCCCTGATCACTCACTCCGAGACATGTTCAATTCCCTGATCACTCACTCCGAGACATGTTCAATTCCCTGATCACTCACTCCGAGACATGTTCAATTCCCTGATCACTCTCTCTGAGACATATTCAATTCCCTGATCACTCACTCTGAGACATATTCAATTCCCTAATCACTCACTCTGAGACATGTTCAATTCCCTGATCACTCACTCTGAGACATGTTCAATTCCCTGATCACTTACTCCCAGACATATTCAATTCCCTGATCACTTACTCCCAGACATATTCAATTCCCTGATCACTCACTCCCAGACACATTCAATTCCCTGATCACTCACTCCCAGACATGTTCATTTCCAAGATCACTCACTCCCAGTCGTGTTCATTTCCTTGATCAGTCACTCCCAGACATGTTCAATTCCCTGATCACTCACTCTAAAACATGTTCTATTCCCTAATCACTCATTCTGACACCTGTTCAATTCCCTGATCACTCATTCTGAGACATGTTCAATTCCCTGATCACTCACTCTGAGACATGTTCAATTCCCTGATCACTCACTCTGAGACATGTCCAATTCCCTGATCACTCACTCTGAGACATGTTCAATTCCCTGATCACTCACTCTGAGACATGTTCAATTCCCTGATCACTCACTCTGAGACATGTTCAATTCCCTGATCACTCACTCTGAGATGTGTTCAATTCCCTGATCACTCACTTTGAGACATGTTCAATTCCCTGATCACTCACTCTGAGATATGTTCAACTCCCTGATCACTCATTCTGACACCTGTTCAATTCCCTGATCACTCACACGGAGACCTGTTCATTTCCCTGATCACTCACACGGAGACCTGTTCATTTCCCTGATCAATCAGTCTGAGACAGGATCAATTGCCTGATCACTCACAACAAGACCTATTCAATTCCCTGATCACTCACTACGAGAAATGATAAATTCCCTGATCCCTCACTCCCATAACATTTCAATTCCCTGATCACACATTCCGAGATGTGTACAATTCCCTGATCACTCACTCTGAGATTGTTCAATTCCCTCATCACTCACTCCGAGACATGTTCAATTCCCTGATCACACACACCAAGACCTATTCAATTCCCTGATCACTCATTCCAAGACATGTGCAATTCCCCGATCACTCATTCCAAGACCTATTCAATTCGATGATCACTCACTCTGAGACATGTTCAATTCCCTGATTACTCACCCTGAGACATGTTCAATTCCCTGATCACTCACCCTGAGACATGTTCAATTCCCTGATCACTCACCCTCAGACATGCTCAATTCCCTGATCACTCACTCTGAGACATGTTCAATTCCCTGATCACTCACTCTGAGACATGTTCAACTCCCTGATCACTCATTCTGACACCTGTTCAATTCCCTGATCACTCACACGGAGACCTGTTCATTTCCCTGATCAATCAGTCTGAGACAGGATCAATTTCCTGATCACTCACAACAAGACCTATTCAATTCCCTGATCACTCACTACGAGAAATGATAAATTCCCTGATCCCTCACTCCCATAACATTTCAATTCCCTGATCACACATTCCGAGATGTGTACAATTCCCTGATCACTCACTCTGAGATTGTTCAATTCCCTCATCACTCACTCCGAGACATGTTCAATTCCCTGATCACACACACCAAGACCTGTTCAATTCCCTGATCACTCATTCCAAGACATGTGCAATTCCCCGATCACTCAGTCCAAGACCTATTCAATTCGATGATCACTCACTCTGAGACATGATCAATTCCCTGATCACTCACTCTGAGACCTGTTCAATTCCCTGATCACTCACTCCAAGACCTGGTCAATTCCCTGATCACTCACTCAGAGACCTGGTCAATTCCCTGATCACTTACTCTGAGACAAATTCAATTCCCTGATGACTTACTGCCAGACATGTTCAATTCCTTGATCACTCACTCCCAGACATGTTCAATTCCCTGGTCACTCACTGCCAGACATGTTCAATTCCCTGGTCACTCTGCCAGACATGTTCAATTCCCTGGTCATTCACTCCCAGACATGTTCAATTCCCTTATCACTAACTCCCAGACATGTTCAATTCCCTGATCACTCACTCCAAGAAATGATAAATTCCCTGATCCCTCACTCCCAGAATTGTTGAATTCCCTGATCACACATTCCGAGACTTGCTCTATTCCCTGATCACTCACTCTGAGACTTGATCTATTCCCTGATCACTCACTCCGAGAAATGTTAAACTCCATGATCATACACTCCGAGACATATTCAATTCCCTGATCACTCACTCTGAGACATATTCAATTCCCTGATCACTCACTCTGAGACATATTCAATTCCCTGATCACTCACTCTGAGACATATTCAATTCCCTGATCACTCACTCTGAGACATATTCAATTCCCTGATCACTTACTCTGAGACATATTCAATTCCCTGATCACTCACTCTGAGACATATTCAATTCCCTGATCACTTACTCTGAGACATATTCAATTCCCTGATCACTCACTCTGAGACATATTCAATTCCCTGATCACTCACTCCCAGACATGTTCAATTCCCTGATCACTCTCTCTGAGACATATTCAATTCGATGATCACTCACTCTGAGACATGTTCAATTCCCTGATCACTCATTCTGAGACATGTTCAATTCCCTGATCACTCACTCCGAGACATGTTCAATTCCCTGATCACTCACTCCGAGACATGTTCAATTCCCTGATCACTCACTCCGAGACATGTTCAATTCCCTGATCACTCTCTCTGAGACATATTCAATTCCCTGATCACTCACTCTGAGACATATTCAATTCCCTAATCACTCACTCTGAGACATGTTCAATTCCCTGATCACTCACTCTGAGACATGTTCAATTCCCTGATCACTTACTCCCAGACATATTCAATTCCCTGATCACTTACTCCCAGACATATTCAATTCCCTGATCACTCACTCCCAGACACATTCAATTCCCTGATCACTCACTCCCAGACATGTTCATTTCCAAGATCACTCACTCCCAGTCGTGTTCATTTCCTTGATCAGTCACTCCCAGACATGTTCAATTCCCTGATCACTCACTCTAAAACATGTTCTATTCCCTAATCACTCATTCTGACACCTGTTCAATTCCCTGATCACTCATTCTGAGACATGTTCAATTCCCTGATCACTCACTCTGAGACATGTTCAATTCCCTGATCACTCACTCTGAGACATGTCCAATTCCCTGATCACTCACTCTGAGACATGTTCAATTCCCTGATCACTCACTCTGAGACATGTTCAATTCCCTGATCACTCACTCTGAGACATGTTCAATTCCCTGATCACTCACTCTGAGATGTGTTCAATTCCCTGATCACTCACTTTGAGACATGTTCAATTCCCTGATCACTCACTCTGAGATATGTTCAACTCCCTGATCACTCATTCTGACACCTGTTCAATTCCCTGATCACTCACACGGAGACCTGTTCATTTCCCTGATCACTCACACGGAGACCTGTTCATTTCCCTGATCAATCAGTCTGAGACAGGATCAATTGCCTGATCACTCACAACAAGACCTATTCAATTCCCTGATCACTCACTACGAGAAATGATAAATTCCCTGATCCCTCACTCCCATAACATTTCAATTCCCTGATCACACATTCCGAGATGTGTACAATTCCCTGATCACTCACTCTGAGATTGTTCAATTCCCTCATCACTCACTCCGAGACATGTTCAATTCCCTGATCACACACACCAAGACCTATTCAATTCCCTGATCACTCATTCCAAGACATGTGCAATTCCCCGATCACTCATTCCAAGACCTATTCAATTCGATGATCACTCACTCTGAGACATGTTCAATTCCCTGATTACTCACCCTGAGACATGTTCAATTCCCTGATCACTCACCCTGAGACATGTTCAATTCCCTGATCACTCACCCTCAGACATGCTCAATTCCCTGATCACTCACTCTGAGACATGTTCAATTCCCTGATCACTCACTCTGAGACATGTTCAATTCCCTGATCACTCACTCCGAGACATATTCAATTCCCTGATCACTCACTCTGAGACCTGGTCAATTCCCTGATCACTTACTCTGAGACAAATTCAATTCCCTGATGACTTACTGCCAGACATGTTCAATTCCTTGATCACTCACTCCCAGACATGTTCAATTCCCTGGTCACTCACTGCCAGACATGTTCAATTCCCTGGTCACTCTGCCAGACATGTTCAATTCCCTGGTCATTCACTCCCAGACATGTTCAATTCCCTTATCACTCACTCCCAGACATGTTCAATTCCCTTATCACTAACTCCCAGACATGTTCAATTCCCTGATCACTCACTCCAAGAAATGATAAATTCCCTGATCCCTCACTCCCAGAATTGTTGAATTCCCTGATCACACATTCCGAGACTTGCTCTATTCCCTGATCACTCACTCTGAGACTTGATCTATTCCCTGATCACTCACTCCGAGAAATGTTAAACTCCATGATCATACACTCCGAGACATATTCAATTCCCTGATCACTCACTCTGAGACATATTCAATTCCCTGATCACTCACTCTGAGACATATTCAATTCCCTGATCACTCACTCTGAGACATATTCAATTCCCTGATCACTCACTCTGAGACATATTCAATTCCCTGATCACTTACTCTGAGACATATTCAATTCCCTGATCACTCACTCTGAGACATATTCAATTCCCTGATCACTTACTCTGAGACATATTCAATTCCCTGATCACTCACTCTGAGACATATTCAATTCCCTGATCACTCACTCCCAGACATGTTCAATTCCCTGATCACTTACTCTAAAACATGTTCTATTCCCCAATCACTCATTCTGACACCTGTTCAATTCCCTGATCACTCATTCTGACACCTGTTCAATTCCCTGATCACTCACTCCGAGACATGTTCAATTCCCTGATCACTCACTCTAAAACATGTTCTATTCCCTAATCACTCATTCTGACACCTGTTCAATTCCCTGATCACTCATTCTGACACCTGTTCAATTCCCTGATCACTCACTCCGAGACATGTTCAATTCCCTGATGACTCACTCCGAGACATGTTCAATTCCCTGATCGCTCACTCCGAGACATGTTCAATTCCCTGATCACTCTCTCTGAGACATATTCAATTCGATGATTACTCACTCTGAGACATGTTCAATTCCCTGATCACTCATTCTGAGACATGTTCAATTCCCTGATCACTCACTCCGAGACATGTTCAATTCCCTGATCACTCACTCCGAGACATGTTCAATTCCCTGATCACTCACTCCGAGACATGTTCAATTCCCTGATCACTCTCTCTGAGACATATTCAATTCCCTGATCACTCACTCTGAGACATATTCAATTCCCTGATCACTCACTCTGAGACATGTTCAATTCCCTGATCACTCACTCTGAGACATATTCAATTCCCTGATCACTTACTCCCAGACATATTCAATTCCCTGATCACTTACTCCCAGATATATTCAATTCCCTGATCACTCACTCCCAGACACATTCAATTCCCTGATCACTCACTCCCAGACACATTCAATTCCCTGATCACTCACTCCCAGACATGTTCATTTCCAAGATCACTCACTCCCAGTCGTGTTCATTTCCTTGATCAGTCACTCCCAGACATGTTCAATTCCCTGATCACTCACTCTAAAACATGTTCTATTCCCTAATCACTCATTCTGACACCTGTTCAATTCCCTGATCACACATTCTGAGACATGTTCAATTCCCTGATCACTCACTCTGAGACATGTTCAATTCCCTGATCACTCACTCTGAGACATGTCCAATTCCCTGATCACTCACTCTGAGACATGTTCAATTCCCTGATCACTCACTCTGAGACATGTTCAATTCCCTGATCACTCACTCTGAGACATGTTCAATTCCCTGATCACTCACTCTGAGATATGTTCAACTCCCTGATCACTCATTCTGACACCTGTTCAATTCCCTGATCACTCACACGGAGACCTGTTCATTTCCCTGATCACTCACACGGAGACCTGTTCATTTCCCTGATCAATCAGTCTGAGACAGGATCAATTGCCTGATCACTCACAACAAGACCTATTCAATTCCCTGATCACTCACTACGAGAAATGATAAATTCCCTGATCCCTCACTCCCATAACATTTCAATTCCCTGATCACACATTCCGAGATGTGTACAGTTCCCTGATCACTCACTCTGAGATTGTTCAATTCCCTCATCACTCACTCCGAGACATGTTCAATTCCCTGATCACACACACCAAGACCTGTTCAATTCCCTGATCACTCATTCCAAGACATGTGCAATTCCCCGATCACTCATTCCAAGACCTATTCAATTCGATGATCACTCACTCTGAGACCTGTTCAATTCCCTGATCACTCACTCCAAGACATGTGCAATTCCCTGATCCCTCACTCCGAGACATGTTCAATTCCCCGATCACTCATTCCAAGACCTGTTCAATTCGCTGAGCAGTCACTCTTGAGACACGTTCTATTCCCTGATCACTCACACCGAGACCTGTTCAATTCCCCGATCAATCTGTCTGAGAAAGGAGCAATTGCCTAATCACTCACATTGAGACATGTTCAATTCCCTGATTAGTCACTCTTGAGACCTGCTCAATTCCCTGATCAATCACTCTTGAGACATGTTCAATTCCCTGATCAATCAGTCCGAGACAGGATCAATTGCCTGATCACTCACACCAAGACCTACTCAATTCCCTGATCACTCACTCCGAGAAATGATAAATTCCCTGATCCCTCACTCCCATAACTGTTCAATTCCCTGATCACACATTCCGAGATGTGTAAAATTCCCTGATCACTCACTCTGAGATTGTTCAATTCCCACATCACTCACTCTGAGACATGTTCAATTCCCTGATCACACACTCTGAAACCTGTTCAATTCCCTGATCACTCATTCCAAGACATGTGCAATTCCCCGATGCCTCACTCCGAGACATGTTCAATTCCCCGATCACTCATTCCAAGACCTATTCAATTCAATGATCACTCACTCTGAGACATATTCATTTCCCTGATCACTTACTCTGAGACATATTCAATTCCCTGATGACTCACTCTGAGACATATTCAATTCCCTGATCATTCACTCTGAGACATATTCAATTCCCTGATCACTCACTCTGAGACGTGTTCATTTCCCTGATCACTGACTCTGAGACATGTACATTTCCTTGATCACTCACTCTGAGACATGTTCAATTCCCTGATCACTCACTCCGAGACCTGGTCAATTCCCTGATCACTCACTCAGAGACCTGGTCAATTCCCTGATCACTCACTCTGAGACATATTCAATTCCCGGATCACTTACTCTGAGACAAATTCAATTCCCTGATCACTTACTCCCAGACATGTTCAATTCCCTGATCACTCACTCTGAGACCTGTTAAATTCCCTGATCGCTCACTCTGAGACATGTTCAATTCCCTGATCACTCACTCTGAGACATGTTCAATTCCCTGATCACTCACTCTGAGACATGGTCAATTCCCTGATCACTCACTCCAAACCTGGTCAATTCCCTGATCACTCACTCCAAGAAATGATAAATTCCCTGATCCCTCACTCCCAGAATTGTTCAATTCCCTGATCACACATTCCGAGACTTGTTCTATTCCCTGATCACTCACTCCGAGAAATGTTAAACTCCATGATCATACACTCCAAGACATGTTCAATTTCCTGATCACTCACTCTGAGACATAGTCAATTCCCTGATCACTCACTCTGAGACATATTCAATTCCCTGATCACTCACTCTGAGACATATTCAATTCCCTGATCACTTACTCTGAGACATATTCAATTCCCTGATCACTCACTCCCAGACACATTCAATTCCCTGATCACTCACTCCCAGACATGTTCATTTCCCTGATCACTCACTCCCAGTCATGTTCATTTCCTTGATCACTCACTCCCAGACATGTTCAATTCCCTGATCACTCACTCTAAAACATGTTCTATTCCCTAATCACTCATTCTGACAGCTGTTCAATTCCCTGATCACTCACTCCGAGACATGTTCAATTCCCTGATCACTCACTCTGAGACATGTTCAATTCCCTGATCACTCACTCTGAGACATGTCCAATTCCCTGATCACTCACTCTGAGACATGTTCAATTCCCTGATCACTCACTCTGAGACATGTTCAATTCGCTGAGCAGTCACTCTTGAGACACGTTCTATTCCCTGATCACTCACACCGAGACCTGTTCAATTCCCCGATCAATCTGTCTGAGAAAGGAGCAATTGCCTAATCACTCACATTGAGACATGTTCAATTCCCTGATTAGTCACTCTTGAGACCTGCTCAATTCCCTGATCAATCAGTCCGAGACAGGATCAATTGCCTGATCACTCACACCAAGACCTACTCAATTCCCTGATCACTCACTCCGAGAAATGATAAATTCCCTGATCCCTCACTCCCATAACTGTTCAATTCCCTGATCACACATTCCGAGATGTGTAAAATTCCCTGATCACTCACTCTGAGATTGTTCAATTCCCACATCACTCACTCTGAGACATGTTCAATTCCCTGATCACACAGTCTGAAACCTGTTCAATTCCCTGATCACTCATTCCAAGACATGTGCAATTCCCCGATGCCTCACTCCGAGACATGTTCAATTCCCCGATCACTCATTCCAAGACCTTTTCAATTCAATGATCACTCACTCTAAGACATATTCATTTCCCTGATCACTTACTCTGAGACATATTCAATTCCCTGATGACTCACTCTGAGACATATTCAATTCCCTGATGACTCACTCTGAGACATATTCAATTCCCTGATGACTCACTCTGAGACATATTCAATTCCCTGATGACTCACTCTGAGACATATTCAATTCCCTGATGACTCACTCTGAGACATGTTCAATACCCTGATCACTCACTCTGAGACATGTCCAATTCCCTGATCACTCACTCTGAGACCTGTTAAATTCCCTGATCACTCACTCCAAACCTGTTCAATTCTCTGATCACTCATTCTGACACCTGTTCAATTCCCTGATCACTCACACCGAGACATGTTCAATTCCCTGATCACTCTCTCTGAGACATGTTCAATTCCCTGATCACTCTCTCTGCGACATATTCAATTCGATGATCACTTACTCTGAGACATATTCAATTCCCTGATCACTCACTCTGAGACATATTCAATTCCCTGATCACTCACTCCCAGACATGTTCAATTCCCTGATCACTCACTCTAAAACATGTTCTATTCCCTAATCACTCATTCTGACACCTGTTCAATTCCCTGATCACTCATTCTGACACCTGTTCAATTCCCTGATCACTCACTCCGAGACATGTTCAATTCCCTGATCACTCACTCTAAAACATGTTCTATTCCCTAATCACTCATTCTGACACCTGTTCAATTCCCTGATCACTCATTCTGACACCTGTTCAATTCCCTGATCACTCACTCCGAGACATGTTCAATTCCCTGATCACTCACTCTGAGATATGTTCAATTCCCTGATCACTCATTCTGACACCTGTTCAATTCCCTGATCACTCATTCTGACACCTGTTCAATTCCCTGATCACTCACTCTGAGACATGTTCAATTCCCTGATCACTCACTCTGAGATATGTTCAATTCCCTGATCACTCATTCTGACACCTGTTCAATTCCCTGATCACTCACTCCCAGGCATGTTCAATTCCCTGATCCCTCACTCCGAGACATGTTCAAGTCCCCGATCACTCATTCCAAGACCTATTCAATTCCCTGATCACTCACTCTGAGACATGTTCAATTCCCATAACACTCACTCACAGACATGTTCAATTCCCTGATCACTCACTCTGAGACCTGTTCAATTCCCTGATCACTCACTCTGAGACCTGTTAAATTCCCTGATCACTCACTCTGAGACAAATTCAATTCCCTGATGACTCACTCCCAGACATGTTCAATTCCCTTATCACTCACTCCCAGACATGTTCAATTCCCTGATCACTCACTCCAAGAAATGATAAATTCTCTGATCCCTCACTCCCAGAATTGTTCAATTCCCTGATCACACATTCCGAGACTTGCTCTATTCCCTGATCACTCACTCTGAGACTTGATCTATTCCCTGATCACTCACTCCGAGAAATGCTAAACTCCATGATCATATACTCTGAGACATATTCAATTCCCTGATCACTCACTCTGAGACATATTCAATTCCCTGATCACTCACTCTGAGACATATTCAATTCCCTGATCACTTACTCCCAGACATATTCAATTCCCTGATCACTTACTCCCAGACATATTCAATTCCCTGATCACTCACTCCCAGACACATTCAATTCCCTGATCACGCACTCCCAGACACATTCAATTCCCTGATCACTCACTCCCAGACATGTTCATTTCCAAGATCACTCACTCCCAGTCATGTTCATTTCCTTGATCACTCACTCCCAGACATGTTCAATTCCCTGATCACTCACTGTAAAACATGTTCTATTCCCTAATCACTCATTCTGACACCTGATCAATTCCCTGATCACTCACTCCGAGACATGTTCAATTCCCTGATCACTCACTCCGAGACATGTTCAATTCCCTGATGACTCACTCCGAGACATGTTCAATTCCCTGAGCACTCACTCTGAGATATGTTCAATTCCCTGATCACTCATTCTGACACCTGTTCAATTCCCTGATCACTCACTCCCAGGCATGTTCAATTCCCTGATCACTCACTCCCAGACATACACAATTCCCTGATCACTCACTCTGAGACATGTTCAATTGCCTGATCACTCACAACAAGACCTATTCAATTCCCTGATCACTCACTACGAGAAATGTTAAATTCCGTGATCCCTCACACCCATAACATTTCAATTCCCTGATCACACATTCCGAGCTGTGTACAATTCCCTGATCACTCACTCTGAGAAATGTCCAATTCCCTGATCACTCACTCTGAGACATGTCCAATTCCCTGATCACACACTCTGAGACATGTTCAATTCCCTGATCACTCACTCTGAGACATGTTCAATTCCCTGATCACTCACTCTGAGACATGTTCAATTCCCTGATCACTCACTCTGAGACATGTTCAATTCCCTGATCACTCACTCTGAGACATGTTCAATTCCCTGATCACTCACTCTGAGACATGTTCAATTCCCTGATCACTCACTCTGAGATATGTTCAATTCCCTGATCACTCATTCTGACACCTGTTCAATTCCCTGATCACTCACTCCCAGGCATGTTCAATTCCCTGATCCCTCACTCCGAGACATGTTCAAGTCCCCGATCACTCATTCCAAGACCTATTCAATTCCCTGATCACTCACTCTGTGACCTGTTAAATTCCCTGATCACTCACTCTGAGACAAATTCAATTCCCTGATGACTCACTCGCAGACATGTTCAATTCCCTTATCACTCACTCCCAGACATGTTCAATTCCCTGATCCCTCACTCCCAGAATTGTTCAATTCCCTGATCACACATTCCGAGACTTGCTCTATTCCCTGATCACTCACTCTGAGACTTGATCTATTCCCTGATCACTCACTCCGAGAAATGTTAAACTCCATGATCATACACTCTGAGACATATTCAATTCCCTGATCACTCACTCTGAGACATATTCAATTCCCTGATCACTTACTCTGAGACATATTCAATTCCCTGATCACTCACTCTGTGACATATTCAATTCCCTGATCACTCACTCTGAGACATATTCAATTCCCTGATCACTTACTCTGAGACATATTCAATTCCCTGATCACTTACTCCCAGACATATTCAATTCCCTGATCACTCACTCCCAGACACATTCAATTCCCTGATCACTCACTCCCAGACACATTCAATTCCCTGATCACTCACTCCCAGACATGTTCATTTCCAAGATCACTCACTCCCAGTCATGTTCATTTCCTTGATCACTCACTCCCAGACATGTTCAATTCCCTGATCACTTACTCTGAGACATATTCAATTCCCTGATCACTGACTCTGAGACATATTCAATTCCCTGATCACTGACTCTGAGACATGTTCAATTCCCTGATCACTCACTCCGAGACCCATTCAATTCCATGATCTCTCATGAGAGTCATGTTCAATTCCCAGATCTCTCACTTTGAAACCTGCTCAATTCCCAGATCACTCACTTTGAAACCTGCTCAATTCCCAGATCACTCACTCGGAGTCATGTTCAATTCCCCGATCACTCATTCCAAGACCTATTCAATTCGATGCTCACTCACCCCCAAAACCTATTCAATTCCCTGATCACTGACTCTGAGACATGTTCAATTCCCTGATCACTCATTCCGAGACCGATTCAATTCCATAATCTCTCATGAGAGTCATGTTCAATTCCCAGATCACTCACTTTGAAACCTGCTCAATTCCCAGATCACTCACTTTGAAACCTGTTCAATTCCCAGATCACTCACTTTGAAACCTGCTCAATTCCATAATTTCTCTCTCTGAGACATGTTCAATTCCCTGATCACTCACCCTGAGACATGTTCAATTCCCTGATCACTCACTCTGAGACATGTTCAATTGCCTGATCACTCACTCTGAGACATGTTCAATTCCCTGATCACTCACTCTGAGACATGTTCAATTCCCTGATCACTCACTCTGAGACATGTTCAATTCCCTGATCACTCACTCTGAGACATGTTCAACTCCCTGATCACTCATTCTGACACCTGTTCAATTCCCTGATCACTCACACGGAGACCTGTTCATTTCCCTGATCAATCAGTCTGAGACAGGATCAATTGCCTGATCACTCACAACAAGACCTATTCAATTCCCTGATCACTCACTCCCATAATTGTTCAATTCCCTGATCACACATTCCGAGATGTGTACAATTCCCTGATCACTCACTCTGAGACATGTTCAATTCCCTGATCTCACTCTGAGACATATTCAATTCCCTGATCACTCACTCCAAGACATGTGCAATTCCCTGATCACTCACTCCAAGACATGTGCAATTCCCTGATCCCTCACTCCGAGACATGTTCAAGTCCCCGATCACTCATTCCAAGACCTATTCAATTCCCTGATCACTCACTCTGAGACGTGTTCAATTCCCATAACACTCACTCACAGATATGTTCAATTCCCTGATCACTCACTCTGAGACCTGTTCAATTCCCTGATCGCTCACTCTGAGACCTGTTCAATTCCCTGACCGCCCACTCTGAGACCTGTTCAATTCCCTGATCGCTCACTCTGAGACCTGTTAAATTCCCTGATGACTCTCTGAGACATGTTCAATTCTCTGATCACTCACTCTGAGACCTGTTCAATTCCCTGATCGCTCACTCTGAGACCTGGTCAATTCCCTGATCACTCACTCTGAGACATATTCAATTCCCTGATCACTTACTCTGAGACAAATTCATTTCTCCAATGACTTACTCCCAGACATGTTCAATTCCCTGATCACTCACTCCCAGACATGTTCAATTCCCTGATCACTCACTCCCAGACATGTTCAATTCCCTGATCACTCACACCCAGACATGTTCAATTCCCTGATCACTCACTCCCAGACATGTTCAATTCCCTGATCACTCACTCCCAGACATGTTCAATTCCCTGATCACTCACTCCCAGACATGTTCAATTCGATGATCACTCACTCCCAGACATGTTCAATTCGATGATCACTCACTCCCAGACATGTTCAATTCGATGATCAATCACTCCCAGAATATTCAATTCCCTGATCACTTACTCTGAGACATATTCAATTCCCTGATCACTTACTCTGAGACATATTCAATTCCCTGATCACTTACTCCCAGACATGTTCAATTCCCTGATCACTCACTCTGAGACATGTTCAATTCCCTTATTATGACGCAGAGAACTATTCAAGTACCTGAGCACTGACTCCGAGACCTTTTTAAATCCTTGATCACTCACTCCGACACTTGCTTAATTCCCTGAACACTCACACAGAGTCATGTTCAATTCACTGAACACTCACTACGAGACCTGCTAAATTCCCTGATCACTCACTCTTAGACATGTTCATTTCCCTGATCACTCACATTGAGAAATGTTCAATTCCTTGATCACTCACACTGAGTGATGTTCAATTCCCTGGACACTCAGACTGAGACATGTTCAATTCCCTGATCACTCACTCTGAGACATATTCAATTCCCGGATCACTCACTCCCAGACATGTTCAATTCCCTGATCACTCACTCTGAGACATGTTCAATTCGCTGAGCAGTCACTCTTGAGACATGTTCTATTCCCTGATCACTCACACTGAGACCTGTTCAATTCCCTGATCAATCAGTCTGAGAAAGGATCAATTGCCTAATCACTCACATTGAGACATGTTCAATTCCCTGATCAGTCACTCTTGAGACATGTTCAATTCCCTGATCACTCACTCTTGAGACATGTTCAATTCCCTGATCACTCACACGGAGACCTGTTCATTTCCCTGATCAATCAGTCCGAGACAGGATCAATTGCCTGATCACTCACACCAAGACCTATTCAATTCCCTGATCACTCATTCCGAGATGTGTACAATTCCCTGATCACTCACTCTGAGATTGTTCAATTCCCTCATCACTCACTCTGAGACATGTTCAATTCCCTGATCACTCACTCCAAGACATGTGCAATTCCCTGATCCCTCACTCCGAGACATGTTCAATTCCCCGATCACTCATTCCAAGACCTATTCAATTCAATGATCACTCACTCTGAAACATATTCAATTCCCTGATCACTCACTCTGAGACATGTTCAATACCCTGATCACTCACTCTGAGACATGTTCAATTCCCTGATCACTCACTCTGAGACCTGATCAATTCCCTGATCACTCACTCTGAGACCTGTTAAATTCCCTGATCACTCACTCTGAGACCTGTTAAATTCCCTGATCACTCACTCCAAGACATGTGCAATTCCCTGATCCCTCACTCCGAGACATGTTCAATTCCCCGATCACTAATTCCAAGACCTATTCAATTCGATGATCACTCACTCTGAGACCTGTTAAATTCCCTGATCATTCACTCTGAGACATGTTCAATTCCCTGATAATCACTCTGAGACCTGTTCAATTCCCTGATCACTCACTCTGAGACCTGTTCAATTCCCTGATCACTCACTTCCAGGCATGTTCAATTCCCTGATCACTCACTCCCAGGCATGTTCAATTCCCTGATCACTCACTCCCAGGCATGTTCAATTCCCTGATCACTCACTCCCAGGCATGTTCAATTCCCTGATCACTCACTCCCAGGCATGTTCAATTCCCTGATCACACACTCCCAGGCATGTTCAATTCCCTGATCACACACTCCCAGGCATGTTCAATTCCCTGATCACTCACTCCCAGGCATGTTCAATTCCCTGATCACTCACTCCCAGGCATGTTCAATTCCCGGATCACTCACTCCCAGGCATGTTCAATTCCCTGATCACTCACTCCCAGGCATGTTCAATTCCCTGATCACTCACTCCCAGGCATGTTCAATTCCCTGATCACTCACTCCCAGGCATGTTCAATTCCCTGATCACTCACTCCCAGGCATGTTCAATTCCCTGATCACTCACTCCCAGGCATGTTCAATTCCCTGATCGCTCATTCCCAGGCATGTTCAATTCCCTGATCGCTCACTCCCAGATATGTTCAGTTCCCTGATCAGTCACCCCAAGAACTATTCAATTCCCTGATCATTCACTATGAGACGTGTACAATTCCCTGATCACTCACTCTGAGGCATGTTCAATTCGATGGTCATTCACTTTGAGACCTGGTCAATTCCCTGATCATTCACTCTGAGATCTGATCAATCCCCTGATCATTCACTCTGTGATCTGATCAATCCCCTGATCACTCACTCCCAGACATGCACAATTCCCTGATCACTCACTCCAAGACATGTTCAGTTCGTGGTTACTCACTTTGAGACCTGCTCAATTCCCAGATCACTCACTCGCGGACATGTTCAATTCCTTGATCAATCAACCCAAGAACTATCCAATCCCCTGATCACTCATGCTGAGAAATGTTCAATTCCCTGGTCATTCACTTTGAGACCTGGTCAATTCCCTGATCATGCACTCTGAGACATGTTCAATTCCCTGATCACTCACTCTGAGACATGTTCAATTCCCTGATCACGCACTCGCAGACATGTTCAATTCCCTGATCAGTCACCCCAAGAACTATTCAATTCCCTGATCATTCACTATGAGACGTGTACAATTCCCTGATCACTCACTCTGAGGCATGTTCAATTCGATGGTCATTCACTTTGAGACCTGGTCAATTCCCTGATCATTCACTCTGAGATCTGATCAATCCCCTGATCATTCACTCTGTGATCTGATCAATCCCCTGATCACTCACTCCCAGACATGCACAATTCCTTGATCACTCACTCCAAGACATGTTCAGTTCGTGGTTACTCACTTTGAGACCTGCTCAATTCCCAGATCACTCACTCGCGGACATGTTCAATTCCTTGATCAATCAACCCAAGAACTATCCAATCCCCTGATCACTCATGCTGAGAAATGTTCAATTCCCTGGTCATTCACTTTGAGACCTGGTCAATTCCCTGATCATGCACTCTGAGACATGTTCAATTCCCTGATCACTCACTCTGAGACATGTTCAATTCCCTGATCAGTCACTCTGAGACATGTTCAATTCCCTGATCACTCACTCTGAGACATGTTCAATTCCCTGATCAGTCACTCTGAGACATGTTCAATTCCCTGATCACTCACTCTGAGACATGTTCAATTCCCTGATCACTCACTCTGAGACATGTCCAATTCCCTGATCACTCACACTGAGACATGTCCAATTCCCTGATCACTCACACTGAGACATGTCCAATTCCCTGATCACTCACTCTGAGACATGTTCAATTCCCTGATCACTCACTCTGAGACATGTTCAATTCCCTGATCACTCACTCTGAGACATGTTCAATTCCCTGATCACTCACTCTGAGACATGTTCAATTCCCTGATCACTCACTCTGAGACATGTTCAATTCCCTGATCACTCACTCTGAGACATGTTCAATTCCCTGATCACTCACTCTGAGACATGTTCAATTCCCTGATCACTCACTCTGAGACATGTCCAATTCCCTGATCACTCACACTGAGACATGTCCAATTCCCTGATCACTCACTCTGAGACATGTTCAATTCCCTGATCACTCACTCTGAGACATGTTCAATTCCCTGATCACTCACTCTGAGACATGTTCAATTCCCTGATCACTCACTCTGAGACATGTTCAATTCCCTGATCACTCACTCTGAGACATGTTCAATTCCCTGATCACTCACTCTGAGACATGTTCAATTCCCTGATCACTCACTCTGACACCTGTTCAATTCCCTGATCACTCACTCCCAGACATGCACAATTCCCTGATCACTCACTCCCAGACATGCACAATTCCCTGATCACTCACTCCCAGACATGTTCAGTTCGTGGTTACTCACTTTGAGACCTGCTCAATTCCCAGATCACTCACTCGCGGACATGTTCGATTCCCTGATCAATCAACCCAAGAACTATCCAATCCCCTGATCACTCATGCTGAGAAATGTTCAATTCCCTGGTCATTCACTTTGAGGCCTGGACAATTCCCTGATCATGCACTCGGAGACATGTACAGTTCCCCGATAACACACTCTCAGACATGTTCAATTCCCTGATCACTCTCTCCGAGACATGTTCAATTCCCTGATCACTCTCTCCGAGACATGTTCAATTCCCTGATCACTCACTCCGAGACATGTACAATTCCCTGATCACTCACTCCGAGACATGTTCAATTCCCAGATCGCTCACTCGGAGACCTGGTCAATTCCCTGATCACTCACTTTGAAATCTGCTCAATTCCCAGATCGCTCACTCGGAGACAAGTTCAATTTCCCGATCACTCATTCCAAGACCTATTCAATTCGATGATCACTCACTCTGACACATATTCAATTCCCTGATCACTTACTCTGAGACATATTCAATTCCCTGATCACTTGCTCTGAGACATATTCAATTCCCTGATCACTTACTCTGAGAAATATTCAATTCCCTGATCACTTACTCTGAGACATATTCAATTCCCTGATCACTTGCTCTGAGACATATTCAATTCCCTGATCACTTACTCTGAGACATATTCAATTCCCTGATCACTTACTCTGAGACTTATTCAATTCCCTGATCACTTACTCTGAGACTTATTCAATTCCCTGATCACTTAACTGAGACATATTCAATTCCCTGATCAATTGCTCTGAGACATATTCAATTCCCTGATCACTTACTCTGAGACATATTCAATTCCCTGATCACTTACTCTGAGACTTATTCAATTCCCTGATCACTTACTCTGAGACTTATTCAATTCCCTGATTACTTACTCTGAGACATATTCAATTCCCTGATCACTGACTCTGAGACATGTTCAATTCCCTGATCACTCACTCCGAGACCCAATCAATTCCATGATCTCTCATGAGAGTCATGTTCAATTCCCAGATCTCTCACTTTGAAACCAGCTCAATTCCCAGATCACTCACTCGGAGACATGTTGAATTCCCCGATCACTCATTCCAAGACCTATTCAATTCGATGCTCACTCAGCCCCAAAACCGGTTCAATTCCCAGATCACTCACTTTGAAACCTGCTCAATTCCATAATTTCTCACTCTGAGACATGTTCAATTCCCTGATCACTCACCCTGAGACATGTTCAATTCCCTGATCACTCACCCTGAGACATGTTCAATTCCCTGATCACTCACCCTGAGACATGTTCAATTCCCTGATCACTCACCCTGAGACATGTTCAATTCCCTGATCACTCACCCTGAGACATGTTCAATTCCCTGATCACTCACCCTGAGACATGTTCAATTCCCTGATCACTCACCCTGAGACATGTTCAATTCCCTGATCACTCACCCTGAGACATGTTCAATTCCCTGATCACTCACCCTGAGACATGTTCAATTCCCTGATCACTCACCCTGAGACATGTTCAATTCCCTGATCACTCACCCTGAGACATGTTCAATTCCCTGATCACTCACTCTGAGACATGTTCAATTCCCTGATCACTCACTCTGAGACCTGTTCAATTCCCTGATCACTCACTCTGAGACATGTTCAATTCCCTGATCACTCACTCCCAGGCATGTTCAATTCCCTGATCACTCACTCCCAGCCATGTTCAATTCCCTGATCACTCACTCCCAGCCATGTTCAATTCCCTGATCACTCACTCCCAGGCATGTTCAATTCCCTGATCACTCACTCCCAGCCATGTTCAATTCCCTGATCACTCACTCCCAGCCATGTTCAATTCCCTGATCACTCACTCCCAGGCATGTTCAATTCCCTGATCACTTCTCCCAGGCATGTTCAATTCCCTGATCACTCACTCCCAGGCATGTTCAATTCCCTGATCAGTCACTCCCAGGCATGTTCAATTCCCTGATCAGTCACTCCCAGGCATGTTCAATTCCCTGATCACTCACTCCCAGCCATGTTCAATTCCCTGATCACTCACTCCCAGGCATGTTCAATTCCCTGATCACTCACTCCCAGACATGCACAATTCCCTGATCACTCACTCCAAGACATGTTCAGTTCGTGGTTACTCACTTTGAGACCTGCTCAATTCCCAGATCACTCACTCGCGGACATGTTCAATTCCCTGATCAATCAACCCAAGAACTATCCAATCCCCTGATCACTCATGCTGAGAAATGTTCAATTCCCTGGTCATTCACTTTGAGACCTGGTCAATTCCCTGATCATGCACTCTGAGACATGTACAGTTCCCCGATAACACACTCTGAGAAATGTTCCATTCCCTGATGACTCACTCCAAGACATGTGCAATTCCCTGATCCCTCACTCCGAGAAATGATAAATTCCCTGATCCCTCACTCCGAGAAATGATAAATTCCCTGATCCCTCACTCCCAGAATTGTTCAATTCCCTGATCACACATTCCGAGGCTTGTTCTATTCCCTGATCACTCACTCTGAGACTTGTTCAACTCCCTGATCACTCACTCCGAGAAATGATAAATTACCTGATCCCTCACTCCCAGAATTGTTCAATTCCCTGATCACACATTCCGAGGCTTGTTCTATTCCCTGATCACTCACTCTGAGACTTGTTCAATTCCCTGATCACTCACTCCGAGAAATGTTAAACGCCCTGATAACTCACTCCCTGACATGTTAAACGCCCTGATCACTCACTCCCAGACATGTTCAATTCCCTGATCACTCACTCCCAGACATGTTCAATTCCCTGATCACTCACTCCCAGACATGTTCAATTCCATGATCACTCACTCCCAGACATGTTCAATTTCCTGATCACTCACTCCCACGTGTTCAATTGCCTGATCACTCACTCCCAGACGTGTTCAATTGCCTGATCACTCACTCCCAGACGTTTTCAATTGCCTGATCACTCACTCCCAGACATGTTCAATTCCAAGATCACTCACTCCCAGACATGTTCAATTCCCTGATCACTCACTCCCAGACATGTTCAATTCCCAGATCACTCACTCCCAAACATGTTCAATTCGCTGATCACTCACTCCCAGACACGTTCAATTCCCTGATCACTCACTCCCAGACACGTTCAATTCCCTGATCACTCACTTCCAGACACGTTCAATTCCCTGATCACTCACTCCCAGGCATGTTCAATTCCCTGAACCCTCACTCTATGACTTTCACAGCTTCCTGATCACACTCTCCGAGACATGTTCAATTCCGTGATCACGCACTCGCAGACATGTTCAATTCCCTGATCAGTCACCCCAAGAACTATTCAATTCCCTGATCATTCACTCTGAGACATGTACAATTCCGTGATCACTCTTTCTGAGACATGTTCAATTCCATGGTCATTCACTTTGCGACCTGGTCAATTGCCTGATCATTCACCCTGAGATCTGATTAATCCCCTGATCATTCACCCTGAGATCTGATCAATCCCCTGATCACGCACTCTGTGAAATGTTCAATTCCCTGATCACTCACTCCCAGGCATGTTCAATTCCCTGATCACTCACTCCCAGGCATGTTCAATTCCCTGATCACTCACTCCCAGGCATGTTCAATTCCCTGATCACTCACTCCCAGGCATGTTCAATTCCCTGATCACTCACTCCCAGGCATGTTCAATTCCCTGATCACTCACTCCCAGGCATGTTCAATTCCCTGATCACTCACTCCCAGGCATGTTCAATTCCCTGATCACTCACTCCCAGGCATGTTCAATTCCCTGATCACTCACTCCCAGGCATGTTCAATTCCCTGATCACTCACTCCCAGGCATGTTCAATTCCCTGATCACTCACTCCCAGGCATGTTCAATTCCCTGATCACTCACTCCCAGGCATGTTCAATTACCTGATCACTCACTTCCAGGCATGTTCAATTCCCTGATCACTCACTCCAAGGCATGTTCAATTCCCTGATCACTCACTCCCAGGCATGTTCAATTCCCTGATCACTCACTCCCAGGCATGTTCGATTCCCTGAACCCTCACTCTATGACTTGCACAGTGCCCTGATCACACTCTCCGAGACATGTTCAATTCCCTGATCATGCACTCGCAGACATGTTCAATTCCCTGATCACTCACTCTGAGGCATGTTCAATTCCATGGTCATTCACTTTGAGACCTGGTCAATTCCCTGATCATTCACTCTGAGATCTGATCAATCCCCTGATCATTCACTCTGAGATCTGATCAATTCCCTGATCACTCACTCCCAGACATGTTCAATTGCCTGATCACTCACTCCCAGACATGTTCAATTCCCTGATCAGTCACCCTAAGAACTATTCAATTCCCTGATCATTCACTCTGAGACATGTACAATTCCGTGATCACTCTTTCTGAGACATGTTCAATTCCATGGTCATTCACTTTGCGACCTGGTCAATTGCCTGATCATTCACCCTGAGATCTGATTAATCCCCTGATCATTCACCCTGAGATCTGATCAATCCCCTGATCACGCACTCTGTGAAATGTTCAATTCCCTGATCACTCACTCCCAGGCATGTTCAATTCCCTGATCACTCACTCCCAGGCATGTTCAATTCCCTGATCACTCACTCCCAGGCATGTTCAATTCCCTGATCACTCACTCCCAGGCATGTTCAATTCCCTGATCACTCACTCCCAGGCATGTTCAATTCCCTGATCACTCACTCCCAGGCATGTTCAATTCCCTGATCACTCACTCCCAGGCATGTTCAATTCCCTGATCACTCACTCCCAGGCATGTTCAATTCCCTGATCACTCACTCCCAGGCATGTTCAATTCCCTGATCACTCACTCCCAGGCATGTTCAATTCCCTGATCACTCACTCCCAGGCATGTTCAATTCCCTGATCACTCACTCCCAGGCATGTTCAATTACCTGATCACTCACTTCCAGGCATGTTCAATTCCCTGATCACTCACTCCAAGGCATGTTCAATTCCCTGATCACTCACTCCCAGGCATGTTCAATTCCCTGATCACTCACTCCCAGGCATGTTCGATTCCCTGAACCCTCACTCTATGACTTGCACAGTGCCCTGATCACACTCTCCGAGACATGTTCAATTCCCTGATCATGCACTCGCAGACATGTACAATTCCGTGATCACTCTTTCTGAGACATGTTCAATTCCATGGTCATTCACTTTGAGACCTGGTCAATTCCCTGATCATTCACCCTGAGATCTGATTAATCCCCTGATCATTCACCCTGAGATCTGATCAATCCCCTGATCACGCACTCTGTGAAATGTTTAATTTCCTGATCACTCACTCCCAGACATGTTCAATTCCCTGATCACTCACTTCCAGGCATGTTCAATTCCCTGATCACTCACTCCCAGGCATGTTCAATTCCCTGATCACTCACTCCCAGGCATGTTCAATTCCCTGATCACTCACTCCCAGGCATGTTCAATTCCCTGATCACTCACTCCCAGGCATGTTCAATTCCCTGATCACTCACTCCCAGGCATGTTCAATTCCCTGATCACTCACTCCCAGGCATGTTCAATTCCCTGATCACTCACTCCCAGGCATGTTCAATTCCCTGATCACTCACTCCCAGGCATGTTCAATTCCCTGATCACTCATTCTGAGGCATGTTCAATTCCATGGTCATTCACTTTGAGACCTGGTCAATTCCCTGATCATTCACTCTGAGAAATGTTCAATTCCCTGATCATTCACTCTGAGATCTGATCAATCCCCTGATCACTCACTCTGAGAAATGTTCAATTCCCTGGTAAATCATTCCCAGACATGTTCAATTCCCTGACCCCTCATTCTGAGACTTGTTCAATTCCCTGATCACTCACTCTGAGACTTTTTCTATTCCCTGATCAGTCACTCTGAGACATGTTCAATTCCCTGGTTACTCACTTTGAGACCCGCTCAATTCCCTGATCACGCACTCAGAGACATGTTCAATTCCCTGATCACTCACTCCAAGGCATGTTCAATTCCCTGATCACTCACTCCCAGGCATGTTCAATTCCCTGATCACTCACTCCCAGGCATGTTCAATTCCCTGATCACTCACTCCCAGGCATGTTCAATTCCCTGATCACTCACTCCCAGGCATGTTCAATTCCCTGATCACTCACTCCCAGGCATGTTCAATTCCCTGATCACGCACTCCCAGGCATGTTCAATTCCCTGATCACTCACTCCCAGGCATGTTCAATTCCCTGATCACTCACTCCCAGGCATGTTCAATTCCCTGATCACTCACTCCCAGGCATGTTCAATTCCCTGATCACTCACTCCCAGGCATGTTCAATTCCCTGATCACTCACTCCCAGGCATGTTCAATTCCCTGATCACTCACTCCCAGGCATGTTCAATTCCCTGATCACTCACTCCCAGGCATGTTCAATTCCCTGATCACTCACTCCCAGGCATGTTCAATTCCCTGATCACTCACTCCCAGGCATGTTCAATTCCCTGATCACTCACTCCCAGGCATGTTCAATTCCCTGATCACTCACTCCCAGGCATGTTCAATTCCCTGATCACTCACTCCCAGGCATGTTCAATTCCGTGATCACTCACTCCCAGGCGTGTTCAATTCCTCTCTCCGGGACACCCTGGTCCACTCCTCCATCACCACCTACTCCTCAACCCCCTCCTATGGCACCACCCCATGCCCACGCAAAAGATGCAACACCTGCCCCTTCACTTCCTCTCTCCTCACCGTCCAAGGACGCAAACACTCCTTTCAAGTGAAGCAGCATTTCACTTGCATTTCCCCCAACTTAGTCTACTGCATTCGTTGCTCCCAATGTGGTCTCCTCTACATTGGAGAGACCAAACGTAAACTTGCTGACCGCTTTGCAGAACACCTGTGGTCTGTCCGCAAGAATGACCCAAACCTCCCTGTCGCTTGCCATTTTAACACTCCACCCTGCTCTCTTGCTCAGATGTCTGTTCTTGCCTTGCTGCATTGTTCCAGTGAAGCCCAACGCAAACTGGAGGAACAACACCTCATCTTCCGACTAGGCACTTTACAGCCTTCCGGACTGAAAATTGAATTCAACAACTGTAGGTCGTGAGCTCCCTCCCCCATCCCCACCCCCTTTCTGTTTCCCCATTTCTTTTTTTTCCAATAAATTATAAAGATTTTCCTTCTCCCACCTATTTCCATTATATAAAAAAAAACACCCCCACTAGAGCTATACCTTGAGTGCCCTACCATCCATTCTTAATTAGCACATTCGTTTAGATAATATCACTAACTTTAACTTTAACACCTATGTGTTCTATTGTACTACTGTCGTTGACATCTTTTGATGATCTGCTTCTATCACTGCTTGTTTGTCCCTACAACCACACCCCCCACCCCCCACCCCCCCACCTCTCTCTCTCTCTCTATCTCTCCGCCCCCCCACACACACACCTCAAACCAGCTTATATTTCAACTCTTTCTTGGACTCGAACTCAAGTTCTGTCGAAGGGTCATGAGGACTCGAAACGTCAACTCTTTTCTTCTTCGCCGATGCTGCCAGACCTGCTGAGTTTTTCCAGGTAATTCTGTTTTTGTTTTGGATTTCCAGCATCCGCAGTTTTTTTGTTTATGTTCAATTCCCTGATCACTCACTCCCAGGCATGTTCAATTCCCTGATCACTCACTCCCAGGCATGTTCAATTCCCTGATCACTCACTCCCAGACATGTTCAATTCCCTGATCACTCACTCCCAGGCATGTTCAATTCCCTGATCACTCACTCCCAGGCATGTTCAATTCCCTGAACCCTCACTCTATGACTTGCACAGTGCCCTGATCACACTCTCCGAGACATGTTCAATTCCCTGATTACGCACTCGCAGACATGTTCAATTCCCTGATCAGTCACCCCAAGAACTATTCAATTCCCTGATCATTCACTCTGAGACATGTACAATTCCCTGGTCACTCACTCTGAGACATGTTCAATTCCATGGTCATTCACTTTGAGACCTGGTCAATTCCCTGATCATTCACCCTGAGATCTGATCAGGGGATTGATCACTCACTCTGAGAAATGTTCAATTCCCTGGTAACTCATTCCCAGACATGTTAAATTCCCTGATCCCTCATTCTGAGACTTGTTCAATTCCCTGATCACTCACTCTGAGACATGTTCAATTCCCTGATCACTCACCCTGAGACATGTTCAATTCCCTGATCACTCACCCTGAGACATGTTCAATTCCCTTTCACTCACCCTGAGACATGTTCAATTCCCTGATCACTCACCCTGAGACATGTTCAATTCCCTGATCACTCACCCTGAGACATGTTCAATTCCCTGATCACTCACCCTGAGACATGTTCAATTCCCTGATCACTCACTCTGAGACCTGTTCAATTCCCTGATCACTCACTCTGAGACATGTTCAATTCCCTGATCACTCACTCCCAGGCATGTTCAATTCCCTGATCACTCACTCCCAGCCATGTTCAATTCCCTGATCACTCACTCCCAGCCATGTTCAATTCCCTGATCACTCACTCCCAGGCATGTTCAATTCCCTGATCACTTCTCCCAGGCATGTTCAATTCCCTGATCACTCACTCCCAGGCACGTTCAATTCCCTGATCAGTCACTCCCAGGCATGTTCAATTCCCTGATCAGTCACTCCCAGGCATGTTCAATTCCCTGATCACTCACTCCCAGCCATGTTCAATTCCCTGATCACTCACTCCCAGGCATGTTCAATTCCCTGATCACTCACTCCCAGACATGCACAATTCCCTGATCACTCACTCCCAGGCATGTTCAATTCCCTGATCACTCACTCCCAGACATGCACAATTCCCTGATCACTCACTCCCAGGCATGTTCAATTCCCTGATCACTCACTCCCAGGCATGTTCAATTCCCTGATCACTCACTCCCAGACATGCACAATTCCCTGATCACTCACTCCAAGACATGTTCAGTTCGTGGTTACTCACTTTGAGACCTGCTCAATTCCCAGATCACTCACTCGCGGACATGTTCAATTCCCTGATCAATCAACCCAAGAACTATCCAATCCCCTGATCACTCATGCTGAGAAATGTTCAATTCCCTGGTCATTCACTTTGAGACCTGGTCAATTCCCTGATCATGCACTCTGAGACATGTACAGTTCCCCGATAACACACTCTGAGACATGTTCCATTCCCTGATGACTCACTCCAAGACATGTGCAATTCCCTGATCCCTCACTCCGAGAAATGATAAATTCCCTGATCCCTCACTCCGAGAAATGATAAATTACCTGATCCCTCACTCCCAGAATTGTTCAATTCCCTGATCACACATTCCGAGGCTTGTTCTACTCCCTGATCACTCACTCTGAGACTTGTTCAATTCCCTGATCACTCACTCCGAGAAATGTTAAACGCCCTGATCACTCACTCCCAGACATGTTAAACGCCCTGATCACTCACTCCCAGACATGTTCAATTCCCTGATCACTCACTCCCAGACATGTTCAATTCCCTGATCACTCACTCCCAGACATGTTCAATTCCATGATCACTCACTCCCAGACATGTTCAATTTCCTGATCACTCACTCCCAGAGGTGTTCAATTGCCTGATCACTCACTCCCAGACGTGTTCAATTGCCTGATCACTCACTCCCAGACGTGTTCAATTGCCTGATCACTCACTCCCAGACATGTTCAATTCCAAGATCACTCACTCCCAGACATGTTCAATTCCCTGATCACTCACTCCCAGACATGTTCAATTCCCAGATCACTCACTCCCAAACATGTTCAATTCCCTGATCACTCACTCCCAGACACGTTCAATTCCCTGATCACTCACTCCCAGACACGTTCAATTCCCTGATCACTCACTTCCAGACACATTCAATTCCCTGATCACTCACTCCCAGGCATGTTCAATTCCCTGAACCCTCACTCTATGACTTTCACAGCTTCCTGATCACACTCTCCGAGACATGTTCAATTCCGTGATCACGCACTCGCAGACATGTTCAATTCCCTGATCAGTCACCCCAAGAACTATTCAATTCCCTGATCATTCACTCTGAGACATGTACAATTCCGTGATCACTCTTTCTGAGACATGTTCAATTCCATGGTCATTCACTTTGCGACCTGGTCAATTGCCTGATCATTCACCCTGAGATCTGATTAATCCCCTGATCATTCACCCTGAGATCTGATCAATCCCCTGATCACGCACTCTGTGAAATGTTCAATTCCCTGATCACTCACTCCCAGGCATGTTCAATTCCCTGATCACTCACTCCCAGGCATGTTCAATTCCCTGATCACTCACTCCCAGGCATGTTCAATTCCCTGATCACTCACTCCCAGGCATGTTCAATTCCCTGATCACTCACTCCCAGGCATGTTCAATTCCCTGATCACTCACTCCCAGGCATGTTCAATTCCCTGATCACTCACTCCCAGGCATGTTCAATTCCCTGATCACTCACTCCCAGGCATGTTCAATTCCCTGATCACTCACTCCCAGGCATGTTCAATTCCCTGATCACTCACTCCCAGGCATGTTCAATTCCCTGATCACTCACTCCCAGGCATGTTCAATTCCCTGATCACTCACTCCCAGGCATGTTCAATTACCTGATCACTCACTTCCAGGCATGTTCAATTCCCTGATCACTCACTCCAAGGCATGTTCAATTCCCTGATCACTCACTCCCAGGCATGTTCAATTCCCTGATCACTCACTCCCAGGCATGTTCGATTCCCTGAACCCTCACTCTATGACTTGCACAGTGCCCTGATCACACTCTCCGAGACATGTTCAATTCCCTGATCATGCACTCGCAGACATGTTCAATTCCCTGATCACTCACTCTGAGGCATGTTCAATTCCATGGTCATTCACTTTGAGACCTGGTCAATTCCCTGATCATTCACTCTGAGATCTGATCAATCCCCTGATCATTCACTCTGAGATCTGATCAATTCCCTGATCACTCACTCCCAGACATGTTCAATTGCCTGATCACTCACTCCCAGACATGTTCAATTCCCTGATCAGTCACCCCAAGAACTATTCAATTCCCTGATCATTCACTCTGAGACATGTACAATTCCGTGATCACTCTTTCTGAGACATGTTCAATTCCATGGTCATTCACTTTGCGACCTGGTCAATTGCCTGATCATTCACCCTGAGATCTGATTAATCCCCTGATCATTCACCCTGAGATCTGATCAATCCCCTGATCACGCACTCTGTGAAATGTTCAATTCCCTGATCACTCACTCCCAGGCATGTTCAATTCCCTGATCACTCACTCCCAGGCATGTTCAATTCCCTGATCACTCACTCCCAGGCATGTTCAATTCCCTGATCACTCACTCCCAGGCATGTTCAATTCCCTGATCACTCACTCCCAGGCACGTTCAATTCCCTGATCAGTCACTCCCAGGCATGTTCAATTCCCTGATCAGTCACTCCCAGGCATGTTCAATTCCCTGATCACTCACTCCCAGCCATGTTCAATTCCCTGATCACTCACTCCCAGGCATGTTCAATTCCCTGATCACTCACTCCCAGACATGCACAATTCCCTGATCACTCACTCCCAGGCATGTTCAATTCCCTGATCACTCACTCCCAGACATGCACAATTCCCTGATCACTCACTCCCAGGCATGTTCAATTCCCTGATCACTCACTCCCAGGCATGTTCAATTCCCTGATCACTCACTCCCAGACATGCACAATTCCCTGATCACTCACTCCAAGACATGTTCAGTTCGTGGTTACTCACTTTGAGACCTGCTCAATTCCCAGATCACTCACTCGCGGACATGTTCAATTCCCTGATCAATCAACCCAAGAACTATCCAATCCCCTGATCACTCATGCTGAGAAATGTTCAATTCCCTGGTCATTCACTTTGAGACCTGGTCAATTCCCTGATCATGCACTCTGAGACATGTACAGTTCCCCGATAACACACTCTGAGACATGTTCCATTCCCTGATGACTCACTCCAAGACATGTGCAATTCCCTGATCCCTCACTCCGAGAAATGATAAATTCCCTGATCCCTCACTCCGAGAAATGATAAATTACCTGATCCCTCACTCCCAGAATTGTTCAATTCCCTGATCACACATTCCGAGGCTTGTTCTACTCCCTGATCACTCACTCTGAGACTTGTTCAATTCCCTGATCACTCACTCCGAGAAATGTTAAACGCCCTGATCACTCACTCCCAGACATGTTAAACGCCCTGATCACTCACTCCCAGACATGTTCAATTCCCTGATCACTCACTCCCAGACATGTTCAATTCCCTGATCACTCACTCCCAGACATGTTCAATTCCCTGATCACTCACTCCCAGACATGTTCAATTCCATGATCACTCACTCCCAGACATGTTCAATTTCCTGATCACTCACTCCCAGAGGTGTTCAATTGCCTGATCACTCACTCCCAGACGTGTTCAATTGCCTGATCACTCACTCCCAGACGTGTTCAATTGCCTGATCACTCACTCCCAGACATGTTCAATTCCAAGATCACTCACTCCCAGACATGTTCAATTCCCTGATCACTCACTCCCAGACATGTTCAATTCCCAGATCACTCACTCCCAAACATGTTCAATTCCCTGATCACTCACTCCCAGACACGTTCAATTCCCTGATCACTCACTCCCAGACACGTTCAATTCCCTGATCACTCACTTCCAGACACATTCAATTCCCTGATCACTCACTCCCAGGCATGTTCAATTCCCTGAACCCTCACTCTATGACTTTCACAGCTTCCTGATCACACTCTCCGAGACATGTTCAATTCCGTGATCACGCACTCGCAGACATGTTCAATTCCCTGATCAGTCACCCCAAGAACTATTCAATTCCCTGATCATTCACTCTGAGACATGTACAATTCCGTGATCACTCTTTCTGAGACATGTTCAATTCCATGGTCATTCACTTTGCGACCTGGTCAATTGCCTGATCATTCACCCTGAGATCTGATTAATCCCCTGATCATTCACCCTGAGATCTGATCAATCCCCTGATCACGCACTCTGTGAAATGTTCAATTCCCTGATCACTCACTCCCAGGCATGTTCAATTCCCTGATCACTCACTCCCAGGCATGTTCAATTCCCTGATCACTCACTCCCAGGCATGTTCAATTCCCTGATCACTCACTCCCAGGCATGTTCAATTCCCTGATCACTCACTCCCAGGCATGTTCAATTCCCTGATCACTCACTCCCAGGCATGTTCAATTCCCTGATCACTCACTCCCAGGCATGTTCAATTCCCTGATCACTCACTCCCAGGCATGTTCAATTCCCTGATCACTCACTCCCAGGCATGTTCAATTCCCTGATCACTCACTCCCAGGCATGTTCAATTCCCTGATCACTCACTCCCAGGCATGTTCAATTACCTGATCACTCACTTCCAGGCATGTTCAATTCCCTGATCACTCACTCCAAGGCATGTTCAATTCCCTGATCACTCACTCCCAGGCATGTTCAATTCCCTGATCACTCACTCCCAGGCATGTTCGATTCCCTGAACCCTCACTCTATGACTTGCACAGTGCCCTGATCACACTCTCCGAGACATGTTCAATTCCCTGATCATGCACTCGCAGACATGTTCAATTCCCTGATCACTCACTCTGAGGCATGTTCAATTCCATGGTCATTCACTTTGAGACCTGGTCAATTCCCTGATCATTCACTCTGAGATCTGATCAATCCCCTGATCATTCACTCTGAGATCTGATCAATTCCCTGATCACTCACTCCCAGACATGTTCAATTGCCTGATCACTCACTCCCAGACATGTTCAATTCCCTGATCAGTCACCCCAAGAACTATTCAATTCCCTGATCATTCACTCTGAGACATGTACAATTCCGTGATCACTCTTTCTGAGACATGTTCAATTCCATGGTCATTCACTTTGCGACCTGGTCAATTGCCTGATCATTCACCCTGAGATCTGATTAATCCCCTGATCATTCACCCTGCGATCTGATCAATCCCCTGATCACGCACTCTGTGAAATGTTCAATTCCCTGATCACTCACTCCCAGGCATGTTCAATTCCCTGATCACTCACTCCCAGGCATGTTCAATTCCCTGATCACTCACTCCCAGGCATGTTCAATTCCCTGATCACTCACTCCCAGGCATGTTCAATTCCCTGATCACTCACTCCCAGGCATGTTCAATTCCCTGATCACTCACTCCCAGGCATGTTCAATTCCCTGATCACTCACTCCCAGGCATGTTCAATTCCCTGATCACTCACTCCCAGGCATGTTCAATTCCCTGATCACTCACTCCCAGGCATGTTCAATTCCCTGATCACTCACTCCCAGGCATGTTCAATTACCTGATCACTCACTTCCAGGCATGTTCAATTCCCTGATCACTCACTCCAAGGCATGTTCAATTCCCTGATCACTCACTCCCAGGCATGTTCAATTCCCTGATCACTCACTCCCAGGCATGTTCGATTCCCTGAACCCTCACTCTATGACTTGCACAGTGCCCTGATCACACTCTCCGAGACATGTTCAATTCCCTGATCATGCACTCGCAGACATGTACAATTCCGTGATCACTCTTTCTGAGACATGTTCAATTCCATGGTCATTCACTTTGAGACCTGGTCAATTCCCTGATCATTCACCCTGAGATCTGATTAATCCCCTGATCATTCACCCTGAGATCTGATCAATCCCCTGATCACGCACTCTGTGAAATGTTTAATTTCCTGATCACTCACTCCCAGACATGTTCAATTCCCTGATCACTCACTTCCAGGCATGTTCAATTCCCTGATCACTCACTCCCAGGCATGTTCAATTCCCTGATCACTCACTCCCAGGCATGTTCAATTCCCTGATCACTCACTCCCAGGCATGTTCAATTCCCTGATCACTCACTCCCAGGCATGTTCAATTCCCTGATCACTCACTCCCAGGCATGTTCAATTCCCTGATCACTCACTCCCAGGCATGTTCAATTCCCTGATCACTCACTCCCAGGCATGTTCAATTCCCTGATCACTCATTCTGAGGCATGTTCAATTCCATGGTCATTCACTTTGAGACCTGGTCAATTCCCTGATCATTCACTCTGAGAAATGTTCAATTCCCTGATCATTCACTCTGAGATCTGATCAATCCCCTGATCACTCACTCTGAGAAATGTTCAATTCCCTGGTAAATCATTCCCAGACATGTTCAATTCCCTGACCCCTCATTCTGAGACTTGTTCAATTCCCTGATCACTCACTCTGAGACTTTTTCTATTCCCTGATCAGTCACTCTGAGACATGTTCAATTCCCTGGTTACTCACTTTGAGACCTGCTCAATTCCCTGATCACGCACTCAGAGACATGTTCAATTCCCTGATCACTCACTCCAAGGC
This sequence comes from Isurus oxyrinchus, assembly GCA_026770705.1. Taxonomy (NCBI): domain Eukaryota; kingdom Metazoa; phylum Chordata; class Chondrichthyes; order Lamniformes; family Lamnidae; genus Isurus; species Isurus oxyrinchus. The sequence goes on from JANJGN010000017.1 coordinate 84,712,333, forward strand.
ATGTTCAATTCCCTGATCACTCACTCCCAGGCATGTTCAATTCCCTGATCACTCACTCCCAGGCATGTTCAATTCCCTGATCACTCACTCCCAGGCATGTTCAATTCCCTGATCACTCACTCCCAGGCATGTTCAATTCCCTGATCACTCACTCCCAGGCATGTTCAATTCCCTGATCACGCACTCCCAGGCATGTTCAATTCCCTGATCACTCACTCCCAGGCATGTTCAATTCCCTGATCACTCACTCCCAGGCATGTTCAATTCCCTGATCACTCACTCCCAGGCATGTTCAATTCCCTGATCACTCACTCCCAGGCATGTTCAATTCCCTGATCACTCACTCCCAGGCATGTTCAATTCCCTGATCACTCACTCCCAGGCATGTTCAATTCCCTGATCACTCACTCCCAGGCATGTTCAATTCCCTGATCACTCACTCCCAGGCATGTTCAATTCCCTGATCACTCACTCCCAGGCATGTTCAATTCCCTGATCACTCACTCCCAGGCATGTTCAATTCTCTGATCACTCACTCCCAGGCATGTTCAATTCCCTGATCACTCACTCCCAGGCATGTTCAATTCCCTGATCACTCACTCCCAGGCATGTTCAATTCCGTGATCACTCACTCCCAGGCGTGTTCAATTCCTCTCTCCGGGACACCCTGGTCCACTCCTCCATCACCACCTACTCCTCAACCCCCTCCTATGGCACCACCCCATGCCCACGCAAAAGATGCAACACCTGCCCCTTCACTTCCTCTCTCCTCACCGTCCAAGGACGCAAACACTCCTTTCAAGTGAAGCAGCATTTCACTTGCATTTCCCCCAACTTAGTCTACTGCATTCGTTGCTCCCAATGTGGTCTCCTCTACATTGGAGAGACCAAACGTAAACTTGCTGACCGCTTTGCAGAACACCTGTGGTCTGTCCGCAAGAATGACCCAAACCTCCCTGTCGCTTGCCATTTTAACACTCCACCCTGCTCTCTTGCTCAGATGTCTGTTCTTGCCTTGCTGCATTGTTCCAGTGAAGCCCAACGCAAACTGGAGGAACAACACCTCATCTTCCGACTAGGCACTTTACAGCCTTCCGGACTGAAAATTGAATTCAACAACTGTAGGTCGTGAGCTCCCTCCCCCATCCCCACCCCCTTTCTGTTTCCCCATTTCTTTTTTTTCCAATAAATTATAAAGATTGTCCTTCTCCCACCTATTTCCATTATATAAAAAAAAACACCCCCACTAGAGCTATACCTTGAGTGCCCTACCATCCATTCTTAATTAGCACATTCGTTTAGATAATATCACTAACTTTAACTTTAACACCTATGTGTTCTATTGTACTACTGTCGTTGACATCTTTTGATGATCTGCTTCTATCACTGCTTGTTTGTCCCTACAACCACACCCCCCACCCCCCACCCCCCCACCTCTCTCTCTCTCTCTATCTCTCCGCCCCCCCACACACACACCTCAAACCAGCTTATATTTCAACTCTTTCTTGGACTCGAACTCAAGTTCTGTCGAAGGGTCATGAGGACTCGAAACGTCAACTCTTTTCTTCTTCGCCGATGCTGCCAGACCTGCTGAGTTTTTCCAGGTAATTCTGTTTTTGTTTTGGATTTCCAGCATCCGCAGTTTTTTTGTTTATGTTCAATTCCCTGATCACTCACTCCCAGGCATGTTCAATTCCCTGATCACTCACTCCCAGGCATGTTCAATTCCCTGATCACTCACTCCCAGACATGTTCAATTCCCTGATCACTCACTCCCAGGCATGTTCAATTCCCTGATCACTCACTCCCAGGCATGTTCAATTCCCTGAACCCTCACTCTATGACTTGCACAGTGCCCTGATCACACTCTCCGAGACATGTTCAATTCCCTGATTACGCACTCGCAGACATGTTCAATTCCCTGATCAGTCACCCCAAGAACTATTCAATTCCCTGATCATTCACTCTGAGACATGTTCAATTCCATGGTCATTCACTTTGAGACCTGGTCAATTCCCTGATCATTCACCCTGAGATCTGATCAGGGGATTGATCACTCACTCTGAGAAATGTTCAATTCCCTGGTAACTCATTCCCAGACATGTTAAATTCCCTGATCCCTCATTCTGAGACTTGTTCAATTCCCTGATCACTCACTCTGAGACATGTTCAATTCCCTGATCACTCACCCTGAGACATGTTCAATTCCCTGATCACTCACCCTGAGACATGTTCAATTCCCTGATCACTCACCCTGAGACATGTTCAATTCCCTTTCACTCACCCTGAGACATGTTCAATTCCCTGATCACTCACCCTGAGACATGTTCAATTCCCTGATCACTCACCCTGAGACATGTTCAATTCCCTGATCACTCACCCTGAGACATGTTCAATTCCCTGATCACTCACTCTGAGACCTGTTCAATTCCCTGATCACTCACTCTGAGACATGTTCAATTCCCTGATCACTCACTCCCAGGCATGTTCAATTCCCTGATCACTCACTCCCAGCCATGTTCAATTCCCTGATCACTCACTCCCAGACATGTTCAATTCCCTGATCACTCACTCCCAGACATGTTCAATTCCCTGATCACTCACTCCCAGACATGTTCAATTCCATGATCACTCACTCCCAGACATGTTCAATTTCCTGATCACTCACTCCCAGAGGTGTTCAATTGCCTGATCACTCACTCCCAGACGTGTTCAATTGCCTGATCACTCACTCCCAGACGTGTTCAATTGCCTGATCACTCACTCCCAGACATGTTCAATTCCAAGATCACTCACTCCCAGACATGTTCAATTCCCTGATCACTCACTCCCAGACATGTTCAATTCCCAGATCACTCACTCCCAAACATGTTCAATTCCCTGATCACTCACTCCCAGACACGTTCAATTCCCTGATCACTCACTCCCAGACACGTTCAATTCCCTGATCACTCACTTCCAGACACATTCAATTCCCTGATCACTCACTCCCAGGCATGTTCAATTCCCTGAACCCTCACTCTATGACTTTCACAGCTTCCTGATCACACTCTCCGAGACATGTTCAATTCCGTGATCACGCACTCGCAGACATGTTCAATTCCCTGATCAGTCACCCCAAGAACTATTCAATTCCCTGATCATTCACTCTGAGACATGTACAATTCCGTGATCACTCTTTCTGAGACATGTTCAATTCCATGGTCATTCACTTTGCGACCTGGTCAATTGCCTGATCATTCACCCTGAGATCTGATTAATCCCCTGATCATTCACCCTGAGATCTGATCAATCCCCTGATCACGCACTCTGTGAAATGTTCAATTCCCTGATCACTCACTCCCAGGCATGTTCAATTCCCTGATCACTCACTCCCAGGCATGTTCAATTCCCTGATCACTCACTCCCAGGCATGTTCAATTCCCTGATCACTCACTCCCAGGCATGTTCAATTCCCTGATCACTCACTCCCAGGCATGTTCAATTCCCTGATCACTCACTCCCAGGCATGTTCAATTCCCTGATCACTCACTCCCAGGCATGTTCAATTCCCTGATCACTCACTCCCAGGCATGTTCAATTCCCTGATCACTCACTCCCAGGCATGTTCAATTCCCTGATCACTCACTCCCAGGCATGTTCAATTCCCTGATCACTCACTCCCAGGCATGTTCAATTACCTGATCACTCACTTCCAGGCATGTTCAATTCCCTGATCACTCACTCCAAGGCATGTTCAATTCCCTGATCACTCACTCCCAGGCATGTTCAATTCCCTGATCACTCACTCCCAGGCATGTTCGATTCCCTGAACCCTCACTCTATGACTTGCACAGTGCCCTGATCACACTCTCCGAGACATGTTCAATTCCCTGATCATGCACTCGCAGACATGTTCAATTCCCTGATCACTCACTCTGAGGCATGTTCAATTCCATGGTCATTCACTTTGAGACCTGGTCAATTCCCTGATCATTCACTCTGAGATCTGATCAATCCCCTGATCATTCACTCTGAGATCTGATCAATTCCCTGATCACTCACTCCCAGACATGTTCAATTGCCTGATCACTCACTCCCAGACATGTTCAATTCCCTGATCAGTCACCCCAAGAACTATTCAATTCCCTGATCATTCACTCTGAGACATGTACAATTCCGTGATCACTCTTTCTGAGACATGTTCAATTCCATGGTCATTCACTTTGCGACCTGGTCAATTGCCTGATCATTCACCCTGAGATCTGATTAATCCCCTGATCATTCACCCTGAGATCTGATCAATCCCCTGATCACGCACTCTGTGAAATGTTCAATTCCCTGATCACTCACTCCCAGGCATGTTCAATTCCCTGATCACTCACTCCCAGGCATGTTCAATTCCCTGATCACTCACTCCCAGGCATGTTCAATTCCCTGATCACTCACTCCCAGGCATGTTCAATTCCCTGATCACTCACTCCCAGGCATGTTCAATTCCCTGATCACTCACTCCCAGGCATGTTCAATTCCCTGATCAGTCACTCCCAGGCATGTTCAATTCCCTGATCACTCACTCCCAGCCATGTTCAATTCCCTGATCACTCACTCCCAGGCATGTTCAATTCCCTGATCACTCACTCCCAGACATGCACAATTCCCTGATCACTCACTCCCAGGCATGTTCAATTCCCTGATCACTCACTCCCAGACATGCACAATTCCCTGATCACTCACTCCCAGGCATGTTCAATTCCCTGATCACTCACTCCCAGGCATGTTCAATTCCCTGATCACTCACTCCCAGACATGCACAATTCCCTGATCACTCACTCCAAGACATGTTCAGTTCGTGGTTACTCACTTTGAGACCTGCTCAATTCCCAGATCACTCACTCGCGGACATGTCCAATTCCCTGATCAATCAACCCAAGAACTATCCAATCCCCTGATCACTCATGCTGAGAAATGTTCAATTCCCTGGTCATTCACTTTGAGACCTGGTCAATTCCCTGATCATGCACTCTGAGACATGTACAGTTCCCCGATAACACACTCTGAGACATGTTCCATTCCCTGATGACTCACTCCAAGACATGTGCAATTCCCTGATCCCTCACTCCGAGAAATGATAAATTCCCTGATCCCTCACTCCGAGAAATGATAAATTACCTGATCCCTCACTCCCAGAATTGTTCAATTCCCTGATCACACATTCCGAGGCTTGTTCTACTCCCTGATCACTCACTCTGAGACTTGTTCAATTCCCTGATCACTCACTCCGAGAAATGTTAAACGCCCTGATCACTCACTCCCAGACATGTTAAACGCCCTGATCACTCACTCCCAGACATGTTCAATTCCCTGATCACTCACTCCCAGACATGTTCAATTCCCTGATCACTCACTCCCAGACATGTTCAATTCCATGATCACTCACTCCCAGACATGTTCAATTTCCTGATCACTCACTCCCAGAGGTGTTCAATTGCCTGATCACTCACTCCCAGACGTGTTCAATTGCCTGATCACTCACTCCCAGACGTGTTCAATTGCCTGATCACTCACTCCCAGACATGTTCAATTCCAAGATCACTCACTCCCAGACATGTTCAATTCCCTGATCACTCACTCCCAGACACATTCAATTCCCTGATCACTCACTCCCAGGCATGTTCAATTCCCTGAACCCTCACTCTATGACTTTCACAGCTTCCTGATCACACTCTCCGAGACATGTTCAATTCCGTGATCACGCACTCGCAGACATGTTCAATTCCCTGATCAGTCACCCCAAGAACTATTCAATTCCCTGATCATTCACTCTGAGACATGTACAATTCCGTGATCACTCTTTCTGAGACATGTTCAATTCCATGGTCATTCACTTTGCGACCTGGTCAATTGCCTGATCATTCACCCTGAGATCTGATTAATCCCCTGATCATTCACCCTGAGATCTGATCAATCCCCTGATCACGCACTCTGTGAAATGTTCAATTCCCTGATCACTCACTCCCAGGCATGTTCAATTCCCTGATCACTCACTCCCAGGCATGTTCAATTCCCTGATCACTCACTCCCAGGCATGTTCAATTCCCTGATCACTCACTCCCAGGCATGTTCAATTCCCTGATCACTCACTCCCAGGCATGTTCAATTCCCTGATCACTCACTCCCAGGCATGTTCAATTCCCTGATCACTCACTCCCAGGCATGTTCAATTCCCTGATCACTCACTCCCAGGCATGTTCAATTCCCTGATCACTCACTCCCAGGCATGTTCAATTCCCTGATCACTCACTCCCAGGCATGTTCAATTCCCTGATCACTCACTCCCAGGCATGTTCAATTACCTGATCACTCACTTCCAGGCATGTTCAATTCCCTGATCACTCACTCCAAGGCATGTTCAATTCCCTGATCACTCACTCCCAGGCATGTTCAATTCCCTGATCACTCACTCCCAGGCATGTTCGATTCCCTGAACCCTCACTCTATGACTTGCACAGTGCCCTGATCACACTCTCCGAGACATGTTCAATTCCCTGATCATGCACTCGCAGACATGTTCAATTCCCTGATCACTCACTCTGAGGCATGTTCAATTCCATGGTCATTCACTTTGAGACCTGGTCAATTCCCTGATCATTCACTCTGAGATCTGATCAATCCCCTGATCATTCACTCTGAGATCTGATCAATTCCCTGATCACTCACTCCCAGACATGTTCAATTGCCTGATCACTCACTCCCAGACATGTTCAATTCCCTGATCAGTCACCCCAAGAACTATTCAATTCCCTGATCATTCACTCTGAGACATGTACAATTCCGTGATCACTCTTTCTGAGACATGTTCAATTCCATGGTCATTCACTTTGCGACCTGGTCAATTGCCTGATCATTCACCCTGAGATCTGATTAATCCCCTGATCATTCACCCTGAGATCTGATCAATCCCCTGATCACGCACTCTGTGAAATGTTCAATTCCCTGATCACTCACTCCCAGGCATGTTCAATTCCCTGATCACTCACTCCCAGGCATGTTCAATTCCCTGATCACTCACTCCCAGGCATGTTCAATTCCCTGATCACTCACTCCCAGGCATGTTCAATTCCCTGATCACTCACTCCCAGGCATGTTCAATTCCCTGATCACTCACTCCCAGGCATGTTCAATTCCCTGATCACTCACTCCCAGGCATGTTCAATTCCCTGATCACTCACTCCCAGGCATGTTCAATTCCCTGATCACTCACTCCCAGGCATGTTCAATTCCCTGATCACTCACTCCCAGGCATGTTCAATTACCTGATCACTCACTTCCAGGCATGTTCAATTCCCTGATCACTCACTCCAAGGCATGTTCAATTCCCTGATCACTCACTCCCAGGCATGTTCAATTCCCTGATCACTCACTCCCAGGCATGTTCGATTCCCTGAACCCTCACTCTATGACTTGCACAGTGCCCTGATCACACTCTCCGAGACATGTTCAATTCCCTGATCATGCACTCGCAGACATGTACAATTCCGTGATCACTCTTTCTGAGACATGTTCAATTCCATGGTCATTCACTTTGAGACCTGGTCAATTCCCTGATCATTCACCCTGAGATCTGATTAATCCCCTGATCATTCACCCTGAGATCTGATCAATCCCCTGATCACGCACTCTGTGAAATGTTTAATTTCCTGATCACTCACTCCCAGACATGTTCAATTCCCTGATCACTCACTTCCAGGCATGTTCAATTCCCTGATCACTCACTCCCAGGCATGTTCAATTCCCTGATCACTCACTCCCAGGCATGTTCAATTCCCTGATCACTCACTCCCAGGCATGTTCAATTCCCTGATCACTCACTCCCAGGCATGTTCAATTCCCTGATCACTCACTCCCAGGCATGTTCAATTCCCTGATCACTCACTCCCAGGCATGTTCAATTCCCTGATCACTCACTCCCAGGCATGTTCAATTCCCTGATCACTCATTCTGAGGCATGTTCAATTCCATGGTCATTCACTTTGAGACCTGGTCAATTCCCTGATCATTCACTCTGAGAAATGTTCAATTCCCTGATCATTCACTCTGAGATCTGATCAATCCCCTGATCACTCACTCTGAGAAATGTTCAATTCCCTGGTAAATCATTCCCAGACATGTTCAATTCCCTGACCCCTCATTCTGAGACTTGTTCAATTCCCTGATCACTCACTCTGAGACTTTTTCTATTCCCTGATCAGTCACTCTGAGACATGTTCAATTCCCTGGTTACTCACTTTGAGACCTGCTCAATTCCCTGATCACGCACTCAGAGACATGTTCAATTCCCTGATCACTCACTCCAAGGCATGTTCAATTCCCTGATCACTCACTCCCAGGCATGTTCAATTCCCTGATCACTCACTCCCAGGCATGTTCAATTCCCTGATCACTCACTCCCAGGCATGTTCAATTCCCTGATCACTCACTCCCAGGCATGTTCAATTCCCTGATCACTCACTCCCAGGCATGTTCAATTCCCTGATCACGCACTCCCAGGCATGTTCAATTCCCTGATCACTCACTCCCAGGCATGTTCAATTCCCTGATCACTCACTCCCAGGCATGTTCAATTCCCTGATCACTCACTCCCAGGCATGTTCAATTCCCTGATCACTCACTCCCAGGCATGTTCAATTCCCTGATCACTCACTCCCAGGCATGTTCAATTCCCTGATCACTCACTCCCAGGCATGTTCAATTCCCTGATCACTCACTCCCAGGCATGTTCAATTCCCTGATCACTCACTCCCAGGCATGTTCAATTCCCTGATCACTCACTCCCAGGCATGTTCAATTCCCTGATCACTCACTCCCAGGCATGTTCAATTCCCTGATCACTCACTCCCAGGCATGTTCAATTCCCTGATCACTCACTCCCAGGCATGTTCAATTCCGTGATCACTCACTCCCAGGCGTGTTCAATTCCTCTCTCCGGGACACCCTGGTCCACTCCTCCATCACCACCTACTCCTCAACCCCCTCCTATGGCACCACCCCATGCCCACGCAAAAGATGCAACACCTGCCCCTTCACTTCCTCTCTCCTCACCGTCCAAGGACGCAAACACTCCTTTCAAGTGAAGCAGCATTTCACTTGCATTTCCCCCAACTTAGTCTACTGCATTCGTTGCTCCCAATGTGGTCTCCTCTACATTGGAGAGACCAAACGTAAACTTGCTGACCGCTTTGCAGAACACCTGTGGTCTGTCCGCAAGAATGACCCAAACCTCCCTGTCGCTTGCCATTTTAACACTCCACCCTGCTCTCTTGCTCAGATGTCTGTTCTTGCCTTGCTGCATTGTTCCAGTGAAGCCCAACGCAAACTGGAGGAACAACACCTCATCTTCCGACTAGGCACTTTACAGCCTTCCGGACTGAAAATTGAATTCAACAACTGTAGGTCGTGAGCTCCCTCCCCCATCCCCACCCCCTTTCTGTTTCCCCATTTCTTTTTTTTCCAATAAATTATAAAGATTTTCCTTCTCCCACCTATTTCCATTATATAAAAAAAAACACCCCCACTAGAGCTATACCTTGAGTGCCCTACCATCCATTCTTAATTAGCACATTCGTTTAGATAATATCACTAACTTTAACTTTAACACCTATGTGTTCTATTGTACTACTGTCGTTGACATCTTTTGATGATCTGCTTCTATCACTGCTTGTTTGTCCCTACAACCACACCCCCCACCCCCCACCCCCCCACCTCTCTCTCTCTCTCTATCTCTCCGCCCCCCCACACACACACCTCAAACCAGCTTATATTTCAACTCTTTCTTGGACTCGAACTCAAGTTCTGTCGAAGGGTCATGAGGACTCGAAACGTCAACTCTTTTCTTCTTCGCCGATGCTGCCAGACCTGCTGAGTTTTTCCAGGTAATTCTGTTTTTGTTTTGGATTTCCAGCATCCGCAGTTTTTTTGTTTATGTTCAATTCCCTGATCACTCACTCCCAGGCATGTTCAATTCCCTGATCACTCACTCCCAGGCATGTTCAATTCCCTGATCACTCACTCCCAGACATGTTCAATTCCCTGATCACTCACTCCCAGGCATGTTCAATTCCCTGATCACTCACTCCCAGGCATGTTCAATTCCCTGAACCCTCACTCTATGACTTGCACAGTGCCCTGATCACACTCTCCGAGACATGTTCAATTCCCTGATTACGCACTCGCAGACATGTTCAATTCCCTGATCAGTCACCCCAAGAACTATTCAATTCCCTGATCATTCACTCTGAGACATGTACAATTCCCTGGTCACTCACTCTGAGACATGTTCAATTCCATGGTCATTCACTTTGAGACCTGGTCAATTCCCTGATCATTCACCCTGAGATCTGATCAGGGGATTGATCACTCACTCTGAGAAATGTTCAATTCCCTGGTAACTCATTCCCAGACATGTTAAATTCCCTGATCCCTCATTCTGAGACTTGTTCAATTCCCTGATCACTCACTCAGACTTTTTCTATTCCCTGATCAGTCACTCTGAGACCTGTTCAATTCCCTGATCACTCACTCTGAGACCTGTTCAATTCCCTGATCACTCACTCTGAGACCTGTTCAATTCCCTGATCACTCACTCTGAGACCTGTTCAATTCCCTGATCACTCACTCTGAGACCTGTTCAATTCCCTGATCACTCACTCTGAGACATGTTCAATTCCCTGATCACTCACTCTGAGACCTGTTCAATTCCCTGATCACTCACTCTGAGACCTGTTCAATTCCCTGATCACTCACTCTGAGACCTGTTCAATTCCCTGATCACTCACTCTGAGACCTGTTCAATTCCCTGATCACTCGCTCTGAGACCTGTTCAATTCCCTGATCACTCACTCTGAGACATGTTCAATTCCCTGATCACTCGCTCTGAGACCTGTTCAATTCCCTGATCACACGCTGCAAGACTCACCGATCCCCAATTCTCCCCATTTTCCAATCTGACCCCATCAGTGAACATTAGCTCCTTAGGCTGAGGCCTGTGCCCCAGATCACCATCTCAATAGTTTTGTGAAGAGGACTATAGCAGCTGAAGGTCATGCAGTTGGCAATGCAAAGTTTAATGTGCTGGGATAAGTCCCATACTGGAACAATAACAAAAAGAAGTCAACCAAATCATACCTGTAATCATTCCAATTTCACAGTTAGAGTTCTCGTACGCACAAGACATCATTGCTCCCACTGTGTCATTCAGAATTGCTACGATATCCAAATGCACTTCCTAGAAGCAGCACAGGAAATATCAACAGTTTTAGGAATCACTGCATTTTCAGCTCACTAACACTTGTGTTCATTATTACTCACTCCATTTCTTTGAATAGCTTCTTTCAGTAGAGCGACAACATCCTCTCCTTCCACACCACTGGCCTTGAAGCCCTTGGTCCAGTTAACGAGAATGCCCTAAAAATCACAATATATTCATTTACCAAAACACCTGTGGATATATAGGAATAAAATAAACTTGTCTGGGTCAAATAAGAATAATGTTGCACCACTTTAGAATACAGGAACGTTATGTTCTGGAGCAGCACCAGAGATCATTAAAAATCCCACCAGACTGGCATCGCTCAGATGTCGAAAAGCCACTTGATTGGTTGTGAGAGGCATCCTTGGTTGCTGAGGAAAGCAAGAGGGCCAAAAATTGAAAAAAGGTCTAGGTACAATCTTCCTTTAATATAGGGGTGATGCCAGTAGACTAGAGGAGTCCAAATATTATATCTTGTTCAAAAAGATGGGGAAGAGTGTTACACCTCATCAGCCTAATGTTATTATTCAGCAACAATAACACTGGACAAAACTGTTTGACACATTTGGAAAAACATGGGCTAAGAAATGAAAGCTAGTGTGAATATTTGTTAAGGTAAATCATGCTTGACTGAGTAGGTTGAGTTTTTAGATGAAAAAATGGAGAGGGTTGATCAGGATATTGAGAGTTGATGATGTCCTTATGGACGACTTTCAAAAGGTGTTTCACAGAGTATCACATAATTGACTTGCTAAGAAAATTAAAGATCATAAAATTAAAGAGGCAGTGATAGTGGCAGTGTTCATATGAAATTGGCTAAGGGGCAGAAAGTCATGATGACTGAAATGTGTAATACATATGATATCCCCCATGGGTCAGTGTTGGACCATTTCTCTTTCTGATATATATTAATGTCCAGGACATTGGTTCATGCGGTGAAGATGAGACACAATTCAGGAATGTAATTAAGTGATGAGGATAGTAATAGACTCCAGGAGGACATACACAGACTGTTGAAATGGACAAATAGATGATAGAAGACATTTAACACAAGGGAATTGTGAAATCATTGGTTTTGGTATTAAGATCGAGAAAAGGGAAGAAACAAAGCAGGAACAGAGAAAGATGAGCATGAACATACACAAACCTTAAAGGTAGCAGGACAAGTTGAGGAGACTTTAAAAAGGGTTTTATATATAGAGGCACACAGTAGAAAAGCATTATGCTTAATTTTGTAAAACTTTGATTAGAGTCCATCGGATTTTGTGTTCAATTGTAGACACCTGGGAGGACTTCAAGGCACCGAGAGATGCAAACGACATTCACTAGGATAGAGGAGGATTTCAGCTATGTTGAGACATTGGAAAATATTCTCCTTATCAGATACGGTTCAAAAGAGATTTGACAGAGGTTCAGCATCATCAATGGTTATGATAGAATAAACGAGGGGAATCTGTTCCCTATGGCAGAAGGATCATTAACCAGAGCTCACAAATTGAAGGTGATCAGCAAGAGAAGCTGCAGGGATATGAGGGAAAAGAAATGATCTGGCACGTTTCTCTCGTCTGGAGTGTAGGGCCTGGAACCCTGTGGAAGGAGGTTCAGGAACAACTTTCAAAAGCAAATGGGATAAACAACTTTCACAGTGGGCTGTCCCCTCTTGATCGGACTGCTGAGCAATAACTCCCTAGTACATTACTTGCTAAATTTTAACATGAGTAGTAACAGTTTCCATGGAGAAGATGGCAGGCTGGTATTACTAGCTAGCTAGAGGGTGAAGTAACAAGTATCTGAGCTATGCAGGGGAGTGACTGAGGTTACGGGATGCACACCCCAGGAATCGGGTTGACAGACAAAGACTCAGCTTACTTGGCTTCTTGGAAGAAGAGATGCTTCCTGAGGCTTAGATTATAATGGCACTTTGTTGCAGATCTGCGCTCTGCTGAATTTGGTTGTGAAAGTCTCTGCTGCAACTTCTTCCAGGCTGCTACTGGAGAGGTAGTGAGAAAGCAGTAATCTACTGCACATAAACGCATAGGCAGGTGGATTGATTACCCAGGCTAGGAGTTATTTCAACTTCCCCTGTGTCGATCCCTGAAAAACCATTGGCCTGTACTAATGGGAAAGGAATCATCAGCCATGTCTCCCATAGATGAACTTAATAGTGAAATCAATGAGAGGCACCTGGAAGAAGTTGCTGCGAAAAAGCATTCACTGAATAGACCTCCTAAATTTTAAAGCAATACAATAAAATGACAAAGCAGTTCATCTGAAGAAATAGAAATGAATGAAAAGGTAAAATTGAGAAAGGTGTGATTGATTGGGAAACTACATTAAAAGATATGGTGGTAGACCAGAAATGGTTAGCATTTCAAGTTTGGATATCTGATTTGCAATAAATATACATTCCTTTAGGATACTGCTATGAACAGGAGAGACATTCACTGAACTTCCTCTCCTTGTCCATCCATAAGCAGAAGTGTTTTGAATTATTTTTTAAATAGGCTGTGGTGTGTTTTCCCCAAACCCTTAGTTTGTGTGATCCAACCTTATAGGTAATACACAACAAACTTTCATTATGATTAACTCAAAGGGTTAGCTTGTTTCTCTTTCAAACCCATAGGAAAGGGAGATAGAAATAGGGACTTTTTGGAAGTATGGATAATAACAATAAAAGAAACACTGAAATAAATATTAGTTCATGTGATTTCCAACATCTGGCAAAAGCCAAATTCCAGAGGATGTTTCCTTCATGGTGGAGTTCAGTGCTGATGAGTTCCTGGTTGGAGACAGCAACATGAAAATCCTTGAAACGAATGTCGATATAGCACAATGGGATTTATGTGCTTAGATCACTTGGTAGCCAATGATCAGAGACTTTAAAAATCAAACAGGCTTCGAGGAGCTGAGAGATGGTGGCCAACCGCTTTGTCAGCTTGGAGATCTGCTGGTGTTTTTCTGGTTGTTGTTAAATCAGCAGACTGAGCTGTGAGGTTAGAAATATAATATTAAAACACTCTAAAAGGCTAGAAGTGTGGGGTCATGTGACGTGGCCCGTTAATGAGTTAATTGTAGCCTTGCAAGCAGTTTCTGTGTTTCTGGCCAAAATCCATTGTTTCCCTTAGGAATGAAATGGCAGCTGTTAAAACTTCTTCAGGTACAATGACTTTTGATGTCTCTATCTTTGTCATCATTTTGGCTGGGGGAGTTAGCTAGTCTTCTTGTTTCGTGACTATAATGTGATATAATTACAATGGGGTGCGAAATTCCACAAGGATAAGAGTTTTGTTCTTATAATCTCTGTTGGAAGCTTCTAGAACAGATGGCCAATCTTGTGAATCATGTGACCTGTAGCAGACATCTTGTGGTTCAGCAACAATCCATTTTAAAAGTAGCATAAAAGAATAAATTTTGATATACACAGTTTTGATTTCTTTTTATGTCTTATTGACATAACAGCACTAATAACCCACAGAAAAAGTAGTCCAACGATGGCTACAAAAAGAGTTAAAGATAATTTTCGGTCAAAGGCAGAGGCTTAAAATGTTAGCAAGAAGGCTAGGAACTTCAGTAAGTTCTGATGATAGGTCACAGGCCTGAAATATTAGCTCTGTTTCTATCTCCAGAGATGCCACCAGACGTGCAGACTATTTCCAGCACTTTGTGTTTATAGTTTAGGAAGCCTGAGGATGAGGGAATTTTAGAATTCAGCAAAAGGAGGACCAAGATATTGATAAGGGAAGAGAAAAGAGAATATGAGAACAGGCATGCAAGAGACACAAAAACAGATTGTAAAGGTTTCTATAGGTATGTAAATAGGAAGGGGTTACTGAAAATAAACATGGGCCCATCAGAGGCAATTATAGTGTCCTAGGCCCAATTATCTTCAGCTGCTTCATCAATGACCTTCCTCCATAATAAGGTCAGAAGTGGGGATGTTCGCTGATGATTGCACAATGTTCAGCATCATTCACAACTCCTCAGATATTGAAGCAGTCCATGTCCAAATACAGCAAGACCTGAGACAATATCCAGGCTTGGGCTGACAAGTGGCAAGTAACATTCCTGGCACACAAGTGCTAGGCAATGGCCATTTCCAACAGGAGAGAATCTAATCATTTCCCCTTGACATTCAATGGCATTTCTATTGCTGAATCCCCCACTATCAACATCCTGGGGGTTACCATTGACCAGAAACTGAACTGGACCAGCCATATAAATACTGTGGCTATAAGAGCAGTTCAGAGGCTAGGGATTCTGCAGAGAATAACTCACCTCCTGACTCCCCAAAGCCTGTCTGCCATTTACGAGGCAGAAGTCAGGGGTGTGATGGAATACTTTCCACTTGCCTGGATGAGTGCAGCTCCACAACACTCAAGAAGCTCAACAACACCCAGGCCAAAGCAGTCCACTTGATTGGTACCCCATCCACCACCTTAAACATTCACTCCCTCTACCACCGATGCGCAGTGGCAACAGTGTGTGCCATCTACAAGATGCACTACAGAAACTCACCAAGGCTCCTTAGACAGTATCTTCCAAACCCTTGAACACTACCATCTAGAAGGACAAGGACAGCAGACACATGGGAACACCACCACTTGGAAGTTCCCCTTCAAATCACTCACCATCCTGACTTGGAAATATATCACCGTTCCTTCACTGTCACTGGGTCAAAATCCTGAAACTCCCTCCCTAACAGCACTGTGGGTGTACTATACCACATGGACCGCAGCGGTTCAAGAAGGCAGCTCACCACCACCTTCTCAAGGGCAATTAGGGATGGGCAATAAATGCTGGCCTAGCCAGTGACACCCACATCCCATGGATGAATTAAAAAAAAATGGGAGGATAAGGAAAAGGCTGTGACATTAAACAAACACTTTGAGTGGAATTTTTTGGCAACGCCTGTTTTACTGCTACTGCTGTTTGCGCTCAGGGAGGCAGACAGCAAAGTGTTATTATGTGGCAGCCAGAAAAGACAGTATGAAGTCACATCACTGGGAGAGATCCAGTTGGGCACAGAGACGATGTGAGGTCATGGCACTGGAAGAGGTCCAGTAGGGCACAGAGGCAGTGTGAGGTCACATCACTGGGAGAGAGATCCAGAGGGGCACAGAGCCGGTGTGAGGTCATGGCACTGGAAGAGGTCCAGTGGGGCACAGAGGCAGTGTGAAGTCACATCACTGGGAGAGATCCAGTGGGGCACAGAGGCGGTGTGAAATCATGTTACTGGGAGAGATCCAGTGGGGCACATAGCTGGTGTGAGGTCAAGTCACTGGGAGAGATCCAGTGGGGCACAGAGGCGGTGTGAAATCACGTTACTGGGAGAGATCCAGTGGGGCACATAGCTGGTGTGAGGTCAAGTCACTGGGAGAGATCCAGTGAGGCACAGAGGCCATGTGAGGTTATGTTACTGGGAGAGATCCAGTGGGACACAGAGGCAGTGTGAGGTCATGTTACTGAAAGAGATCCAATGGGGCACACAGGCAGTATGAGATCATATCACTGGATGAGTTCAGTGGGACACAGGACCGTGTGAAGACATGTCACTGAAAGAGACCAGGTGGGGCACAGAGATGGTCTGAGGTCACATCACTGGGATAGGCCCAGTGCGGTACAGATGTGTTGTGAGGTAATGTCACTGGCAGAGATCCAGTGGGCCACAGAGGCCATGCGATGTCACATTACTGGCAGAGATCCAGTGGGTTACAGAGGCAGTGAGGTCACACAACTGGGAGAGATCCAGTGGGGCACAGATGTGGTGTGAGGTCACATTACTGAGAGATCCAGTGGGGCACAGGACCAGTGTGAGGTCATGTCACTGGGAGAGATCCAGTGGGGCACAGGACCAGTGTGAGGTCATATCACTGGAAGAGGCCCAGTGGGGCACAGAGCCGATGTGAAGTCATGTCACTGGGAGAGATCCAGTGGCTCACAGAGCCAGTGTGAAGGCATGTCACTGGGAGAGATTCAGTGGGTCACAAAGCCGGTGTGATGTCATGTCACTGGGAGAGATCCAGTGGGGCACAGAGGCGGTGTGAGGTCATGTCACTGGGAGTGCTGATGCCATCTTAAAAAGGCTCCCAGTGCTCCGGTGAATTGCGTACAGAATGATACGGAGACCCTTTCTTGGGCATAATGTTAGGTCAGATCCACCAGATTTGACTGGACATCTGAAAGCATCAGGAGAATCCTTATAGTCTGCTCAATGCTTGCTTGAGTTTTGCCATGGCAGGTGTAACAGTGCGGGGGCTCCTCACAGGCACTGGTAGCCACTTTTTCAGTGGATCAACTTTGTCACCTGCTATCCATCCTTGAGGACAAGGGGGGGATCTGAAAAGGATGTCCATCTGGGAGTGGGAGTGCCTTAGTATGTAGATTTCATGGCTGCTTTCCAGGAACTGTGCATAAATCTGGAATGGTAGTCCTGTTGCTGAAGGCAGCCTGGTCTGTGGGAGTGTTGATGGCCACATGTGTGTGGTTGATGACAGCCTGTGTCTGGAGGAGTTCAACGATGACCCTGAACCCAAAGGTTCTGTCAGCTTGCCTGCCCCTATTGTTACAAATGTACATATACTGGCCAGCCCTTTTGACGATGACATTGGTGGCCACCTTGATGTAGCGATGAATCGCAAACTTGGAGATTCCTCATAAGTGTCCAGTGGATCCCTGGAATAAGTTCAGTGCCATAGTGACCTTCAGTGCCATTGGCAATGGGTGGCCACCATTCCCATGGGGCTCAGCTCTTTCTCCAGCATGGGGCACAAGTGAGTGATATCTCTCTGGGGAGGTACAGTCTTTGATGACACTGCTTTTCCGACATCTGGAGGTAGTTGATCCAGAGTCTTTAGATCCCCTGTTGTGGGTAATTTCCTCTCTGTGCAGGAAGCTGTTTGCATGTCCTTCTGCCCTTTCTCCTCCACTCCCTCAAGGCAGGCGTTAATTCTGTCCCTCTGGTTATTGCTGTCCCACTGTCCATTGCTGCAGATCTCTCCCTCTCTGCTGCGTTTCCTCACTGGAAGAGCTGAGAGCTGAGTGAATGAGGTCCATAGCCTGTGAATTCACTCAGTGTCCAGGGCCTCCTTCCATCCCTCCTTCCATCCACACAGCATTGATATTCCACTCTGGCCATGCCCCTGACAGCTCCAGCACCTTTCCTGCTCCCCTCTGTGTCTGCCAGTGCCCACATTGTTCCACCCTTTCTGCCAGGGTTTGCTACGATTCCTGAAGGCTGTCATCTGTAGCCAGCACCCACCTGCCACCTGCTCCTTATACCTGGCGAGGTGCTGATTGTAGTGGTTTGTGTGCAGACTGGGCAAATCTGAACACTCTTGGAAAATCAAAGTTTGTTGCCATTTCAAATTTTGTGGTGGTGAAAGATCATCCTGTCACCATTCGCAATATCTGGACCTGGCATAAAGCTCTCATTCCGACATCTTCCTCTCCAATTTTGTAGCTCCTTCTGCCTTGTGGCCCATCTCCAAACGGCCAGGAAAATTCAACCTATGTAACTTTATTGCTTCTGCCAGCAAGACAAAGTATTCCAGAAATAATCTGTTGACGACACTTTCTATCACTTTACTAATGATCAAGAGTAGACTGTTGGAGCAGTAATTGGCTGGGTTGGATTTGTCCTGCTCTTTGTATACAGGACATCCCTGGACAATTTCCCACATAGCCGGGTAGATGCCAGTGTTATGGCTGTACTGGAACAGCTTGGTTAGGGACGAGGCAAGTTGTGGAGCATGTTACTAAAACATGGGTTCAAGCTGCTCAAAGCCACACTTGAGACTGATCTTAGAAATTTTGTTTTCACATAAAGTCACCAAAAGTTGGAATGAGCTGTAAAGTTAGACATCCTGCAACATCCCTCCCCAGAGACTGTGAATGAGGGATGTAGGAATGGCTGAATGGGATTTCTCATCTTTCATGATTTTGTGATGGTCATTCCATAGTTTAATACTAGATTAATAACACAGCACCTTCTCTTTTTTACAACTGCAGGGGATAAATCACCAACAACATTGTATGAACTTACCTGATCCAATTGCTTTTGTACACAGGGAAAGGAAAATGTGAAGCCTAAGGGCAGCCGTGTGCCTCTTATTCCCATATACTCCAGAAAGTCAAGGATGCATTCCACAATATGGTCAAACAGCTGCAATCAAGACATGTCATACATTACGTTACAACTTCATCCTTTCCCCCCCCACCCTTCGTCTTTTCCCCTCCCCTTCAAAGGCAGAGATTTATAGACAACATAGTTCCACAGGTGGCAGTCATCCTTCTGTGTCCTTGCCAACTGCCCAATCTTCTTGCATGACCTTGACATCACGAGCGTATTTGTACAGGGACAAAACCTTTCCATAGAGAATTATCCTGTCTTCACGTGACATTCCCTGGCCCATAGTGTCAGGCAGAGCATTTCTCCTTCTGCCATTGCACTCCGGTCAGTCTTGTCATAATTATGGCCATCTCAGCTGGGTTAGCTAACTAAATGTGAACAAGCATCTGTGTGCTTTATATAGCTCAATACTACATTAAATTGAGGACTCTTTATTCTTTCATCAAAATCTTTGCTAAATACAGTGAAAAGCTAAGGCTCCAGAACAGATTCCTGTCACTAGTCTCATCCAGCTAATGTGAGTACATACCCAATCTCCCCACTCTTTTAGCACTATTCTCTAACCAGTTCCCTACCCGTGTCAATACATTGCTGTCAATTCAACTGCTCACTTTTTTCAACTTCATCTTATGTGGAATCTTATTCGATGCTGCCTGGAATTGATGCCCCTTGTTTCCCATCAAAAATTCAACTAAGTTCATTAGACATGAGCCACCCTTTCCAAATCCATGCTGACTTTCCTCGATCAGCTCAGATTTGTCCAAGTTCTCATTCGCCCAGGGCGGAATCTTGTGTCTTCCCCCATGGCGGGTTTGGTGGTGGAAACGGTGTTTAACCAGGTGGGAGGTTGGTGGGTGGGGACTGCCAGCTTCCCAGATTAAGTCCATGGCGTTGCCCCACTGCCACTTGAGGCCCTTCAGTGTGTAATTAATGCACACTTAATGCCTCATCCCATTTGGTAACAACCATTAGTAATGGCCCAGTGGAGGGCAGGGGTGGGTTGCCATGTGTTTGGGGTTGCTTGTGGGTTCCCAAGGGGGCTGTCATTCAAAGGCACCCAATGCCCTTGCTGCCAACTTCCCTCATCTGCCTCCTCTGTGACCCCCAGCCCATGAGAACCCTCCCTCCTGCCATCACTCACCTTTGACCTGGGATCCAAAGTTACCTGTTCGTCCCAAGCCCACTCCACTCACCATGTCATGTTTGAATCTACTCATATACTGGTGATTATGCAGAGGAACACACTCACCTCTTCACCTGTCCCTTGCATAATTTCCAAAGGAATGGGAAACATTTTGTGGTACATTCGAACGGATCGCCTAACTCCAGCATGCAACACAACAAGCAGGACACGGAGGTTAGTGCCACCCAAATCGACAGCGATGAACTTGCCATTTTCTGGAAGAGAAATTTGCCTTACGTTGTTACTGGCAGACAAAATGCTTTCAAATCAGACACGTGATTCTGAAATGCACGGTCAATGTTATACATAATTATCCTGCCATTGTTCAGTGTCAAAAGCTTAATTTTAAAAATCCATTTACAGGATGTGGGTGTCACTGGTTGGGCCAGCATTTATTGCCTATCACTAGTTGCCCTTGAGAAGGTAGTGGTGAGCTGCCTTCTTGAACTGCTGAGGTCCCTGTGGTGTAGGTACACACACAGTGCTGTTAGAGAGGGAGTTCCTGGATTTTGACCCAGCGACAGTGAAGGAACAACGATATATTTCCAAGTCAGGGTTGTTATGATCCTAGCTGATGTTACTACCGGACAACTCAGGTCTCAGGGTGGAACCCGACTTGATAGACCCTGACTTTTATATTTTGTTTAGATATGTGGAGAGTGGCTACTGAACAGAATCACAGGAGTCAGCTGATGAACTTTAAACAAAAGAATAAAACATTTATTAAACAAGAAAAGATGAACTATATTATAATACTCTTTCACCCCCAACTACACTTTTACAAATATATACAGATTTGTAAGGATAACACAAGTTACAAAAGCTACCTTATACTCTAATGTTCATAGTAAGTACACAGACCATGTAAACCATAGAACCATAGAACACCACAGCACAGAAAACAAGCCATTCGGCCCTTCTAGTCTGTGCTGAAATATTATTCCGCTAATCCCATTGACCTGCACCTAGTCCATAACCCTCCAGACCTCTCCGATCCATGTATCTGTCCAATTTATTCTTAAAACTTAAGAGTTTTACCCTCATTTACCACGTCAGATGGCAGCTCGTTCCACACTCTCACCACTCTCTGAGTGAAGAAGTTCCCTCTAATGTGTTTGGAAGTTTTGTGTCAGTGTGATTGGCAGTGTGGTGACAGTGAGATTGGCAGTGTTGTGTCCATTTGATTGTCAGTTTAGTGACAGTGTGGTGACAGTTTTTTTGGCATTGTGGTGAGAGTGAGATTGGCAGTTTGGTGACAATATGATTGGCCATGTGGTGACAGTGTAATTGGCAGTGTGTTGACAGTGTGATTGGCAGTGTGCAGACAGTGAGATTGGCAGTGTGGTGTCATCGTGATTTTCAGAGTAGTGACAGTGTGATTGGCAGTGAGAGGACAGTGAGATTGTCAGTTTGGTGTCAGTGTGATTGACAGTGTGGTGACAGTGTGATTGACAGTGTGGTGACAGTGTGATTAGCAGTGTGGTGACAGTATGATTGGCAGTGTGGTGACAGAGTGATTGACAGTGTGGTGACAGTGCGATTGGCAGTGAGAGGACAATGAGATTGTCAGTTTGGTGTCAGTGTGATTGACAGTGTGGTGACAGTGCGATTGGCAGTGTGCGGGCAGAGAGATTGGCAGTGTGGTGTCATCGTGATTTTCAGTGTGGTGACAGAGTGATCGGCAGTGTGATTGGCGGTATGGTTGACAGTGTGATTGGCAGTGTGCAGACAGTGAGATTGGCAGTGTGGTGTCATCGTGATTTTCAGAGTAGTGACAGTGTGACTGGCAGTGAGAGGACAGTGAGATTGACAGTGTGGTGTCAGTGTTATTGACAGTGTGGTGACAGTGTGATTAGCAGTGTGGTGACAGTATGATTGGCAGTGTGGTGACAGAGTGATTTTTAATGTGGTGACAGAGTGATCGGCAGTGTGATTGGCGGAATGGTTACAGTGTAATTGCCAGTGTGGTGACAGTGAGATTGGCAGTATGGTGTCCGTTTCATTGTCAGTTTAGTGACAGTTTTTTTGGCATTGTGGTGAGAGTGAGATTGGCAGTTTGGTGACAAATGATTGACCGTGTGGTGACAGTGTAATTGGCAGTGTGGTGACAGCGTCACTGGCATTGTGGTGAGAGTGAGATTGGCAGTTTGGTGACAGTGAGATTGGCAGTGTGATGAGAGTGAGATTGGCAGTGTGATGAGAGTGAGATAGGCAGTTTGGTATCAGTGTGATTGGCAGTGCAGTGCCAGTATGATTGTCCATGTGGGTACAGTGAGATTGGCAGTGTGGTGACTGTGAGTTTGGAAGAGTGGTGACAGTGAGATAGGCAGTTTGGTATCAGTGTGATTGGCAGTGTGGTGTCAGTGTGATTGTCAGTGTGAGGACAGTATGATTGGCAGTGTGGTGTCAGTGTGATTCGCAGTGTGGTCTCAGCATAATTGGCAGTGTGGCGAAAGTGAGTTTGGCTGTGTGGTAATTGTATGATTGGCAGTGTGGTGACTGAGAGTTTGGAAGTGTGGTGACACTGAGATAGGCAGTTTGGTGTCAGTGTGATTGGCAGTGTGGTACCAGTGTAATTGGAAGTGTGGTGAGGGTGTAATTGGCAGTGTGGTCTGAGTATAATTGGCAGTGTGGCGACTGTGAGATTGGCAGTGTGGTGACTATGTAATTGGCAGTGTGGTGATTGTGAGATTGGCAGTGTGGTGACAGTGTGATTGGCAGTGTGGTGACAGTGTGATTGGCAGTGTGGGGACAGTGTGAGTGGCAGTGTGATGAGAGTGAGATTGGCAGTGTGATGAGAGTGAGATAGGCAGTTTGGTATCAGTGTGATTGGCAGTGCAGTGCCAGTGTAATTGGCAGTGTGGGTACAGTGAGATTGGCAGTGTGGTGACTGTGAGTTTGGAAGAGTGGTGACAGTGAGATAGGCAGTTTGGTATCAGTGTGATTGGCAGTGTGGTGTCAGTGTGATTGTCAGTGTGAGGACAGTATGATTGGCAGTGTGGTGTCAGTGTGATTCGCAGTGTGGTCTCAGCATAATTGGCAGTGTGGCGAAAGTGAGTTTGGCTGTGTGGTAATTGTATGATTGGCAGTGTGGTGACTGAGAGTTTGGAAGTGTGGTGACACTGAGATAGGCAGTTTGGTGTCAGTGTGATTGGCAGTGTGGTACCAGTGTAATTGGAAGTGTGGTGAGGGTGTAATTGGCAGTGTGGTCTGAGTATAATTGGCAGTGTGGCGACTGTGAGATTGGCAGTGTGGTGACTATCTGATTGGCAGTGTGGTGATTGTGAGATTGGCAGTGTGGTGACAGTGTGATTGGAAGTGTGGTGACAGCGTGATTGGCAGTTTGGTGACAGTGAGATTGGCAGTGTGATGAGAGTGAGATTGGCAGTGTGATGAGAGTGAGATAGGCAGTTTGGTATCAGTGTGATTGGCAGTGCAGTGCCAGTGTAATTGGCAGTGTGGGTACAGTGAGATTGGCAGTGTGGTGACTGTGAGTTTGGAAGAGTGGTGACAGTGAGATAGGCAGTTTGGTATTAGTGTGATTGGCAGTGTGGTGTCAGTGTGATTGTCAGTGTGAGGACAGTATGATTGGCAGTGTGGTGTCAGTGTGATTGGCAGTGTGGTCTCAGCATAATTGGCAGGGTGGCGAAAGTGAGTTTGGTAGTGTGGTGACTGTGAGATTTGAAGTGTGATGACTGTGAGATAGGCAGTTGGTGTCAGTGTGATTGGCAGTGTGGGGACAGTGAGATTGGTAGGGTGGTGACAGTGAGATTGGCAGTGTGGTGGCAATATGATTGGCAGTGTGGTGACAGTGTAATTGGCAGTGTGGTCTCAGCATAATTGGCAGTGTGGCGAAAGTGAGTTTGGCTGTGTGGTGACTGTATGATTGGCAGTGTGGTGACTGAGAGTTTGGAAGTGTGGTGACACTGAGATAGGCAGTTTGGTGTCAGTGTGATTGGCAGTGTGGTACCAGTGTAATTGGAAGTGTGGTGAGGTTGTAATTGGCAGTGTGGTCTGAGTATAATTGGCAGTGTGGCGACTGTGAGATTGGCAGTGTGGTGACTATGTGATTGGCAGTGTGGTGATTGTGAGATTGGCAGTGTGGTGACAGTGTGAATGGCGGTGTGGTGACAATGTGATTGGCATTGTGCAGTTACTCTGATTGGCAGTGTGGTGTCAGTGTGATTGGCAGTGTGGTGACTGAGAGTTTGTAAGTGTGCTGACAGTGAGATAAGCTCTTTGGTGTCATGTGATTGGCAGTGCGGTGTCAGTGTGATTGGCATTGTGGTGTCAGTGTGGTTACAGTGTGATTGGCAGTGCAGTGCCAGAGTAATTGGCAGTGTGGGCTGAGTATAATTGGCAGTGTGGCGAAAGTGAGTTTGGCAGTGTGGTGACTGTGAGATTGACAGTGTGGTGAGAGTGTGATTGGCTGTGTGGGTACACCGAGATTGCCAGTGTGGTGTCAGTGTGATTGGCAGTGTGGTGTCAGTGTGGTGACAGTGTGACTGGCAGTATGGTTACAGTGTGACTGGCAGTGCAGTGCCAGTGCAATTGGCAGTATGGTGAGGGTGCAATTGGCAGTGTGGTCTGAGTATAATTGGCAGTGTGGTGAAAGTGTGATTAGCAGTGTGGTGGCAATGTGATTGGCAGCGTGGTGAGAGTGTGATTGGCTGTGTGGGTACACTGAGTATGCCAGTGTGGTGTCAATGTGATTGGCAGTTTGGTGACTGTGAGATTGACCGTGTGGTGACAGTGTGATTGGCAGTGTGGGGACAGTGTGATTGACAGTGTGGTGTCAGTGTAATTGGCAGTGTGGTGAAAGTGTGATTAGCAGTGTGGTGGCAATGTGATTGGCAGCATGGTGAGATTGTGATTGGCTGTGTGGGTACAGTGAGTATGTCAGTGTGGTGTCAATGTGGTTGGCAGTGTGGTGACAATGAGATTGGCAATCTGGTCTCAGTATGATTGGCAGTTTGGCGAAAGTCTTATTGGCAGTGTGCTGGCAGTGTGATTGGCAGTGTGGTGTCAGTATGATTGGCAGTGTGGTGACAGTGTGATTGGCAGTTTGGTGACAGAGTAATTGGCAATGAGGTGTCAGTGTGATTGGCAGTGTGCCAGCATTGAGATTGGCAGTGTGGGTACAGTGTAATTGAGAGTATGGTGACTTTGAAATTGGCCATGTGGGGAGAGTGAAATTGGCTGTTTGATGACTGTGTGATTGGCAGTGTGATGTCAATGAGATTAGAAGTTTGGTATCTGTGTGATTGGCAATGTGGTGACAGGGAGATTGGCAGTGTGGTGTCTGTGTGATGGGCAGTGTGGTGACTCTGAGATTGGCAGTGTGGCGACAGTGTGATTGAAAGTGTGGTGTCATTTTTATTGGCAGTATGGTGTCAATGAGATTGGAAGTTTGGTGTCTGTGTGATTGGCAATGTGGTGACAGTGAGATTGGCAGTTTGGTCACAGTGTGGTTGGCAATGTGGTGACAGTGAGATTGGCAGCTTGGTGTCAGTGTGATTGGCAATGTGGTGACAGTGAGATTGGCAGCTTGGTGTCAGTGTGATTGGCAATGTGGTGACAGTGAGATTGGCAGTGTGGTGTCAGTTTGATTGGCAATTTGGTGAAAGTGTGGTGACAATGTGTTTGGCAGTGTGGAGAGAGTGAGATTGGCAGTTTGGTGGCAGTATGATTGGCAGTGTGGAGACAGTGTGATTGGCAGTGTGGTTACAGCGTTATTGGCAATGGGCTGAGAGTGAGATTGGCAGTTTGGTGATAATATGATTGGCAGTGTGATTGGCAGTGTGGTCTCAGTATGACTGGCAGTTTGGCGAAAGTGAGATGGCAGTGTGGTGTCAGTGTGAGTGGCAGTGTGATGACAGTGAGAATGGAAGTGTGCTGACAGTGTGATTGGCAGTGTGGGGATAGTGAAATTGGCCATGTGCTGACAGTGTGATTGGCAGTGTGGTGACAGTGTGATTAGCAGTGTGGTGGCAATGTGATTGGCAGCGTGGTGAAAGTGTGATTGGCTGTGTGGGTGCAGTGAGTATGCCAGTGTGGTGTCAATGTGATTGGCAGTTTGGTGACTGTGAGATTGACAGTGTTTGTGACAGTGTGATTGGCAGTGTGGGGACAGTGTGATTGACAGTGTGGTGTCAATGTAATTGGCAGTGTGGTGAAAGTGTGATTAGCAGTGTGGTGGCAATGTGATTGGCAGCATGGTGAGATTGTGATTGGCTGTGTGGGTACAGTGAGTATGTCAGTGTGGTGTCAATGTGATTGGCAGTGTGGTGACAATGAGATTGGCAATCTGGTCTCAGTATGATTGGCAGTTTGGCGAAAGTCTTATTGGCAGTGTGCTGGCAGTGTGATTGGCAGTGTGGTGTCAGTATGATTGGCAGTGTGGTGACAGTGTGATTGACAGTTTGGTGACAGAGTAATTGGCAATGAGGTGTCAGTGTGATTGGCAGTGTGCCAGCATTGAGATTGGCAGTGTGGCGAAAGTGTGATTGAAAATGTGGTGTCATTTTTATTGGCAGTATGGTGTCAATGAGATTGGAAGTTTGGTGTCTGTGTGATTGGCAATGTGGTGACAGTGAGATTGGCAGTTTGGTCACAGTGTGATTGACAATGTGGTGACAGTGAGATTGGCAGCTTGGTGTCAGTGTGATTGGCAACGTGGTGACAGTGAGATTGGCAGTGTGGTGTCAGTTTGATTGGCAATTTGGTGAAAGTGTGGTGACAATGTGTTTGGCAGTGTGGAGAGAGTGAGATTGGCAGTTTGGTTGCAGTATGATGGGCAGTGTGGAGACAGTGTGATTGGCAGTGTGGTTATAGCGTTATTGGCAATGGGCTGAGAGTGAGATTGGCAGTTTGGTGATAGTATGATTGTCAGTGTGATTGGCAGTGTGGTCTCAGTATGACTGACAGTTTGGCGAAAGTGAGATGGCAGTGTGGTGTCAGTGTGAGTGGCAGTGTGATGACAGTGAGAATGGAAGTGTGCTGACAGTGTGATTGGCAGTGTGGTGACGGTGAAATTGGCCATGTGGTGACAGTGTAATTGGCAATGAGGTGTCAGTATGAGTGGCAGTGTGCCAACATTGAGATTGGCGGTGTGGGTACAGTGTAATTGAGAGTATGGTGACTGTGAAATTGGCCATGTGGGGAGAGTGAGATTGGTTCTTTGGTGACAGTGTGATTGGCAGTGTGGTGTCAGTTAGATTGGCAGTATGGTGTCAGTTAGATTGGCAGCGTGGTGTCTGTGTGATTGGCAGTGTGGTGACAGTGAGATTGGCAGTTTGGTGAAAGTGTGATAGGCTGTGTGGTGTCAGTGTTATTGGCAGTGTGGTGTCAGTGAGTTGGCAGTGTGGTGTCTGTGTGATTGGCAGTGTGAAGACAGTGAGATTGACAGGGTGGTGTCAGTACTATTGGCAGCGTGGTGTCAGTGAGGTTGGCAGTGTGGTGTCTGTGTGATTGCCAGTGTGCTGACAGTGAGATTGACAGTGTGATTGGCAGTGTGGTGAGAGTGTGATTAGCTGTGTCGGTAGAGTGAGATTGCCAGTGTGGTGACAGTGAGATTGGATGTGTGGTGACAGTGAGATTAGCAGTTTTGTGGAAGTGTGATTGGTAGTGTGACGTCAGTAAGATCGGCAGTGTGGTGAGAATGAGATTGGCACTGTGGTGTCGGTCAAATTGGCAGTGTGGTGACGGTGTGTTTGGCAGTGTGGTGAGAGTGAGATTGGCTGTTTGGTGACAGTATGATTGGCAGTGTGGAGACAGGGTGATTGGCAGTGTGGTGGCAGTGTCACTGGCAATGTGGTGAGAGTGAGATTGGCAGTCTGGTGACAGTGTGATTCGCAGTGTGATAAGAGTGAGATTGGCAGTGTGGTGACATGAGATTGGCGGTGTGGTGTCAGTTTGATTGGCAGTTTGGTGAGAGTCTGGTGACAGTGTGTTTCGCAGTGTGGTCTCAGCATAATTGGCAGTGTGGCGAAAGTGAGTTTGGCTGTGTGGTGACAGTGTGATTGGCAGTGTGGTGACTGAGAGTTTGTAAGTGTGCTGACAGTGAGATAAGCTCTTTGGTGTCATGTGATTGGCAGTGCGGTGCCAGTGTAATTGGCTGTGTGGTGAGGGTGTGATTGGCAGTGTGGTCTGAGTATAACTGGCAGTGTGGCGAAAGTGAGTTTGGCAGTGTGGTGACTGTGAGTTTGACAGTGTGGTGAGAGTGTGATTGGCTGTGTGGGTACACCGAGATTGCCAGTGTGGTGTCAGTGTGATTGGCAGTGTGGTGTCAGTGTGGTGACAGTGTGACTGGCAGTATGGTTACAGTGTGATTGGCAATGCAGTGCCAGTGCAATTGGCAGTATGGTGAGGGTGCAATTGGCAGTGTGGTCTGAGTATAATTGGCAGTGTGGTGAAAGTGGGATTAGCAGTGTGGTGGCAATATGATTGGCAGCGTGGTGAGAGTGTGATTGGCTGTGTGGGTACAGTGAGTATGCCAGTGTGGTGTCAATGTGTTTGGCAGTTTGGTGACTGTGAGATTGGCCGTGTGGTGACAGTGTGATTGGCAGTGTGGGGACAGTGTGATTGACAGTGTGTTGACAGCGTGATGGACAGTGTGGTGTCAGTGTAATTGAAAGTGTGGTGACAGTGTAACTGACAGTGTGGTGACTGTGAGATTGGCAGTGTGATGTCAGTGTGATTGTCAGTGTGGTGCTAGTATGATTGTCAGTGTGGTGAGAGTAAGATTGACAGTGTGGTCTCAGTTTGATTGGCACTGTGGCAACAGTGAGTTTGGTCGTATGGAGACAGTGAGATTGGCAGTGTGGCAAGAGCATGACAGGCAGTGTGGTGTCATTATGACTCGTAGTGTGGTGACAGTGTGATTGCCAGGGTGGTGTCAGTATAATTGGCAGTGTGGTGTCAGTGTAATTGGCAGTGTGGTGACAGTGAGATTGGCAGTGTGGTGTCAGTATAATTGGCAGTGTGGCGACGTGAAATTAGCACTGTGGTGAAAGTGCGATTGGCAGTGTCGTGACAGTGTAATTGACAGTGTGTTGTCACTGCAACTGACAGTGTGGTGTCATTGCGATTGACAGTGTGGTGTCATTGCATTTGGCAGTGTGGTGAGAGTGAGATTGGCAATCTGGTCTTAGTATGATTGGCAGTTTGGCGAAAGTGTGATTGGCAGTGTGCTGTCAGAGTGATTGGCTGTGCGGTGACAGTGTGATTGGCAGTGTGATGTCAGTCAGCTTGGCTGTGTGGTGACCGTGAGAATGGCAGTGTGGTGTCAGTGAGATCGGCAGTGTCGTGATAGTGAGATTGACAGTGTGGTGACGGTGTGTTTGGTAGCGTGGTGACAGTGGCATTAGCACTGTGGTGAAAGTCCGATTGGCAGTGAAATGACAGTGTAATTGACAGTGTGTTGTCACTGCAATTGACAGTGTGGTGACGGTGAGATTGGCAGTGTGGTGACTGTGAGATTGGCAGTGTGTTGACAGTGTGATGGACAGTGTGGTGTCAGTGTAATTGAAAGTGTGGTGACAGTGTAACTGACAGTGTGGTGGCTGTGAGATTGACAGTGTTGTGACAATGTGATTGGTAGTGTGGTGACAATGAGATTTGGCTGCGTGGTAACAGTATAATTGGCAATGTGACCAAGGTAAAATTGGCAGTGTGTTAACAGTGTGATTGGCAGTGTGGTGTCAGAGTGATTGGCAGTGTGGTTTCAGTATGACTGGCAGTTTGGCGAAAGTGATATTGGCAGTGTGGTGAAAGTGTGATTGGCAGTTTGGGGACAGTGAGTTTGGCTGTGTGGTGACAGTGTAATTGACAGTGTGGTGACAGTATAATTGACAGTGTGGTGATGGTGAGATTGGCAATGTGGTGATGGTGAGATTGGCACTGTGGTATCATTGCGAGTGGCTGTGTGGAGATAGTGTAATTGACAGTGTGGTGACAGTGTAATTGACAGTGTGGTGACGGTGAGATTGGCTGTGTGGTGATGGTGAGATTGGCAGTGTGGTGATTGTGTGATTGACAGTGTGATGACAGTGTAATTGACAGTGTGGTGACAGTGTAATTGACAGTGTGGTGATGATGAGATTGGCAGTGTGGTGACGGTGAGATTGGCAGTGTGGTGACGGTGAGATTGGCAGTGTGGTCACGGTGAGACTGGCAGTGTGGTGATAGTGTGATGGTCAGTGTGGTGAGAGTAAGATTGGCAGTGTGGTCTCAGTTTGATTGGCAGTGTGGCAATAGCGTGACTGGCAGTGTGATGTCATTATGATTTGTGGTGTGGTGACAGTGTGATTAGCAGTGTGGTGACAGTGAGATTGGCAGTGATGGTGTCGGTGTGATTGGTAGTGTGGTATCAGTGAGATTGCCAGTATGGTGACAGAGATTGGCAGTGATAGTGTCAGTGAGATTGGCAATGTTGTGACAGTGACATTGGCAGTGTGGTGAGAGTGTGATTGGCAATGTGGTGAAAGTCTGATTGGCAAGGTGGGGACAGTGTAATTGGCAGTGTGGTGACAACGTGTTTGGCAGTGTGGTATCAGTGTAATTGGCAGTGTGTTTATTGTGAGATTGGCAGTTGGTGACAGTGTGATTGGCAGTGTGTTGACAGCGTGATGGACAGTGTGGTGTCAGTGTAATTGAAAGTGTGGTGACAGTGTAACTGACGGTGTGGTGACTGTGAGATTGACAGTGTAGTGACAATGTGATTGGTAGTGTGGTGACAATGAGATTGGCTGCGTGGCAACAGCAAAATTGGCAGTGTTTCGAAGGTAAAATTGGCAGTGTGTTAACAGTGAGATTGGCAGTGTGGTGACAGTGTGATTGGCAGTGTGGGGACATTGAAATTGGCAGTGTGGTGAATGTGAGATTGGCAGTGTGGTGACAGTGAGATTGGCAGCTTGGTGTCAGTGTGATTGGCAGTGTGGTGACAGTGAGATTGGCAGTGTGGTGTCAGTGTGATTGGCAGTGTTTTGTCTGTGTGACTGGCAGTTTGGTGACTGTGAGATAGGCTGTGTGCTGACAGTGTGATTGGCAGTATGGGGACAGTGAAATTGGCAATGTGGCAACAGTATCATTGTCATTGTGCTGTAGTGTGTTAGGCAGTGTGGTGACAGTGAGATTGGCAATCTGGTCTCAGTATGATCGGCAGTTTGGCAAAAGTGTGATTGGCTGTGTGCTGTCAGTGTGATTGGCAGTGCGGTGACAGTGTGAATGGCAGTTTGGTGACAGTGAGATTGGCTGTGGGGGGACAGTGAGATTGGCAGTATGGTGGCAGTGTGATTGGCAATGCTGTAACAATGAGATCGGTAGTGTGGTGATAGTGAGATTGGCAGTGTGCTGACAGTGTAATTGGCAGTGTGGTGAATGTGACATTGACAGTGTGGTGACAGTGTGATTGGCAGTGTGGTGACAGAGAGATTGGCAGTGTGGCGTCAGTATAATTGGCAGTGTGGCGACGTGAAATTAGCACTGTGGTGAAAGTGCGATTGGCAGTGTCGTGACAGGGTAATTGACAGTGTGTTGTCACTGCAATTGACAGTGTGGTGTCATTGCGATTGACAGTGTGGTGTCATTGCATTTGGCAGTGTGGTGAGAGTGAGATTGGCAATCTGGTCTTAGTATGATTGGCAGTATGGTTACAGTGTGATTGGCAGTGCAGTGCCAGTGCAATTGGCAGTATGGTGAGGATGCAATTGGCAGTGTGGTCTGAGTATAATTGGCAGTGTGGTGGCAATGTGATTGGCAGCGTGGTGAGAGTGTGATTGGCTGTGTGAGTACAGTGAGTATGCCAGTGTGGTGTCAATACGTTTGGCAGTGTGGGGACAGTGTGATTGACAGTGTGGTGTCAGTGTAATTGGCAGTGTGGTGAAAGTGTGATTAGCAGTGTGGTGGCAATGTGATTGGCAGCGTGGTGAGAGTGTGATTGGCTGTGTGGGTACAGTGAGCATGTCAGTGTGGTGTCAATGTGATTGGCAGTGTGGGGACAGGGAGATTGGCAGTGTGGTGACAGTCAGATTGGCAGTGTGATGACAATGTGATTGGTAGTGTTCTGTCAGTGTGATTCGCAGTGTGGTCCCATTATAATCGTCAGTGTGGTGACGGTGAGATTGGCAGTATGGTGTCAGTGTGATTGGCAGTGTGGTGACAGTGTGATTGGCTGTGTGGGAACAGTGAAATTGGCAATGTGGCAATAGTGTGATTGGCATTGTGCTGTAGTGTGTTAGACAGTGTGGTGACAATGAGATTGGCAATCTGGTCTCAGTATGATTGGCAGTTTGGCAAAAGTGTAATTGGCAGTGTGCTGTCAGTGTGATTGGCAGTGTGGTGTCAGTATGATTGGCAGTGTGGTGACAGTGTGATTGGCAGTTTGGTGACAGAGTAATTGGCAACGAGGTGTCAGTGTGATTGGCAGTGTGCCAGAATTGAGATTGGCAGTGTGGGTACAGTGTAATTGAGAGTATGGTGACTTTGAAATTGGCCATGTGGGGAGAGTGAAATTGGCTGTTTGATGACTGTGTGATTGGCAGTGTGGTGTCAATGAGATTGGAAGTTTGGTGTCTGTGTGATTGGCAATGTGGTGACAGTGAGATTGGCAGTGTGGTGACTCTGAGATTGGCAGTGTGGCGACAGTGTGATTGAAAGTGTGGTGTCATTTTTATTGGCAGTATGGTGTCAATGAGATTGGAAGTTTGGTGTGTGTGTGATTGGCAATGTGGTGACAGTGAGATTGGCAGTTTGGTCACAGTGTGATTGGCATTGTGGTGTCAGTGTCATTGGCTATGTGGTGACAGTGTAATTGACAGTGTGGTGTCAGTGAGGTTGGCAGTGTGGTGTCTGTGTGATTAACAGTGTGGTGTCATTGTGATTGACAGTGTTGTGAAAGTGTAATTGACAATGAGTTGTCACTGCAATTGTCAGTGTGGTGTCATTGCGATTGACAGTGTGGTATCAATGCAAGTGGCTGTGTGGTGATAGTGTAATTGACAGTGTGGTGACAGTGTGATGGACAGTGTGGTGTCAGTGTAATTGAAAGTGTGGTGACAGTGTAACTGACAGTGTGGTGACTGTGAGATTGGCAGTGTGATGTCAGTGTGATTGTCAGTGTGGTGAGAGTAAGATTGACAGTGTGGTCTCAGTTTGATTGGCAGTGTGGCAAAAGTGAGTTTGGTCGTATGGAGACAGTGAGATTGGCAGTGTGGCAAGAGCATGACAGGCAGTGTGGTGTCATTATGACTCGTAGTGTGGTGACAGTGTGATTGCCAGCATGGTGTCAGTATAATTGGCAGTGTGGTGACGTGAAATTAGCACTGTGGTGAAAGTGCGATTGGCAGTGTCGTGACAGTGTAATTGACAGTGTGTTGTCACTGCAATTGACAGTGTGGTGTCATTGCGATTGACAGTGTGGTGTCATTGCATTTGGCAGTGTGGTGACAGTGAGATTGGCAATCTGGTCTCAGTATGATTGGCAGTTTGGTGAAAGTGTGATTGGCAGTGTGCTGTCAGAGTGATTGGCAGTGCGGTGACAGTGTGATTGGCAGTGTGATGTCAGTGAGCTTGGCTGTATGGTGACTGTCAGAATGGCAGTGTGGTGTCAGTGAGATTGGCAGTGTCGTGATAGTGAGATTGACAGTGTGGTGACGGTGTGATTGGTAGCGTGGTGACAGTGACATTAGCACTGTGGTGAAAGTCCGATTGGCAGTGAAATGACAGGGTAATTGACAGTGTGTTGTCACTGCAATTGACAGTGTGGTGAAAGTGTGATTGGCAGTGTGGTGAAAGTGTGATTGGCAGTGTAGGGACAGTGAGATTGGCAGTGTGGTGACAGTGTGATTGGCAGTGTGGTGTCAGTGTGATTGGCAGTGTTTTGTCTGTGTGACTGGCAGTGTGGTGACTGTGAGATAGGCTGTGTGCTGACAGTGTGATTGGCAGTATGTGGACAGTGAAATTGGCAATGTGGCAACAGTGTCATTGTCATTGTGCTGTAGTGTGTTAGGCAGTGTGGTGACAGTGAGATTGGCAATCTGGTCTCAGTATAATTGGCAGTGTGGCGACGTGAAATTAGCACTGTGGTGAAAGTGCGATTGGCAGTGTCGTGACAGTGTAATTGACAGTGTGTTGTCACTGCAATTGACAGTGTGGTGTCATTGCATTTGGCAGTGTGGTGAGAGTGAGATTGGCAATCTGGTCTCAGTATGATTGGCAGTTTGGCAAAAGTGTAATTGGCAGTGTGCTGTCAGAGTGATTGGCAGTGCGGTGACAGTGTGATTGGCAGTGCGATGTCAGTGAGCTTGGCTGTGTGGTGACCGTGAGAATGGCAGTGTGGTGTCAGTGAGATTGGCAGTGTCGTGATAGTGAGATTGACAGTGTGGTGACAGTGTGATTGGTAGCGTGGTGACAGTGACATTAGCACTGTGGTGAAAGTCCGATTTGCAGTGAAATGACAGTGAGATTGACAGTGTGTTGTCACTGCAATTGACAGTGTGGTGACGGTGAGATTGGCAGTGTGGTGACTGTGAGATTGGCAGTGTGTTGACAGTGTGATGGACAGTGTGGTGTCAGTGTAATTGAAAGTGTGGTGACAGTGTAACTGACAGTGTTGCGACTGTGAGATTGGCAGTGTGGTGTCAGTGTGATTGTCAGTGTGGTGAGAGTAAGATTGGCAGTGTGGTCTCAGTTTGATTGGCAGTGTGGCAACAGTGAGATTGGCAGTGTGGTGATAGTGTGATTGTCAGTGTGGTGAGAGTAAGATTGGCAGTGTGGTCTCAGTTTGATTGGCAGTGTGGCAACAGTGAGTTTGGTCGTGTGGAGACAGTGAGATTGGCAGTGTGGCAAGAGCGTGACAGGCAGTGTGGTATCATTATGACTCGTAGTGTGGTGACAGTGTGATTGCCAGGGTGGTGTCAGTATAATTGGCAGTATGGTATCAGTGTAATTGGCAGTGTGGTGACTGTGAGATTGGCAGTGTGTTGACAGTGTGATGCACAGTGTGGTGTCAGTGTAATTGAAAGTGTGGTGACAGTGTAACTGACAGTGTGGTGACTGTGAGATTGGCAGTGTTGTGACAATGTGATTGGTAGTGTGGTGACAATGAGATTGGTAGTGTGGTGACAATGAGATTGGCTGCGTGGTAACAGCAAAATTGGCAGTATTTCGAAGGTAAAATTGGCAGTGTGTTAACTGTGTGATTGGCAGTGTGGTGTCAGTGTGATTGGCAGTGTAGTCTCAGTATGACTGGGAGGTTGGCGAAAGTGAGATTAGCAGTGTGGTGAAAGTGTGATTGGCAGTGTGGTGAAAGTGTGATTGGCAGTGTGGGGACAGTGAGATTGGCAGTGTGGTGACAGTGTGATTGGCAGTGTGGGGACATTGAAATAGGCAGTGTGGTGATGGTGAGATGGGCAGTGTGGTGACAGTGAGATTGGCAGCTTGGTGTCAGTGTGATTGGCAGTGTGGTGACAGTGAGATTGGCAGTGTGGTGTCAGTGTGATTGGCAGTGTTTTGTCTGTGTGACTGGCAGTTTGGTGACTGTGAGGTAGGCTGTGTGCTGACAGTGTGATTGGCAGTATGGGGACAGTGAAATTGGCAATGTGGCAACAGTGTCATTGTCATTGTGCTGTAGTGTGTTAGGCAGTGTGGTGACAGTGAGATTGGCAGCTTGGTGTCAGTGAGATTGGCAGTGTAGTGACAGTGAGATTGGAAGCTTGGTGTCAGTGTGATTGGCAGTGTGCTGACAGTGTGATTGGCAGTATGGGGACAGTGAAATTGGCAATGTGGCAACAGTGTCATTGTCATTGTGCTGTAGTGTGTTAGGCAGTGTTGTGACAGTGAGATTGGCAATCTGGTCTCAGTGTGATTGGCAGTTTGGCAAAAGTGTGATTGGCTGTGTGCTGTCAGTGTGATTGGCAGTGCAGTGACAGTGTGAATGGCAGTGCGGTGACAGTGAGATTGGCTGTGTGGGGACAGTGAGATTGGCAGTATGGTGGCAGTGCGATTGGCAGTGTGGTGGCAGTGTGATTGGCAATGCTGTAACAATGAGATCGGCAGTGCGGTGATAGTGAGATTGGCAGTGTGCTGACAGTGTAATTGGCAGTGTGATGAATGTGACATTGACAGTGTGGTGACGGTGTGATTGGCAGTGTGGTGACAGAGAGATTGACAGTGTGGCGTCAGTATAATTGGCAGTGAGGCGACGTGAAATTAGCACTGTGGTGAAAGTGCGATTGGCAGTGTCGTGACAGTGTAATTGACAGTGTGTTGTCACTGCAATTGACAGTGTGGTGTCAGTGCGATTGACAGTGTGGTGTCATTGCATTTGGCAGTGTGGTGAGAGTGAGATTGGCAATCTGGCCTCAGTATGATTGGCAGTTTGGCGAAAGTGTGATTGGCAGTGCGCTGTCAGAGTGATTGGCAGTGCAGTGACAGTGTGATTGGTAGTGTGGTGACAATGAGATTGGCTGCGTGGTATCAGTATAATTGGCAGTCTTTCGAAGGTAAAATTGGCAGTGTGTTAACAGTGAGATTGGCAGTGTGGTGTCAGTGTGATTGGCAGTGTGGTCTCAGTATGACTGGGAGGTTGGCGAAAGTGAGATTAGCAGTGTGGTGAAAGTGTGATTGGCAGTATGGGGACAGTGAAATTGGCAATGTGGCAACAGTGTCATTGTCATTGTGCTGTAGTGTGTTAGGCAGTGTGGTGACAGTGAGATTGGCAGTGTGGTGTCAGTGTGATTGGCAGTGTTTTGTCTGTGTGACTGGCAGTTTGGTGACTGTGAGATAGGCTGTGTGCTGACAGTGTGATTGGCAGTATGGGGACAGTGAAATTGGCAATGTGGCAACAGTGTCATTGTCATTGTGCTGTAGTGTGTTAGGCAGTGTGGTGACAGTGAGATCGGCAGCTTGGTGTCAGTGAGATCGGCAGTGTAGTGACAGTGAGATTGGCAGCTTGGTGTCAGTGAGATTGGCAGTGTAGTGACAGTGAGATTGGCAGCTTGGTGTCAGTGTGATTGGCAGTGTGCTGACAGTGTGATTGGCAGTATGGGGACAGTGAAATTGGCAATGTGGTGACAGTGTGATTGGCAGAATGGGGACAGTGAAATTGGCAATGTGGCAACAGTGTCATTGTCATTGTGCTGTAGTGTGTTAGGCAGTGTGGTGACAGTGAGATTGGCAGCTTGGTGTCAGTAAGATTGGCAGTGTAGTGACAGTGAGATTGGCAGCTTGGTGTCAGGGTGATTGGCAGTGTGCTGACAGTGTGATTGGCAGTATGGGGATAGTGAAATTGGCAATATGGCAACAGTGTCATTGTCATTGTGCTGTAGTGTGTTAGGCAGTGTGGTGACAGTGAGATTGGCAGCTTGGTGTCAGTGAGATTGGCAGTGTAGTGACAGTGAGATTGGCAGCTTGGTGTCAGGGTGATTGGCAGTGTGCTGACAGTGTGATTGGCAGTATGGGGACAGTGAAATTGGCAATATGGCAACAGTGTCATTGTCATTGTGCTGTAGTGTGTTAGGCAGTGTGGTGACAGTGAGATTGGCAATCTGGTCTCAGTATGATTGGCAGTTTGGCAAAAGTGTGATTGGCTGTGTGCTGTCAGTGTGATTGGCAGTGTGGTGACAGTGTGAATGGCAGTTTGGTGACAGTGAGATTGGCTGTGGGGGGACAGTGAGATTGGCAGTATGGTGGCAGTGTGATTGGCAATGCTGTAACAATGAGATCGGCAGTGTTGTGATAGTGAGATTGGCAGTGTGCTGACAGTGTAATTGGCAGTGTGGTGAATGTGACATTGACAGTGTGGTGACGGTGTGATTGGCAGTGTGGTGACAGAGAGATTGGCAGTGTGGCGTCAGTATAATTGGCAGTGTGGTGACAGAGAGATTGGCAGTGTGGCGTCAGTATAATTGGCAGTGAGGCGACGTGAAATTAGCACTGTGGTGAAAGTGCGATTGGCAGTGTCGTGACAGTGTAATTGACAGTGTGTTGTCACTGCAATTGACAGTGTGGTGTCAGTGCGATTGACAGTGTGGTGTCATTGCATTTGGCAGTGTGGTGACAGTGAGATTGGCAATCTGGTCTCAGTATGATTGGCAGTTTGGCGAAAGTGTGATTGGCAGTGTGCTGTCAGAGTGATTGGCAGTGCGGTGACAGTGTGATTGGCAGTGTGATGTCAGTGAGCTTGGCTGTGTGGTGACCGTGAGAATGGCAGTGTGGTGTCAGTGAGATTGGCAGTGTCGTGATAGTGAGTTTGACAGTGTGGTGACGGTGTGATTGGTAGCGTGGTGACAGTGACATTAGCACTGTGGTGAAAGTCCGATTGGCAGTGAAATGACAGTGTAATTGACAGTGTGTTGTCACTGCAATTGACAGTGTGGTGTCATTGTGATTGACAGTGTTGTGTCATTGTGATTGGCAGTGTGGTGAGAATGTAATTTACAGTGTGATGACAGTGTAATTGACAGTGAGGTGACGGTGAGATTGGCAGTGTGGTGATGGTGAGATTGGCAGTGAGATGATAGTGTGATGGTCAGTGTGGTGAGGGTAAGATTGGCAGTGTGGTCTCAGTTTGATTGGCAGTGTGGTAATAGCGTGACTGGCAGTATGATGTCATTATGATTCGTAGTGCGGTGACAGTGTGATTAGCAGTGTGGTGACAGTGAGATTGGCAGTGATGGTGTCGGTGAGATTGGCAGTTTGGTGTCAGTGAGATTGGCAATGTTGTGACAGTGACATTGGCAGTGTGGTGACAACGTGTTTGGCAGTGTGGTGTCAGAGCAATTGGCAGTGTGGTTACTGTGAGATTGGCAGTGTGGGGACAGTGAGATTAGCAATGTGGTGGCAATGTGATTGGCAGCGTGGTGAGAGTGTGATTGGCTGTGTGGGTACAGTGAGTATGTCAGAGTGGTGTCAATGTGATTGGCAGTGTGGTGACAGTGTGAATGGCAGTGTGGTGTCTGTGTGATTGGCAGTTTGGTGACTGTGAGATAGGCAGTGTGGTGACAGTGAGATTGGCAGTGTGGTGTCAGTGTGACTGGCAGTGTGGTGATAGTGTGATTGTCAGTGTAATGAGAGTAAGATAGGCAGTGTGGTCTCAGTTTGTTTGGCAGTGTGGCAACAGTGAATTTGGCAGTGTGGAGACAGTGAGATTGGCAGTGTGACAATAGCATGACTGGCAGTGTGGTGTCATTATGACTCGTGGTGTGGTGTCAGTGTAATTGGCAGTGATGGTGTCGGTGTGATAGGCAGTTGTGACTGTGAGATTGGCAGTGTGTTGACAGTGTGATGGACAGTGTGGTGATGATGAGATTGGCAGTGTGGTGGTGGTGAGATTGGCAGTGTGGTGTCAGCGTGATTGGCAGTGTGGTGACAGTGAGATTGGCAGTGTATTGTCTGTGTGATTGGCAGTTTGGTGACTGTGAGATCGGCAGTGTGGTGACTGTGAGATAGGCAGTGTGGTGACAGTGTGATTGGCAGTGCGGTGACAGTGTGAATGGCAGTTTGCTGACAGTGAGAATGGCTTGTGGGGACAGTGAGATTGGCAGTATGGTGGCAGTGTGATTGGCAGTGTGGTGTTATTGCAATTGACAGTGTGGTGTCATTGCATTTGGCAGTGTGGTGATAGTGAGATTGGCAATCTGGTCTCAGTATGATTGGCAGTGTGACGAAAGTGTGATTGGCAGTGGGCTGTCAGAGTGATTGGCATGCGGTGACAGTGTGATTGGCAGTGTAATGTCAGTCAGCTTGGCTGTGTGGTGACTGTGAGAACGGCAGTGTGGTGTCAGTGAGATTGGCAGTGTGGTGTCAGTGAGATTCGCAATGCTGTAACAGTGAGATTGGCAATGTGGTGATAGTGTAATTGGCAGTGTGGTGAATGTGAGATTAACAGTGTGGTGACGGTGAGATTGGCAGTGTGGTGAATGTGAGATTAACAGTGTGGTGATAGTGGGATGGTCAGTGTGGTGAGAGTAAGATTGGCATTGTGGTCTCAGTTTGATTGGCAGTGTGGCAATAGCATGACTGGCAGTGTGGTGTCATTATGATTCGAAGTGTGGTGACAGTGTGATTAGCAGTGTGGTGTCAGTGAGATTGGCAGTGATGGTGTCGGTGTGATTGGCAGTGTGATGTCAGTGAGCTTGGCTGTGTGGTGACCGTGAGAACGGCAGTGTGGTGTCAGTGAGATTGGCAATGCTGTAACAGTGAGATTGGCAATGTGCTGATAGTGTAATTGGCAGTGTGGTGAATGTGAGATTAACAGTGTGGTGACGGTGAGATTAGCACTGTGGTGAAAGTCTGATTGGCAGTGTTGTGCCAGTGTAATTGACAGTGTCTTGTCACTGCAATTGACAGTGTGGTGTCATTGTGATTGACAGTGTGATGAGAGTGTAATTGACAGTGTGGTGACGGTGAGATTGGCAGTGTGGTGAATGTGAGATTAACAGTGTGGTGATAGTGGGATGGTCAGTGTGGTGAGAGTAAGATTGGCATTGTGATCTCAGTTTGATGGGCAGTGTGGCAATAGCGTGACTGGCAGTGTGGTGTCATTATGATTCGAAGTGTGGTGACAGTGTGATTAGCAGTGTGGTGTCAGTGAGATCGGCAGTGATGGTGTCGGTGTGATTGGTAGTGTGATGTCAGTGAGATTGCCAGTATGGTGACAGTAAGATAGGCAGTTTGGTGTCAGTGAGATTGGCAATGTTGAGACAGTGACATTGGCAGTGTGGTGAGAGTGTGATTGGCAATGTGGTGAAAGTATGATTGGCAATGTGGTGACAGCGTAATTGGCAGTGTGGTGACTGTGAGATTGGCAGTTGGTGACTGTGTGATTGGCAGTGTGCTGTCAGTGTGATTGGCAGTGTGGGGACAGTGAGATTAGAAGTGTGGTGGCAATGTGATTGGCAGCGTGGTGAGAGTGTGATTGGCTGTGTGGTGACAGTGAGATTGCCAGTGTGGGTACAGTGAGTATGTCAGTGTGATGTCAATGTGATTGGCAGTGTGGGGACAGTGAGATTGGCAGGGTGGTGTCATTGTGATTGGCAGTGTGGTGTCAGTTAGATTGGCAGTGTTTTCTCTGTGTGATTGGCAGTTTGGTGACTGTGAGATTGGCAGTGTGGTGACGGTGAGATTGGCAGTGTGGTGATAGTGTGATTGTCAGTGTGGTGAGAGTAAGATTGACAGTGTGGTCTCAGTTTGATTGGCAGTGTGGCAACAGTGAGTTTGGCAGTGTGGAGACAGTGAGATTGACAGTGTGGCAATAGTGTGACTGGCAGTGTGGTGTCATTATGATTCGTAGTATGGTGACAGTGTGATTAGCAGTGTGGTGACAGTGAGATTGGCAGTGATAGTGTCAGTGAGATTGGCAGTGATAGTGTCAGTGAGATTGGCAATGTTGAGACAGTGACATTGGCAGTGTGGTTACAGTGTGATTGGCAGTGTGGTGAAAGTCTGATTGGCAAGGTGGGGACAGTGTAATTGGCAGTGTGGTGACAATGTGTTTGGCAGTGTGGTATCAGTGTAATTGGCAGTGTGTTTATTGTGAGATTGGCAGTTGGTGACAGTGTGATTGGCAGTGTGTTGACAGCGTGATGGACAGTGTGGTGTCAGTGTAATTGAAAGTGTGGTGAGAGTGTAACTGACATTGTGGTGACTGTGAGATTGACAGTGTTGTGACAATGTGATTGGTAGTGTGGTGACAATGAGATTGGCTGCGTGGTATCAGTATAATTGGCAGTCTTTCGAAGGTAAAATTGGCAGTGTGTTAACACTGAGATTGGCAGTGTGGTGTCAGTGTGATTGGCAGTGTGGTCTCAGTATGACTGGGAGGTTGGCGAAAGTGAGATTAGAAGTGTAGTGAAAGTGTGATTGGCAGTGTGGTGAATGTGAGATTAACAGTGTGGTGACGGTGAGATTAGCACTGTGGTGAAAGTCTGATTGGCAGTGTTGTGCCAGTGTAATTGACAGTGTCTTGTCAGTGTGATTGGCAGTGTGGTGATAGTGTGATTGTCAGTGTGGTGAGAGTGTAATTGACAGTGTGGTGACAGTGTAATTGACAATGTGGTGACGGTGAGATTGGCAGTGTGGTGTCAGTGTGATTGGCAGTGTGGTGATAGTGTGATTGTCAGTGTGATGAGAGTAAGATTGACAGTGTGGTCTCAGTTTGATTGGCAGTGTGGCAACAGTGAGTTTGGCAGTGTGGAGACAGTGAGATTGACAGTGTGGCAATAGTGTGACTGGCACTGTGGTGTCATTATGATTCGTAGTATGGTGACAGTGTGATTAGCAGTGTGGTGACAGTGAGATTGGCATTGATAGTGTCAGTGAGATTGGCAGTTTGGTGTCAGTGAGATTGGCAATGTTGAGACAGTGACATTGACAGTGTGGTTACAGTGTGATTGGCAGTGTGGTGAAAGTCTGATTGGCAAGGTGGGGACAGTGTAATTGGCAGTGTGGTGACAATGTGTTTGGCAGTGTGGTATCAGTGTAATTGGCAGTGTGTTTATTGTGAGATTGGCAGTTGGTGACAGTGTGATTGGCAGTGTGTTGACAGCGTGATGGACAGTGTGGTGTCAGTGTAATTGAAAGTGTGGTGACAGTGAGATTGACAGTGTTGTGACAATGTGATTGGTAGTGTGGTGACAATGAGATTGGCTGCGTGGTATCAGTATAATTGGCAGTCTTTCGAAGGTAAAATTGGCAGTGTGTTAACAGTGAGATTGGCAGTGTGGTGTCAGTGTGATTGGCAGTGTGGTCTCAGTATGACTGGGAGGTTGGCGAAAGTGAGATTAGCAGTGTGGTGAAAGTGTGATTGGCAGTGTGGGGACAGTGAGATTGGCAGTGTGGTGAAAGTGTGATTGGCAGTATGGGGACAGTGAAATTGGCAATGTGGCAACAGTGTCATTGTCATTGTGCTGTAGTGTGTTAGGCAGTGTGGTGACAGTGAGATTGGCAGTTTGGTGTCAGTGTGATTGGCAGTGTTTTGTCTGTGTGACTGGCAGTTTGGTGACTGTGAGATAGGCAGTGTGGTGACGGTGAGATTGGCAATCTAGTCTCAGTATGATTGGCAGTTTGGCAAAAGTGTGATTGGCTGTGTGCTGTCAGGGTGATTGGCAGTGCGGTGACAGTGTGAATGGCAGTTTGGTGACAGTGAGATTGGCTGTGTGGGGACAGTGAGATTGGCAGTATGGTGGCAGTGTGATTGGCAATGCTGTAACAATGAGATCGGCAGTGTTGTGATAGTGAGATTGGCAGTGTGCTGACAGTGTAATTGGCAGTGTGGTGAATGTGACATTGACAGTGTGGTGACGGTATGATTGGCAGTGTGGTGACAGAGAGATTGGCAGTGTCATGATAGTGAGATTGACAGTGTGGTGACGGTGTGATTGGTAGCGTGGTGACAGTGACATTAGTACTGTGGTGAAAGTCCGATTGGCAGTGAAATGACAGTGTAATTGACAGTGTGTTGTCATTGCAATTGACAGTGTGGTGTCATTGTGATTGACAGTGTTGTGTCATTGTGATTGGCAGTGTGGTGAGAAT
Source organism: Isurus oxyrinchus (assembly GCA_026770705.1). Classification (NCBI taxonomy): domain Eukaryota; kingdom Metazoa; phylum Chordata; class Chondrichthyes; order Lamniformes; family Lamnidae; genus Isurus; species Isurus oxyrinchus. The sequence goes on from JANJGN010000017.1 coordinate 84,756,466, forward strand.
GTAATTTACAGTGTGATGACAGTGTAATTGACAGTGAGGTGACGGTGAGATTGGCAGTGTGGTGATGGTGAGATTGGCAGTGAGATGATAGTGTGATGGTCAGTGTGGTGAGGGTAAGATTGGCAGTGTGGTCTCAGTTTGATTGGCAGTGTGGCAATAGCGTGACTGGCAGTATGATGTCATTATGATTCATAGTGCGGTGACAGTGTGATTAGCAGTGTGGTGACAGTGAGATTGGCAGTGATGGTGTCGGTGAGATTGGCAGTTTGGTGTCAGTGAGATTGGCAATGTTGTGACAGTGACATTGGCAGTGTGGTGACAACGTGTTTGGCAGTGTGGTGTCAGTGCAATTGGCAATGTGGTTACTGTGAGATTGGCAGTGTGGGGACAGTGAGATTAGCAATGTGGTGGCAATGTGATTGGCAGCGTGGTGAGAGTGTGATTGGCTGTGTGGGTACAGTGAGTATGTCAGAGTGGTGTCAATGTGATTGGCAGTGTGGTGACAGTGAGATTGGCAGTGTGGTGTCAGTGTGATTGGCAGTGTGGTGATAGTGTGATTGTCAGTGTGGTGAGAGTAAGATTGACAGTGTGGTCTCAGTTTGATTGGCAGTGTGGCAAAAGTGAGTTTGGCAGTGTGGAGACAGTGAGATTGGCAGTGTGGTAATAGTGTGACTGGCAGTGTGGTGTCATTTTGATTCATAGTATGGTGACAGTGTGATTAGCAGTGTGGTGACTGTGAGATTGGCAGTGATGGTGTCAGTGAGATTGGCAGTGTGTTGACAGTGTGATTGGCAGTGTGGTGATGGTGAGATTGGCAATGTGGTGGCAGTGAGATTGGCAGTTTGGTGACAGTGTGATTGACAGTGTGTGGACAGTGAAATTGGCAATGTGGCAACAGTGTGATTGGCATTGTGCTGTAGTGTGATTGGCAGTGTGGTGACAGTGAGATTGGCAATCTGGTCTCAGTATGATTGACAGTTTGGCGAAAGTGTGATTGGCAGTGTGCTGTCAGTATGATTGGCAGTGCGGTGACAGTGTGAATGGCAGTTTGGTGACAGTGAGATTGGCTGTGTGGGGACAGTGAGATTGGCAGTATGGTGGCAGTGCGATTGGCAGTGTGGTGATGGTGAGATTGGCAGGGTGATGTCGGAGAGATTGGCAATGCTGTAACAATGAGATCGGTAGTGTGGTGATAGTGAGACTGGCAGTGTGCTGACAGTGTAATTGGCAGTGTGGTGAATGTGAGATTGACAGTGTGGTGACGGTGTGATTGGCAGTGTGGTGACAGAGAGATTGACAGTGTGGCGTCAGTATAATTGGCAGTGTGGTGACGTGAAATTAGCACTGTGGTGAAAGTGCGATTGGCAGTGTAGTGACAGTGTAATTGACAGTGTGTTGTCACTGCAATTGACAGTGTGGTGTCATTGCGATTGACAGTGTGGTGTCATTGCATTTGGCAGTGTGGTGAGAGTGAGATTGGCAATCTGGTCTCAGTATGATTGGCAGTTTGGCGAAAGTGTGATTGGCAGTGTGCTGTCAGAGTGATTGGCAGTGCGGTGACAGTGTGATTGGCAGTGTAATGTCAGTCAGCTTGGCTGTGTGGTGACAGTGAGAATGGCAGTGTGGTGTTGTGACAGTGACATTGACAGTGTGGTGACAACGTGTTTGGCAGTGTGGTGTCAGTGTTATTGGCAGTGTGGTGACTGTGAGATTGGCTGTGTGGTGACTGTGTGATTGGCGGTTTTGCGACTGTGAGATAGGCAGTGTGGTGATGGTGAGATTGGCAGCTTGGTGTCAGTGTGATTGGCCGTGTGGCAACAGTGAGTTTGGCAGTGTGGAGACAGTGAGATTGGCAGTGTGGCAATAGCATGACTGGCAGTGTGGTGTCATTATGATTCTTAGTATGGTGACAGTGTAATTGGCAGTGATGGTGTCGGTGTGATTGGCAGTGTGGTGACTGTGAGATTGGCAGTTGGTGACTGTGTGATTGGCAGTGTGCTGTCAGTGTGATTGGCAGTGTGGGGACAGTGAGATCAGCAGTGTGGTGGCAATGTGATTGGCAGCGTGGTGAGAGTGTGATTGGCAGTGTGGTGACAGTGAGATTGGCAGTGTGGGTACAGTGAGTATGTCAGTGTGGTGTCAATGTGATTGGCAGTGATGGTGTCAGTGAGATTACCAGTATGGTGACAGCGAGATTGACAGTGTGATGTCAGTGAGGTTGGCAGTGTGGCAATAGCGTGACTGGCAGTGTGGTGTCATTATGATTCTTAGTGTGGTGACAGAGTGATTGGCAGTGATGGTGTCGGTGTGATTGGCTGTTTGGTGTCAGTGAGTTTGCCAGTGTGGTGACAGTGAGATTGGCTGTTTGGTGTCCGTGAGATTGGCAATGTTGTGACAGTGACATTGGCAGTCTGGTGACAGTGTGTTTGGCAGTGTGGTGTCAGTGTGATTGGCAGTGTGGTGACTGTGAGATCGGCAGTGTGGTGACTGTGAGATTGGCAGTGTGGTGACTGTGGGATCGGCAGTGTGGTGACTGTGAGATTGGCAGTTGGTGACTGTGTGATTGGCAGTGTGTTGACAGAGTAATGGACAGTGTGGTGTCAGTGTGATTGAAAGTGAGGTGACAGTGTAACTGACAGTGTGGTGACTGTGAGATTGGCAGTTGGTGACAGTGTGATTGGCAGTGTGTTGACAGCATGATGGACAGTGTGGTGTCAGTGTAATTGAAAGTGAGGTGACAGTATAACTGACAGTGTGGTGACTGTGAGATTGGCAGTTGGTGACAGTGTGATTGGCAGTGTGTTGACAGCATGATGGACAGTGTGGTGTCAGTGTAATTGAAAGTGTGGTGACAGTGTAACTGACAGTGTGGTGACTGTGAGATTAGCAGTGTTGTGACAATGTGATTGGTAGTGTGGTGACAATGAGATTGGCTGCATGGTAACAATATAATTGGCAGTGTGACGAAGGTAAAATTGGCAGTGTGGTGTCAGAGTGATTGGCAGTGTGGTTTCAGTATGACTGGCAGTTTGGCGAAAGTGCGATTGGCAGTGTGGTGAAAGTGTGATTGGCAGTGTGGGGACAGTGAGATTGGCAGCGTGGTGATGGTGAGATTGGCAATGTGGTGGCAGTGAGATTGGCATTGTGCTGTAGTGTGTTTGGCAGTGTGGTGACAGTGAGATTGGCAATCTGGTCTCAGTATGATTGACAGTTTGGCGAAAGTGTGATTGGCAGTGTGCTGTCAGTATGATTGGCAGTGTGGTGTCAGTATGATTGGCAGTGTGGTGACAGCGTGAATGGCAGTTTGGTGACAGTGAGATTGGCTGTGTGGAGACAGTGAGATTGGCAGTATGGTGGCAGTGCGATTGGCAGTGTGGTGAGAGTGAGATTGGCAGGGTGATGTCGGAGAGATTGGCAATGCTGTAACAATGAGATCGGTAGTGTGGTGATAGTGAGATTGGCAGTGTGCTGACAGTGTAATTGGCAGTGTGGTGAATGTGAGATTGACAGTGTGGTGACGGTGTGATTGGCAGTGTGGTGACAGAGAGATTGGCAGTGTGGCATCAGTATAATTGACAGTGTGGTGACGTGAAATTAGCACCGTGGTGAAAGTGCGATTGGCAGTGTAGTGACAGTGTAATTGACAGTGTGTTGTCACTGCAATTGACAGTGTGGTGTCATTGCGATTGACAGTGTGGTGTCATTGCATTTGGCAGTGTGGTGAGAGTGAGATTGGCAATCTGGTCTCAGTATGATTGGCAGTTTGGCGAAAGTGTGATTGGCAGTGCGCTGTCAGAGTGATTGGCAGCGCGGTGACAGTGTGATTGGCAGTGTAATGTCAGTCAGCTTGGCTGTGTGGTGACAGTGAGAATGGCAGTGTGATGACAATGTGATTGGTAGTGTGCTGTCAGTATGATTGGCAGTGTGGTCTCAGTATAATTGGCAGTGTGGTGTCAGTGTGATTGGCAGTGTGGTGACTGTGAGATTGGCAGCTCGGTGTCAGTGTGATTGGCAGTGTGGTGTCAGTTAGATTGGCAGTGTGTTGTCTGTGTGATTGGCAGTTTGGTGACTGTGAGATAGGCAGTGTGGTGACAGTATGATTGGCAGTGTGGGGACAATGTGATTGACAGTGTGCTGTCAGTGTAATTGGCAGTGTGGTGAAAGTGTGATTGGCAGTGTGGTGGCAATGTGATTGGCATCATGGTGAGAGTGTGATTGACAGTGTGGGGACAGTGAGATTGGCAGTGTGGGGACAGTGTGATTGACAGTGTGGTGTCAGTGTAATTGGCAGTGTGGTGAAAGTGTGATTAGCAGTGTTGTGTCAGTTAGATTGGCAGTGTGGTGTCAGTGTGAGTGGCACTGTGGTGACAGTGAGAATGGCAGTGTGGTGGCAATGTGATTAGCAGCATGGTGAGAGTGTGATTGGCTTTGTGGGTACAGTGAGCATGTCAGTGTGGTGTCAATGTGATTGGCAGTGTGGGGACAGTGAGATTGACAGTGTGGTGTCAGTGTAATTGGCAGTGTGGTGAAAGTGTGATTGGCAGTGTGTTGTCTGTGTGATTGACAGTGTGTTGTCTGTGTGATTGGCAGTGTGGTGACAGTGTGAATGGCAGTTTGGTGACAGTGAGATTGGCTGTGTGGGGACAGTGAGATTGGCAGTATGGTGGCAGTGTGATTGGCAGTGTGGTGAGAGTGAGATTGGCAGGGTGATGTCGGAGAGATTGGCAATGCTGTAACAATGAGATCGGTAGTGTGGTGATAGTGAGACTGGCAGTGTGCTGACAGTGTAATTGGCAGTGTGGTGAATGTGAGATTGACAGTGTGGTGACGGTGTGATTGGCAGTGTGGTGACAGAGAGATTGACAGTGTGGCGTCAGTATAATTGGCAGTGTGGTGACGTGAAATTAGCACTGTGGTGAAAGTGCGATTGGCAGTGTAGTGACAGTGTAATTGACAGTGTGTTGTCACTGCAATTGACAGTGTGGTGTTATTGCGATTGACAGTGTGGTGTCATTGCATTTGGCAGTGTGGTGAGAGTGAGAGAGGCAATCTGGTCTCAGTATGATTGGCAGTTTGGCGAAAGTGTGATTGGCAGTGCGCTGTCAGAGTGATTGGCAGTGCGGTAACAGTGTGATTGGCAGTGTAATGTCAGTCAGCTTGGCTGTGTGGTGACAGTGAGATTGGCAGTGTGGTGTCAGTGTGATTGGCAGTGTGGTGACAGTGAGATTGGCAGCTCGGTGTCAGTGTGATTGGCAGTGTAGTGTCAGTTAGATTGTCAGTGTGTTGTCTGCGTGATTGACAGTTTGGTGACTGTGAGATAGGCAGTGTGGTGACAGTGTGATTGGCAGTGTGGGGCAGTGTGATTGACAGTGTGGTGTCAGTGTAATTGCAAGTGTGGTAAAAGTGTGATTGGCAGTGTGGTGGCAATGTGATTGGCAGCACGGTGAGATTGTGATTGGCTGTGTGGGGACAGTGAGATTGGCAGCGTGGGGACAGTGTGACTGACAGTGTGGTGTCAGTGTAATTGGCAGTGTGGTGAAAGTGTGATTAGCAGTGTTGTGTCAGTTAGATTGGCAGTGTGGTGTCAGTGTGAGTGGCACTGTGGTGACAGTGAGAATAGCAGTGTGGTGACAGTTTGTTTGACAGTGTGGAGACAGTGAAATTGGCCATGTGGTGACAGTGTGATTGGCAGTATGGTGACAGTGTGATTGGCAGTGTGGTGTCAGTTGGATTGGCAGTGTGGTGTCTGTGTGATTGGCAGTGTGGTGGCAATGTGATTGGCAGCGTGGTGAGAGTGTGATTGGCTGTGTGGGTACATTGAGTATGCCAGTGTGGTGTCAGTGTGATTGGCAGTGTGGTGACAATGTGATTGGTAGTGTGCTGTCAGTGTGATTGGCAGAGTGGTGACAGTGAGATTGGCAGCTTGGTGTCAGTGTGATTGGCAGTGTGGTGTCAGTTAGATTGTCAGTGTGTTGTCTGTGTGATTGGCAGTTTGGTGACTGTGAGATAGGCAGTGTGGTGACAGTGTGATTGGCAGTGTGGGGACAGTGTGATTGACAGTGTGGTGTCAGTGTAATTGGCAGTGTGGTGAAAGTGTGATTGGCAGTGTGGTGGCAATGTGATTGGCAGCGTGGTGAGATTGTGATTGCCTGTGTGGGTACAGTGAGTATGTCAGTGTGGTGTCAATGTGATTGGCAGTGTGGGGACAGTGAGATTGGCAGTGTGGTGTCAGTGTAATTGGCAGTGTGGTGAAAGTGTGATTGGCAGTGTGGTGGCAATGTGATTGGCAGCGTGGTGAGATTGTGATTGCCTGTGTGGGTACAGTGAGTATGTCAGTGTGGTGTCAATGTGATTGGCAGTGTGGGGACAGTGAGATTGGCAGTGTGATGACAATGTAATTGGTCGTGTGCTGTCAGTGTGATTGACAGTGTGGTGTCATTGCATTTGGCAGTGTGGTGACAGTGAGATTGGCAATTTGGTCTCAGTATGATTGGCAGTTTGGCGAAAGTGTGATTGGCAGTGCGCTGTCAGAGTGATTGGCAGTGCGGTGACAGTGTGATTGGCAGTGTAATGTCAGTCAGCTTGGCTGTGTGGTGACAGTGAGAATGGCGATGTGATGACAATGTGATTGGTAGTGTGCTGTCAGTATGATTGGCAGTGTGGTCTCAGTATAATTGGCAGTGTGGTGTCAGTGTGATTGGCAGTGTGATGACAGTGAGATTGGCAGCTCAGTGTCAGTGTGATTGGCAGTGTGGTGTCAGTTAGATTGGCAGTGTGTTGTCTGTGTGATTGGCAGTTTGGTGACTGTGAGATAGGCAGTGTGGTGACAGTGTGATTGGCAGTGTGGGGACAGTGTGATTGACAGTGTGCTGTCAGCGTAACTGGCAGTGTGGAGAAAGTGTGATTGGCAGTGTGGTGGCAATGTGATTGGCATCATGGTGAGAGTGTGATTGACAGTGTGGGGACAGTGAGATTGACAGTGTGGGGACAGTGTGATTGACAGTGTGGTGTCAGTGTAATTGGCAGTGTGGTGAAAGTGTGATTAGCAGTGTTGTGTCAGTTAGATTGGCAGTGTGGTGTCAGTGTGAGTGGCACTGTGGTGACAGTGAGAATGGCAGTGTGGTGAAAGTGTGATTAGTAGTGTTGTGTCAATTAGATTGGCAGTGTGGTGTCAGTGTGAGTGGCACTGTGGTGACAGTGAGAATGGCAGTGTGGTGGCAATGTGATTGGCAGCGTGGTGAGAGTGTGACTGGCTGTGTGGGTACATTGAGTATGCCAGTGTGGTGTCAATGTGATTGGCAGTGTGGGGACAGTGAGATTGGCAGTGTGATGACAATGTGATTGGTAGTGTGCTGTCAGTGTGATTGGCAGTGTGGTGATAGTGAGATGGGCAATGCTGTAACAGTGAGATCGGCAGTGTGGTGATAGTGTGCTGTCAGTGTGATTGGCAGTGTGGTGATAGTGAGATGGGCAATGCTGTAACAGTGAGATCGGCAGTGTGGTGATAGTGTGATGGTCAGTGTGGTGAGGGTAAGATTGGCAGAGTGGTCTCAGTTTGATTGGCAGTGTGGCAATAGTGTGACTGGCAGTGTGATGTCATTATGATTTGTAGTGCGGTGACAGTGTGATTAGCAGTGTGGTGACAGTGAGATTGGCAGTGATGGTGTCGGTGTGATTGGTAGTGTGGTGACAGTGAGATTGACAGTATGGTGACAGTGAGATTGGCAGTTTGGTGTCAGTGAGATTGGCAATGTTGTGACAGTGACATTGGCAGTGTGGTGACAATGTGTTTGGCAGTGTGGTGTCAGTGTTATTGGCAGTGTGGTTACTGTGAGATTGGCAGTGTGGTGACAGTGAGATTGGCAGTGATGGTGTCGGTGTGATTGGCAGTGTGGTGTCAGTGAGATTGGCAGTGTGGTGACAGTGAGATTGGCATTTTGGTGTCAGTTAATTGGCAGTGTGGTTTCTGTGTGATTGGCTGTGTGGTGATAGTGAGATTGGCAGTGTGGTGACTCTGAGATTGGCAGTGTGGCGACAGTGTAATTGGCATTGTGGTGAAAGTGTAATTAGCAGTGTGGTGGCAATGTGATTGGCAGCGTGGTGAGAGTGTGATTGGCTGTGTGGGTACATTGAGTATGCCAGTGTGGTGTCAATGTGATTAGCAGTGTGGTGACAGTGAGATTGGCAGTGTGATGACAATGTGATTGGTAGTGTGCTGTCAGTGTGATTGGCAGTGTGGTCTCAGTATAATTGGCAATGTGGTGTCAGTGTGATTGGCAGTGTGGTGACAGTGAGATTGGCAGCTTGGTGTCAGTGTGATTGGCAGTGTGGTGTCAGTTAGATTGGCAGTGTGTTGTCTGTGTGATTGACAGTTTGGTGACTGTGAGATAGGCAGTGTGTTGACAGTGTGATTGGCAGTGTGGGGACAGTGTGATTGACAGTGTGGTGTCAGTGTAATTGGCAGTGTGGTAAAAGTGTAATTGGCAGTGTGGTGGCAATGTGATTGGCAGCATGGTGAGAGTGTGATTGGCTGTGTGGGGACAGTGAGATTGGCAGCGTGGGGACAGTGTGACTGACAGTGTGGTGTCAGTGTAATTGGCAGTGTGGTGAAAGTGTGATTAGCAGTGTTGTGTCAGTTAGATTGGCAGTGTGGTGTCAGTGTGAGTGGCACTGTGGTGAAAGTGAGAATGGCAGTGTGGTGACAGTTTGATTGACAGTGTGGAGACAGTGAAATTGGCCATGTGGTGACAGTGTGATTGGCAGTATGGTGACAGTGTGATTGGCAGTGTGGTTTCAGTTGGATTGGCAGTGTGGTGTCTGTGTGATTGGCAGTGTGGTGGCAATGTGATTGGCAGTGTGGTGAGAGTGTGATTGGCTGTATGGGTACATTGAGTAGGCCAGTGTGGTGTCAATGTGATTGGCAGTGTGGTGACAGTGAGATTGGCAGTGTGATGACAATGTGATTGGTAGTGTGCTGTCAGTGTGATTGGCAGTGTGGTCTCAGTATAATTGGCAGTGTGGTGTCAGTTTGATTGGCAGTGTGGTGACAGTGAGATTGGCAGCTTGGTGTCAGTGTGATTGGCAGTGTGGTGTCAGTTAGATTGTCAGTGTGTTGTCTGTGTAATTGGCAGTGTGGGGACAGTGTGATTGGCAGTGTGGGGACAGTGTGATTGACAGTGTGGTGTCAGTGTAATTGGCAGTGTGGTGAAAGTGTGATTGGCAGTGTGGTGGCAATGTGATTGGCAGCGTGGTGAGAGTGTGATTGGCTGTGTGGGTACAGTAAGTATGTCAGTGTGGTGTCAATCTGATTGGCAGTGTGGGGACAGTGAGATTGGCAGTGTGATGACAATGTGATTGGTCATGTGCTGTCAGTGTGATTGGCAGTGTGGTCTCAGTATAATTGGCACTGTGTTATCTGTGTGATTGGCAGTGTGGTTCGGTTAGATTGACAGTGTGTTGTCTGTGTGATTAGCAGTGTGGTGTCAGTTAGATTGGCAGTGTTTTGTCTGTGTGATTGGCAGTTTGGTGACTGTGCGATAGGCAGTGTGGTGACAGTGTGATTGGCAGTGTGGTTTAAGTTAGATTGACAGTGTGTTGTTTGTGTGATTGGCATTGTGGTGACGGTGATATTGGCAGTGTGGTGACAGTGTGATTGGCAGTGTGGGGACAGTGAAATTGGCAATGTGGCAACAGTGTGATTGGCATTGTGCTATAGTGTGTTTGGCAGTTTGGTGTCAGTGAGATTGGCAATGATGTGACAGTGACATTGGCAGTGTGGTGAGAGTGTGATTGGCAGTGTGGTGAAAGTCTGATTGGCAATGTGGGGCAGTGTAATTGGCAGTGTGGTGACAACGTGTTTGACAGTGTGGTATCAGTGTAATTGGCAGTGTGTTTATTGTGAGATTGGCAGTTGGTGACTGTGTGATTGGCAGTGTGTTGACAGCATGATGGACAGTGTGGTGTCAGTGTAACTGACAGTGTGGTGACTGTGAGATTGGCAGTGTTGTGACAGTGTGATTGGTAGTGTGGTGACAATGAGATTGGCTGCATGGTATCAGTATAATTGGCAGTGTGACTGAGGTAAAATTGGCAGTGTGGTCTCAGTTTGACTGGCAGTCGGGCGAAAGTGAGATTGGCAGTGTGGTGAAAGTGTGAGTGGCACTGTGGTGACAGTGAGAATGGCAGTGTGGTGACAGTGTGATTGGCAGTGTGGGGACAGTGAAATTGGCCATGTGATGACAGTGTGATTGGCAGTGTGGTGACAGTGTGATTGGCAGTGTGGTGTCAGTTAGATTGGCAGTGTGATGTCTGTGTGATTGACAGCGTGGTGAGAGTGTGATTGGCTGTGTGGATACATTGAGTATGCCAGTGTGGTGTCAATGTGATTGGCAGTGTGGGGACAGTGAGATTGGCAGTGTGATGACAATGTGATTGGTAGTGTGCTGTCAGTGTGATTGGCAGTGTGGTCTCAGTATAACTGGCAGCTTGGTGTCAGTGTGATTGGCAGTGTGGTGTCAGTTAGATTGGCAGTGTGTTGTCTGTGTGATTGGCAGTTTGGTGACTGTGAGATAGGCAGTGTGGTGACAGTGTGATTGGCAGTGTGGGGACAGTGTGATTGACAGTGTGGTGTCAGTGTAATTGGCAGTGTGGTGAAAGTGTGATTAGCAGTGTGGTGGCAATGTGACTGGCAGCGTGGTGAGAATGTGATTGGCTGTGTGGGTACAGTGAGTATGCCAGTGTGGTGTCAATGTGATTGGCAGTGTGGGGACAGTGAGATTGGCAGTGTGATGACAATGTGATTGGTCGTGTGCTGTCAGTGTGATTGGCAGTGTGGTCTCAGTATAATTGGCAGTGTGTTGTCTGTGTGTTTGGAAGTGTGTTGTCAGTTAGATTGACAGTGTGTTGTCTGTGTGATTGGCAGTGTGGTGTCAGTTAGATTGACAGTGTTTTGTCTGTATGATTTGCTGTGTGGTGATGGTGAGATTGGCAGTTTGGTGACAGTGTGATTGGCGGTGTGGTGACAGTGAAATTGGCAATGTGGCAACAGTGTGATTGGCATTGTGCTATAGTGTGTTTGGCAGTTTGGTGTCAGTGAGATTGGCAATGTTGTGACAATGACATTGGCAGTGTGGTGACATTGTGATTGGCAGTGTGGTGAAAGTCTGATTGGCAGTGTGGGGCAGTGTAATTGGCAGTGTGGTGACAATGTGATCGGTCGTGTGCTGTCAGTGTGATTGGTAGTGTGATCTCAGTATAATTGGCAGTGTGTTGTCTGTGTGATTGGCAGTGTGGTGTCAGTTAGATTGACAGTGTGTTGTCTGTGTGATTGGCATTGTGGTGACGGTGAGATTGGCAGTGTGGTGACAGTGTGATTGGCAGTGTGGGGACAGTGAAATTGGCAATGTGGCAACAGTGTGATTGGCATTGTGCTATAGTGTGTTTGGCAGCTTGCTGTCAGTGACATTGACAGTGTGGTTACAGTGTGATTGGCAATGTTGTGAAAGTCTGATTGGCAAGGTGGGAACAGTGTAATTGGCAGTGTGCTGACAACGTTTTTGGCAGTGTGGTATCAGTGTAATTGGCAGTGTGGTGACTGTGAGATTGGCAGTTGGTGACTGTGTGATTGGCAGTCTGTTGTCAGCGTGATGGACAGTGTGGTGTCAGTGTAACTGAAAGTGTGGTGACAGTGTAACTGACAGTGTGGTGACTGTGAGATGGGCAGTGTTGTGACAGTGTGATTGGTAGTGTGGTGACAATGAGATTGGCTACGTGGTAACAGCAAAATTGGCAGTGTGGTTTCAGCTTGACTGGCAGTTGGGCAAAAGTGAGATTGGCAGTGTGGTGCCAGTGAGTATGGCAGTGTGGTGACAGTGTGATTGGCAGTGTGGGGACAGTGAGTATGGCAGCGTGGTGACAGTGTGATTGGCAGTGTGGGGACAGTGAAATTGGCCATGTGGTGACAGTGTGATTGGCAGTGTGGGGACAGTGTAATTGGGAGTGTGGTGAAAGTGTGATTAGCAGTGTGGTGGCAATGTGACTGGCAGCGTGGTGAGAATGTGATTGCCAGTGTGGGTACATTGAGTATGCCAGTGTGGTGTCAATGTGATTGGCAGTGTGGGGACAGTGAGATTGGCAGTGTGATGACAATGTGATTGGTCGTGTGCTGTCAGTGTGATTGGCAGTGTGGTCTCAGTATAATTGGCAGTGTGTTGTCTGTGTGATTGGCAGTGTGTTGTCAGTTAGATTGACAGTGTGTTGTCTGTGTGATTGACAGTGTGGTGTCAGTTAGATTGACAGTGTTTTGTCTGTGTGATTGGCAGTGTGGTGACGGTGAGATTGGCAGTGTGGTGACAGTGTGATTGGCAGTGTGGTGACAGTGAAATTGGCAATGTGGCAACAGTGTGATTGGCATTGTGCTATAGTGTGTTTGGCAGTGTGGTGCCAGTGTGATTGGCAGTGTGGTGAAAGTCTGATTGCCAATGTGGGGACAGTGTAATTGGCAGTGTGGTGACAACGTGTTTGGCAGTGTGGTATCAGTGTAATTGGCAGTGTGGTGACTGTGAGATTGGCAGTTGGTGACTGTGTGATTGGCAGTCTGTTGACAGCGTGATGGACAGTGTGGTGTCAGTGTAACTGAAAGTGTGGTGACAGTGTAACTGACATTGTGGTGACTGTGAGATTGGCAGTGTTGTGACAATGTGATTGGTAGTGTGGTGACAATGAGATTGGCTGCGTGGTAACAGTATAATTGGCAGTGTGATGAAGGTAAAATTGGCAGTGTGGTAACAGTGTGATTGGCAGTGTGGTGTCACTGTGATTGGCAGTGTGGTCTCAGTATGACTGGCAGTTTGGCGAAAGTGAGATCGACAGTGTGGGGAAAGTGTGATTGGCAGTGTGGGGACAGTGAGATTGGCAGTGTGGTGGCAGTGTGAGTGGCAGTGTGGTGACAGTGAGATTGGCAGTGTGGTGGCAGTGTGAGTGGCAGTGTGGTGACAGTGAGATGGCAGTGTGGTGGCAGTGTGAGTGGCAGTGTGGTGACAGTGAGAATGGTGGTGTGGTGACATTGTGATTGGCAGTGTGGGGCCAGTGAAATTGGCCATGTGGTGACAGTGTGATTGGCAATGTGGTGTCAGTCTAATTGGCAGTGTGCCAACATTGAGATTGGCAGTGTGGGTACAGTGTAATTGAGAGTGTGGTGACTGTGAAATTGGCCGTGTGGGGAGAGTGAGATTGGCAGTTTGTTGTCAGTTAGATTGGCAGTGTGGTGTCAGTTAGATTGGCAGCTTGGTGTTTGTGTGATTGGCAGTGTGGTGACTCTGAGATTGGCAGTGTGGCAGCAGTGTGATTGGCAGTGTGCTGTCAGTGTGATTGGCAGTGTGGTGAGATTGAGATTGGCAATATGGTCTCAGTATAATTGGCAGTGTGTTGAAAGTGTGCTGGCAGTGTGCTGTCAGTGTAATTGGCAGTGTAGTGACTGTGAGATTGGCAGTGTGATGAAAGTGTAATTGACAGTGTGGTGATGATGAAATTCGCAGCGTGGTGACAGTGTGATTGTCAATGTGATGAGAGTAAGATTGGCAGTGTGGTGTCAGTATGATTGGCAGTGTGGTAAGAGTGAGTTTGGCAGTGTGGCGGCAGTGAGATTGGCAGTGTGGTAACAGTGTGACTGGCAGTGTGCTATCAGTGTGATTCGCTGTGTGGTGACAGTGTGATTAGCAGTGTGGTGACAGTGAGATTGGCAGTGTGGTGTCAGTGTGATTGGCAGTGTGGTGTCAGTGAGATTGGCAGTGTGCTGTCAGTGAGATTGGCAGTGTGATGACAGTGAGATTGGCAATGTTGTGACAGTGAGATTGGCAATGTTGTGACAGTGAGATTGGCAGTGTGATGACAGTGAGATTGGCAGTGTGGTGACAGTGAGATTGACAGTGTGGTGACAGTGAGATTGGCAATGTTGTGACAGTGAGATTGGCAGTGTGGTGACAGTGAGATTGGCAGTGTGATGATAGTGAGATTGGCAATGTTGTGACAGTGAGATTGGCAATGTTGTGACAGTGAGATTGGCAGTGTGATGACAGTGAGATTGGCAGTGTGATGACAATGAGATTGACAGTGTGGTGACAGTGAGATTGGCAATGTTGTGACAATGAGATTGGCAGTGTTATGACAGTGAGATTGGCAGTGTGATGACACTGAGATTGGCAGTGTGATGACAGTGAGATTGAAAGGGTGGTGACACTGTGATTGGCAGTGTGGTGAAAGTGTTATTGGTAGTGGGGGGAGAGTGTAATTGGCAGTGTGATGACTATGTGATTGGCATTGTGGTGACTGTAAGATAGGCTGTGTGATGACAGTGTGATTGGCAGTGTGTTGACAGCGTGATTGGCAGTGTGGCATCAGTGTAATTGGCAGTGTGGTGACTGTGTGATTGGCAGTGTGTTGACAGCGTGATTGGCAGTGTGGCATCAGTGTAATTGGCAGTGTGGTGACTGTGTGATTGGTGGCGTGATGATAGTGTGATTGGCAGTGTGTGACAGTGTGATGGATAGTGTGGTGTTAGTGTAATTGCAAGTGTGGTGTCATTGCGATTGGCAGTGTGGTGAGAGTATAACTGGCAGTGCAGCGACGGTGTAATTGAAAGTGTGGTGACAGTGTAACTGACAGTGTGGTGACAATGAGATTGGCTGCATGGTAACATTATAATTGGCAGTGTGATTTAAACAGTAAGTTAGAGGGTATATTTGCATTGCATTGAATAAACCATTCAAAGACTGGGGCTGAAATCTTGCACCGAGCTAAAAGACACCAAGCAATATGTTTATATTACTAATAAAATTGGTACTATGAAAGGGGTTTTATTGTTAGAAGAGGTGGAATTCAAAGAGCCTGGAGATACAATGAGAATTTGCATTCAAAGGGAAGGCTAGTTATGTACAGAAAAAAGCTGTGTGTGTGAGTCAGAGGCATGTGAGTTCTAAACCGCCAGTAAGCCCTACAACTATTTGCAAAGGAATCAAATTGCAATGGACTTCATTTTGAATTTTTAAGATAAAATGTGCTTTGCCCGGTGTCTGTTTAAAGTCTATGGGTTATTGTTGCCTTGGTGAGTGTTTACCTGGTAATGATTAATTTGGGATTTATTTAAAAGTTAAAATATTAATCTGTAGATATGTGCATGTGTTAATTCCTTGTTAAATTAATAAATGTTTAATTTAATTTATCTAAAAAGCCTCTTGGTGGGATTCATTTCTGAATTCAGAGCAATGTGTCAAACATAACCAATTGAAAATATAGGTTATTACAGTTGTTTAAAGTTTCCCTCTGGGATTTTAAATAACATAGCCTTTAACAATTGTTGTGTCATAACAATTGGGGGCTCTCGGTTGGATGATATTTGTAATTCCTTGATTGGTTTGGAATTGGTGACAAATATGAGAAGCACTTTGAATTCAGGAGTTGGTGAGGATTTTTAGAAGTGGTAAGATTGCAAAATGGCTTTGGCAATTGCAAAGACTTGTCTGGGAGTAGAAGATATAACTCTGATTGTGTTGCAAAAAATAACCAAGAGTAAGCTACCAGAGTTGGCAGATAAGTTAAAATTGAGGTTACCTGCAGGGGCTAGGAAATCAGCTATAATTGAAAGTGTAGCACAGCATCTACAGTTGGAAGTGATACCTGACACTAATGAGTCACAGCTGAAGGTAGTGAGACTGCAGTTTGAACTGAAGAAGCTTGAATTTGAACAAGCAAAGGAACTGAAAGAGAAATGATATATAAAAGGGAGCAAGCAGAAAAGTAGGAGAAAGAAAGAAAGCTGAGCTGGAATTTCACAAAAGAGAGAGAAAGAGAATACCTGCTTAAAAGGCTGGAAGTTTAAAAAGAGATCTCGGATTCTGAGGAGAGTTCTGACAATGAAAAAACCTTTAACCTAAAACCCAGTGGGGAAATGTTTAGATTTGTACAAGCTCCTCCAAAGTTTGAGGAAAAAGATATTGAAGCATTCTTTATTTCATTTGAGAAGATAGCTAAATAGCTGAAATGGCCACAGGAGTACTAGACACTTTTATTACAGTCTAAGTTGCTGGGTAGAGTGCATGAGCTATATGCTTCACTGTCTGAAGAAGTATCAGTGAATTATGACGTGGTGAAAAAGGACATTTTGAGTACATATGTGTTGGTTCCTGAAGCATCCAGGCAGAAATTTAGGAATATAAAAAAACAGCCTGGGTAAACTTATATTGAGTTTGAGAGAGTAAAACAAAGTAATTTTGACTAGTGGATGCAGGCGTTAAAAATAGAGACAACATATGCAGCTCTTAGGGAAGTAATTCTTTTAAAATAATTTAAAGACTCAATCCCTTCAGTAGTGAGAACTCATGTGGAGGAACAGAGAGTTCAAACTGTAAAACAAGCAGCAGAGATAGCTGATGATTGAGTTGTTCATAGAGCTAAATCTTTTTTCGTCATTCTTTCAAATTGGAAAAGGATAGAAAGTGGGAAGGTGAAAGGAAGGTAGGTAGTCAGGGAAGAGAAGGAGTGGCTGGGATTCCCAGGAAGTTTCTTCTCAAAATAAAAAGGAAGATGCTGAGGGTAGGAGTGACTTTAAAAATTGATGTGTTTTCATTTTAATAAAGTGGGGCACACAAATTCAGTGTGTTGGGAATTGCTGGGGAAATCTGTTGGAATTATTGGGGTACAGAAAACTTCCGGAAGTAAAAGTAATGTGGGTTCCGAGGTACAGGCACAGGGAAAACCAATAGTTTATGTACAGGTAAAACAGGGAGAATCAGTGAAAGGTAAAGAAGTGGGAATATGTTCACAATTTACTCAAGAGAATTGTAGGGACCAGGTTGCAGAAATATTTAAAGACTTGGGGTGGAATTTTCCAGGAATTGCACTAAGTGCAGTAGTGGGTGGGTAAAATGGAGCCCTACCTGCCAAAGAAAATGGCGAGTTTTCACACCGTATCATCCTGAGCCCACCTCGTTATTTATTCACTCCTGTGAAACACACTGTTTCCATGGCGAGTGGGCTCTCATTTGCCCACCTGCCATCACCCCGCTGTTGCATCACGCCGGTCACCATCTTTAAAAGGCAGCCGCCAGCAAAGCGCTCATCACCAGCAGATCACCACCGCTGCCCAGGAGACATGGCCAACAAAGGGAAAAAGACTGCAGCCCCCCGCTTCAACGACGGGCCCCTCGGGCGACTGCTGGATGTCATGGAGGCCATCGGGATGTGCTCTACACCCACTCTGGCCGCAGGATGGGTAACAATGTCACCAACCCAGCTTGGGAGGCAGTGGCAGCGGGGGTGAGCGCAAATGCCCTGCTGAAGAGGACAGCCACCCAGTGCACTCTTTTCATCACTCTCAACTCACACACTCACAAACCCATCACACATCCACAGGGCCCTCACTCACTGCCAATGCAAGGGACACCACCATTCACTCTTTCACACACACCATCATTGTCCTCATCCCGTCCAATGGCCCAATCACCACTCACACAGGCCAGGCATACTTATCATCTGGCCCGGCAGACATCCTGATACACAGTCCCCATTTCTATCCATGCAGGACAAATTGGCACACAACAGGAGGGAAAGGTCACAGACAGGTCACAGCCTCAGGATCACAATCTGGTGAGCACATTGCACTCTCTGATAAACAGCAGGTGGAGGCAGAGACTTTCCAGGTCCCCGGCACTCGGAGGACTGCTGGAGGCCAGAAAATTGCTGAGTCTGAGACAGATGACGAGCCTCTGGACTTGGTCATGTTTCAGCTGCTGGAACAACAAAGGCAAGCTCGGGAACATCAGAAAGGGATGTCCGCTGCACTCCTCAGATTGCAAGGCGTGATGGAGGAGTCTGTCTGTCTTCAGACTGAGGTGATAGCGCTGGCATTGCAATGCACCGAGGTCAACACTGGCAGGATGGGGGCCACCTTGGAGATCTTGGTCCAGGACGTGACTCCTGCACTGCTGCGCGGGCTTTACTCCATCGCTGATGCCATAGTTGGCCTTCAACAGTGTGTATGCAAGAGGGGTGCTGGCAGCTCGATCTCACTCCAGCTACCCTTCTGCTCACGGAGTCAGCCAGGGACCCTCGGGCACCCACAAGGAGGAGGATCAGTAGGTGCAGGCTCCAAGGCCATCCACCCAGGTAACCTGGGAGTGACTGGCCCATCCAAATCCCCTCTTCCTGTGACCTCAGCAGCTCCAGCTTCACAGGCCGAGGAGGGTGCCACTGCCATACAGCAGAACCCTGAAAGTAGGCCAGGGCCCTCCAGGTCTCAGCCCTCCAGAGGACACCTGCCAAAGTCATCACAGACAGTACATCACAGTCAGCAGGCTGTCTCCACCTCCGCTGTGCATGTCCAGGGAGCACCAAGACATAGCAGGGTTAGGAAAGTTAAGTAAAAGTAGTTGAACAGCCTGGGCACAGGTGTTGATCACTTGTACATACTGTTCACTATTGTCAACAAACTCCTAACAATAAAAGCAAAAAACTGCGGATGCTGGAAATCCAAAACAAAAATAAAAATACGCGGAAAAACTCAGCAGGTCTGACAGCATCTGCAGAGAGGAACACAGTTAACATTTTGAGTCCGTATGACTTTTCAACAGAACTAAGGGAAAATAGAAAAGAGATGAAATATAAGCTGGTTTAAGGTAGGGTGGGACAAGTAGAGCTGGATAGAGGGCCAGTGATAGGAGATAGCCAAAAGATGTCATAGACAACAATGTCCTAACAATGTCTCCCTGCCTATGGCTCCTTGTTCTGATAAGCTGTGTTTGGATCACTCAGATATGAAATCTTTCTACACAAGATAAAGGCAGGTGTCTCAATCCAGGGCCTCTTCCCTATGCTCTGTGCAGCCATCAAAGTGATGGCCCAGCCTCACACTCCCTGGAAACATTACTGATGTTTGCACCTCGATGGTACTGGTCATTGCTGCCAGAATGTAATGAGCAGGTGCCACAATGTTCCCTCATACTCTCTGTGTGCTCTCAGCACCTTTAAGGTGGGGCTGGCCCTCATCATCCCAGCATCTGCGACCAGTGATGCTGTTCACCAGCTCCTGAAGGGCTGAGGTGCTGAAGGCGGACACAGCATCAGTTGTGTCTAAATTTACATGGCTACATCTCTATGATATGACCCTGATCATGGAGCACAAGTGAACTGCCCTCGACCAGACAGGAGTTAGACATTCTCAGAGGCTATGTGAAGATCTATGGAGTGTCCTCAACCTATAAGACCATAAGACGTAGGAGCAGAAGTAGGCCATTTGGTCCGTTGAGTCTGCTCCACCATTCAATGAGATCATGGCTGATCTGATAATCTCAACTCCACTTTCCTACCTTTTCCCTATAACCTTTGATTCCCTTACTGATGAAAAATCTGTCTATCTCAGCCTTGAATATACTTAACGACCCAATCTCTACAGCCCTCTGCAGTAAAGAATTCCACAGTTGACTACCCTCTGAGAGAAGAAATTCCTCCTCATCTCTGTCTTAAATGGGTGACCCCTTACTCTGAGATTATGCCCTCTGGTCCTAGACTCTTCAACAAGGGGAAACAACCCCTCAGCATCTACCCTGTCAAGCCCCCTAAGAATCTTATGTTTCAATAAGGTCACCTCTCATTCTTCTAAACTCCAGTGAGTACAGACCCAAACCACTCAACCTCTCCTCATAAGAAAATCCCTCCATCCCCAGGATCAACCCAGTGAACCTTCTCTGGACTGCCTCCAATGCCAGTATATCTTTCCTTAGATAAGGGGACTGAAACTGTTCACAGTATTCTAGGTGTGGTCCAACGAGTGCCTTGTATAGTTTTAGCAAGACTTCCCTATTTTTATACTCCATTCCCTTTGAAATTTTGGCCAATTTTCCATTTGCCTTCCCTATTAGCTGTTGAATTTGTATGCTAGCTTTTTGGGATTCATGCATGAGGACCCCCAAATTCCTCTGTGCTGCAGCTTTCTTCAGTCTTTCTCCATTTAAGTAATATTCAGCATCTCTATTCTTCCTGCCAATGTGCATAACCTCACATTTTCCCATGTTATATTCCAACTGCCAAATTTTTGCCCTCTCACTTAACCTGTCTATATCCCTCTGCAGACTCTCTGTGTCATCCTCACCACTTGCCTACCCACCTATTTTTGTGTCATCCGCAAACTTGGCGATATCCAAGTCATTAATATATATTGTAAATAATTGTGGCCTCAGAACTGATCCCTGTGGCACTCCACTAGTTACAGGTTACCATCCTGAAAATGCCCCCCCTTATCCTAACTCTCTGTCTTCTATTAGTTAGCCGATCCTCTATCTATGCTAATATACTACCCCACAACACCATGGGCTCTTATGTTATTAAGCAGCTTTATGTGTGGTACCTTATCAAATGCTTTTTGGAAATCGAAATATATTACATTTACAGGTTCCCCTTTATCTATCCTGCTTGATACCTCCTCAAAGAATTCTAATAAATGTGTCAGGCATGATTCCCCCTTCATGAAGCCATGCTGACTCTGCTTGATTATATTATGTATTTCTAAATGCTCTGCTATTACACCTTTTATAATAGACTCTAAAATTTTCCCAATGACAGATGTTATGCTAACTGGCCTATAGTTACCTGTTTTTTGTCTCCCTCCCTTTTTGAATAATACATTGGCAGTTTTCCAATCTTCTGGCAGTTTTCCAGAATCTAAGGAATCTTGGAAGATTACTACCAGTGCATCCATTATCTCTGTAGCTACTTCCTTTACTATCCTAGGATGCAACCAATTAGGTCTAGGTGACTTATTGGCTTTTAGCCCCATTAGTTAGAATCATAGAGCCATAGAACCATAGAAAGTTTAAGCACAGAAGGAGGCCACTCGGCCCATCTTGTCCATGCCAGCCTGACAACACCCAGGTGCCCTTTCTAATCCCACCTTCCTGCATCCGGCCCATATCCCTGCAATTTATAGCACTTAAGGTGCAGATCCAGGTACTTTCTAAAAGAGTTTAGAGTTTCTGCCTCTACCACCAACTTGGGCAGCGAATTCCAGACACCAACTACCCTCTGTAAAAAAGTTCTTCCTCATGTCCCCCCTACACCTTCTGCCACTTATCTTGATTCTAGAATTCTCCACCTAGTACTTTTTCTCTAGTGATCTTTATTGTGTTTATTTCCTCTCCCCTTTTTGCCCCATGATTATTTAGTATTTTTGGAATGCTATTAGTGTTTTCTACCGTGAAGACTGATGCAAAGTATTTATTCAACTCCTCTGCCAGTTCCTGGTTCCCCATTATTATTTCCCCAGCCTCATTCTCTAAAGGGCCTGTGTTCACTTTGGCCTCTCTCTTCCATTTTATATATTTAAAGAAGCTCTTACTGTCTGTTTTTACATTACTTGCTAGTTTACCCTCAAAGTTTATTTTCTCCCTCTTAATTATTTTTTTGGTCATCTTCTGTTGGTTTTTAAAACTTTCCCAATCCTTTGTCTTACCACTTATCTTTACAACATTGTATGTTTTTTCTTTTACTTTGGTATGATCTTTAACTTCCTTGGTTAACCATGGTTGGTTTATCCATTTCCTACAATCTTTCTTCCTCATTGGGATATATCCTTGTTGTGAGTCATGAACTATTCTCTTAATAATCTGCCATTGTCCATCAACCGTCTTTTCTGCTAAACTTCTTTCCCAGTTTACTCCAGCCAACTCTGACCTCATTCCATTATAATTACCCTGATTTAAGTTTAGCACAGTTATTTCCGAACTAGGTTTTTCACTCTCAAACTGAATGCTAAATTCCACCATGTTATGGTCACTGTTTCCTAGGGGATCTTTTACCCTAAGATCATTTATTAAATCTGCCTCATTACACATTACCAGATCCAAAATAGCCTGATCCCTGGTTGGATTCACAATATATTGTTCTAAGAAACTGTCCCAAATTCACTCTATGAATTCTTGCTCGTGGTTACCTGTGCCAATTTGATTTTCCCAATCTACATGAAGATTGAAGTCACCCATGATTAATGTACTGCCTTATTCAAATGCACTCATTATCTCCTGATTTATTCTCTGTCCTACAGAACAGCTACTGTAAAGGGCCTATAGACTACTCCCATCACTACTTCCCCTTGTTATTTCTTATCTCCACCCATATGGATTCTACAGCTTCCGATCCAAGATCCTTTCTTGCTATCGGACTTATTCCATCTTGTACTAACAAAGCTACCCCACTACCCTTTTCTTCCTGCCTGTCCTTTCTAAAACTCACATACCAATGAATATTTCGTTCCCAGCTTTGATCTCCCTGTAAACACGTCTCTGTAATGGTTAACCTCTATTTGTGCTGTTAATTTATTTATTTTGTTCTGAATACTACATGCATTTAAGTAAAGAGCCATTAATTTTGCCTTTTTACCATTTCTTTTCCCCCTTTGACCCTATCTACTGCTGTTTTTTTTAAGTTTATACACCCTCTCCCTTCCTGTCACACTCTGGGTATCATTACCTAAATAGCTGTCCTGCAATGCTGCAGGACATTTGCAATGTCCTTTTGTTTTGTAAGCCTACATATCCCCTTTCCAGAACCCTCCCCCACTCCTCGTGTGACCAAGTGACTAGTAGGGCCTCCACTGCATCTCCATGACAAGAGCATTCTGACAGAGGGCATTGGCGCTGCCATAAGCCAGACTGGAGTCAAACATTCAGGTTGCGATGTGAGGATCTATGTGGACACCTCACTGCATGTTGTCATCATCCTCCACAAATCTGGCAGCTATGTGGGCCTCCCAAGCTCACCTGCCTTGTCTGGCCAGTGCGGGAGTCTCAATCCCATCATCATCATCACCCCTCGCCCTCATCCCCATTGGCATCCTCCTCATCCGAGGAGTCCTCCAGCTCCTCACCCAATTACAGCGCCAGGTTGTATAGAGTGCAGTAGATGATGACGATGCGTGACACCCTCTGCCGTCTGTATTGCAGGGCTCCACGAGACTGGTCCAGGCACCGGAACCTCATCTTCAGCAACCTAATGGTCTGCTCCACCAAGTTGCGAGTTGCAGCATGAGCCTCATTATAGCGTTGCTCTGCTGCAGACTGAGGCCGCCGCATGGGTGTCATCAGCCACCGTCTCTGCAGGTAGACCTTGTCGCCAAGGAGCCGGCCCTGCAGCCTCTGTGGAACCTAGAAGACTGCAGGGATCTGCGAGTGATTCAGGATGTTTGTATCATGCACACTCCCTGGAAACCGTGCACATACCTGCAGGATGCGTTTCTGGTGGTTGCATACCAGATGCACATTCAGTGAGTGGAAGCCCTTGTGGTTGATGAAGTACACCAAGTGTATCGACGTGGATCTTAGCACCACATGAGTGCAGTCAATCGCACCCTGCACCTGTGGGAATGCCGAGATCAGGGTGAATCCAATGGCCCTTGCATCCTGGCTGTCTCGGTCCCGGGCAAAATGCACAAAGTTGTGTGCCATGGAGAAAGTGGCATCCATGACCTCATGGATGCATTTGTGGGTGGTGGATTGTGAAATCCCACTGAGGATACCTGTGGAGCCCTGAAAGGAGCCACTGGCATAGAAATTGAGCACCGCAGTCACTTTCACAGCTACTGGCAGTGGATTCCCTCCATGTCCCCTTGGTACCAAATCCTGCAGTAAGTGGCAGATGTGAGCCACCAGTCATCTGCAGAAATGGCAGACGGTGTCTATAGACCCTGGGTATTGCTAGGCCCCGACCAGACACAGCTCTGTCGCTCCTGGGCAGTGTGTGCAAGAACCTCTGCTGTCTCTTCTTCATGAGGTTGCTGCTCCTGCTTTTGCGCAGCCAGGAGCCTCAGTCGCTCTCTCCTCCGTCTTCTACGGGCCCTGTAAGCCATCAGGCATACAGCTAGATCACCAGGATCCATGATCTTGATATGGTCCTTCTGCTGCATGAAAGAGAGAGAGTCGTGGTGATCATGACTGTACTTTGCACTTTTCCTGGCCCTGTGTGACCGCCCCTTAATGTTTCCTGGAGAGTGCTGGTCACCCTTGGATAGCCAGAGATGAGTGCGCTGCATGTCTGCCCTGTTAACCTGCGCCATGGTGGACACTGGTCCAAACCGGGATGCTGAGATTGCAAGGGGCTGTGAGCACCTCCAGCAGTGACTGTTACGTGGCCAGCATTGGCGAGGAGATTGTACAACGTGTGCAGTCCAACTGCTCCACGGTCCAATAAAGTGGTGGCAGACTCGAAGTCTGTGCTGGGGGTCAGGGAGTGATGTAGGGAAGCGCTTGATGGCCCTTTGGTGCCTCCGTGTTGCTTGAATGGGTGGGCAGGAGAGGAGCCCGACCCCAATCATATCACTGTGGCTGTGCCTGATCTGTCTGAGTTGCAGAGGCGTGGCCAGTTTATACAGGCGTCCCTAACGTGTGGCCACTTCCCTCGCTTACCCTAATGTCTACTCGATTGCCTGTGTGCGGGATGGAGCACCAAGGCAGTATTTGACACCCCCTCCTTCCCAAAAGCAATGGTCACCTCCAAGACTGGCCAGCAGTTGCCCCGGACACCCCCCTACCCTCAGCAATCACTTCTGGGGCCTGGCATAAGTTGTCCCTGCCCCCAGGCATGCCTGAGGCCTGTAAACAACAGGCGAGCTGTGGAGAAAGCTGCTGCTCACTCACCTCAGTTCCCCCAAAGTGAAGGTCGCCAAGTGTACATTGCCTGCGTGCTGTTGCCTACATGCTTTCCCACTGACATGGACAGACGATATGGTTCCAAGAGCCTGGCAGGATGGCCTTTTAATTATATGCTAATGTATTACAATTAGCTCCCCGCCAACTGATGGCGAGAAACGCAGCCCGCTGTCGACAGGCAGAGTGGACGATTGCGACCTGCCTTCACGCCATCATGAAGCGGCTTCCATTATATTTTCTGCACACACCACCTATCACACCCACCGCCAGCAGGCTCAGAAAATTCCACCCATTGTGTGTGAAGGGAAAGTCTTTCCATGTGTACAGGGGGGAGTTTGTAAAGGTATTAAAATTTTAAGAGACACAGGGCCTAGTCAATCTTTAGTGTTATGGGATAGTGATAATTGCTGTTCAGAGGGAGTATTCCAGGAGCAGGTGATACTAAGTGGGGTTCATGGTGATGCTAAAGCTAAAGCAAATGGAGACAGGTGAAGTTATTGTTGGAGTAGTGGAAAAATTGCCCATTGCAGGGTTCAATTTATTCTAGGTAATGATGTAGCTGGATCACAAATATGGGTGATGCCTATGGTAGCTGAGCAGCCTGTAGAAATGTTTTCAACAAAGGTGTTACAGAGGGAGCATCCTGGATTGTTTCCAGATTGTGTGACAACAGGTACACAGGTTGAAACAAGAAAAGCAAGAAGGGCAGGCAGTTCAAAGGCAAGAAGAAGGTGTTGAAATCCAATTAACTGGCACTGTGTTTGATAACATTGTTCAGCAGGAAAGACTACAGGATAATTCAACTGAAGTGTTTAACTCAAGGAGGTTAGTGGTGTTACAGAAAAATGATTTGCAACTAAAGCAATTTTATCAAAAACCCTATTCAGAGACAGAAGCAAGGTGTATTCCAGAATGTTATTACTTTAAGGGAGATATTTTAATGAGAAAATGGAGGCCGGATCATGTCTCAGCAAATGAAAGCTGGGAGAGAGGTTCATCAGATTGTTATCCCATTAGGGTATGGAAATGAGATTCTGAGGATTGCTCCTAAAATTCCAAATGGGGGGACATTTAGGAATTAGGAGAACACAGGAAAAGATACAGAGGTATTTTTATTGGCCTGGATTGCATAGGGATGTAGTCAAATTCTGTAGACCCTGTCATACATGTCAAGTAATAGGAATGCTACAAGCAGTGATTAAACCGGCGCCTTTAATCCCAACATCAGCATTTGAAGAACCTTTTACTAGGGTCATGATTGATTGTGTAGGACCCCTCCCTAAGGCTAAAAGTAAAAGTCAGTGCTTACTGACAATAATGGACATGTCTATTTGGTTTCCTGAAGCGCTACCTTTAAGAAATATTACAGCTAAGAAGATTGTGGAGGAGTTAATTAAATCTTTTACAAGATATGGTTTACCTAAGGAAATACAATTAGATCAGGCATCAAATTTCATGTCACAGCTGTTTAAGGAAGTAATGAACAGTTTGGGGATATAACAGTTTAAGTCAACAGTTTATCATCTGGAGTCACAAGGAGCTTTGGAAAGATGGCATCAAACTTTAAAAACTATGATGAGAGCATATTGTCAGGATTATCCACAGGATTGGGATACAGGAATTCCATTCTTGTTATTTGCTATTAGAGACACTCCTAATGCATTGACCGGATTTAGTCCTTTTGAACTAGTTAATGGTCATGAGGTAAGGGGACCATTGAAATTGATTCATGAGAAATTGGTGGATCAAATTTCAGAAACTACTCTCCTGGATTATGTATCAAATTTCAGGGAAAGATTGAACAGGCCATGAGAGTTGGCTAGGGAACATTTAAAGATATCACAGCAACTTATGAAAGTGAAGGCAGATACTTTCCAGAAACAAAACTGCAAGCTTTAACTTTCTTAAGCTAAAGCCTGCAGTTTTGTTTCTGGAGAGAAGGTACTAGTTCTGTTACCAGTACTATTCATTAAATGCAAGGTTTAGTGGGCCTTACAGGATTGAAAAGAAATTGAGTGAAATAAGTTTCTTAATAAATATTCCAGATAGAAGAAAGGAGCAGAGGGTGTGTCATGTAAATATGCATTAAAAGTACATTGACAGGGAAGAGGCACAAAAAGAGGTGTTAGTGATGGTGGATGATGAGAAAGAGGTAGAAGTGCAGGACTCTGAAATTGATTTTCCTCTAATCAAGTTGGATAATGAAGGGGCGCTTGAAAATTTAAATGAAATATTGAGTTACTTTCCAAGTAAGTGACAAAGTGATTTGAAAAAGCTGTTGCAGTCACGCAAACCTATTTGTGGGAATAAATCTAGCTATACACGATGTCTCTATACAGGTTTCATGTCTCTATACAGGTTTCATCTTTAATAAGGTAACATCCTTATAGATTAAATCTGGCAAAGTTAGCACAAGTGCAAAAATAAATTGATTTCATGCTTCAAAATGATATCATTGAGTCTAGTTGCAGTAACTGGATAAAAGCAAAATGCTCTGGATGCTGGAAAAGAAGAGTCTGAAGAAGAGTCATACCGACCCGAAACATTAACTCTGTCTTTCTCTCCACAGATGCTGTCAGACCTGCTGAGTTTTTCCAGCAATTTTTGTTTTTGTTGCAGTAACTGGAGTTCACCTCTTGTGTTGGTACCGAAACCGAATGGAACATGAAGACTGTGTGTGGACTATCAAAAGGTAAATGCAGTGACAAAAGCGGATTTATATCCTATACCACAGTTGGAAGATTGCATTGAGAAAGTGGGACAATCGAGATTTATCACAAAGATTGACTTGCTAAAAGGATATTGGCAGGTACAATTATCGGAGAGGGCAAAGGAGATATCAGCTTTTGTAACGCCAAATATCGATTTAAAGTTATGCCATTTGGTATGAAGGATGCATCTGCAACATTTCAAAGACTGACAAACAAAGTAATTGCAGAACTAAGCAATTGTGTTGTTTATAGTGATGATCTAATGGTTTTCAGTCCTATGCAAGAGGAGCATTTACAATATCTGGAAGAATTATTTAATCTATTACAAGAAGCTAATTTGGCGATGAACTTGGCTAAAAGTGAATTTGCAAAAGCACAAGTTATGTATCTAGGCCATACTATTGGACATGGTAAGGTGGCTCTGAGAGATGAGAAAGTCAAGGCTACTGTGGATTTCCCAGTGCCTACAACAAAACCAGAAGTCTTGAGATTTCTGGGCATGAGTGGGTTTTTACCTGAAATTTGTACCAAATTTTAGCAATGCGGTTGCTCTATTGACTGAACAATTAAAAAAGAACAAGAAGTTTCAATGGACACAGGAGTGTCAGAAGTCAATAGATAGTTTGAAAACTGTATTAACTACAACACCAGTTTTGGCAGTATCCAATTATGCCAAGCAATTCAAGTTGGCCGTTGACGCAATTGGTATAAGCAATTGTTGATATAAGCATTGGGGCTGTACAGTTACAAGAAGATGACACTGGAATTGAAAAATCAATGATGGTATTTTTCACAGAAGTTGAATGTACAACAGAGAAGATATCCAATGATCGAAAAAGAAACTTTGAGTTTGGTGATAGCGTTGCAGTATTTTGAGATTTATGTGGCCAACAATTCATCAGAAACCACTGTTTATACAGACCATAATCCTTCGAAGTTTTGGACAAATTTTGTGACAAAAGGGCAAGACTTTTCAGATGCAGCCTATTGTTACAACCATTTAATCTATGGATTATACATATTGCTGGAAGAGAAGATTTGTTCGCAGATGCATTATCAAGAGTTTGAAGCTTAAAGGAAAATTGGACATTTTAAAAACGTGGGCGCTGAACTAGTGATTTCTGTTGATACCAAGGACTTGTGTATATATATTATGTTAATTTATGCATCTGGTAATGTAATAGTGTAATAAGTATAGAAGATAGTGTGAGATGGGTTCTTAAAATGAAGCCGTCTTTTAGAATTATGAAGGTTCATTTTTTGATAGGGAGGGGGATGTCATGAAGATATTAATGTACATAATGTTATTGGAGATTATTTTAAATTGGGCTTGTAGTAGGGTCTGTGTGTGCAGGTGTGAGTGTGTGTGTTTCAATTGGATTAAAGCCAGCTAGCCTGGGTGCTTTGATGTATCGTGGTTTTGAGATGTCAATTGGGTGAACAGTAAGTGAAAAGGTAAAGATTGTGGTACCATGGAATTTGTTACACCCATGAGGTGGGTTGGTGGGGGTGCTGGGGAGCAGATGCAGTCTTAATCTAACGCCTCATTCAAAAGTCTGCATTTGTAATATTGCAGCACCGTCTCGGTACAGCAACAACTTAGTATGGCACCGACTCGGTACGGCACCATCTCGGTACGGCACCGTCTCGGTACGGCACCATCTCGGTACGGCACCATCTCGGTATGACACCGACTCGGTACAGCACCATCTCGGTACGGCACCGACTCGGTATGGCACCATCTCGGTATGGCACCGACTCGGTATGGCACCATCTAGGTATGGCACCGACTTGGTACGGCACAGTCTCGGTACAGTGGTACGGCACCGCCTCATAACTGCACCCTTTCGGTATGGCATTGTCTCGTAACTGCACCCTTTCGATACGGCACTGACTCGGTACGGCACCAACTCGGTACGGCACCACCTCGTAACTGCACCCTTTTGGTACGGCACCATCTCGGTACGGCACCACCTTGTAACTGCACCCTTTTGGTAGGGCACCGACTTGGTATGGCACCATCTCGGTACTGCACCAACTCGGTATGGCACCGACTCGGTACGGCACCGACTCGGTACGGCACCGTCTCGGTACGGTGGTATGACACCGCCTTGTAACTGCACCCTTTCAGTACGGCATTGTCTTGTAACTGCACCCTTTCGGCATGGAACCGACGCGGTATGGCACTGTCTCGGTACAGTGGTACGGCACCATCTCGTAACTGCACCCTTTCGGTACGGCACCGACTTGGTACAGCACCGACTCAGTACGGCACCATCTCGGTAGGCACCGACTCGGTACGGCACCAGCTCGGTATGGCACCATCTCGGTGCGGCACCAACTTGGTACGGCACCATCTCGGTATGGCACCAACTCGGTAGGCACGGACTCGGTACGGCACCAGCTCGGTACGGCACCAACTCGGTAGGGCACCGACTCGGTACGACACCATCTCGGTACGGCACCAACTCGGTACGGCACCAACTCGGTACAGTGGTATGGCACCGCCTCATAACGGCACCCTTCCGGTACGGCATTGTCTCAGTACGGTGATTCGGCACCATCTTGTAATGGCACCATCTCGTTACAGCACCATCTTGGTATGGCACAGCCTCATAATGGCAACATCTCGGTATGGCACCGTCTTGGTACAGCACCATCTCGGTCACCACCGTCTACGTACAGCACCGTCTTAATGCAGCACTATCTAGGTACAGCACTGCATGGTCAACCTGTATTATGTACTGAAATTTGTTGAGTGGAGCTTGAAGCCACTCACCCCTAATTCAGAGATGGGATTCCTACCCACTGAGGTAACCGAGGTTACCAAGGTTCCTTAACCGAGGTTTTCCACCCATGGTCGTTGACAGGGCCCTCAACCGTGTCCGGCCCATCTCCCGCGCATCCGCCCCCACGCCTTCTCCTCCCTCCCAGAAACATGATAGGGTCCCCCTTGTCATCACTTATCACCCCACCAGCCTCCGCATTCAAAGGATCATCCTCCGCCATTTCCGCCAACTCCAGCATGATAACACCACCAAACACATCTTCCCTTCACCCCCCTATTGGCATTCCATAGGGATTGCTCCCTCCGGGACACCCTGGTCCACTCCTCCATCACCCCCTACTCCTCAACCCCCTTCTATGGCACCACCCCATGCCCACGCAAAAGATGCAACACCTGCCCCTTCACTTCCTCTCTCCTCACCATCCCAGGGCCCAAACACTCCTTTCAAGTGAAGCAGCATTTCACTTGCATTTCCCCCAATTTAGTCTACTGCATTCATTGCTCCCAATGCGGTCTCCTCTACATTGGAGAGACCAAATGTAAACTGGGCGACCGCTTTGCAGAACACCTGCAGTCTGTCCGCAAGAATGACCCAAACCTCCCTGTCGCTTGCCATTTTAACACTCCACCCTGCTCTCTTGCCCACATGTCTATCCTTGGCTTGCTGCATTGTTCCAGTGAAGCCCAACGCAAACTGGAGGAACAACACCTCATCTTCCGACTAGGCACCTTACAGCCTTCCGGACTGAATATTGAATTCAACAACTTTAGGTCTTGAGCTCCCTCCTCCATCCCCACCCGCTTGCTGTTTCCCCCTTCCTTTTGTTTTTTTTTCCAATAAATTATATAGATTTTTCTTTTCCCACCTATTTCAATTATTTTTAAATATTTTTAAATCTTTTATGCTCTCCCCACCCCCACTAGAGCTATACCTTGAGTGCCCTACCATCCATTCTTAATTAGCACATTCGTTTAGATAATATCACCAACTTTAACACCTATGTGTTCTTTTGTTCTATTGTTGGTGACATCTTTTGATGATCTGCTTCTATCACTGCTTGTTTGTCCCTACAACCACACAACCACCTCTCTCTCTCTCTCTCTCTCTCCGCCCCCCCCACACACCTTAAACCAGCTTATATTTCAACTCTTTCTTGGACTCGAACACAAGTTCTGTCGAAGGGTCATGAGGACTCGAAACGTCAACTCTTTTCTTCTCCGCCGATGCTGCCAGACCTGCTGAGTTTTTCCAGGTAATTCTGTTTTTGTTTTGGATTTCCAGCATCCGCAGTTTTTTTGTTTTTATTCCTACCCACTGAGTTCAGTTAACATGGAGATCATCAGCACAAATACTTGTACACCTAACTGTGTGGCCACACTGTTTCGTTGTCTTACTCCTATAGCCCTGGAGGTTAAAATTAGGTTTGGTAATTAAAAGTCCTTTGGATTTACCTGTTCCTTTTGGGAATTTATGAACGAAGGTGGGAAGCATTTTTACTGTGGCAGTGCTATGAGTCTCTTTTTTTAGTCCACGTTCCATCTCATATCTCATGTTTTTCATGATGTCCAGCAGTTGATCTCGGCTGAGTTTGAATGGTGCCAGGATCTTGTTGACATATTTACGCTGATGAACTAGCCTCTGGGCTACGGCTGTCACCATGGCTGCACCTTTCCCTGTGCCATGTTCGGATAGAACAAATCGCACTTCACACTCTGGGAGTAGGTTTCGAACCAGCTTGTGAAAGGTTTTTGCATACCTGTCAGAATATCAGAGTGTTATATCCCAATGTTAAACACGGTCTGAGTCTTAAAGTTTTACTCAGGGGTTTTTAATAAAGTACATGTACTTCTCAATGATTCATACACCCCATTCACTCTATGCCCTGGAATTGAGAATAATGTATCTTCAGTTTCAATTGTACAGTTCTGGTCGCCACATTATAGGAAGGATGTGATTGCACTGGAGGGGGTACAGAGGAGATTCACCAGGGTGTTGCCTGGGATGAAACATTTAAGTTATGAAGAGAGGTTGGATAGACTTGGGTTGGTTTTGTTGGAGCAGAGAAGACTGAGGGGCGACCTGATCGAGGTGTACAAGATTATGAGGGGCATGGACAGGGTGGATAGGGAGCAGCTGTTCCCATTAGTTGAAGGGTCAGTCACGAGGGTACACAAGTTCGATCTGAGAGGCAGGAGGTTTAGGGGGGATGTGAGGAGAAACGTTTTTACCCAGAGGGTGGTGACGGTCTGGAATGCGCTGCCTGGGAGGGTGGTGGTGGCGGGCTGCCTCACAGCCTTTAATAAGCACCTGGATGAGCACATGGCACATCATAACATTCAAGGCAATGGGCCAAGTGCTGGTAAATGGGATTAGGTAGGTACGTCAGTGTTTCTCACTTGTCAGTGCAGACTCGATGGGCCGAAGGGCCTCTAAGCACTGTGATTCTATGATCCAAGGCCCTGCAAATCAGGTACAATTCATCTGGGTAAGGAGAGGATGAGACTTGACTGCATCATCCACACAGGAAGAAGATCACTTCTGGAGCTACTGAGCATGAGCGGGGGACAAATGTGAGATCGTGAGTGAGGTCACATCTGTGTGAGTGTGAGCGGGGGTGTATCTGTGTGTGCGGGTGTGTATCAGTGACAGTGTGAGTGGGGGTGTATCTGTGTGAGTGTGAGCAGGGGTGTATCTGTGTGAGCGGGGGTGTATCTGTGTGAGTGTGAGCAGGGGTGTATCTGTGTGAGCGGGGGTGTATCTGTGAGAGTGTGAGCGGGGGTGTATCTGTGAGAGTATGAGCGGGGGTGTATCGGTGAGGGTGTGAGTGGGTGTGTATCTGTGAGAGCAGGGGCGTATCTGTGAGAGTGTTAGCAGGGGTGTGTCTGTGAGAGTGTGAAAGGGGGTGTATCTGTGTGAAAGGGGGTGAATCTGTGTGAGTGTGAGCAGGGGTGTATCTGTGTGATTGTGAGCGGGGGTGCATCTGTGTGAGTGTGAGCAGGGGCACATCTGTGAGAGTGTGAGCAGGGGTGTATCTGTGAGAGTGTGAATGGGGGCATATTTCAGAGAGTGTGAGCAGGGGTGTATGTGTGTGAGTATGAGCGGGGGTGTATCTGTGTGAGTGTGAGCAGGGGTGAATCTCAGAGAGTGTGAGCGGGGATGTATCTGTGAGAGTGTGAGCAGGGGGGTATCTGTGAGAGTGTGAGCGGGTGTGTATCTGTGAGAGTGTGAGCGGGGGTGTATCTGTGAGAGTGTGAGCGGGGGTGTATCTGTGAGAGTGTGAGTGGGGGTGTATCTGTGTGAGTGTGAGCTGGGGTGTATCTGTGTGAGTGAGAGCAGGGATGTATCTGTGAGAGTGTGAGCGGGGGTGTATCTGTGAGGGTGTGAGTGGGGGTATATCTGTGAGGGTGTGAGCGGGGGTGTATCTGTGTGAGTGTGAGCAGGGGTGTATCTGTGAGAGTGTGAGCGGGGGTGTATCTGTGAGGGTGTGAGCGGGGGTGTATGTGTGTGAGTGTGAGCAGGGGTGTACCTGTGTGAGTGTGAGCGGGGGTGTATCAGTCTGACTGTGAGTGGGGATGTATCTGGAAGAGTGTGAGCGGGGGCGTATCTGTGAGAGTGTGAGCGGGGGCGTATCTGTGAGAGTGTGAGCGGGGGCGTATCTGTGAGAGTGTGAGCGGGGGCGTATCTGTGAGAGTGTGAGTGAAGGCGTATTTGTGAGAGTGTGAGCGAAGGCGTATCTGTGAGAGTGTGAGCAGGGGTGTATCTGTGAGTGTGTGAGCGGGGGTGTATCTGTGTGAGTGTGAGCGGGGGAGTGTATCTGTGTGAGTGTGAGCGGTGGTGTATATGTGAGAGTGTGAGTGGGGGCGTATCTGTGACAGTGTGAGTGGCGGTGTATCTGTGTGAGCAGGGGTGTATCTGTGTGAGTGTGAGCAGGGGTGTATCTGTGTGAGTGTGCGTGGGAGAGTATCTGTGAGAGTGTGAGCGGGGGCATATCTGTGAGAGTGTGAGCGGGGGCGTATCTGTGAGAGTGTGAGTGGGGGCGTATCTGTGAGAGTGTGAGCGGGGGCGTATCTGTGAGAGTGTGAGTGTGGATGTATCTGGCAGAGTGTGAGCGGGGGCGTATCTGTGAGAGTGTGAGCGGGGGCGTATCTGTGAGCGTGTGAGCGGGGACGTATCTGTGAGAGTGTGAGCGGGGGCATATCTGTGAGAGTGTGAGCGAAGGCGTATCTGTGAGAGTGTGAGCGAAGGCGTATATGTGAGAGTGTGAGCGAAGGCGTATCTGTGAGAGTGTGAGCAGGGGTGTATCTGTGAGTGTGTGAGCGGGGGTGTATCTGTGTGAGTGTGAGTGGGGGGGTGTATCTGTGTGAGTGTGAGCGGTGGTGTATATGTGAGAGTGTGAGTGGGGGCGTATCTGTGACAGTGTGAGTGGCGGTGTATCTGTGTGTGCAGGGGTGTATCTGTGTGAGTGTGAGTAGGGGTGTATCTGTGTGATTGTGAGCAGGGGCGTATCTGTGTGAGTGTGAGCGGGGGCGTATCTGCGAGAGTGCGAGCAGGGGTGTATCATTGAGAGTGTGAGTGGGGGCGTTTCTGTGAGAGTGTGAGCGGGGGTGTATCTGTGAGAGTGTGAGCAGGGGTGTATCTCTGAGAGTGTGAGCGGGGGTGTATCTGTGAGAGTGTGAGCGGGGGTGTATCTGTGAGAGTATGAGCGGGGGTGTATCGGTGAGGGTGTGAGTGGGTGTGTATCTATGTGAGCAGGGGCGTATCTGTGAGAGTGTTAGCAGGGGTGTGTCTGTGAGAGTGTGAAAGGGGGTGTATCTGTGTGAAAGGGGGTGTATCTGTGTGAGTGTGAGCAGGGGTGTATCTGTGTGATTGTGAGCGGGGGTGCATCTGTGAGAGTGTGAGCAGGGGTGTATCTGTGAGAGTGTGAACGGGGGCATATTTCAGTGAGTGTGAGCAGGGGTGTATGTGTGTGAGTATGAGCAGGGGTGCATCTGTGAGGCTGTGAGCAGCGGTGAATCTCAGAGAGTGTGAGCAGGGATGTATCTGTGAGAGTGTGAGCAGGGGTGTATCTGTGAGAGTGTGAGCGGGGGTGTATCTGTGAGAGTGTGAGCGGGGGTGTATCTGTGAGAGTGTGAGCGGGGGTGTATCTGTGAGAGTGTGAGTGGGGGTGTATCTGTGAGAGTGTGAGTGGGGGTGTATCTGTGTGAGTGTGAGCTGGGGTGTATCTGTGAGAGTGTGAGCGGGGGTGTATCTGTGAGGGTGTGAGTGGGGGTATATCTGTGAGGGTGTGAGCGGGGGTGTATCTGTGTGAGTGTGAGCAGGGGTGTATCTGTGAGAGTGTGAGTGGGGGTGTATCTGTGAGGGTGTGAGTGGGGGTGTATGTGTGTGAGTGTGAGCAGGGGTGTACCTGTGAGAGTGTGAGCAGGGGTATATCAGTCTGAGTGTGAGCGGGGATGTATCAGTGTGAGTGTGCGCGGGGGTGTATCTGTGAGGGTGTGAGCGGGGGCGTATCTGTGAGAGTGTGAGCAGGGGCGTATCTGTGAGAGTTAGAGCGTTGGCGTATCTGTGAGAGTGTGAGTGGGGATGTATCTGGAAGAGTGTGAGCGGGGGCGT
Source organism: Isurus oxyrinchus (assembly GCA_026770705.1). Lineage (NCBI taxonomy): Eukaryota > Metazoa > Chordata > Chondrichthyes > Lamniformes > Lamnidae > Isurus > Isurus oxyrinchus. Next base: position 84,792,262 of record JANJGN010000017.1, read on the forward strand.
ATCTGTGAGAGTGTGAGCGGGGGCGTATCTGTGAGAGTGTGAGCGGGGGCGTATCTGTGAGAGTGTGAGCGAAGGCGTATCTGTGAGAGTGTGAGCGGGGGCGTATCTGTGAGAGTGTGAGCGGGGGCGTATCTGTGAGAGCGTGAGCGAAGGCGTATCTGTGAGAGTGTGAGCGAAGGCGTATCTGTGAGAGTGTGAGCGAAGGCGTATCTGTGAGAGTGTGAGCAGGGGTGTATCTGTGAGTGTGTGAGCGGGGGTGTATCTGTGTGAGTGTGAGCGGGGGAGTATATCTGTGTGAGTGTGAGCGATGGTGTATATGTGAGAGTGTGAGTGGGGGCGTATCTGTGACAGTGTGAGTGGCGGTGTATCTGTGTGAGCAGGGGTGTATCTGTGTGAGTGTGAGCAGGGGTGTATCTGTGTGAGTGTGAGTGGGAGCGTATCTGTGAGAGTGTGAGTGGGGGCGTGTCTGTGAGAGTGTGAGTGGGGGCGTGTCTATGAGCGTGTGAGTAGGGGTGTATCTGTGAGAGTGTGAGCAGGGGCATATCTGTGAGTGTGAACGGGGGTGTATCGGTGAGAGTGTGAGCGGGGGTGTATCTGTTACGGTGTGAGTCGGGGAGTATCTGTGAGGGTGTGAGCAGGGGTGTATCTGTGTGATTGTGAGAGGGGGTGCATCTGTGTGAGTGTGAGCAGGGGCATATATGTGAGAGTGTGAGCAGGGGTGTATCTGTGAGAGTGTGAGAGGTGGTGTATCTGTGAAGGTGTGAGCAGAGGTGTATCTGTGTGAGTGTGAGCGGGGGTGTATCTGTGTGAGTGTGAACAGGGGCGTATCTGTGTGAGTGTGAGCAGAGGTGTATCTGTGTGAGTATGAGCGGGGTTGTATCTGTGTGAGTGTGAGCAGGGGCGTATCTGTGAGAGTGTGAGCGGGGGTGTATCTGTGAGAGTGAGAGTGGCGGTCTATCTGTGTGAGTGTGAGCAGAGGTGTATTGCTGTGAGGGTGTGAGCAGGGGTGTATTTGTGAGAGTGTGAGGGGGGTGTATCTGTGAGAGTGTGAGCGGAGGTGTATTTCTGTGAGAGTGTGAACGGGGGCATATTTCTGTGAGTGTGAGCAGGGGTGTATAGGTGTGAGTGTGAGCGGTGGTGTATCTGTGAGAGTGTGAGCAGGAGTGTATCTGTGAGAGTGTGAGCGGGGGTGTATCTGTATGAGTGTGAGCAGGGGTGTATCTGTGAGATTGTGAGTGGGGGTGTATCTGTGAGTGTGTGAGCGGGGGTGTATTGGTGAGGGTGTGAGTGGGTGTGTATCTGTGTAAACAGGGGCATATCTGTGAGAGTGCGAGCAGGGGTGTATCAGTGAGAGTGTGAGTGGGGGTGTATATGTGTGAGCGGGGGTGTATCTGTGAGGGTGTGAGCGGGCATGTATCTGTGAGGGTGTGAGTCGGGGAGTATCTGTGAGGGTGTGAGTCGGGGAGTATCTGTGAGGGTGTGAGCAGGGGTGTATCTGTGAGGGTGTGAGCAGTGGTGCATCTGTGAGAGTGTGAGCGGGGGTGTATCTGTGAGGGTGTGAGCAGGCATGTATCTGTGAGGGTGTGAGCAGTGGTGCATCTGTGAGAGTGTGAGCGGGGGTGTAACTGGGAGGGTGTGAGAGGGGGTGTATTGGTGAGGGTGTGAGTGGGGGTGTATCTGTGTGATCAGGGGCGTATCTGCGAGAGTGCTAGCAGGGGTGTGTCTGTGAGAGTGTGAATGGGGGTGTATCTGTGTGAATGGGGGTGTATCTGTGTGACTGTGGGCAGGGGTGTATCTGTGAGAGTGTGAGCAGGGGTGTATCTGTGAGAGTGTGAGCAGTGGTGTACCTGTGAGAGTGTGAGCGGGAGCGAATCTGTGAGAGTGTGAACGGGGGTGTATCTGTGAGAGTGTGACCGGGGGCGTATCTGTGAGAGTGTGAGCAGGGGTGTATCTGTCAGTGTGTGAGCGGGGGATTGTATCTGTGTGAGGGTGTGAGCAGGGCCGTATCTGTGTGAGTGTGAGCAGGGGTGTATCTGTGTGAGAGTGAGCAGGGGTGTATCTGTGTGAGAGTGAGCAGGGGTGTATCTGTGAGAGTGTAAGTGGGGGTGTATCTGCGTAAGCGGGGGTGTATCTGTGTGTGTGTGAGCAGGGGTGGATCTGTGAGAGTGTCAGCAGGGGTGTATCTGTCAGGGTGTGAGCAGGGGTGTATCTGTCAGGGTGTGAGCGGGAGTGTATCTGTGAGAGTGTGAGCGGAGGTGTATTTCTGTGAGAGTGTGAGCTGGGGTGTATCTGTGAGCATGTGAACGGGGGCATATTTCTGTGAGTGTGAGCAGGGGTGTATCTGTGAGAGTATGAGCAGAAGTGTATCTGTGAGAGTGTGAGCGCAGGTGTATCTGTGAGAGTGTGAGCGGGGGTGTATCTGTGAGAGTGTGAGCGGGGGCGTGTCTGTGACAGTGTAAGTGGGGGTGTATCTGTGTGAGCGGGGGTGTATCTGTGTGAGTGTGAGCAGGGGTGTATCTGTGAGAGTGTGAGCAGGGGTGTATCTGTGAGAGTGTGAACGGGGGTGTATCTGTAAACGTGTGAGCAGGGGTGTATGTGTGTGAGTGCGAGCGGGGGTGTATCTGTGAGAGTGCGAGCGGGGGTGTATCTGTGAGAGTGTGAGCGGGGGTGTATCTGTGAGGGTGTGAGCAGGGGTGTATCTGTCAGGGTGTGAGTGGAAGTGTATCTCTGAGAGTGTGAGCAGGGATGTATCTGTGAGAGTGTGAGCGGGGGTGTATCTGTGAGCGTGTGAGCGGGGGTGAATCTGTGAGAGTGTGAGCGGGGGTGTATCTGTGTGAGTGAGAGCAGGGGTGTATCTGTGAGAGTGTGAGCGGGGGAGTATCTGTCAGGGTGTGAGTGAGGGAATATCTGTGAGGGTGTGAGCGGGGGTGTATCTGTGTGAGTGTGAGCAGGGGTGTATCTGTGAGAGTGTGAGTGGGGGTGTATCTGTGAGGGTGTGAGCGGGGGTGTATGTGTGTGAGTGTGAGCAGGGGTGTACCTGTGAGAGTGTGAGCGGGGGTGTATCAGTCTGAGTGTGAGCGGGAATGTATCATGGTGAGTGTGAGCGGGGGTGTATCTGTGAGGGTGTGAGCGGGGGCGTATCTGTGAGAGTGTGAGCGGGGGCGTATCTGTGAGAGTGTGAGCGGGGGCGTATCTGTGAGAGTGTGAGCGGGGGCGTATCTGTGAGAGTGTGAGTGTGGATGTATCTGGCAGAGTGTGAGCGGGGACGTATCGGTGAGAGTGTGAGCGGGGGCGTATCGGTGAGAGTGTGAGCGGGGGCGTATCTGTGAGAGAGTGAGAGGGGGCATATCTGTAGAGAGTGTGAGCGAAGGCGTATCTGTGAGAGTGTGAGCGAAGGCGTATATGTGAGAGTGTGAGCGAAGGCGTATCTGTGAGAGTGTGAGCAGTGGTGTATCTGTGAGTGGGTGAGCGGGGGTGTATCTGTGTGAGTGTGAGTGGGGGAGTGTATCTGTGTGAGTGTGAGCGGTGGTGTATATGTGAGAGTGTGAGTGGGGGCGTATCTGTGACAGTGTGAGTGGCGGTGTATCTGTGTGAGCAGGGGTGTATCTGTGTGAGTGTGAGCAGGGGTGTATCTGCGTGATTGTGAGCAGGGGCGTATCTGTGTGAGTGTGAGCAGGGGCATATCTGTGAGAGTGCGAGCAGGGGTGTATCATTGAGAGTGTGAGTGGGGGCGTTTCTGTGAGAGTGTGAGCGGGGGTGTATCTGTGAGAGTGTGAGCAGGGGTGTATCTGTGAGAGTGTGAGCGGGGGTGTATCTGTGAGAGTGTGAGCGGGGGTGTATCTGTGAGAGTATGAGCGGGGGTGTATCGGTGAGGGTGTGAGTGGGTGTGTATCTGTGTGAGCAGGGGCGTATCTGTGAGAGTGTTAGCAGGGGTGTGTCTGTGAGAGTGTGAAAGGGGGTGTATCTGTGTGAAAGGGGGTGTATCTGTGTGAGTGTGAGCAGGGGTGTATCTGTGTGATTGTGAGCGGGGGTGCATCTGTGAGAGTGTGAGCAGGGGTGTATCTGTGAGAGTGTGAGCAGGGGTGTATGTGTGTGAGTATGAGCAGGGGTGCATCTGTGAGGCTGTGAACAGGGGTGAATCTCAGAGAGTGTGAGCAGGGATGTATCTGTGAGAGTGTGAGCAGGGGTGTATCTGTGAGAGTGTGAGCGGGGGTGTATCTGTGAGAGTGTGAGCGGGGGTGTATCTGTGAGAGTGTGAGCGGCGGTGTATCTCTGAGAGTGTGAGCGGGGGTGTATCTGTGAGAGTGTGAGTGGGGGTGTATCTGTGTGAGTGTGAGCTGGGGTGTATCTGTGTGAGTGAGAGCAGGGGTGTATCTGTGAGAGTGTGAGCGGGGGTGTATCTGTGAGGGTGTGAGTGGGGGTATATCTGTGAGGGAGTGAGCGGGGGTGTATCTGTGTGAGTGTGAGCAGGGGTGTATCTGTGAGAGTGTGAGTGGGGGTGTATCTGTGAGGGTGTGAGCAGGGGTGTATGTGTGTGAGTGTGAGCAGGGGTGTACCTGTGAGAGTGTGAGCAGGGGTATATCAGTCTGAGTGTGAGTGGGGATGTATCAGTGTGAGTGTGCGCGGGGGTGTATCTGTGAGGGTGTGAGCGGGGGCGTATCTGTGAGAGTGTGAGCGGGGGCGTATCTGTGAGAGTGAGAGCGGGGGCGTATCTGTGAGAGTGTGAGTGGGGATGTATCTGGAAGAGTGTGAGCGGGGGCGTATCTGTGAGAGTGTGAGCGGGGGCGTATCTGTGAGAGTGTGAGCGGGGGAGTATATCTGTGTGAGTGTGAGCGGTGGTGTATATGTGAGAGTGTGAGTGGGGGCGTATCTGTGACAGTGTGAGTGGCGGTGTATCTGTGTGAGCAGGGGTGTATCTGTGTGAGTGTGAGCAGGGGTGTATCTGTGTGAGTGTGAGTGGGAGCGTATCTGTGAGAGTGTGAGTGGGGGCGTGTCTGTGAGAGTGTGAGTGGGGGCGTGTCTATGAGAGTGTGAGTAGGGGTGAATCTGTGAGAGTGTGAGCAGGGGCATATCTGTGAGAGTGTGAACGGGGGTGTATCGGTGAGAGTGTGAGCGGGGGCGTATCTGTGAGGGTGTGAGCGGGGGTGTATCTGTGAGAGTGTGAGCAGGGGTGTATCTGTGAGAGTGTGAGCGGGGATGTATCTGTGAGAGTGTGAGCGGGGGTGTATCTGTGAGAGTGTGAGCGGGGGTGTATCTGTGAGAGTGTGAGTGGGGGTGTATCTGTGTGAGTGAGAGCAGGGGTGTATCTGTGAGAGTGTGAGCGGGGGTGTATCTGTTACTGTGTGAGTCGGGGAGTATCTGTGAGAGTGTGAGCGGGGGTGTATCTGTGAGGCTGTGAGAGGGGGTGTATTGGTGAGGGTGTGAGTGGGTGTGTATCTGTGTGATCAGGGGCGTATCTGCGAGAGTGCTAGCAGGGGTGTGTCTGTGAGAGTGTGAATGGGGGTGTATCTGTGTGAATGGGGGTGTATCTGTGTGAGTGTGAGCGGGGGCGTATCTGTGAGAGTGTGAGCAGGGGTGTATCTGTCAGTGTGTGAGCGGGGAATTGTATCTGTGTGAGGGTGTGAGCAGGGCCGTATCTGTGTGAGTGTGAGCAGGGGTGTATCTGTGTGAGAGTGAGCAGGGGTGAATCTGAGTGAGAGTGAGCAGGGGTGTATCTGTGACAGTGTAAGTGGGGGTGTATCTGTGTGGTTGTGAGCAGGGGTGGATCTGTGAGAGTGTGAGCGGGGGCGTATCAGTGAGAGTGTGAGCGAAGGCGTATCTGTGAGAGTGTGAGCGAAGGCGAATCTGTGGGAGTGTGAGCAGGGGTGTATCTGTGAGTGTGTGAGCAGGGGTGTATCTGTGTGAGTGTGAGCGGGGGAGTGTATCTGTGTGAGTGTGAGCGGTGGTGTATATGTGAGAGTGTGAGTGGGGGCGTATCTGTGACAGTGTGAGTGGCGGTGTATCTGTGTGAGCAGGGGTGTATCTGTGTGAGTGTGAGCAGGGGTGTATCTGTGTGAGTGTGAGTGGGAGCGTGTCTGTGAGAGTGTGAGTGGGGGCGTGTCTGCGAGAGTGTGAGTGGGGGCGTGTCTATGAGAGTGTGAGTAGGGGCGTATCTGTGAGAGTGAGAGCAGGGGCATATCTGTGAGAGTGTGAGCGGGGGTGTATCTGTGAGAGTGTGAGCGGGGGTGTATCTGTGAGAGTGTGAGCGGGGGTGTATCTGTGTGAGTGAGAGCAGGGGTGTATCTGTGAGAGTGTGAGCGGGAGTGTATCTGTTACGGTGTGAGTCGGGGAGTATCTGTGAGGGTGTGAGTGGGGGTGTATCTGTGTGATTGTGAGAGGGGGTGCATCTGTGTGAGTGTGAGCAGGGGCATATATGTGAGAGTGTGAGCAGGGGTATATCTGTGAGAGTGTGAGAGGTGGTGTATCTGTGAGGGTGTGAGCAGAGGTGTATCTGTGTGAGTGTGAGCGGGGGTGTATCTGTGTGAGTGTGAGCAGGGGCGTATCTGTGTGAGTGTGAGCAGGGGCATATCTGTGAGTGTGTGAGCGGGGGTGAATCTGGGTGAGTGTGAGCAGGGGCGAATCTGTGAGAGTGTGAGCAGGGGTGTATCTGAGAGAGTGTGAGCAGGGGTGTATCTGTGAGGCTGTGAGCAGGGGTATATCTGTGTGATTGTGAGAGGGGGTGCATCTGTGTGAGTGTGAGCAGGGGCATATATGTGAGAGTGTGAGCAGGGGTGTATCTGTGAGAGTGCGAGAGGTGGTGTGTCTGTGAGGGTGTGAGCAGAGGTGTATCTGTGTGAGTATGAGCGGGGGTGTATCTGTGTGAGTGTGAGCAGGGGCGTATCTGTGAGAGTGTGAGCGGGGGTGTATCTGTGAGAGTGAGAGTGGCGGTCTATCTGTGTGAGTGTGAGCAGAGGTGTATTGCTGTGAGAGTGTGAGCAGGGGTGTATTTGTGAGAGTGTGAGGGGGGTGTATCTGTGAGAGTGTGAGCGGAGGTGTATTTCTGTGAGAGTGTGAACGGGGGCATATTTCTGTGAGTGTGAGCAGGGGTGTATAGGTGTGAGTGTGAGCGGTGGTGTATCTGTGAGAGTGTGAGCAGGAGTGTATCTGTGAGAGTGTGAGCGGGGGTGTATCTGTATGAGTGTGAGCAGGGGTGTATCTGTGAGATTGTGAGTGGGGGTGTATCTGTGAGTGTGTGAGGGGGGGTGTATTGGTGAGGGTGTGAGTGGGTGTGTATCTGTGTAAGCAGGGGCGTATCTGTGAGAGTGCGAGCAGGGGTGTATCAGTGAGAGTGTGAGTGGGGGCGTATATGTGTGAGCGGGGGTGTATCTGTGAGGGTGTGAGCGGGCATGTATCCGTGAGGGTGTGAGTCGGGGAGTATCTGTGAGGGTGTGAGTCGGGGAGTATCTGTGAGGGTGTGAGTGGGGGTGTATCTGTGTGATTGTGAGAGGGGGTGCATCTGTGTGAGTGTGAGCAGGGGCATATATGTGAGAGTGTGAGCAGGGGTATATCTGTGAGAGTGTGAGAGGTGGTGTATCTGTGAGGGTGTGAGCAGAGGTGTATCTGTGTGAGTGTGAGCGGGGGTGTATCTGTGTGAGTGTGAGCAGGGGCGTATCTGTGTGAGTGTGAGCAGGGGCATATCTGTGAGTGTGTGAGCGGGGGTGAATCTGGGTGAGTGTGAGCAGGGGCGAATCTGTGAGAGTGTGAGCAGGGGTGTATCTGAGAGAGTGTGAGCAGGGGTGTATCTGTGAGGCTGTGAGCAGGGGTATATCTGTGTGATTGTGAGAGGGGGTGCATCTGTGTGAGTGTGAGCAGGGGCATATATGTGAGAGTGTGAGCAGGGGTGTATCTGTGAGAGTGCGAGAGGTGGTGTGTCTGTGAGGGTGTGAGCAGAGGTGTATCTGTGTGAGTATGAGCGGGGGTGTATCTGTGTGAGTGTGAGCAGGGGCGTATCTGTGAGAGTGTGAGCGGGGGTGTATCTGTGAGAGTGAGAGTGGCGGTCTATCTGTGTGAGTGTGAGCAGAGGTGTATTGCTGTGAGAGTGTGAGCAGGGGTGTATTTGTGAGAGTGTGAGGGGGGTGTATCTGTGAGAGTGTGAGCGGAGGTGTATTTCTGTGAGAGTGTGAACGGGGGCATATTTCTGTGAGTGTGAGCAGGGGTGTATAGGTGTGAGTGTGAGCGGTGGTGTATCTGTGAGAGTGTGAGCAGGAGTGTATCTGTGAGAGTGTGAGCGGGGGTGTATCTGTATGAGTGTGAGCAGGGGTGTATCTGTGAGATTGTGAGTGGGGGTGTATCTGTGAGTGTGTGAGGGGGGGTGTATTGGTGAGGGTGTGAGTGGGTGTGTATCTGTGTAAGCAGGGGCGTATCTGTGAGAGTGCGAGCAGGGGTGTATCAGTGAGAGTGTGAGTGGGGGCGTATATGTGTGAGCGGGGGTGTATCTGTGAGGGTGTGAGCGGGCATGTATCCGTGAGGGTGTGAGTCGGGGAGTATCTGTGAGGGTGTGAGTCGGGGAGTATCTGTGAGGGTGTGAGCAGGGGTGTATCTGTGAGGGTGTGAGCAGTGGTGCATCTGTGAGAGTGTGAGCGGGGGTGTATCTGTGAGGGTGTGAGAGGGGGTGTATTGGTGAGGGTGTGAGTGGGGGTGTATCTGTGTGATCAGGGGCGTATCTGCGAGAGTGCTAGCAGGGGTGTGTCTGTGAGAGTGTGAATGGGGGTGTATCTGTGTGAATGGGGGTGTATCTGTGTGACTGTGGGCAGAGGTGTATCTGTGAGAGTGTGAGCAGGGGTGTATCTGTGAGAGTGTGAGCAGGGGTGTATCTGTGTGAGTGTGAGCAGTGGTGTACCTGTGAGAGTGTGAGCGGGGGCGAATGTGTGAGAGTGTGAACGGGGGTGTATCTGTGAGAGTGTGAGCGGGGGCGTATCTGTGAGAGTGTGAGCAGGGGTGTATCTGTCAGCGTGTGAGCGGAGGATTGTATCTGTGTGAGGGTTGAGCAGGGCTGTATCTGTGTGAGTGTGAGCAGGGGTGCATCTGTGTGAGAGTGAGCAGGGGTGTATCTGTGTGAGAGTGAGCAGGGGTGTATCTGTGACAGTGTAAGTGGGGGTGTATCTGCGTGAGCGGGAGTGTATCTGTGTGTGTGTGAGCAGGGGTGTATCTGTGAGAGTGTGAGCAGGGGTGTATCTGTCAGGGTGTGAGCAGGGGTGTATCTGTCAGGGTGTGAGCGGGGGTGTATGTGTGTGAGTGCGAGAGGGGGTGTATCTGTGAGAGTGTGAGTAGGGGTGTATCTGTGAGGGTGTGAGCGGGAGTGTATCTGTGAGGGTGTGAGCGGGGGTGTATCTGTGAGAGTGTGAGCGGAGCTGTATTTCTGTGAGAGTGTGAGCAGGGGTGTATCTGTGAGCATGTGAACGGGGGCATATTTCTGTGAGTGTGAGCAGGGGTGTATCTGTGAGAGTATGAGCAGAAGTGTATCTGTGAGAGTGTGAGCGCAGGTGTATCTGTGAGAGTGTGAGCGGGGGTGTATCTGTGAGAGTGTGAGCGGGGGCGTGTCTGTGACAGTGTAAGTGGGGGTGTATCTGTGTGAGCGGGGGTGTATCTGTGTGAGTGTGAGCAGGGGTGTATCTGTGAGAGTGTGAACGGGGGTGTATCTGTAAACGTGTGAGCAGGGGTGTATGTGTGTGAGTGCGAGCGGGGGTGTATCTGTGAGAGTGTGAGCGGGGGTGTATCTGTGAGGGTGTGAGTGGGGGTATATCTGTGAGGGAGTGAGCGGGGGTGTATCTGTGAGAGTGTGAGCGGGGGTGAATCTGTGAGAGTGTGAGCGGGGGTGTATCTGTGTGAGGGAGAGCAGGGGTGTATCTGTGAGAGTGTGAGCGGGGGTGTATCTGTGAGGGTGTGAGTGAGGGAATATCTGTGAGGGTGTGAGCGGGGGTGTATCTGTGAGAGTGTGAGCAGGGGTGTATCCGTGAGAGTGTGAGTGGGGGTGTATCTGTGAGGGTGTGAGCGGGGGTGAATCTGTGAGAGTGTGAGCGGGGGTGTATCTATGTGAGTGAGAGCAGGGGTGTATCTGTGAGAGTGTGAGCGGGGCTGTATCTGTGAGGGTGTGAGTGAGGGAATATCTGTGAGGGTGTGAGCTGGGGTGTATCTGTGTGAGTGTGAGCAGGGGTGTATCTGTGAGAGTGTGAGTGGGGGTGTATCTGTGAGGGAGTGAGCGGGGGTGTATGTGTGTGAGTGTGAGCAGGGGTGTACCTGTGAGAGTGTGAGCGGGGGTGTATCAGTCTGAGTGTGAGCGGGAATGTATCATGGTGAGTGTGAGCGGGGGTGTATCTGTGAGGGTGTGAGCGGGGGCGTATATGTGAGAGTGTGAGCGGGGGCATATCTGTGAGAGTGTGAGCGGGGGCGTATCTGTGAGAGTGTGAGCGGGGGCGTGTCTGGGTGAGTGTGAGCGGGGGTGTATCTGTGAGGGTTTGAGCGGGGGCGTATCTGTGAGAGTGTGAGCGGGGGCGTATCTGTGAGAGTGTGAGCGAAGGAGTATCTGTGAGAGTGTGAGCGAAGGCGTATATGTGAGAGTGTGAGCGAAGGCGTATCTGTGAGAGTGTGAGCAGGGGTGTATCTGAGTGTGTGAGCGGGGGTGTATCTGGGTGAGTGTGAGTGGGGGAGTGTATCTGTGTGAGTGTGAGCGGTGGTGTATATGTGAGAGTGTGAGTGGGGGCGTATCTGTGAGGGTGTGAGCAGGGGTGTATCTGTCAGGGTGTGAGTGGGGGTGTATCTCAGAGAGTGTGAGCAGGGATGTATCTGTGAGAGTGTGAGCAGGGGTGTATCTGTGAGAGTGTGAGCGGGGGTGTATCTGTGAGAGTGTGAGCGGGGGTGTATCTGTGAGAGTGTGAGCGGGGGTGTATCTGTGAGAGTGTGAGCGGGGGTGTATCTGTGAGAGTGTGAGTGGGGGTGTATCTGTGTGAGTGCGAGCTGGGGTGTATCTGTGTGAGTGAGAGCAGGGGTGTATCTGTGAGAGTGTGAGCGGGGGTGTATCTGTGAGGGTGTGAGTGGGGGTATATCTGTGAGGGTGTGAGCGGGGGTGTATCTGTGTGAGTGTGAGCAGGGGTGTATCTGTGAGAGTGTGAGTGGGGGTGTATCTGTGAGGGTGTGAGTGGGGGTGTATGTGTGTGAGTGTGAGCAGGGGTGTACCTGTGAGAGTGTGAGCAGGGGTATATCAGTCTGAGTGTGAGCGGGGATGTATCAGTGTGAGTGTGCGCGGGGGTGTATCTGTGAGGGTGTGAGTGGGGGCGTATCTGTGAGAGTGTGAGCAGGGGCGTATCTGTGAGAGTGAGAGCGTTGGCGTATCTGTGAGAGTGTGAGTGGGGATGTATCTGGAAGAGTGTGAGCGGGGGCGTATCTGTGAGAGTGTGAGCGGGGGCGTATCTGTGAGAGTGTGAGCGAAGGGGTATCTGTGAGAGTGTGAGCGGGGGCGTATCTGTGAGAGTGTGAGCGGGGGCGTATCTGTGAGAGTGTGAGCGAAGGCGTATCTGTGAGAGTGTGAGCGAAGGCGTATCTGTGAGAGTGTGAGCAGGGGTGTATCTGTGAGTGTGTGAGCGGGGGTGTATCTGTGTGAGTGTGAGCGGGGGAGTATATCTGTGTGAGTGTGAGCGATGGTGTATATGTGAGAGTGTGAGTGGGGGCGTATCTGTGACAGTGTGAGTGGCGGTGTATCTGTGTGAGCAGGGGTGTATCTGTGTGAGTGTGAGCAGGGGTGTATCTGTGTGAGTGTGAGTGGGAGCGTATCTGTGAGAGTGTGAGTGGGGGCGTGTCTGTGAGAGTGTGAGTGGGGGCGTGTCTATGAGAGTGTGAGTAGGGGTGTATCTGTGAGAGTGTGAGCAGGGGCATATCTGTGAGAGTGTGAACGGGGGTGTATCGGTGAGAGTGTGAGCGGGGGCGTATCTGTGAGGGTGTGAGCGGGGGTGTATCTGTGAGAGTGTGAGCAGGGGTGTATCTGTGAGAGTGTGAGCGGGGGTGTATCTGTGAGAGTGTGAGCGGGGGTGTATCTGTGAGAGTGTGAGCGGGGGTGTATCTGTGAGAGTGTGAGTGGGGGTGTATCTGTGTGAGTGAGAGCAGGGGTGTATCTGTGAGAGTGTGAGCGGGGGTGTATCTGTTACGGTGTGAGTCGGGGAGTATCTGTGAGGGTGTGAGCAGGGGTGTATCTGTGTGATTGTGAGAGGGGGTGCATCTGTGTGAGTGTGAGCAGGGGCATATATGTGAGAGTGTGAGCAGGGGTGTATCTGTGAGAGTGTGAGAGGTGGTGTATCTGTGAAGGTGTGAGCAGAGGTGTATCTGTGTGAGTGTGAGCGGGGGTGTATCTGTGTGAGTGTGAACAGGGGCGTATCTGTGTGAGTGTGAGCAGGGGCATATCTGTGAGAGTGTGAGCGGGGGTGAATCTGGGTGAGTGTGAGCAGGGGCGAATCTGTGAGAGTGTGAGCAGGGGTGTATCTGAGAGAGTGTGAGCAGGGGTCTATCTGTGTGATTGTGAGAGGGGGTGCATCTGTGTGAGTGTGAGCAGGGGCATATATGTGAGAGTGTGAGCAGGGGTGTATCTGTGAGAGTGCGAGAGGTGGTGTGTCTGTGAGGGTGTGAGCAGAGGTGTATCTGTGTGAGTATGAGCGGGGTTGTATCTGTGTGAGTGTGAGCAGGGGCGTATCTGTGAGAGTGTGAGCGGGGGTGTATCTGTGAGAGTGAGAGTGGCGGTCTATCTGTGTGAGTGTGAGCAGAGGTGTATTGCTGTGAGGGTGTGAGCAGGGGTGTATTTGTGAGAGTGTGAGGGGGGTGTATCTGTGAGAGTGTGAGCGGAGGTGTATTTCTGTGAGAGTGTGAACGGGGGCATATTTCTGTGAGTGTGAGCAGGGGTGTATAGGTGTGAGTGTGAGCGGTGGTGTATCTGTGAGAGTGTGAGCAGGAGTGTATCTGTGAGAGTGTGAGCGGGGGTGTATCTGTATGAGTGTGAGCAGGGGTGTATCTGTGAGATTGTGAGTGGGGGTGTATCTGTGAGTGTGTGAGCGGGGGTGTATTGGTGAGGGTGTGAGTGGGTGTGTATCTGTGTAAACAGGGGCATATCTGTGAGAGTGCGAGCAGGGGTGTATCAGTGAGAGTGTGAGTGGGGGCGTATATGTGTGAGCGGGGGTGTATCTGTGAGGGTGTGAGCGGGCATGTATCTGTGAGGGTGTGAGTCGGGGAGTATCTGTGAGGGTGTGAGTCGGGGAGTATCTGTGAGGGTGTGAGCAGGGGTGTATCTGTGAGGGTGTGAGCAGTGGTGCATCTGTGAGAGTGTGAGCGGGGGTGTATCTGTGAGGGTGTGAGCAGGCATGTATCTGTGAGGGTGTGAGCAGTGGTGCATCTGTGAGAGTGTGAGCGGGGGTGTAACTGGGAGGGTGTGAGAGGGGGTGTATTGGTGAGGGTGTGAGTGGGGGTGTATCTGTGTGATCAGGGGCGTATCTGCGAGAGTGCTAGCAGGGGTGTGTCTGTGAGAGTGTGAATGGGGGTGTATCTGTGTGAATGGGGGTGTATCTGTGTGACTGTGGGCAGGGGTGTATCTGTGAGAGTGTGAGCAGGGGTGTATCTGTGAGAGTGTGAGCAGTGGTGTACCTGTGAGAGTGTGAGCGGGAGCGAATCTGTGAGAGTGTGAACGGGGGTGTATCTGTGAGAGTGTGACCGGGGGCGTATCTGTGAGAGTGTGAGCAGGGGTGTATCTGTCAGTGTGTGAGCGGGGGATTGTATCTGTGTGAGGGTGTGAGCAGGGCCGTATCTGTGTGAGTGTGAGCAGGGGTGTATCTGTGTGAGAGTGAGCAGGGGTGTATCTGTGTGAGAGTGAGCAGGGGTGTATCTGTGAGAGTGTAAGTGGGGGTGTATCTGCGTAAGCGGGGGTGTATCTGTGTGTGTGTGAGCAGGGGTGGATCAGTGAGAGTGTCAGCAGGGGTGTATCTGTCAGGGTGTGAGCAGGGGTGTATCTGTCAGGGTGTGAGCGGGAGTGTATCTGTGAGAGTGTGAGCGGAGGTGTATTTCTGTGAGAGTGTGAGCAGGGGTGTATCTGTGAGCATGTGAACGGGGGCATATTTCTGTGAGTGTGAGCAGGGGTGTATCTGTGAGAGTATGAGCAGAAGTGTATCTGTGAGAGTGTGAGCGCAGGTGTATCTGTGAGAGTGTGAGCGGGGGTGTATCTGTGAGAGTGTGAGCGGGGGCGTGTCTGTGACAGTGTAAGTGGGGGTGTATCTGTGTGAGCGGGGGTGTATCTGTGTGAGTGTGAGCAGGGGTGTATCTGTGAGAGTGTGAGCAGGGGTGTATCTGTGAGAGTGTGAATGGGGGTGTATCTGTAAACGTGTGAGCAGGGGTGTATGTGTGTGAGTGCGAGCGGGGGTGTATCTGTGAGAGTGCGAGCGAGGGTGTATCTGTGAGAGTGTGAGCGGGGGTGTATCTGTGAGGGTGTGAGCAGGGGTGTATCTGTCAGGGTGTGAGTGGGGGTGTATCTCTGAGAGTGTGAGCAGGGATGTATCTGTGAGAGTGTGAGCGGGGGTGTATCTGTGAGCGTGTGAGCGGGGGTGAATCTGTGAGAGTGTGAGCGGGGGTGTATCTGTGTGAGTGAGAGCAGGGGTGTATCTGTGAGAGTGTGAGCGGGGGTGTATCTGTCAGGGTGTGAGTGAGGGAATATCTGTGAGGGTGTGAGCGGGGGTGTATCTGTGTGAGTGTGAGCAGGGGTGTATCTGTGAGAGTGTGAGTGGGGGTGTATCTGTGAGGGTGTGAGCGGGGGTGTATGTGTGTGAGTGTGAGCAGGGGTGTACCTGTGAGAGTGTGAGCGGGGGTGTATCAGTCTGAGTGTGAGCGGGAATGTATCATGGTGAGTGTGAGCGGGGGTGTATCTGTGAGGGTGTGAGCGGAGGCGTATCTGTGAGAGTGTGAGCGGGGGCGTATCTGTGAGAGCGTGAGCGGGGGCGTATCTGTGAGAGTGTGAGCGGGGGCGTATCTGTGAGAGTGTGAGTGTGGATGTATCTGGCAGAGTGTGAGCGGGGGCGTATCGGTGAGAGTGTGAGCGGGGGCGTATCGGTGAGAGTGTGAGCGGGGGCATATCTGTAGAGAGTGTGAGCGAAGGCGTATCTGTGAGAGTGTGAGCGAAGGTGTATATGTGAGAGTGTGAGCGAAGGCGTATCTGTGAGAGTGTGAGCAGTGGTGTATCTGTGAGTGTGTGAGCGGGGGTGTATCTGTGTGAGTGTGAGTGGGGGAGTGTATCTGTGTGAGTGTGAGCGGTGGTGTATATGTGAGAGTGTGAGTGGGGGCGTATCTGTGACAGTGTGAGTGGCGGTGTATCTGTGTGAGCAGAGGTGTATCTGTGTGAGTGTGAGCAAGGGTGTATCTGTGTGATTGTGAGCAGGGGCGTATCAGTGTGAGTGTGAGCAGGGGCATATCTGTGAGAGTGCGAGCAGGGGTGTATCATTGAGAGTGTGAGTGGGGGAGTTTCTGTGAGAGTGTGAGCGGGGGTGTATCTGTGAGAGTGTGAGCAGGGGTGTATCTGTGAGAGTGTGAGCGGGGGTGTATCTGTGAGAGTGTGAGCGGGGGTGTATCTGTGAGAGTATGAGCGGGGGTGTATCGGTGAGGGTGTGAGTGGGTGTGTATCTGTGTGAGCAGGGGCGTATCTGTGAGAGTGTTAGCAGGGGTGTGTCTGTGAGAGTGTGAAAGGGGGTGTATCTGTGTGAAAGGGGGTGTATCTGTGTGAGTGTGAGCAGGGGTGTATCTGTGTGATTGTGAGCGGGGGTGCATCTGTGAGAGTGTGAGCAGGGGTGTATCTGTGAGAGTGTGAACGGGGGCATATTTCAGTGAGTGTGAGCAGGGGTGTATGTGTGTGAGTATGAGCGGGGGTGCATCTGTGAGGCTGTGAGCAGGGGTGAATCTCAGAGAGTGTGAGCAGGGATGTATCTGTGAGAGTGTGAGCAGGGGTGTATCTGTGAGAGTGTGAGCGGGGGTGTATCTGTGAGAGTGTGAGCGGGGGTGTATCTGTGAGAGTGTGAGCGGCGGTGTATCTCTGAGAGTGTGAGCGGGGGTGTATCTGTGAGAGTGTGAGTGGGGGTGTATCTGTGTGAGTGTGAGCTGGGGTGTATCTGTGTGAGTGAGAGCAGGGGTGTATCTGTGAGAGTGTGAGCGGGGGTGTATCTGTGAGGGTGTGAGTGGGGGTATATCTGTGAGGGAGTGAGCGGGGGTGTATCTGTGTGAGTGTGAGCAGGGGTGTATCTGTGAGAGTGTGAGTGGGGGTGTATCTGTGAGGGTGTGAGCAGGGGTGTCTGTGTGTGAGTGTGAGCAGGGGTGTACCTGTGAGAGTGTGAGCAGGGGTATATCAGTCTGAGTGTGAGTGGGGATGTATCAGTGTGAGTGTGCGCGGGGGTGTATCTGTGAGGGTGTGAGCGGGGGCGTATCTGTGAGAGTGTGAGCGGGGGCGTATCTGTGAGAGTGAGAGCGGGGGCGTATCTGTGAGAGTGTGAGTGGGGATGTATCTGGAAGAGTGTGAGCGGGGGCGTATCTGTGAGAGTGTGAGCGGGGGCGTATCTGTGAGAGTGTGAGCGGGGGAGTATATCTGTGTGAGTGTGAGCGGTGGTGTATATGTGAGAGTGTGAGTGGGGGCGTATCTGTGACAGTGTGAGTGGCGGTGTATCTGTGTGAGCAGGGGTGTATCTGTGTGAGTGTGAGCAGGGGTGTATCTGTGTGAGTGTGAGTGGGAGCGTATCTGTGAGAGTGTGAGTGGGGGCGTGTCTGTGAGAGTGTGAGTGGGGGCGTGTCTATGAGAGTGTGAGTAGGGGTGAATCTGTGAGAGTGTGAGCAGGGGCATATCTGTGAGAGTGTGAACGGGGGTGTATCGGTGAGAGTGTGAGCGGGGGCGTATCTGTGAGGGTGTGAGCGGGGGTGTATCTGTGAGAGTGTGAGCAGGGGTGTATCTGTGAGAGTGTGAGCGGGGATGTATCTGTGAGAGTGTGAGCGGGGGTGTATCTGTGAGAGTGTGAGCGGGGGTGTATCTGTGAGAGTGTGAGTGGGGGTGTATCTGTGTGAGTGAGAGCAGGGGTGTATCTGTGAGAGTGTGAGCGGGGGTGTATCTGTTACGGTGTGAGTCGGGGACTATCTGTGAGGGTGTGAGCAGGGGTGTATCTGTGTGATTGTGAGAGGGGGTGCATCTGTGTGAGTGTGAGCAGGGGCATATATGTGAGAGTGTGAGCAGGGGTGTATCTGTGAGAGTGTGAGAGGTGGTGTATCTGTGAGGGTGTGAGCAGAGGTCTATCTGTGTGAGTGTGAGCAGGGGCGTATCTGTGTGAGTGTGAGCAGGGGCATATCTGTGAGAGTGTGAGCGGGGGTGAATCTGGGTGAGTGTGAGCAGGGGCGAATCTGTGAGAGTGTGAGCAGGGGTGTATATGAGAGAGTGTGAGCAGGGGTGTATCTGTGAGGCTGTGAGCAGGGGTGTATCTGTGTGATTGTGAGAGGGGGTGCATCTGTGTGAGTGTGAGCAGGGGCATATATGTGAGAGTGTGAGCAGGGGTGTATCTGTGAGAGTGCGAGAGGTGGTGTATCTGTGAGGGTGTGAGCAGAGGTGTATCTGTGTGAGTATGAGCGGGGGTGTATCTGTGTGAGTGTGAGCAGGGGCGTATCTGTGAGAGTGTGAGCGGGGGTGTATCTGTGAGAGTGAGAGTGGCGGTCTATCTGTGTGAGTGTGAGCAGAGGTGTATTGCTGTGAGAGTGTGAGCAGGGGTGTATTTGTGAGAGTGTGAGGGGAGTGTATCTGTGAGAGTGTGAGCGGAGGTGTATTTCTGTGAGAGTGTGAACGGGGGCATATTTCTGTGTGTGTGAGCAGGGGTGTATAGGTGTGAGTGTGAGCGGTGGTGTATCTGTGAGAGTGTGAGCAGGAGTGTATCTGTGAGATTGTGAGTGGGGGTGTATCTGTGAGTGTGTGAGCGGGGGTGTATTGGTGAGGGTGTGAGTGGGTGTGTATCTGTGTAAGCAGGGGCGTATCTGTGAGAGTGCGAGCAGGGGTGTATCAGTGAGAGTGTGAGTGGGGGCGTATATGTGTGAGCGGGGGTGTATCTGTGAGGGTGTGAGCGGGCATGTATCTGTGAGGGTGTGAGTCGGGGAGTATCTGTGAGGGTGTGAGTCGGGGAGTATCTGTGAGGGTGTGAGCAGGGGTGTATCTGTGAGGGTGTGAGCAGTGGTGCATCTGTGAGAGTGTGAGCAGGGGTGTATCTGTGAGGGTGTGAGAGGGGGTGTATTGGTGAGAGTGTGAGTGGGGGTGTATCTGTGTGATCAGGGGCGTATCTGCGAGAGTGCTAGCAGGGGTGTGTCTGTGAGAGTGTGAATGGGGGTGTATCTGTGTGAATGGGGGTGTATCTGTGTGACTGTGGGCAGGGGTGTATCTGTGAGAGTGTGAGCAGGGGTGTATCTGTGAGAGTGTGAGCAGGGGTGTATCTGTGTGAGTGTGAGCAGTGGTGTACCTGTGAGAGTGTGAGCGGGAGCGAATCTGTGAGAGTGTGAACGGGGGTGTATCTGTGTGAGTGTGAGCGGGGGCGTATCTGTGAGAGTGTGAGCAGGGGTGTATCTGTCAGTGTGTGAGCGGGGGATTGTATCTGTGTGAGGGTGTGAGCAGGGCCGTATCTGTGTGAGTGTGAGCAGGGGTGTATCTGTGTGAGAGTGAGCAGGGGTGTATCTGTGTGAGAGTGAGCAGGGGTGTATCTGTGACAGTGTAAGTGGGGGTGTATCTGCGTGAGCGGGGGTGTATCTGTGTGTGTGTGAGCAGGGGTGGATCTGTGAGAGTGTCAGCAGGGGTGTATCTGTCAGGGTGTGAGCAGGGGTGTATCTGTCAGGGTGTGAGCGGGGGTGTATGTGTGTGAGTGTGAGCGGGGGTGTATCTGTGAGAGTGTGAGTAGGGGTGTATCTGTGAGGGTGTGAGCGGGAGTGTATCTGTGAGGGTGTGAGCGGGAGTGTATCTGTGAGGGTGTGAGCAGGGGTGTATCTGTGAAAGTATGAGCAGAAGTGTATCTGTGAGAGTGTGAGCGCAGGTGTATCTGTGAGAGTGTGAGCGGGGGTGTATCTGTGAGAGTGTGAGCGGGGGCGTGTCTGTGACAGTGTAAGTGGGGGTGTATCTGTGTGAGCGGGGGTGTATCTGTGTGAGTGTGAGCAGGGGTGTATCTGTGAGAGTGTGAACGGGGGTGTATCAGTAAACGTGTGAGCAGGGGTGTATGTGTGTGAGTGCGAGCGGGGCTGTATCTGTGAGAGTGTGAGCGGGGGTGTATCTGTGAGGGTGTGAGCAGGGCTGTATCTGTCAGGGTGTGAGTGGGGGTGTATCTCTGAGAGTGTGAGCAGGGATGTATCTGTGAGAGTGTGAGCGGGGGTGTATCTGTGAGAGTGTGAGCGGGGGTGAATCTGTGAGAGTGTGAGCGGGGGTGTATCTGTGAGAGTGTGAGCGGGGGCGTATCTGTGTGAGTGTGAGCAGGGGCATATCTGTGAGAGTGTGAGCGGGGGTGAATCTGGGTGAGTGTGAGCAGGGGCGAATCTGTGAGAGTGTGAGCACGGGTGTATCTGAGAGAGTGTGAGCAGGGGTGCATCTGTGAGGCTGTGAGCAGGGGTGTATCTGTGTGATTGTGAGAGGGGGTGCATCTGTGTGAGTGTGAGCAGGGGCATATATGTGAGAGTGTGAGCAGGGGTGCATCTGTGAGAGTGCGAGAGGTGGTGTATCTGTGAGGGTGTGAGCAGAGGTGTATCAGTGTGAGTATGAGCGGGGGTGTATCTGTGTGAGTGTGAGCAGGGGCGTATCTGAGAGAGTGTGAGCGGGGGTGTGTCTGTGAGAGTGAGAGTGGCGGTCTATCTGTGTGAGTGTGAGCAGAGGTGTATTGCTGTGAGAGTGTGAGCAGGGGTGTATTTGTGAGAGTGTGATGGGAGTGTATCTGTGAGAGTGTGAGCGGAGGTGTATTTCTGTGAGAGTGTGAACGGGGGCATATTTCTGTGTGTGTGAGGAGGGGTGTATAGGTGTGAGTGTGAGCGGTGGTGTATCTGTGAGAGTGTGAGCGGTGGTGTATATGTGAGAGTGTGAGTGGGGGCGTATCTGTGACAGTGTGAGTGGCGGTGTATCTGTGTGAGCAGGGGTGTATCTGTGTGAGTGTGAGCAAGGGTGTATCTGTGTGATTGTGAGCAGGGGCGTATCAGTGTGAGTGTGAGCAGGGGCATATCTGTGAGAGTGCGAGCAGGGGTGTATCATTGAGAGTGTGAGTGGGGGAGTTTCTGTGAGAGTGTGAGCGGGGGTGTATCTGTGAGAGTGTGAGCAGGGGTGTATCTGTGAGAGTGTGAGCGGGGGTGTATCTGTGAGAGTGTGAGCGGGGGTGTATCTGTGAGAGTATGAGCGGGGGTGTATCGGTGAGGGTGTGAGTGGGTGTGTATCTGTGTGAGCAGGGGCGTATCTGTGAGAGTGTTAGCAGGGGTGTGTCTGTGAGAGTGTGAAAGGGGGTGTATCTGTGTGAAAGGGGGTGTATCTGTGTGAGTGTGAGCAGGGGTGTATCTGTGTGATTGTGAGCGGGGGTGCATCTGTGAGAGTGTGAGCAGGGGTGTATCTGTGAGAGTGTGAACGGGGGCATATTTCAGTGAGTGTGAGCAGGGGTGTATGTGTGTGAGTATGAGCGGGGGTGCATCTGTGAGGCTGTGAGCAGGGGTGAATCTCAGAGAGTGTGAGCAGGGATGTATCTGTGAGAGTGTGAGCAGGGGTGTATCTGTGAGAGTGTGAGCGGGGGTGTATCTGTGAGAGTGTGAGCGGGGGTGTATCTGTGAGAGTGTGAGCGGCGGTGTATCTCTGAGAGTGTGAGCGGGGGTGTATCTGTGAGAGTGTGAGTGGGGGTGTATCTGTGTGAGTGTGAGCTGGGGTGTATCTGTGTGAGTGAGAGCAGGGGTGTATCTGTGAGAGTGTGAGCGGGGGTGTATCTGTGAGGGTGTGAGTGGGGGTATATCTGTGAGGGAGTGAGCGGGGGTGTATCTGTGTGAGTGTGAGCAGGGGTGTATCTGTGAGAGTGTGAGTGGGGGTGTATCTGTGAGGGTGTGAGCAGGGGTGTCTGTGTGTGAGTGTGAGCAGGGGTGTACCTGTGAGAGTGTGAGCAGGGGTATATCAGTCTGAGTGTGAGTGGGGATGTATCAGTGTGAGTGTGCGCGGGGGTGTATCTGTGAGGGTGTGAGCGGGGGCGTATCTGTGAGAGTGTGAGCGGGGGCGTATCTGTGAGAGTGAGAGCGGGGGCGTATCTGTGAGAGTGTGAGTGGGGATGTATCTGGAAGAGTGTGAGCGGGGGCGTATCTGTGAGAGTGTGAGCGGGGGCGTATCTGTGAGAGTGTGAGCGGGGGAGTATATCTGTGTGAGTGTGAGCGGTGGTGTATATGTGAGAGTGTGAGTGGGGGCGTATCTGTGACAGTGTGAGTGGCGGTGTATCTGTGTGAGCAGGGGTGTATCTGTGTGAGTGTGAGCAGGGGTGTATCTGTGTGAGTGTGAGTGGGAGCGTATCTGTGAGAGTGTGAGTGGGGGCGTGTCTGTGAGAGTGTGAGTGGGGGCGTGTCTATGAGAGTGTGAGTAGGGGTGAATCTGTGAGAGTGTGAGCAGGGGCATATCTGTGAGAGTGTGAACGGGGGTGTATCGGTGAGAGTGTGAGCGGGGGCGTATCTGTGAGGGTGTGAGCGGGGGTGTATCTGTGAGAGTGTGAGCAGGGGTGTATCTGTGAGAGTGTGAGCGGGGATGTATCTGTGAGAGTGTGAGCGGGGGTGTATCTGTGAGAGTGTGAGCGGGGGTGTATCTGTGAGAGTGTGAGTGGGGGTGTATCTGTGTGAGTGAGAGCAGGGGTGTATCTGTGAGAGTGTGAGCGGGGGTGTATCTGTTACGGTGTGAGTCGGGGACTATCTGTGAGGGTGTGAGCAGGGGTGTATCTGTGTGATTGTGAGAGGGGGTGCATCTGTGTGAGTGTGAGCAGGGGCATATATGTGAGAGTGTGAGCAGGGGTGTATCTGTGAGAGTGTGAGAGGTGGTGTATCTGTGAGGGTGTGAGCAGAGGTCTATCTGTGTGAGTGTGAGCAGGGGCGTATCTGTGTGAGTGTGAGCAGGGGCATATCTGTGAGAGTGTGAGCGGGGGTGAATCTGGGTGAGTGTGAGCAGGGGCGAATCTGTGAGAGTGTGAGCAGGGGTGTATATGAGAGAGTGTGAGCAGGGGTGTATCTGTGAGGCTGTGAGCAGGGGTGTATCTGTGTGATTGTGAGAGGGGGTGCATCTGTGTGAGTGTGAGCAGGGGCATATATGTGAGAGTGTGAGCAGGGGTGTATCTGTGAGAGTGCGAGAGGTGGTGTATCTGTGAGGGTGTGAGCAGAGGTGTATCTGTGTGAGTATGAGCGGGGGTGTATCTGTGTGAGTGTGAGCAGGGGCGTATCTGTGAGAGTGTGAGCGGGGGTGTATCTGTGAGAGTGAGAGTGGCGGTCTATCTGTGTGAGTGTGAGCAGAGGTGTATTGCTGTGAGAGTGTGAGCAGGGGTGTATTTGTGAGAGTGTGAGGGGAGTGTATCTGTGAGAGTGTGAGCGGAGGTGTATTTCTGTGAGAGTGTGAACGGGGGCATATTTCTGTGTGTGTGAGCAGGGGTGTATAGGTGTGAGTGTGAGCGGTGGTGTATCTGTGAGAGTGTGAGCAGGAGTGTATCTGTGAGATTGTGAGTGGGGGTGTATCTGTGAGTGTGTGAGCGGGGGTGTATTGGTGAGGGTGTGAGTGGGTGTGTATCTGTGTAAGCAGGGGCGTATCTGTGAGAGTGCGAGCAGGGGTGTATCAGTGAGAGTGTGAGTGGGGGCGTATATGTGTGAGCGGGGGTGTATCTGTGAGGGTGTGAGCGGGCATGTATCTGTGAGGGTGTGAGTCGGGGAGTATCTGTGAGGGTGTGAGTCGGGGAGTATCTGTGAGGGTGTGAGCAGGGGTGTATCTGTGAGGGTGTGAGCAGTGGTGCATCTGTGAGAGTGTGAGCAGGGGTGTATCTGTGAGGGTGTGAGAGGGGGTGTATTGGTGAGAGTGTGAGTGGGGGTGTATCTGTGTGATCAGGGGCGTATCTGCGAGAGTGCTAGCAGGGGTGTGTCTGTGAGAGTGTGAATGGGGGTGTATCTGTGTGAATGGGGGTGTATCTGTGTGACTGTGGGCAGGGGTGTATCTGTGAGAGTGTGAGCAGGGGTGTATCTGTGAGAGTGTGAGCAGGGGTGTATCTGTGTGAGTGTGAGCAGTGGTGTACCTGTGAGAGTGTGAGCGGGAGCGAATCTGTGAGAGTGTGAACGGGGGTGTATCTGTGTGAGTGTGAGCGGGGGCGTATCTGTGAGAGTGTGAGCAGGGGTGTATCTGTCAGTGTGTGAGCGGGGGATTGTATCTGTGTGAGGGTGTGAGCAGGGCCGTATCTGTGTGAGTGTGAGCAGGGGTGTATCTGTGTGAGAGTGAGCAGGGGTGTATCTGTGTGAGAGTGAGCAGGGGTGTATCTGTGACAGTGTAAGTGGGGGTGTATCTGCGTGAGCGGGGGTGTATCTGTGTGTGTGTGAGCAGGGGTGGATCTGTGAGAGTGTCAGCAGGGGTGTATCTGTCAGGGTGTGAGCAGGGGTGTATCTGTCAGGGTGTGAGCGGGGGTGTATGTGTGTGAGTGTGAGCGGGGGTGTATCTGTGAGAGTGTGAGTAGGGGTGTATCTGTGAGGGTGTGAGCGGGAGTGTATCTGTGAGGGTGTGAGCGGGAGTGTATCTGTGAGGGTGTGAGCAGGGGTGTATCTGTGAAAGTATGAGCAGAAGTGTATCTGTGAGAGTGTGAGCGCAGGTGTATCTGTGAGAGTGTGAGCGGGGGTGTATCTGTGAGAGTGTGAGCGGGGGCGTGTCTGTGACAGTGTAAGTGGGGGTGTATCTGTGTGAGCGGGGGTGTATCTGTGTGAGTGTGAGCAGGGGTGTATCTGTGAGAGTGTGAACGGGGGTGTATCAGTAAACGTGTGAGCAGGGGTGTATGTGTGTGAGTGCGAGCGGGGCTGTATCTGTGAGAGTGTGAGCGGGGGTGTATCTGTGAGGGTGTGAGCAGGGCTGTATCTGTCAGGGTGTGAGTGGGGGTGTATCTCTGAGAGTGTGAGCAGGGATGTATCTGTGAGAGTGTGAGCGGGGGTGTATCTGTGAGAGTGTGAGCGGGGGTGAATCTGTGAGAGTGTGAGCGGGGGTGTATCTGTGAGAGTGTGAGCGGGGGCGTATCTGTGTGAGTGTGAGCAGGGGCATATCTGTGAGAGTGTGAGCGGGGGTGAATCTGGGTGAGTGTGAGCAGGGGCGAATCTGTGAGAGTGTGAGCACGGGTGTATCTGAGAGAGTGTGAGCAGGGGTGCATCTGTGAGGCTGTGAGCAGGGGTGTATCTGTGTGATTGTGAGAGGGGGTGCATCTGTGTGAGTGTGAGCAGGGGCATATATGTGAGAGTGTGAGCAGGGGTGCATCTGTGAGAGTGCGAGAGGTGGTGTATCTGTGAGGGTGTGAGCAGAGGTGTATCTGTGTGAGTATGAGCGGGGGTGTATCTGTGTGAGTGTGAGCAGGGGCGTATCTGAGAGAGTGTGAGCGGGGGTGTGTCTGTGAGAGTGAGAGTGGCGGTCTATCTGTGTGAGTGTGAGCAGAGGTGTATTGCTGTGAGAGTGTGAGCAGGGGTGTATTTGTGAGAGTGTGATGGGAGTGTATCTGTGAGAGTGTGAGCGGAGGTGTATTTCTGTGAGAGTGTGAACGGGGGCATATTTCTGTGTGTGTGAGGAGGGGTGTATAGGTGTGAGTGTGAGCGGTGGTGTATCTGTGAGAGTGTGAGCAGGAGTGTATCTGTGAGAGTGTGAGCGGGGGTGTATCTGTATGAGTGTGAGCAGGGGTGTATCTGTGAGATTGTGAGTGGGGGTGTATCTGTGAGTGTGTGAGCGGGGGTGTATTGGTGAGGGTGTGAGTGGGTGTGTATCTGTGTAAGCAGGGGCGTATCTGTGAGAGTGCGAGCAGGGGTGTATCAGTGAGAGTGTGAGTGGGGGCGTATATGTGTGAGCGGGGGTGTATCTGTGAGGGTGTGAGCGGGCATGTATCTGTGAGGGTGTGAGTCGGGGAGTATCTGTGAGGGTGTGAGTCGGGGAGTATCTGTGAGGGTGTGAGCAGGGGTGTATCTGTGAGGGTGTGAGCAGTGGTGCATCTGTGAGAGTGTGAGCAGGGGTGTATCTGTGAGGGTGTGAGAGGGGGTGTATTGGTGAGGGTGTGAGTGGGGGTGTATCTGTGTGATCAGGGGCGTATCTGCGAGAGTGCTAGCAGGGGTGTGTCTGTGAGAGTGTGAATGGGGGTGTATCTGTGTGAATGGGGGTGTATCTGTGTGACTGTGGGCAGTGGTGCATCTGTGAGAGTGTGAGCGGGGGTGTATCTGTGAGGCTGTGAGAGGGGGTGTATTGGTGAGGGTGTGAGTGGGTGTGTATCTGTGTGATCAGGGGCGTATCTGCGAGAGTGCTAGCATGGGTGTGTCTGTGAGAGTGTGAATGGGGGTGTATCTGTGTGAATGGGGGTGTATCTGTGTGACTGTGGGCAGGGGTGTATCTGTGAGAGTGTGAGCAGGGGTGTATCTGTGAGAGTGTGAGCAGGGGTGTATCTGTGAGAGTGTGAGTAGGGGTGTATCTGTGAGAGTGGGAGCAGAGGTGTATCTGTGTGAGTGTGAGCAGTGGTGTACCTGTGAGAGTGTGAGCGGGGGCGAATCTGTGAGAGTGTGAACGGGGGTGTATCTGTGAGAGTGTGAGCGGGGGCGTATCTGTGAGAGTGTGAGCAGGGGTGTATCTGTCAGTGTGTGAGCGGGGAATTGTATCTGTGTGAGGGTGTGAGCAGGGCCGTATCTGTGTGAGTGTGAGCAGGGGTGTATCTGTGTGAGAGTGAGCAGGGGTGAATCTGTGTGAGAGTGAGCAGGGGTGTATCTGTGACAGTGTAAGTGGGGGTGTTTCTGTGTGGTTGTGAGCAGGGGTGGATCTGTGAGAGTGTGAGCGGGGGCGTATCAGTGAGAGTGTGAGCGAAGGCGTATCTGTGAGAGTGTGAGCGAAGGCGAATCTGTGAGAGTGTGAGCAGGGGTGTATCTGTGAGTGTGTGAGCAGGGGTGTATCTGTGTGAGTGTGAGCGGGGGAGTGTATCTGTGTGAGTGTGAGCGGTGGTGTATATGTGAGAGTGTGAGTGGGGGCGTATCTGTGACAGTGTGAGTGGCGGTGTATCTGTGTGAGCAGGGGTGTATCTGTGTGAGTGTGAGCAGGGGTGTATCTGTGTGAGTGTGAGTGGGAGCGTATCTGTGAGAGTGTGAGTGGGGGCGTGTCTGCGAGAGTGTGAGTGGGGGCGTGTCTATGAGAGTGTGAGTAGGGGCGTATCTGTGAGAGTGAGAGCAGGGGCATATCTGTGAGAGTGTGAGCGGGGGTGTATCTGTGAGAGTGTGAGCGGGGGTGTATCTGTGAGAGTGTGAGCGGGGGTGTATCTGTGTGAGTGAGAGCAGGGGTGTATCTGTGAGAGTGTGAGCGGGGGTGTATCTGTTACGGTGTGAGTCGGGGAGTATCTGTGAGGGTGTGAGTGGGGGTGTATCTGTGTGATTGTGAGAGGGGGTGCATCTGTGTGAGTGTGAGCAGGGGCATATATGTGAGAGTGTGAGCAGGGGTGTATCTGTGAGAGTGTGAGAGGTGGGGTATCTGTGAGGGTGTGAGCAGAGGTGTATCTGTGTGAGTGTGAGCGGGGGTGTATCTGTGTGAGTGTGAGCAGGGGCGTATCTGTGTGAGTGTGAGCAGGGGCATATCTGTGAGTGTGTGAGCGGGGGTGAATCTGGGTGAGTGTGAGCAGGGGCGAATCTGTGAGAGTGTGAGCACGGGTGTATCTGAGAGAGTGTGAGCAGGGGTGTATCTGTGAGGCTGTGAGCAGGGGTATATCTGTGTGATTGTGAGAGGGTGTGCATCTGTGTGAGTGTGAGCAGGGGCATATATGTGAGAGTGTGAGCAGGGGTGTATCTGTGAGAGTGCGAGAGGTGGTGTGTCTGTGAGGGTGTGAGCAGAGCTGTATCTGTGTGAGTATGAGCGGTGGTGTATCTGTGTGAGTGTGAGCAGGGGCGTATCTGTGAGAGTGTGAGCGGGGGTGTATCTGTGAGAGTGAGAGTGGCGGTCTATCTGTGTGAGTGTGAGCAGAGGTGTATTGCTGTGAGAGTGTGAGCAGGGGTGTATTTGTGAGAGTGTGAGGGGGGTGTATCTGTGAGAGTGTGAGCGGAGGTGTATTTCTGTGAGAGTGTGAACGGGGGCATATTTCTGTGAGTGTGAGCAGGGGTGTATAGGTGTGAGTGTGAGCGGTGGTGTATCTGTGAGAGTGTGAGCAGGAGTGTATCTGTGAGAGTGTGAGCGGGGGTGTATCTGTATGAGTGTGAGCAGGGGTGTATCTGTGAGATTGTGAGTGGGGGTGTATCTGTGAGTGTGTGAGCGGGGGTGTATTGGTGAGGGTGTGAGTGGGTGTGTATCTGTGTAAGCAGGGGCGTATCTGTGAGAGTGCGAGCAGGGGTGTATCAGTGAGAGTGTGAGTGGGGGCGTATATGTGTGAGCGGGGGTGTATCTGTGAGGGTGTGAGCGGGCATGTATCTGTGAGGGTGTGAGTCGGGGAGTATCTGTGAGGGTGTGAGTCGGGGAGTATCTGTGAGGGTGTGAGCAGGGGTGTATCTGTGAGGGTGTGAGCAGTGGTGCATCTGTGAGAGTGTGAGCGAGGGTGTATCTGTGAGGGTGTGAGAGGGGGTGTATTGGTGAGGGTGTGAGTGGGGGTGTATCTGTGTGATCAGGGGCGTATCTGCGAGAGTGCTAGCAGGGGTGTGTCTGTGAGAGTGTGAATGGGGGTGTATCTGTGTGAATGGGGGTGTATCTGTGTGACTGTGGGCAGGGGTGTATCTGTGAGAGTGTGAGCAGGGGTGTATCTGTGAGAGTGTGAGCAGGGGTGTAACTGTGTGAGTGTGAGCAGTGGTGTACCTGTGAGAGTGTGAGCGGGGGCGAATCTGTGAGAGTGTGAACGGGGGTTTATCAGTGAAAGTGTGAGCGGGGGCGTATCTGTGAGAGTGTGAGCAGGGGTGTATCTGTCAGTGTGTGAGCGGGGGATTGTATCTGTGTGAGGGTGTGAGCAGGGCCGTATCTGTGTGAGTGTGAGCAGGGGTGTATCTGTGTGAGAGTGAGCAGGGGTGTATCTGTGTGAGAGTGAGCAGGGGTTTATCTGTGACAGTGTAAGTGGGGGTGTATCTGCGTCATCGAGGGTGTATCTGTGTGTGTGTGAGCAGGGGTGGATCTGTGAGAGTGTCAGCAGGGGTGTATCTGTCAGGGTGTGAGCAGGGGTGTATCTGTCAGGGTGTGAGCGGGGGTGTATGTGTGTGAGTGTGAGCGGGGGTGTATCTGTGAGAGTGTGAGTAGGGGTGTATCTGTGAGGGTGTGAGCGGGAGTGTATCTGTGAGGGTGTGAGCGGGGGTGTATCTGTGAGAGTGTGAGCGGAGCTGTATTTCTGTGAGAGTGTGAGCAGGGGTGTATCTGTGAGCATGTGAACGGGGGCATATTTCTGTGAGTGTGAGCAGGGGTGTATCTGTGAGAGTATGAGCAGAAGTGTATCTGTGAGAGTGTGAGCGCAGGTGTATCTGTGAGAGTGTGAGCGGGGGTGTATCTGTGAGAGTGTGAGCGGGGGCGTGTCTGTGACAGTGTAAGTGGGGGTGTATCTGTGTGAGCGGGGGTGTATCTGTGTGAGTGTGAGCAGGGGTGTATCTGTGAGAGTGTGAACGGGGGTGTATCTGTAAACGTGTGAGCAGGGGTGTATGTGTGTGAGTGCGAGCGGGGGTGTATCTGTGAGAGTGTGAGCGGGGGTGTATCTGTGAGGGTGTGAGCAGGGGTGTATCTGTCAGGGTGTGAGTGGGGGTGTATCTCTGAGAGTGTGAGCAGGGATGTATCTGTGAGAGTGTGAGCGGGGGTGTATCTGTGAGAGTGTGAGCGGGGATGAATCTGTGAGAGTGTGAGCGGGGGTGTATCTGTGAGAGTGTGAGCAGGGGTGTATCTGTGAGAGTGTGAGCAGGGGTGTATCTGTGTGAGTGTGAGCAGTGGTGTACCTGTGAGAGTGTGAGCGGGAGCGAATCTGTGAGAGTGTGAACGGGGGTGTATCTGTGTGAGTGTGAGCGGGGGCGTATCTGTGAGAGTGTGAGCAGGGGTGTATCTGTCAGTGTGTGAGCGGGGGATTGTATCTGTGTGAGGGTGTGAGCAGGGCCGTATCTGTGTGAGTGTGAGCAGGGGTGTATCTGTGTGAGAGTGAGCAGGGGTGTATCTGTGTGAGAGTGAGCAGGGGTGTATCTGTGACAGTGTAAGTGGGGGTGTATCTGCGTGAGCGGGGGTGTATCTGTGTGTGTGTGAGCAGGGGTGGATCTGTGAGAGTGTCAGCAGGGGTGTATCTGTCAGGGTGTGAGCAGGGGTGTATCTGTCAGGGTGTGAGCGGGGGTGTATGTGTGTGAGTGTGAGCGGGGGTGTATCTGTGAGAGTGTGAGTAGGGGTGTATCTGTGAGGGTGTGAGCGGGAGTGTATCTGTGAGGGTGTGAGCGGGAGTGTATCTGTGAGGGTGTGAGCAGGGGTGTATCTGTGAAAGTATGAGCAGAAGTGTATCTGTGAGAGTGTGAGCGCAGGTGTATCTGTGAGAGTGTGAGCGGGGGTGTATCTGTGAGAGTGTGAGCGGGGGCGTGTCTGTGACAGTGTAAGTGGGGGTGTATCTGTGTGAGCGGGGGTGTATCTGTGTGAGTGTGAGCAGGGGTGTATCTGTGAGAGTGTGAACGGGGGTGTATCAGTAAACGTGTGAGCAGGGGTGTATGTGTGTGAGTGCGAGCGGGGCTGTATCTGTGAGAGTGTGAGCGGGGGTGTATCTGTGAGGGTGTGAGCAGGGCTGTATCTGTCAGGGTGTGAGTGGGGGTGTATCTCTGAGAGTGTGAGCAGGGATGTATCTGTGAGAGTGTGAGCGGGGGTGTATCTGTGAGAGTGTGAGCGGGGGTGAATCTGTGAGAGTGTGAGCGGGGGTGTATCTGTGAGAGTGTGAGCGGGGGCGTATCTGTGTGAGTGTGAGCAGGGGCATATCTGTGAGAGTGTGAGCGGGGGTGAATCTGGGTGAGTGTGAGCAGGGGCGAATCTGTGAGAGTGTGAGCACGGGTGTATCTGAGAGAGTGTGAGCAGGGGTGCATCTGTGAGGCTGTGAGCAGGGGTGTATCTGTGTGATTGTGAGAGGGGGTGCATCTGTGTGAGTGTGAGCAGGGGCATATATGTGAGAGTGTGAGCAGGGGTGCATCTGTGAGAGTGCGAGAGGTGGTGTATCTGTGAGGGTGTGAGCAGAGGTGTATCTGTGTGAGTATGAGCGGGGGTGTATCTGTGTGAGTGTGAGCAGGGGCGTATCTGAGAGAGTGTGAGCGGGGGTGTGTCTGTGAGAGTGAGAGTGGCGGTCTATCTGTGTGAGTGTGAGCAGAGGTGTATTGCTGTGAGAGTGTGAGCAGGGGTGTATTTGTGAGAGTGTGATGGGAGTGTATCTGTGAGAGTGTGAGCGGAGGTGTATTTCTGTGAGAGTGTGAACGGGGGCATATTTCTGTGTGTGTGAGGAGGGGTGTATAGGTGTGAGTGTGAGCGGTGGTGTATCTGTGAGAGTGTGAGCAGGAGTGTATCTGTGAGAGTGTGAGCGGGGGTGTATCTGTATGAGTGTGAGCAGGGGTGTATCTGTGAGATTGTGAGTGGGGGTGTATCTGTGAGTGTGTGAGCGGGGGTGTATTGGTGAGGGTGTGAGTGGGTGTGTATCTGTGTAAGCAGGGGCGTATCTGTGAGAGTGCGAGCAGGGGTGTATCAGTGAGAGTGTGAGTGGGGGCGTATATGTGTGAGCGGGGGTGTATCTGTGAGGGTGTGAGCGGGCATGTATCTGTGAGGGTGTGAGTCGGGGAGTATCTGTGAGGGTGTGAGTCGGGGAGTATCTGTGAGGGTGTGAGCAGGGGTGTATCTGTGAGGGTGTGAGCAGTGGTGCATCTGTGAGAGTGTGAGCAGGGGTGTATCTGTGAGGGTGTGAGAGGGGGTGTATTGGTGAGGGTGTGAGTGGGGGTGTATCTGTGTGATCAGGGGCGTATCTGCGAGAGTGCTAGCAGGGGTGTGTCTGTGAGAGTGTGAATGGGGGTGTATCTGTGTGAATGGGGGTGTATCTGTGTGACTGTGGGCAGTGGTGCATCTGTGAGAGTGTGAGCGGGGGTGTATCTGTGAGGCTGTGAGAGGGGGTGTATTGGTGAGGGTGTGAGTGGGTGTGTATCTGTGTGATCAGGGGCGTATCTGCGAGAGTGCTAGCATGGGTGTGTCTGTGAGAGTGTGAATGGGGGTGTATCTGTGTGAATGGGGGTGTATCTGTGTGACTGTGGGCAGGGGTGTATCTGTGAGAGTGTGAGCAGGGGTGTAGCTGTGAGAGTGTGAGCAGGGGTGTATCTGTGAGAGTGTGAGTAGGGGTGTATCTGTGAGAGTGGGAGCAGAGGTGTATCTGTGTGAGTGTGAGCAGTGGTGTACCTGTGAGAGTGTGAGCGGGGGCGAATCTGTGAGAGTGTGAACGGGGGTGTATCTGTGAGAGTGTGAGCGGGGGCGTATCTGTGAGAGTGTGAGCAGGGGTGTATCTGTCAGTGTGTGAGCGGGGAATTGTATCTGTGTGAGGGTGTGAGCAGGGCCGTATCTGTGTGAGTGTGAGCAGGGGTGTATCTGTGTGAGAGTGAGCAGGGGTGAATCTGTGTGAGAGTGAGCAGGGGTGTATCTGTGACAGTGTAAGTGGGGGTGTATCTGTGTGGTTGTGAGCAGGGGTGGATCTGTGAGAGTGTGAGCGGGGGCGTATCAGTGAGAGTGTGAGCGAAGGCGTATCTGTGAGAGTGTGAGCGAAGGCGAATCTGTGAGAGTGTGAGCAGGGGTGTATCTGTGAGTGTGTGAGCAGGGGTGTATCTGTGTGAGTGTGAGCGGGGGAGTGTATCTGTGTGAGTGTGAGCGGTGGTGTATATGTGAGAGTGTGAGTGGGGGCGTATCTGTGACAGTGTGAGTGGCGGTGTATCTGTGTGAGCAGGGGTGTATCTGTGTGAGTGTGAGCAGGGGTGTATCTGTGTGAGTGTGAGTGGGAGCGTATCTGTGAGAGTGTGAGTGGGGGCGTGTCTGCGAGAGTGTGAGTGGGGGCGTGTCTATGAGAGTGTGAGTAGGGGCGTATCTGTGAGAGTGAGAGCAGGGGCATATCTGTGAGAGTGTGAGCGGGGGTGTATCTGTGAGAGTGTGAGCGGGGGTGTATCTGTGAGAGTGTGAGCGGGGGTGTATCTGTGTGAGTGAGAGCAGGGGTGTATCTGTGAGAGTGTGAGCGGGGGTGTATCTGTTACGGTGTGAGTCGGGGAGTATCTGTGAGGGTGTGAGTGGGGGTGTATCTGTGTGATTGTGAGAGGGGGTGCATCTGTGTGAGTGTGAGCAGGGGCATATATGTGAGAGTGTGAGCAGGGGTGTATCTGTGAGAGTGTGAGAGGTGGGGTATCTGTGAGGGTGTGAGCAGAGGTGTATCTGTGTGAGTGTGAGCGGGGGTGTATCTGTGTGAGTGTGAGCAGGGGCGTATCTGTGTGAGTGTGAGCAGGGGCATATCTGTGAGTGTGTGAGCGGGGGTGAATCTGGGTGAGTGTGAGCAGGGGCGAATCTGTGAGAGTGTGAGCACGGGTGTATCTGAGAGAGTGTGAGCAGGGGTGTATCTGTGAGGCTGTGAGCAGGGGTATATCTGTGTGATTGTGAGAGGGTGTGCATCTGTGTGAGTGTGAGCAGGGGCATATATGTGAGAGTGTGAGCAGGGGTGTATCTGTGAGAGTGCGAGAGGTGGTGTGTCTGTGAGGGTGTGAGCAGAGCTGTATCTGTGTGAGTATGAGCGGTGGTGTATCTGTGTGAGTGTGAGCAGGGGCGTATCTGTGAGAGTGTGAGCGGGGGTGTATCTGTGAGAGTGAGAGTGGCGGTCTATCTGTGTGAGTGTGAGCAGAGGTGTATTGCTGTGAGAGTGTGAGCAGGGGTGTATTTGTGAGAGTGTGAGGGGGGTGTATCTGTGAGAGTGTGAGCGGAGGTGTATTTCTGTGAGAGTGTGAACGGGGGCATATTTCTGTGAGTGTGAGCAGGGGTGTATAGGTGTGAGTGTGAGCGGTGGTGTATCTGTGAGAGTGTGAGCAGGAGTGTATCTGTGAGAGTGTGAGCGGGGGTGTATCTGTATGAGTGTGAGCAGGGGTGTATCTGTGAGATTGTGAGTGGGGGTGTATCTGTGAGTGTGTGAGCGGGGGTGTATTGGTGAGGGTGTGAGTGGGTGTGTATCTGTGTAAGCAGGGGCGTATCTGTGAGAGTGCGAGCAGGGGTGTATCAGTGAGAGTGTGAGTGGGGGCGTATATGTGTGAGCGGGGGTGTATCTGTGAGGGTGTGAGCGGGCATGTATCTGTGAGGGTGTGAGTCGGGGAGTATCTGTGAGGGTGTGAGTCGGGGAGTATCTGTGAGGGTGTGAGCAGGGGTGTATCTGTGAGGGTGTGAGCAGTGGTGCATCTGTGAGAGTGTGAGCGAGGGTGTATCTGTGAGGGTGTGAGAGGGGGTGTATTGGTGAGGGTGTGAGTGGGGGTGTATCTGTGTGATCAGGGGCGTATCTGCGAGAGTGCTAGCAGGGGTGTGTCTGTGAGAGTGTGAATGGGGGTGTATCTGTGTGAATGGGGGTGTATCTGTGTGACTGTGGGCAGGGGTGTATCTGTGAGAGTGTGAGCAGGGGTGTATCTGTGAGAGTGTGAGCAGGGGTGTAACTGTGTGAGTGTGAGCAGTGGTGTACCTGTGAGAGTGTGAGCGGGGGCGAATCTGTGAGAGTGTGAACGGGGGTTTATCAGTGAAAGTGTGAGCGGGGGCGTATCTGTGAGAGTGTGAGCAGGGGTGTATCTGTCAGTGTGTGAGCGGGGGATTGTATCTGTGTGAGGGTGTGAGCAGGGCCGTATCTGTGTGAGTGTGAGCAGGGGTGTATCTGTGTGAGAGTGAGCAGGGGTGTATCTGTGTGAGAGTGAGCAGGGGTTTATCTGTGACAGTGTAAGTGGGGGTGTATCTGCGTCATCGAGGGTGTATCTGTGTGTGTGTGAGCAGGGGTGGATCTGTGAGAGTGTCAGCAGGGGTGTATCTGTCAGGGTGTGAGCAGGGGTGTATCTGTCAGGGTGTGAGCGGGGGTGTATGTGTGTGAGTGTGAGCGGGGGTGTATCTGTGAGAGTGTGAGTAGGGGTGTATCTGTGAGGGTGTGAGCGGGAGTGTATCTGTGAGGGTGTGAGCGGGGGTGTATCTGTGAGAGTGTGAGCGGAGCTGTATTTCTGTGAGAGTGTGAGCAGGGGTGTATCTGTGAGCATGTGAACGGGGGCATATTTCTGTGAGTGTGAGCAGGGGTGTATCTGTGAGAGTATGAGCAGAAGTGTATCTGTGAGAGTGTGAGCGCAGGTGTATCTGTGAGAGTGTGAGCGGGGGTGTATCTGTGAGAGTGTGAGCGGGGGCGTGTCTGTGACAGTGTAAGTGGGGGTGTATCTGTGTGAGCGGGGGTGTATCTGTGTGAGTGTGAGCAGGGGTGTATCTGTGAGAGTGTGAACGGGGGTGTATCTGTAAACGTGTGAGCAGGGGTGTATGTGTGTGAGTGCGAGCGGGGGTGTATCTGTGAGAGTGTGAGCGGGGGTGTATCTGTGAGGGTGTGAGCAGGGGTGTATCTGTCAGGGTGTGAGTGGGGGTGTATCTCTGAGAGTGTGAGCAGGGATGTATCTGTGAGAGTGTGAGCGGGGGTGTATCTGTGAGAGTGTGAGCGGGGATGAATCTGTGAGAGTGTGAGCGGGGGTGTATCTGTGTGAGGGAGAGCAGGGGTGTATCTGTGAGAGTGTGAGCGGGGATGAATCTGTGAGAGTGTGAGCGGGGGTGTATCTGTGTGAGGGTGAGCAGGGGTGTATCTGTGAGAGTGTGAGCGGGGGTGTATCTGTGAGGGTGTGAGTGAGGGAATATCTGTGAGGGTGTGAGCGGGGGTGTATCTGTGTGAGTGTGAGCAGGGGTGTATCTGTGAGAGTGTGAGTGGGGGTGTATCTGTGAGGGTGTGAGCGGGGGTGAATCTGTGAGAGTGTGAGCGGGGGTGTATCTGTGTGAGTGAGAGCAGGGGTGTATCTGTGAGAGTGTGAGCGGGGCTGTATCTGTGAGGGTGTGAGTGAGGGAATATCTGTGAGGGTGTGAGCTGGGGTGTATCTGTGTGAGTGTGAGCAGGGGTGTATCTGTGAGAGTGTGAGTGGGGGTGTATCTGTGAGGGAGTGAGCGGGGGTGTATGTGTGTGAGTGTGAGCAGGGGTGTACCTGTGAGAGTGTTTCGGGGGTGTATCAGTCTGAGTGTGAGCGGGAATGTATCATGGTGAGTGTGAGCGGGGGTGTATCTGTGAGGGTGTGAGCGGGGGCGTATATGTGAGAGTGTGAGCGGGTGCATATCTGTGAGAGTGTGAGCGGGGGCGTATCTGTGAGAGTGTGAGCGGGGGCGTATCTGTGAGAGTGTGAGTGTGGATGTATCTGGCAGAGTGTGAGCGGGGGCGTATCTGTGAGAGTGTGAGCGGGGGCGTATCTGTGAGACAGTGAGCGGGGGCGTATCTGTGAGAGTGTGAGCGGGGGCGTATCTGTGAGAGTGTGAGCGAAGGCGTATCTGTGAGAGTGTGAGCGAAGGCGTATATGTGAGAGTGTGAGCGAAGGCGTATCTGTGGGAGTGTGAGCAGGGGTGTATCTGAGTGTGTGAGCAGGGGTGTATCTGTGTGAGTGTGAGTGGGGGAGTGTATCTGTGTGAGTGTGAGCGGTGGTGTATATGTGAGAGTGTGAGTGGGGGCGTATCTGTGACAGTGTGAGTGGCGGTGTATCTGTGTGAGCAGGGGTGTATCTGTGTGAGTGTGAGCAGGGGTGTATCTGTGTGATTGTGAGCAGGGGCGTATCTGTGTGAGTGTGAGCGGGGGTGTATCTGTGAGAGTGCGAGCAGGGGTGTATCATTGAGAGTGTGAGTGGGGGCGTTTCTGTGAGAGTGTGAGCGGGGGTGTATCTGTGAGAGTGTGAGCAGGGGTGTATCTGTGAGAGTGTGAGCGGGGGTGTATCTGTGAGAGTGTGAGCGGGGGTGTATCTGTGAGAGTATGAGCGGGGGTGTATCGGTGAGGGTGTGAGTGGGTGTGTATCTGTGTGAGCAGGGGCGTATCTGTGAGAGTGTTAGCAGGGGTGTGTCTGTGAGAGTGTGAAAGGGGGTGTATCTGTGTGAAAGGGGGTGTATCTGTGTGAGTGTGAGCAGCGGTGTATCTGTGTGATTGTGAGCGGGGGTGCATCTGTGTGAGTGTGAGCAGGGGCACATCTGTGAGAGTGTGAGCAGGGGTGTATCTGTGAGAGTGTGAACGGGGGCATATTTCAGTGAGTGTGAGCAGGGGTGTATGTGTGTGAGTATGAGCGGGGGTGTATCTGTGAGGCTGTGAGCAGGGGTGAATCTCAGAGAGTGTGAGCAGGGATGTATCTGTGAGAGTGTGAGCAGGGGTGTATCTGTGAGAGTGTTAGCGGGGGTGTATCTGTGAGAGTGTGAGCGGGGGTGTATCTGTGAGAGTGTGAGCTGCGGTGTATCTGTGAGAGTGTGAGCGGGAGTGTATCTGTGAGAGTGTGAGTGGGGGTGTATCTGTGTGAGTGTGAGCTGGGGTGTATCTGTGTGAGTGAGAGCAGGGGTGTATCTGTGAGAGTGTGAGCGGGGGTGTATCTGTGAGGGTGTGAGTGGGCGTATATCTGTGAGGGTGTGAGCGGGGGTGTATCTGTGAGAGTGTGAGCGGGGGTGTATCTGTGAGAGTGTGAGTGGGGGTGTATCTGTGAGAGTGTGAGCGGGGGTGTATCTGTGAGGGTGTGAGTGGGGGTATATCTGTGAGGGTGTGAGCGGCGGTGTATCTGTGAGAGTGTGAGCGGGGGTGTATCTGTGAGAGTGTGAGTGGGGGTGTATCTGTGTGAGTGTGAGCTGGGTTGTATCTGTGTGAGTGAGAGCAGGGGTGTATCTGTGAGAGTGTGAGCGGGGGTGTATCTGTGAGGGTGTGAGTGGGGGTATATCTGTGAGGGTGTGAGCGGGGGTGTATCTGTGTGAGTGTGAGCAGGGGTGTATCTGTGAGAGTGTGAGTGAGGGTGTATCTGTGAGGGTGTGAGCGGGGGTGTATGTGTGTGAGTGTGAGCAGGGGTGTACCTGTGAGAGTGTGAGCAGGGGTATATCAGTCTGAGTGTGAGCAGGGGATGTATCAGGGTCAGTGTGAGCTGGGGAGTATCTGTGAGGGTGTGAGCGGGGGCGTATCTGTGAGAGTGTGAGCGGGGGCCTATCTGTGAGAGTGTGAGCGGGGGCGTATCTGTGAGAGTGTGAGCGGGGGCGTATCTGTGAGAGTGTGAGTGGGGATGTATCTGGAAGAGTGTGAGCGGGGGCGTATCTGTGAGTGTGTGAGCGGGGGTGTATCTGTGAGAGTGTGAGTGGGGGCGTATCTGTGAGGGTGTGAGTGGGTGTGTATCTGTGTGAGCAGGGGCGTATCTGTGAGACTGTGAAAGGGGGTGTATCTGCGTGAAAGGGGCTGTATCTGTGTGAGTGTGAGCAGGGGTGTATCTGTGTGATTGTGAGCGGGGGTGCATCTGTGTGAGTGTGAGCAGGGGCACATCTGTGAGAGTGTGAGCAGGGGTGTATCTGTGAGAGTGTGAACGGGGGCATATTTCAGTGAGTGTGAGCAGGGGTGTATGTGTGTGAGTATGAGCGGGGGTGTATCTGTGAGGCTGTGAGCAGGGGTGTATGTGTGTGAGTGTGAGCAGGGGTGTACCTGTGAGAGTGTGAGCAGGGGTATATCAGTCTGAGTGTGAGCAGGGGATGTATCAGGGTGAGTGTGAGCGGGGGAGTATCTGTGAGGGTGTGAGCGGGGGCATATCTGTGAGAGTGTGAGCGGGGGCGTATCTGAGTGAGTGTGAGTGGGAGCGTATCTGTGAGAGTGTGAGTGGGGGCGTGTCTGTGAGAGTGTGAGTGGGGGCGTGTCTATGAGAGTGTGAGCAGGGGCGTATCTGTGAGAGTGTGAGCAGGGGCATATCTGTGAGAGTGTGAACGGGGGTGTATCTGTGAGAGTGTCAGCGGGGGTGTATCTGTGAGAGTGTGAGCGGGGGTGTATCTGTGAGAGTGTGAGCGGGGGTGTATCTGTGAGACTGTGAGTGGGGGTGTATCTGTGTGAGTGAGAGCAGGGGTGTATCTGTGAGAGTGTGAGCGGGGGTGTATCTGTTACGGTGTGAGTCGGGGAGTATCTGTGAGGGTGTGAGCAGGAGTGCATCTGTGTGAGTGTGAGCAGGGGTGTATCTGTGAGATTGTGAGTGGGGGTGTATCTGTGAGTGTGTGAGCGGGGGTGTATTGGTGAGGTTGTGAGTGGGTGTGTATCTGTGTAAGCAGGGGCGTATCTGTGAGAGTGCGAGCAGGGGTGTATCAGTGAGAGTGTGAGCGGGGGTGTATCTGTGAGGGTGTGAGCGGGCATGTATCTGTGAGGGTGTGAGCAGTGGTGCATCTGTGAGAGTGTGAGCGGGGGTGTATCTGTGAGGTTGTGAGAGGGGGTGTATTGGTGAGGGTGTGAGTGGGTGTGTATCTGTGTGATCAGGGGCGTATCTGCGAGAGTGCTAGCAGGGGTGTGTCTGTGAGAGTGTGAATGGGGGTGTATCTGTGTGAATGGGGGTGTATCTGTGTGACTGTGGGCAGGGGTGTATCTGTGAGAGTGTGAGCAGGGGTGTATCTGTGAGAGTGTGAGCAGGGGTGTATCTGTGTGAGTGTGAGCAGTGGTGTACCTGTGAGAGTGTGAACGGGGGCGAATCTGTGAGAGTGTGAACGGGGGTGTATCTGTGAGAGTGTGAGCGGGGGCGTATCTGTGAGAGTGTGAGCAGGGGTGTATCTGTCAGTGTGTGAGCGGGGGATTGTATCTGTGTGAGGGTGTGAGCAGGGCCGTATCTGTGTGAGTGTGAGCAGGGGTGTATCTGTGTGAGAGTGAGCAGGGGTGTATCTGTGTGAGAGTGAGCAGGGGTGTATCTGTGACAGTGTAAGTGGGGGTGTATCTGCGTGAGCGGGGGTGTATCTGTGTGGGTGTGAGCAGGGGTGGATCTGTGAGAGTGTCAGCAGGGGTGTATCTGTCAGGGTGTGAGCGGGGGTGTATGTGTGTGAGTGTGAGCGGGGGTGTATCTGTGAGGGTGTGAGCGGTGGTATATCTGTGAGGGTGTGAGTGGGGGAGTATCTGTGTAAGCAGGGGCGTATCTGTGAGAGTGCGAGCAGGGGTGTATCCGTGAGTGTGTGAGCGGGGGAGTATCTGTGTGAGTGTGAACGGTGGCGTATTTCTGTGAGCGGGAGCAGTGGCGTATCTGTGAGAGTGTGAGCAGCAGCATATCTGTGAGAGTGTGAACGTGGGCGTATCTGAGAGATTGTGAGAGGGGGTGTATTGTGAGAGTGTGAGTGGGGGAGTGTATCTGTGTCAGTGTGAGCAATGGTGTATCTGTGAGAGTCTGAGCGGGGGCTTATCTGTGACAGTGTGAGTGGGGGTGTATCTGTGTGAGCAGGGGCAGATCTGTGTGAGTGTGGGCGGGGGTGTATCTGTGTGAGTGTGAGCGGGGGAGTATCTGTGAGAGTGTAAATGGGGGTGCATCTGTGTGATTGTGAGCAGTGGTGTATCTGTGAGAGTGTGAGCGTGGGTGTATCTGTGAGAGTGTAAGCAGGGGCGTATCTGTGAGAGTGTGAACAGGGGCGTATCTGTGAGAGTGAGAGAGGGGGCGTATCTGTGAGAGTGTGAGCGCTGGTGTACCTATGTGAGCGGGGGTGTAATCTGAGAGTGTGATTGGGGATGGCTCTGTGAGAGCATGAGTGCGGGAGTATCTGTGAGTGTGTGAGCGGTGGTGTAT
This sequence comes from Isurus oxyrinchus, assembly GCA_026770705.1. Taxonomy (NCBI): domain Eukaryota; kingdom Metazoa; phylum Chordata; class Chondrichthyes; order Lamniformes; family Lamnidae; genus Isurus; species Isurus oxyrinchus. The sequence goes on from JANJGN010000017.1 coordinate 84,832,297, forward strand.
CTGTGAGAGTGTGAGCGGAGGCATATCTGTGACAGTTTAAGTGGGGCGGAATCTATGAGAGCGGGGGTGTATCTGTGTGAGTGTGAGCGGTGGTGTATGTGTGAGAGTGTGAGCAGGGGCATATCTGTGACAGTGTAAGTGGTGTTGTATCTGTGTGAGCGGCGCTGTATCAGTGTGAGTGTGAACGAGGCGTGTCTGTAAAAGTGTAAGTGGGGGTGTATCTGTGTGAGCGGGGGTGTATCTGTGTTAGTGTGAGCAGTTGTGTATCTGTCAGAGTGTGAGCGGGGGCGCGTCTGTGACAGTGTAAGTGAGGGTGTATCTGTGTGAGCGGGGGTGTATCTATGAGAGTGTGAGCAGGGGTGTTTCTGTGTGAGTGTGAGCGGGGGTGTATCTGTGAGAGTGTGAGTGTGGGTGTATCTGTGAGGGTGTGAGTGGGGGTATATCTGTGAGGGTGTGAGCGGGGGTGTATCTGTGTGAGTGTGCGCAGGGGTGTATCTGTGAGAGTGTGAGTGGGGGTGTATCTGTGACGGTGTGAGCGGGGGTGCATGTGTGTGAGTGTGAGCAGGGGTGTACCTGTGAGAGTGTGAGCGGGGGTGTATCAGTCTGAGTGTGAGCGGGGATGTATCAGGGTGAGTGTGAGCGGGGGTGTATCTGTGAGGGTGTGAGCGGGGGCGTATCTGTGAGAGTGTGACCGGGGACGTATCTGTGAGAGTGTGAGCGGGGGCGTATCTGTGAGAGTGTGACCGGGGGCGTATCTGTGAGAGTGTGAGCGGGGGCGTATCTGTGAGACTGTGAGTGGGGATGTATCTGGAAGAGTGTGAGAGGGGGTGTATTGGTGAGGGTGTGAGTGGGTGTGTATCTGTGTGATCAGGGGCGTATCTGCGAGAGTGCTAGCAGGGGTGTGTCTGTGAGAGTGTGAATGGGGGTGTATCTGTGTGAATGGGGGTGTATCTGTGTGACTGTGGGCAGGGGTGTATCTGTGAGAGTGTGAGCAGGGGTGTATCTGTGAGAGTGTGAGCAGGGGTGTATCTGTGTGAGTGTGAGCAGTGGTGTACCTGTGAGAGTGTGAGCGGGGGCGAATCTGTGAGAGTGTGAACGGGGGTGTATCTGTGAGAGTGTGAGCGGGGGCGTATCTGTGAGAGTGTGAGCAGGGGTGTATCTGTCAGTGTGTGAGCGGGGGATTGTATCTGTGTGAGGGTGTGAGCAGGGCCGTATCTGTGTGAGTGTGAGCAGGGGTGTATCTGTGTGAGAGTGAGCAGGGGTGTATCTGTGTGAGAGTGAGCAGGGGTGTATCTGTGACAGTGTAAGTGGGGGTGTATCTGCGTGAGCGGGGGTGTATCTGTGTGGGTGTGAGCAGGGGTGGATCTGTGAGAGTGTCAGCAGGGGTGTATCTGTCAGGGTGTGAGCGGGGGTGTATGTGTGTGAGTGTGAGCGGGGGTGTATCTGTGAGGGTGTGAGCGGTGGTATATCTGTGAGGGTGTGAGTGGGGGAGTATCTGTGTAAGCAGGGGCGTATCTGTGAGAGTGCGAGCAGGGGTGTATCCGTGAGTGTGTGAGCGGGGGAGTATCTGTGTGAGTGTGAACGGTGGCGTATTTCTGTGAGCGGGAGCAGTGGCGTATCTGTGAGAGTGTGAGCAGCAGCATATCTGTGAGAGTGTGAACGTGGGCGTATCTGAGAGATTGTGAGAGGGGGTGTATTGTGAGAGTGTGAGTGGGGGAGTGTATCTGTGTCAGTGTGAGCAATGGTGTATCTGTGAGAGTGTGAGCGGGGGCTTATCTGTGACAGTGTGAGTGGGGGTGTATCTGTGTGAGCAGGGGCAGATCTGTGTGAGTGTGGGCGGGGGTGTATCTGTGTGAGTGTGAGCGGGGGAGTATCTGTGAGAGTGTAAATAGGGGTGCATCTGTGTGATTGTGAGCAGTGGTGTATCTGTGAGAGTGTGAGCGTGGGTGTATCTGTGAGAGTGTAAGCAGGGGCGTATCTGTGAGAGTGTGAACAGGGGCGTATCTGTGAGAGTGAGAGAGGGGGCGTATCTGTGAGAGTGTGAGCGCTGGTGTACCTATGTGAGCGGGGGTGTAATCTGAGAGTGTGATTGGGGATGGCTCTGTGAGAGCATGAGTGCGGGAGTATCTGTGAGTGTGTGAGCGGAGGCATATCTGTGACAGTTTAAGTGGGGCGGAATCTATGAGAGCGGGGGTGTATCTGTGTGAGTGTGAGCGGTGGTGTATGTGTGAGAGTGTGAGCAGGGGCATATCTGTGACAGTGTAAGTGGTGTTGTATCTGTGTGAGCGGCGCTGTATCAGTGTGAGTGTGAACGAGGCGTGTCTGTAAAAGTGTAAGTGGGGGTGTATCTGTGTGAGCGGGGGTGTATCTGTGTTAGTGTGAGCAGTTGTGTATCTGTCAGAGTGTGAGCGGGGGCGCGTCTGTGACAGTGTAAGTGAGGGTGTATCTGTGTGAGCGGGGGTGTATCTATGAGAGTGTGAGCAGGGGTGTTTCTGTGTGAGTGTGAGCGGGGGTGTATCTGTGAGAGTGTGAGCAGGGGTGTATCTGTGAGAGTGTGAACGGGGGCATATTTCAGTGAGTGTGAGCAGGGGTGTATGTGTGTGAGTATGAGCGGGGGTGTATCTGTGAGGCTGTGAGCAGGGGTGAATCTCAGAGAGTGTGAGCAGGGATGTATCTGTGAGAGTGTGAGCAGGGGTGTATCTGTGAGAGTGTGAGCGGGGGTGTATCTGTGAGAGTGTGAGCGGGGGTGTATCTGTGAGAGTGTGAGCGGCGGTGTATCTGTGAGAGTGTGAGCGGGGGTGTATCTGTGAGAGTGTGAGTGGGGGTGTATCTGTGTGAGTGTGAGCTGGGGTGTATCTGTGTGAGTGAGAGCAGGGGTGTATCTGTGAGAGTGTGAGCGGGGGTGTATCTGTGAGGGTGTGAGTGGGGGTATATCTGTGAGGGTGTGAGCGGGGGTGTATCTGTGTGAGTGTGAGCAGGGGTGTATCTGTGAGAGTGTGAGTGGGTGTGTATCTGTGAGGGTGTGAGCGGGGGTGTATGTGTGTGAGTGTGAGCAGGGGTGTACCTGTGACAGTGTGAGCAGGGGTATATCAGTCTGAGTGTGAGCAGGGGATGTATCAGGGTGAGTGTGAGCGGGGGAGTATCTGTGAGGGTGTGAGCGGGGGCGTATCTGTGAGAGTGTGAGCGGGGGCGTATCTGAGTCAGTGTGAGTGGGAGCGTATCTGTGAGAGTGTGAGTGGGGGCGTGTCTGTGAGAGTGTGAGTGGGGGCGTGTCTATGAGAGTGTGAGCAGGGGCGTATCTGTGAGAGTGTGAGCAGGGGCATATCTGTGAGAGTGTGAACGGGGGTGTATCTGTGAGAGTGTCAGCGGGGGTGTATCTGTGAGAGTGTGAGCGGGGGTGTATCTGTGAGAGTGTGAGCGGGGGTGTATCTGTGAGACTGTGAGTGGGGGTGTATCTGTGTGAGTGAGAGCAGGGGTGTATCTGTGAGAGTGTGAGCGGGGGTGTATCTGTTACGGTGTGAGTCGGGGAGTATCTGTGAGGGTGTGAGCAGGAGTGCATCTGTGTGAGTGTGAGCAGGGGTGTATCTGTGAGATTGTGAGTGGGGGTGTATCTGTGAGTGTGTGAGCGGGGGTGTATTGGTGAGGTTGTGAGTGGGTGTGTATCTGTGTAAGCAGGGGCGTATCTGTGAGAGTGCGAGCAGGGGTGTATCAGTGAGAGTGTGAGCGGGGGTGTATCTGTGAGGGTGTGAGCGGGCATGTATCTGTGAGGGTGTGAGCAGTGGTGCATCTGTGAGAGTGTGAGCGGGGGTGTATCTGTGAGGTTGTGAGAGGGGGTGTATTGGTGAGGGTGTGAGTGGGTGTGTATCTGTGTGATCAGGGGCGTATCTGCGAGAGTGCTAGCAGGGGTGTGTCTGTGAGAGTGTGAATGGGGGTGTATCTGTGTGAATGGGGGTGTATCTGTGTGACTGTGGGCAGGGGTGTATCTGTGAGAGTGTGAGCAGGGGTGTATCTGTGAGAGTGTGAGCAGGGGTGTATCTGTGTGAGTGTGAGCAGTGGTGTACCTGTGAGAGTGTGAGCGGGGGCGAATCTGTGAGAGTGTGAACGGGGGTGTATCTGTGAGAGTGTGAGCGGGGGCGTATCTGTGAGAGTGTGAGCAGGGGTGTATCTGTCAGTGTGTGAGCGGGGGATTGTATCTGTGTGAGGGTGTGAGCAGGGCCGTATCTGTGTGAGTGTGAGCAGGGGTGTATCTGTGTGAGAGTGAGCAGGGGTGTATCTGTGTGAGAGTGAGCAGGGGTGTATCTGTGACAGTGTAAGTGGGGGTGTATCTGCGTGAGCGGGGGTGTATCTGTGTGGGTGTGAGCAGGGGTGGATCTGTGAGAGTGTCAGCAGGGGTGTATCTGTCAGGGTGTGAGCGGGGGTGTATGTGTGTGAGTGTGAGCGGGGGTGTATCTGTGAGGGTGTGAGCGGTGGTATATCTGTGAGGGTGTGAGTGGGGGAGTATCTGTGTAAGCAGGGGCGTATCTGTGAGAGTGCGAGCAGGGGTGTATCCGTGAGTGTGTGAGCGGGGGAGTATCTGTGTGAGTGTGAACGGTGGCGTATTTCTGTGAGCGGGAGCAGTGGCGTATCTGTGAGAGTGTGAGCAGCAGCATATCTGTGAGAGTGTGAACGTGGGCGTATCTGAGAGATTGTGAGAGGGGGTGTATTGTGAGAGTGTGAGTGGGGGAGTGTATCTGTGTCAGTGTGAGCAATGGTGTATCTGTGAGAGTGTGAGCGGGGGCTTATCTGTGACAGTGTGAGTGGGGGTGTATCTGTGTGAGCAGGGGCAGATCTGTGTGAGTGTGGGCGGGGGTGTATCTGTGTGAGTGTGAGCGGGGGAGTATCTGTGAGAGTGTAAATGGGGGTGCATCTGTGTGATTGTGAGCAGTGGTGTATCTGTGAGAGTGTGAGCGTGGGTGTATCTGTGAGAGTGTAAGCAGGGGCGTATCTGTGAGAGTGTGAACAGGGGCGTATCTGTGAGAGTGAGAGAGGGGGCGTATCTGTGAGAGTGTGAGCGCTGGTGTACCTATGTGAGCGGGGGTGTAATCTGAGAGTGTGATTGGGGATGGCTCTGTGAGAGCATGAGTGCGGGAGTATCTGTGAGTGTGTGAGCGGTGGTGTATCTGTGAGAGTGTGAGCGGAGGCATATCTGTGACAGTTTAAGTGGGGCGGAATCTATGAGAGCGGGGGTGTATCTGTGTGAGTGTGAGCGGTGGTGTATGTGTGAGAGTGTGAGCAGGGGCATATCTGTGACAGTGTAAGTGGTGTTGTATCTGTGTGAGCGGCGCTGTATCAGTGTGAGTGTGAACGAGGCGTGTCTGTAAAAGTGTAAGTGGGGGTGTATCTGTGTGAGCGGGGGTGTATCTGTGTTAGTGTGAGCAGTTGTGTATCTGTCAGAGTGTGAGCGGGGGCGCGTCTGTGACAGTGTAAGTGAGGGTGTATCTGTGTGAGCGGGGGTGTATCTATGAGAGTGTGAGCAGGGGTGTTTCTGTGTGAGTGTGAGCGGGGGTGTATCTGTGAGAGTGTGAGTGTGGGTGTATCTGTGAGGGTGTGAGTGGGGGTATATCTGTGAGGGTGTGAGCGGGGGTGTATCTGTGTGAGTGTGAGCAGGGGTGTATCTGTGAGAGTGTGAGTGGGGGTGTATCTGTGACGGTGTGAGCGGGGGTGCATGTGTGTGAGTGTGAGCAGGGGTGTACCTGTGAGAGTGTGAGCGGGGGTGTATCAGTCTGAGTGTGAGCGGGGATGTATCAGGGTGAGTGTGAGCGGGGGTGTATCTGTGAGGGTGTGAGCGGGGGCGTATCTGTGAGAGTGTGACCGGGGACGTATCTGTGAGAGTGTGAGCGGGGGCGTATCTGTGAGAGTGTGACCGGGGGCGTATCTGTGAGAGTGTGAGCGGGGGCGTATCTGTGAGACTGTGAGTGGGGATGTATCTGGAAGAGTGTGAGAGGGGATGTATTGGTGAGGGTGTGAGTGGGTGTGTATCTGTGTGATCAGGGGCGTATCTGCGAGAGTGCTAGCAGGGGTGTGTCTGTGAGAGTGTGAATGGGGGTGTATCTGTGTGAATGGGGGTGTATCTGTGTGACTGTGGGCAGGGGTGTATCTGTGAGAGTGTGAGCAGGGGTGTATCTGTGAGAGTGTGAGCAGGGGTGTATCTGTGTGAGTGTGAGCAGTGGTGTACCTGTGAGAGTGTGAGCGGGGGCGAATCTGTGAGAGTGTGAACGGGGGTGTATCTGTGAGAGTGTGAGCGGGGGCGTATCTGTGAGAGTGTGAGCAGGGGTGTATCTGTCAGTGTGTGAGCGGGGGATTGTATCTGTGTGAGGGTGTGAGCAGGGCCGTATCTGTGTGAGTGTGAGCAGGGGTGTATCTGTGTGAGAGTGAGCAGGGGTGTATCTGTGTGAGAGTGAGCAGGGGTGTATCTGTGACAGTGTAAGTGGGGGTGTATCTGCGTGAGCGGGGGTGTATCTGTGTGGGTGTGAGCAGGGGTGGATCTGTGAGAGTGTCAGCAGGGGTGTATCTGTCAGGGTGTGAGCGGGGGTGTATGTGTGTGAGTGTGAGCGGGGGTGTATCTGTGAGGGTGTGAGCGGTGGTATATCTGTGAGGGTGTGAGTGGGGGAGTATCTGTGTAAGCAGGGGCGTATCTGTGAGAGTGCGAGCAGGGGTGTATCCGTGAGTGTGTGAGCGGGGGAGTATCTGTGTGAGTGTGAACGGTGGCGTATTTCTGTGAGCGGGAGCAGTGGCGTATCTGTGAGAGTGTGAGCAGCAGCATATCTGTGAGAGTGTGAACGTGGGCGTATCTGAGAGATTGTGAGAGGGGGTGTATTGTGAGAGTGTGAGTGGGGGAGTGTATCTGTGTCAGTGTGAGCAATGGTGTATCTGTGAGAGTGTGAGCGGGGGCTTATCTGTGACAGTGTGAGTGGGGGTGTATCTGTGTGAGCAGGGGCAGATCTGTGTGAGTGTGGGCGGGGGTGTATCTGTGTGAGTGTGAGCGGGGGAGTATCTGTGAGAGTGTAAATGGGGGTGCATCTGTGTGATTGTGAGCAGTGGTGTATCTGTGAGAGTGTGAGCGTGGGTGTATCTGTGAGAGTGTAAGCAGGGGCGTATCTGTGAGAGTGTGAACAGGGGCGTATCTGTGAGAGTGAGAGAGGGGGCGTATCTGTGAGAGTGTGAGCGCTGGTGTACCTATGTGAGCGGGGGTGTAATCTGAGAGTGTGATTGGGGATGGCTCTGTGAGAGCATGAGTGCGGGAGTATCTGTGAGTGTGTGAGCGGTGGTGTATCTGTGAGAGTGTGAGCGGAGGCATATCTGTGACAGTTTAAGTGGGGCGGAATCTATGAGAGCGGGGGTGTATCTGTGTGAGTGTGAGCGGTGGTGTATGTGTGAGAGTGTGAGCAGGGGCATATCTGTGACAGTGTAAGTGGTGTTGTATCTGTGTGAGCGGCGCTGTATCAGTGTGAGTGTGAACGAGGCGTGTCTGTAAAAGTGTAAGTGGGGGTGTATCTGTGTGAGCGGGGGTGTATCTGTGTTAGTGTGAGCAGTTGTGTATCTGTCAGAGTGTGAGCGGGGGCGCGTCTGTGACAGTGTAAGTGAGGGTGTATCTGTGTGAGCGGGGGTGTATCTATGAGAGTGTGAGCAGGGGTGTTTCTGTGTGAGTGTGAGCGGGGGTGTATCTGTGAGAGTGTGAGTGTGGGTGTATCTGTGAGGGTGTGAGTGGGGGTATATCTGTGAGGGTGTGAGCGGGGGTGTATCTGTGTGAGTGTGAGCAGGGGTGTATCTGTGAGAGTGTGAGTGGGGGTGTATCTGTGACGGTGTGAGCGGGGGTGCATGTGTGTGAGTGTGAGCAGGGGTGTACCTGTGAGAGTGTGAGCGGGGGTGTATCAGTCTGAGTGTGAGCGGGGATGTATCAGGGTGAGTGTGAGCGGGGGTGTATCTGTGAGGGTGTGAGCGGGGGCGTATCTGTGAGAGTGTGACCGGGGACGTATCTGTGAGAGTGTGAGCGGGGGCGTATCTGTGAGAGTGTGAGTGGGGATGTATCTGGAAGAGTGTGAGCGGGGGCGTATCTGTGAGAGTGTGAGCGGGGGCGTATCTGTGAGAGTGTGAGCGGGGGCGTATCTGTGAGAATGTGAGCGGGGGCATATCTGTGAGAGTGTGAGCGGGGGCGTATCTGTGAGAGTGTGAGCGGGGGCGTATCTGTGAGAGTGTGAGCGAAGGCGTATCTGTGAGAGTGTGAGCGAAGGCGTATCTGCGACAGTGTGAGTGGCGGTGTATCTTTGTGAGCAGGGGTGTATCTGTGTGAGTGTGAGCAGGGGTGTAGCTGTGTGAGTGTGAGTGGGAGCGTATCTGTGAGAGTGTGTGGGGGCCTGTCTATGAGAGTGTGAGCAGGGGCGTATCTGTGAGAGTGTGAGCAGGGGCATATCTGTGAGAGTGTGAACGGGGGTGTATCTGTGAGAGTGTGAGCACGGGTGTATCTGTGAGAGTGTGAGCGGGGGTGTATCTGTGAGAGTGTGAGCGGGGTGTATCTGTGAGAGTGTGAGCGGGGGTGTATCTGTGAGAGTGTGAGCGGGGGTGTATCTGTGAGAGTGTGAGTGGAGCTGTATCTGTGTGAGTGTGAGTGGGAGCGTATCTGTGAGAGTGTGAGTGGGGGCGTGTCTGTGAGAGTGTGAGTGGGGGCCTGTCTATGAGAGTGTGAGCAGGGGCGTAACTGTGAGAGTGTGAGCAGGGGCATATCTGTGAGAGTGTGAGCGGGGGCGTATCTGTGAGAATGTGAGCGGGGGCATATCTGTGAGAGTGTGAGCGGGGGCGTATCTGTGAGAGTGTGAGCGGGGGAATATCTGTGAGAGTGTGAGCGAAGGCGTATCTGTGAGAGTGTGAGCGAAGGCGTATCTGCGACAGTGTGAGTGGCGGTGTATCTGTGTGAGCAGGGGTGTATCTGTGTGAGTGTGAGCAGGGGTGTATCTGTGTGAGTGTGAGTGGGAGCGTATCTGTGAGAGTGTGAGTGGGGGCGTGTCTGTGAGAGTGTGAGTGGGGGCCTGTCTATGAGAGTGTGAGCAGGGGCGTATCTGTGAGAGTGTGAGCAGGGGCATATCTGTGAGAGTGTGAACGGGGGTGTATCTGTGAGAGTGTGAGCAGGGGTGTATCTGTGAGAGTGTGAGCGGGGGTGTATCTGTGAGAGTGTGAGCGGGGTGTATCTGTGAGAGTGTGAGCGGGGGTGTATCTGTGAGAGTGTGAGCGGGGGTGTATCTGTGAGAGTGTGAGCGGAGGTGTATCTGTGTGAGTGAGAGCAGGGGTGTATCTGTGAGAGTGTGAGCGGGGGTGTATCTGTTACGGTGTGAGTCGGGGAGTATCTGTGAGGGTGTGAGCAGGAGTGCATCTGTGTGAGTGTGAGCAGGGGTGTATCTGTGAGATTGTGAGTGGGGGTGTATCTGTGAGTGTGTGAGCGGGGGTTCATTGGTGAGGGTGTGAGTGGGTGTGTATCTGTGTAAGCAGGGGCGTATCTGTGAGAGTGCGACCAGGGGTGTATCAGTGAGAGTGTGAGTGGGGGCGCATATGTGTGAGCGGGGGTGTATCTGTGAGAGTGTGAGCGGGGGTGTATCTGTGAGAGTGTGAGTGGAGCTGTATCTGTGTGAGTGTGAGTGGGAGCGTATCTGTGAGAGTGTGAGTGGGGGCGTGTCTGTGAGAGTGTGAGTGGGGGCCTGTCTATGAGAGTGTGAGCAGGGGCGTAACTGTGAGAGTGTGAGCAGGGGCATATCTGTGAGAGTGTGAGCGGGGGCGTATCTGTGAGAATGTGAGCGGGGGCATATCTGTGAGAGTGTGAGCGGGGGCGTATCTGTGAGAGTGTGAGCGGGGGCGTATCTGTGAGAGTGTGAGCGAAGGCGTATCTGTGAGAGTGTGAGCGAAGGCGTATCTGCGACAGTGTGAGTGGCGGTGTATCTGTGTGAGCAGGGGTGTATCTGTGTGAGTGTGAGCAGGGGTGTATCTGTGTGAGTGTGAGTGGGAGCGTATCTGTGAGAGTGTGAGTGGGGGCGTGTCTGTGAGAGTGTGAGTGGGGGCCTGTCTATGAGAGTGTGAGCAGGGGCGTATCTGTGAGAGTGTGAGCAGGGGCATATCTGTGAGAGTGTGAACGGGGGTGTATCTGTGAGAGTGTGAGCAGGGGTGTATCTGTGAGAGTGTGAGCGGGGGTGTATCTGTGAGAGTGTGAGCGGGGTGTATCTGTGAGAGTGTGAGCGGGGGTGTATCTGTGAGAGTGTGAGCGGGGGTGTATCTGTGAGAGTGTGAGCGGAGGTGTATCTGTGTGAGTGAGAGCAGGGGTGTATCTGTGAGAGTGTGAGCGGGGGTGTATCTGTTACGGTGTGAGTCGGGGAGTATCTGTGAGGGTGTGAGCAGGAGTGCATCTGTGTGAGTGTGAGCAGGGGTGTATCTGTGAGATTGTGAGTGGGGGTGTATCTGTGAGTGTGTGAGCGGGGGTTCATTGGTGAGGGTGTGAGTGGGTGTGTATCTGTGTAAGCAGGGGCGTATCTGTGAGAGTGCGACCAGGGGTGTATCAGTGAGAGTGTGAGTGGGGGCGCATATGTGTGAGCGGGGGTGTATCTGTGAGTGTGTGAGCGGGCATGTATCTGTGAGGGTGTGAGCAGTGGTGCATCTGTGAGAGTGTGAGCAGGGGTGTATCTGTGAGGGTGTGAGAGGGGGTGTATTGGTGAGGGTGTGAGTGGGTGTGTATCTGTGTGATCAGGGGCGTATCTGCGAGAGTGCTAGCAGGGGTGTGTCTGTGAGAGTTTGAATGGGGGTGTATCTGTGTGAATGGGGGTGTATCTGTGTGACTGTGGGCAGAGGTGTATCTGTGAGAGTGTGAGCAGGGGTGTATCTGTGAGAGTGTGAGCAGGGGTGTATCTGTGTGAGTGTGAGCAGTGGTGTACCTGTGAGAATGTGAGCGGGGGCGAATGTGTGAGAGTGTGAACGGGGGTGTATCTGTGAGAGTGTGAGCGGGGGCGTATCTGTGAGAGTGTGAGCAGGGGTGTATCTGTCAGCTTGTGAGCGGAGGATTGTATCTGTGTGAGGGTTGAGCAGGGCTGTATCTGTGTGAGTGTGAGCAGGGGTGCATCTGTGTGAGAGTGAGCAGGGGTGTATCTGTGTGAGAGTGAGCAGGGGTGTATCTGTGACAGTGTAAGTGGGGGTGTATCTGCGTGAGCGGGAGTGTATCTGTGTGTGTGTGAGCAGGGGTGTATCTGTGAGAGTGTGAGCAGGGGTGTATCTGTCAGGGTGTGAGCAGGGGTGTATCTGTCAGGGTGTGAGCGGGGGTGTATGTGTGTGAGTGTGAGAGGGGGTGTATCTGTGAGAGTGTGAGTAGGGGTGTATCTGTGAGGGTGTGAGCGGGAGTGTATCTGTGAGGGTGTGAGCGGGGGTGTATCTGTGAGAGTGTGAGCGGGGGTGTATCTGTGAGAGTGTGAGCGGGGGTGTATCTGTGAGAGTGTGAGCAGGGGTGTATCTGTGAGGGTGTGAGCAGGGGTGTATTTGTGAGAGTGTGAGGGGGGTGTATCTGTGAGAGTGTGTGCGGAGGTGTATTTCTGTGAGAGTGTGAGCAGGGGTGTATCTGTGAGAGTGTGAATGGGGGCATATTTCTGTGAGTGTGAGCAGGGGTGTATCTGTGAGAGTATGAGCAGAAGTGTATCAGTGAGAGTGTGAGCGGTGGTGTGTCTGTGACAGTGTCAGTGGGGGTGTATCTGTGTGAGCGGGGGTGTATCTGTGTGAGTGTGAGCAGGGGTGTATCTGTGAGAGTGTGAACGGGGGTGTATCTGTAAACGTGTGAGCGGGGGTGTATGTGTGTGAGTGCGAGCGGGGGTGTATCTGTGAGAGTGTGAGCGGGGGTGTATCTGTGAGGGTGTGAGCAGGGGTGTATCTGTCAGGGTGTGAGTGGGGGTGCATCTCTGAGAGTGTGAGCAGGGGTGTATCTGTGAGAGTGTGAGCGGGGGTGTATCTGTGAGATTGTGAGCGGGGGTGTATCTGTGAGGGTGTGAGTCGGGGTGTATCTGTGTGAGTGTGAGCAGGGGTGTATCTGTGAGAGTGTGAGCGGAGGTGTATCTGTGAGGGTGTGAGCAGGGGTGTTTCTGTGTGAGTGTGAGCAGGGGTGTATCTGTGAGACTGTGAGTGGGGGTGTATCTGTGAGTATGTGAGCGGGGGTGTATGTGTGTGAGTGTGAGCAGGGGTGTACCTGTGAGAGTGTGAGCGGGGGTGTATCTGTGAGTATGTGAGCGGGGGTGTATGTGTGTGAGTGTGAGCAGGGGTGTACCTGTGAGAGTGTGAGCGGGGTTTATCAGTGTGAGTGTGTGGGGGCGTGTCTGTGACAGTGTAAGTGGGGCTGAATCTATGAGAGCGGGGGTGTATCTGTGTGAGTGTGAGCAGGGGTGTACCTGTGAGAGTGTGAGCGGGGGTTTATCAGTGTGAGTGTGAGCGGGGGCGTGTCTGGGTGAGTGTGAGCGGGGGTGTATCTGTGAGGGTTTGAGCGGGGGCGTATCTGTGAGAGTGTGAGCGGGGGCGTATCTGTGAGAGTGTGAGCGGGGGCGTATCTGTGAGAGTGTGAGCGGGGGCGTATCTGTGAGAGTGTGAGCGGGGGCGTATCTGTGAGAGTGTGAGCAGGGGCGTATCTGTGAGAGTGTGAGCGGGGGCGTATCTGTGAGAGTGTGAGCAGGGGCATATCTGTGAGAGTGTGAGCAGGGGCGTATGTGTGAAAGTGTGAACGGTGGCGTATTTCTGTAAGTGGGTGCAGGGGCATATTGGTGAGAGTGTGAGCGGGGGCGTATCTGTGAGACTGTGAGAGGTGGTGTACCTATGTAAGCGGGGGTGTAATCTGAGCTTGTGATTGGGGATGGCTCTGAGAGAGCATGAGTGGGGGAGTATCTGTGAGAGTGTGAGTGGTGGTGTATCTGTGAGAGTGTGAGCGGGGGCATATCTGTGACAGTGTAAGTGGGGCTGAATCTATGAGAGCGGGGGTGTATCTGTGTGAGTGTGAGCAGGGGTGTATCTGTGAGGGTGTGAGCGGGGGTGTATCTGTGAGGGTGTGAGCGGTGGTATATCTGTGAGGGTGTGAGTGGGGGAGTATCTGTGTAAGCAGGGGCGTATCTGTGAGAGTGCGAGCAGGGGTGTATCTGTGAGTGTGTGAGCGGGGGAGTATCTGTGTGAGTGTGAACGGTGGCGTATTTCTGTGAGCGGGAGCAGTGGCGTATCTGTGAGAGTGTGAGCAGCAGCATATCTGTGAGAGTGTGAACGTGGGCGTATCTGAGAGATTGTGAGAGGGGGTGTATTGTGAGAGTGTGAGTGGGGGAGTGTATCTGTGTCAGTGTGAGCAGGGGTGTATCTGTGAGAGTGTGAGCGGGGGTTTATCTATGACAGTGTGAGTGGGGGTGTATCTGTGTGAGCAGGGGCAGATCTGTGTGAGTGTGGGCGGGGGTGTATCTGTGTGAGTGTGAGCGGGGGAGTATCTGTGAGAGTGTAAATGGGGGTGCATCTGTGTGATTGTGAGCAGTGGTGTATCTGTGAGAGTGTGAGTGTGGGTGTATCTGTGAGAGTGTAAGCAGGGGCGTATCTGTGAAAGTGTGAACAGGGGCGTATCTGTGAGAGTGAGAGAGGGGGCGTATCTGTGAGAGTGTGAGCGCTGGTATACCTATGTGAGCGGGGGTGTAATCTGAGAGTGTGATTGGGTAAGGCTCTGTGAGAGCATGAGTGCGGGAGTATCTGTGAGAGTGTGAGCGGGGGTGTATCTGTGAGAGTGTGAGCAGGGGTGTATCTGTGAGGGTGTGAGCAGGGGTGTATTTGTGAGAGTGTGAGCGGGGGTGTATCTGTGAGAGTGTGTGCGGAGGTGTATTTCTGTGAGAGTGTGAGCAGGGGTGTATCTGTGAGAGTGTGAATGGGGGCATATTTCTGTGAGTGTGAGCAGGGGTGTATCTGTGAGAGTATGAGCAGAAGTGTATCTGTGAGAGTGTGAGCGGTGGTGTGTCTGTGACAGTGTCAGTGGGGGTGTATCTGTGTGAGCGGGGGTGTATCTGTGTGAGTGTGAGCAGGGGTGTATCTGTGAGAGTGTGAGCGGGGGTGTATGTGTGTGAGTGTGAGCAGGGGTGTACCTGTGAGAGTGTGAGCGGGGTTTATCAGTGTGAGTGTGTGGGGGCGTGTCTGTGACAGTGTAAGTGGGGCTGAATCTATGAGAGCGGGGGTGTATCTGTGTGAGTGTGAGCAGGGGTGTACCTGTGAGAGTGTGAGCGGGGGTTTATCAGTGTGAGTGTGAGCGGGGGCGTGTCTGGGTGAGTGTGAGCGGGGGTGTATCTGTGAGAGTGTGAGCGGGGGCGTATCTGTGAGAGTGTGAGCAGGGGCGTATCTGTGAGAGTGTGAGCGGGGGCGTATCTGTGAGAGTGTGAGCGGGGGCGTATCTGTGAGAGTGTGAGCGGGGGCGTATCTGTGAGAGTGTGAGCAGGGGCGTATCTGTGAGAGTGTGAGCGGGGGCGTATCTGTGAGAGTGTGAGCAGGGGCATATCTGTGAGAGTGTGAGCAGGGGCGTATGTGTGAAAGTGTGAACGGTGGCGTATTTCTGTAAGTGGGTGCAGGGGCATATTGGTGAGAGTGTGAGCGGGGGCCTATCTGTGAGACTGTGAGAGGTGGTGTACCTATGTAAGCGGGGGTGTAATCTGAGCTTGTGATTGGGGATGGCTCTGAGAGAGCATGAGTGGGGGAGTATCTGTGAGAGTGTGAGTGGTGGTGTATCTGTGAGAGTGTGAGCGGGGGCATATCTGTGACAGTGTAAGTGGGGCTGAATCTATGAGAGCGGGGGTGTATCTGTGTGAGTGTGAGCAGGGGTGTATCTGTGAGGTTGTGAGCGGGGGTGTATCTGTGAGGGTGTGAGCGGTGGTATATCTGTGAGGGTGTGAGTGGGGGAGTGTATCTGTGTCAGTGTGAGCAATGGTGTATCTGTGAGAGTGTGAGCGGGGGTTTATCTATGACAGTGTGAGTGGGGGTGTATCTGTGTGAGCAGGGGCAGATCTGTGTGAGTGTGGGCGGGGGTGTATCTGTGTGAGTGTGAGCGGGGGAGTATCTGTGAGAGTGTAAATGGGGGTGCATCTGTGTGATTGTGAGCAGTGGTGTATCTGTGAGAGTGTGAGCGTGGGTGTATCTGTGAGAGTGTAAGCAGGGGCGTATCTGTGAAAGTGTGAACAGGGGCGTATCTGTGAGAGTGAGAGAGGGGGCGTATCTGTGAGAGTGTGAGCGCTGGTGTACCTATGTGAGCGGGGGTGTAATCTGAGAGTGTGATTGGGTAAGGCTCTGTGAGAGCATGAGTGCGGGAGTATCTGTGAGAGTGTGAGAGGGGGTGTATCTGTGAGAGTGTGAGCAGGGGTGTATCTGTGAGGGTGTGAGCAGGGGTGTATTTGTGAGAGTGTGAGGGGGGTGTATCTGTGAGAGTGTGTGCGGAGGTGTATTTCTGTGAGAGTGTGAGCAGGGGTGTATCTGTGAGAGTGTGAGTGGGGGCATATTTCTGTGAGTGTGAGCAGGGGTGTATCTGTGAGAGTATGAGCAGAAGTGTATCTGTGAGAGTGTGAGCGGTGGTGTGTCTGTGACAGTGTCAGTGGGGGTGTATCTGTGTGAGCGGGGGTGTATCTGTGTGAGTGTGAGCAGGGGTGTATCTGTGAGAGTGTGAACGGGGGTGTATCTGTAAACGTGTGAGCGGGGGTGTATGTGTGTGAGTGCGAGCGGGGGTGTATCTGTGAGAGTGTGAGCGGGGGTGTATCTGTGAGCGGGGGTGTATCTGTGAGAGTGTGAGTGGAGGTGTATCTGTGTGAGTGAGAGCAGGGGTGTATCTGTGAGAGTGTGAGCGGGGGTGTATCTGTTACGGTGTGAGTCGGGGAGTGTCTGTGAGGGTGTGAGCAGGAGTGCATCTGTGTGAGTGTGAGCAGGGGTGTATCTGTGAGATTGTGAGTGGGGGTGTATCTGTGAGTGTGTGAGCGGGGGTTCATTGGTGAGGGTGTGAGTGGGTGTGTATCTGTGTAAGCAGGGGCGTATCTGTGAGAGTGCGACCAGGGGTGTATCAGTGAGAGTGTGAGTGGGGGCGCATATGTGTGAGCGGGGGTGTATCTGTGAGGGTGTGAGCGGGCATGTATCTGTGAGGGTGTGAGCAGTGGTGCATCTGTGAGAGTGTGAGCGGGGGTGTATCTGTGAGGGTGTGAGAGGGGGTGTATTGGTGAGGGTGTGAGTGGGTGTGTATCTGAGTGATCAGGGGCGTATCTGCGAGAGTGCTAGCAGGGGTGTGTCTGTGAGAGTTTGAATGGGGGTGTATCTGTGTGAATGGGGGTGTATCTGTGTGAGTGTGAGCAGGGGTGTATCTGTGAGACTGTGAGTGGGGGTGTATCTGTGAGTATGTGAGCGGGGGTGTATGTGTGTGAGTGTGAGCAGGGGTGTACCTGTGAGAGTGTGAGCGGGGGTGTATCTGTGAGTATGTGAGCGGGGGTGTATGTGTGAGAGTGTGAGCGGGGTTTATCAGTGTGAGTGTGTGGGGGCGTGTCTGTGACAGTGTAAGTGGGGCTGAATCTATGAGAGCGGGGGTGTATCTGTGTGAGTGTGAGCAGGGGTGTACCTGTGAGAGTGTGAGCGGGGGTTTATCAGTGTGAGTGTGAGCGGGGGCGTGTCTGGGTGAGTGTGAGCGGGGGTGTATCTGTGAGGGTTTGAGCGGGGGCGTATCTGTGAGAATGTGAGCGGGGGCGTATCTGTGAGAGTGTGAGCGGGGGCGTATCTGTGAGAGTGTGAGCGGGGGCTTATCTGTGAGAGTGTGAGCAGGGGCGTATCTGTGAGAGTGTGAGCGGGGGCGTATCTGTGAGAGTGTGAGCAGGGGCGTATGTGTGAAAGTGTGAACGGTGGTGTATTTCTGTAAGTGTGTGCAGGGGCATATTGGTGAGAGTGTGAGCGGGGGCGTATCTGTGAGACTGTGAGAGGTGGTGTACCTATGTAAGCGGGGGTGTAATCTGAGCTTGTGATTGGGGATGGCTCTGAGAGAGCATGAGTGGGGGAGTATCTGTGAGAGTGTGAGTGGTGGTGTATCTGTGAGAGTGTGAGCGGGGGCATATCTGTGACAGTGTAAGTGGGGCTGAATCTATGAGAGCGGGGGTGTATCTGTGTGAGTGTGAGCAGGGGTGTATCTGTGAGGGTGTGAGCGGGGGTGTATCTGTGAGGGTGTGAGCGGTGGTATATCTGTGAGGGTGTGAGTGGGGGAGTATCTGTGTAAGCAGGGGCGTATCTGTGAGAGTGCGAGCAGGGGTGTATCTGTGAGTGTGTGAGCGGGGGAGTATCTGTGTGAGTGTGAACGGTGGCGTATTTCTGTGAGCGGGAGCAGTGGCGTATCTGTGAGAGTGTGAGCAGCAGCATATCTGTGAGAGTGTGAACGTGGGCGTATCTGAGAGATTGTGAGAGGGGGTGTATTGTGAGAGTGTGAGTGGGGGAGTGTATCTGTGTCAGTGTGAGCAGGGGTGTATCTGTGAGAGTGTGAGCAGGGGTTTATCTATGACAGTGTGAGTGGGGGTGTATCTGTGTGAGCAGGGGCAGATCTGTGTGAGTGTGGGCGGGGGTGTATCTGTGTGAGTGTGAGCGGGGGAGTCTCTGTGAGAGTGTAAATGGGGGTGCATCTGTGTGATTGTGAGCAGTGGTGTATCTGTGAGAGTGTGAGCGTGGGTGTATCTGTGAGAGTGTAAGCAGGGGCGTATCTGTGAAAGTGTGAACAGGGGCGTATCTGTGAGAGTGAGAGAGGGGGCGTATCTGTGAGAGTGTGAGCGCTGGTGTACCTATGTGAGCGGGGGTGTAATCTGAGAGTGTGATTGGGTAAGGCTCTGTGAGAGCATGAGTGCGGGAGTATCTGTGAGAGTGTGAGCGGGGGTGTATCTGTGAGAGTGTGAGCAGGGGTGTATCTGTGAGGGTGTGAGCAGGGGTGTATTTGTGAGAGTGTGAGGGGGGTGTATCTGTGAGAGTGTGTGCGGAGGTGTATTTCTGTGAGAGTGTGAGCAGGGGTGTATCTGTGAGAGTGTGAATGGGGGCATATTTCTGTGAGTGTGAGCAGGGGTGTATCTGTGAGAGTATGAGCAGAAGTGTATCTGTGAGAGTATGAGCGGTGGTGTGTCTGTGACAGTGTCAGTGGGGGTGTATCTGTGTGAGCGGGGGTGTATCTGTGTGAGTGTGAGCAGGGGTGTATCTGTGAGAGTGTGAACGGGGGTGTATCTGTAAACGTGTGAGCGGGGGTGTATGTGTGTGAGTGCGAGCGGGGGTGTATCTGTGAGAGAGTGAGCGGGGGTGTATCTGTGAGGGTGTGAGCAGGGGTGTATCTGTCAGGGTGTGAGTGGAGGTGCATCTCTGAGAGTGTGAGCAGGGGTGTATCTGTGAGAGTGTGAGCGGGGGTGTATCTGTGAGAGTGTGAGCGGGGGTGTATCTGTGAGGGTGTGAGTCGGGGTGTATCTGTGTGAGTGTGAGCAGGGGTGTATCTGTGAGAGTGTGAGCGGAGGTGTATCTGTGAGGGTGTGAGCAGGGGTGTATCTGTGTGAGTGTGAGCAGGGGTGTATCTGTGAGACTGTGAGTGGGGGTGTATCTGTGAGTATGTGAGCGGGGGTGTATGTGTGTGAGTGTGAGCAGGGGTGTACCTGTGAGAGTGTGAGCGGGGGTGTATCTGTGAGTATGTGAGCGGGGGCGTGTCTGGGTGAGTGTGAGCGGGGGCGTATCTGTGAGAATGTGAGCGGGGGCGTATCTGTGAGGGTTTGAGCGGGGGCGTATCTGTGAGAATGTGAGCGGGGGCGTATCTGTGAGGGTTTGAGCGGGGGCGTATCTGTGAGAGTGTGAGCGGGGGCGTATCTGTGAGAGTGTGAGCAGGGGCGTATCTGTGAGAGTGTGAGCGGGGGCGTATCTGTGAGAGTGTGAGCAGGGGCATATCTGTGAGAGTGTGAGCAGGGGCGTATGTGTGAGAGTGTGAACGGTGGCGTATTTCTGTAAGTGCGTGCAGGGGCATATTGGTGAGAGTGTGAGCGGGGGCGTATCTGTGAGACTGTGAGAGGTGGTGTACCTATGTAAGCGGGGGTGTAATCTGAGCTTGTGATTGGGGATGGCTCTGAGAGAGCATGAGTGGGGGAGTATCTGTGAGAGTGTGAGTGGTGGTGTATCTGTGAGAGTGTGAGCGGGGGCATATCTGTGACAGTGTAAGTGGGGCTGAATCTATGAGAGCGGGGGTGTATCTGTGTGAGTGTGAGCAGGGGTGTATCTGTGAGGGTGTGAGCGGGGGTGTATCTGTGAGGGTGTGAGCGGTGGTATATCTGTGAGGGTGTGAGTGGGGGAGTATCTGTGTAAGCAGGGGCGTATCTGTGAGAGTGCGAGCAGGGGTGTATCTGTGAGTGTGTGAGCGGGGGAGTATCTGTGTGAGTGTGAACGGTGGCGTATTTCTGTGAGCGGGAGCAGTGGCGTATCTGTGAGAGTGTGAGCAGCAGCATATCTGTGAGAGTGTGAACGTGGGCGTATCTGAGAGATTGTGAGAGGGGGTGTATTGTGAGAGTGTGAGTGGGGGAGTGTATCTGTGTCAGTGTGAGCAGTGGTGTATCTGTGAGAGTGTGAGCGGTGGCTTATCTGTGACAGTGTGAGCGGGGGTGTATCTGTGTGAGCAGGGGCAGATCTGTGTGAGTGTGGGCGGGGGTGTATCTGTGTGAGTGTGAGCGGGGGAGTATCTGTGAGAGTGTAAATGGGGGTGCATCTGTGTGATTGTGAGCAGTGGTGTATCTGTGAGAGTGTGAGCGTGGGTGTATCTGTGAGAGTGTAAGCAGGGGTGTATCTGTGAGAGTGTGAACAGGGGCGTATCTGTGAGAGTGAGAGAGGGGGCGTATCTGTGAGAGTGTGAGCGCTGGTGTACCTATGTGAGCGGGGGTGTAATCTGAGAGTGTGATTGGGTATGGCTCTGTGAGAGCATGAGTGCGGGAGTATCTGTGAGTGTGTGAGCGGTGGTGTATCTGTGAGAGTGTGAGCGGAGGCATATCTGTGACAGTTTAAGTGGGGCGGAATCTATGAGAGCGGGGGTGTATCTGTGTGAGTGTGAGCGGTGGTGTATGTGTGAGAGTGTGAGCAGGGGCATATCTGTGACAGTGTAAGTGGTGTTGTATCTGTGTGAGCGGCGCTGTATCAGTGTGAGTGTGAACGAGGCGTGTCTGTAAAAGTGTAAGTGGGGGTGTATCTGTGTGAGCGGGGGTGTATCTGTGTTAGTGTGAGCAGTTGTGTATCTGTCAGAGTGTGAGCGGGGGCGCGTCTGTGACAGTGTAAGTGAGGGTGTATCTGTGTGAGCGGGGGTGTATCTATGAGAGTGTGAGCAGGGGTGTTTCTGTGTGAGTGTGAGCGGGGGTGTATCTGTGAGAGTGTGAGTGTGGGTGTATCTGTGAGGGTGTGAGTGGGGGTATATCTGTGAGGGTGTGAGCGGGGGTGTATCTGTGTGAGTGTGAGCAGGGGTGTATCTGTGAGAGTGTGAGTGGGGGTGTATCTGTGACGGTGTGAGCGGGGGTGCATGTGTGTGAGTGTGAGCAGGGGTGTACCTGTGAGAGTGTGAGCGGGGGTGTATCAGTCTGAGTGTGAGCGGGGATGTATCAGGGTGAGTGTGAGCGGGGGTGTATCTGTGAGGGTGTGAGCGGGGGCGTATCTGTGAGAGTGTGACCGGGGACGTATCTGTGAGAGTGTGAGCGGGGGCGTATCTGTGAGAGTGTGAGTGGGGATGTATCTGGAAGAGTGTGAGCGGGGGCGTATCTGTGAGAGTGTGAGCGGGGGCGTATCTGTGAGAGTGTGAGCGGGGGCGTATCTGTGAGAATGTGAGCGGGGGCATATCTGTGAGAGTGTGAGCGGGGGCGTATCTGTGAGAGTGTGAGCGGGGGCGTATCTGTGAGAGTGTGAGCGAAGGCGTATCTGTGAGAGTGTGAGCGAAGGCGTATCTGCGACAGTGTGAGTGGCGGTGTATCTTTGTGAGCAGGGGTGTATCTGTGTGAGTGTGAGCAGGGGTGTAGCTGTGTGAGTGTGAGTGGGAGCGTATCTGTGAGAGTGTGTGGGGGCCAGTCTATGAGAGTGTGAGCAGGGGCGTATCTGTGAGAGTGTGAGCAGGGGCATATCTGTGAGAGTGTGAACGGGGGTGTATCTGTGAGAGTGTGAGCAGGGGTGTATCTGTGAGAGTGTGAGCGGGGGTGTATCTGTGAGAGTGTGAGCGGGGTGTATCTGTGAGAGTGTGAGCGGGGGTGTATCTGTGAGAGTGTGAGCGGGGGTGTATCTGTGAGAGTGTGAGTGGAGCTGTATCTGTGTGAGTGTGAGTGGGAGCGTATCTGTGAGAGTGTGAGTGGGGGCGTGTCTGTGAGAGTGTCAGTGGGGGCCTGTATATGAGAGTGTGAGCAGGGGCGTAACTGTGAGAGTGTGAGCAGGGGCATATCTGTGAGAGTGTGAGCGGGGGCGTATCTGTGAGAATGTGAGCGGGGGCATATCTGTGAGAGTGTGAGCGGGGGCGTATCTGTGAGAGTGTGAGCGGGGGCGTATCTGTGAGAGTGTGAGCGAAGGCGTATCTGTGAGAGTGTGAGCGAAGGCGTATCTGCGACAGTGTGAGTGGCGGTGTATCTGTGTGAGCAGGGGTGTATCTGTGTGAGTGTGAGCAGGGGTGTATCTGTGTGAGTGTGAGTGGGAGCGTATCTGTGAGAGTGTGAGTGGGGGCGTGTCTGTGAGAGTGTGAGTGGGGGCCTGTCTATGAGAGTGTGAGCAGGGGCATATCTGTGAGAGTGTGAGCAGGGGCATATCTGTGAGAGTGTGAACGGGGGTGTATCTGTGAGAGTGTGAGCAGGGGTGTATCTGTGAGAGTGTGAGCGGGGTGTATCTGTGAGAGTGTGAGCGGGGGTGTATCTGTGAGAGTGTGAGCGGGGGTGTATCTGTGAGAGTGTGAGCGGAGGTGTATCTGTGTGAGTGAGAGCAGGGGTGTATCTGTGAGAGTGTGAGCGGGGGTGTATCTGTTACGGTGTGAGTCGGGGAGTATCTGTGAGGGTGTGAGCAGGAGTGCATCTGTGTGAGTGTGAGCAGGGGTGTATCTGTGAGATTGTGAGTGGGGGTGTATCTGTGAGTGTGTGAGCGGGGGTTCATTGGTGAGGGTGTGAGTGGGTGTGTATCTGTGTAAGCAGGGGCGTATCTGTGAGAGTGCGACCAGGGGTGTATCAGTGAGAGTGTGAGTGGGGGCGCATATGTGTGAGCGGGGGTGTATCTGTGAGAGTGTGAGCGGGGGTGTATCTGTGAGAGTGTGAGTGGAGCTGTATCTGTGTGAGTGTGAGTGGGAGCGTATCTGTGAGAGTGTGAGTGGGGGCGTGTCTGTGAGAGTGTGAGTGGGGGCCTGTCTATGAGAGTGTGAGCAGGGGCGTAACTGTGAGAGTGTGAGCAGGGGCATATCTGTGAGAGTGTGAGCGGGGGCGTATCTGTGAGAATGTGAGCGGGGGCATATCTGTGAGAGTGTGAGCGGGGGCGTATCTGTGAGAGTGAGAGCGGGGGCGTATCTGTGAGAGTGTGAGCGAAGGCGTATCTGTGAGAGTGTGAGCGAAGGCGTATCTGCGACAGTGTGAGTGGCGGTGTATCTGTGTGAGCAGGGGTGTATCTGTGTGAGTGTGAGCAGGGGTGTATCTGTGTGAGTGTGAGTGGGAGCGTATCTGTGAGAGTGTGAGTGGGGGCGTGTCTGTGAGAGTGTGAGTGGGGGCCTGTCTATGAGAGTGTGAGCAGGGGCGTATCTGTGAGAGTGTGAGCAGGGGCATATCTGTGAGAGTGTGAACGGGGGTGTATCTGTGAGAGTGTGAGCAGGGGTGTATCTGTGAGAGTGTGAGCGGGGGTGTATCTGTGAGAGTGTGAGCGGGGTGTATCTGTGAGAGTGTGAGCGGGGGTGTATCTGTGAGAGTGTGAGCGGGGGTGTATCTGTGAGAGTGTGAGCGGAGGTGTATCTGTGTGAGTGAGAGCAGGGGTGTATCTGTGAGAGTGTGAGCGGGGGTGTATCTGTTATGGTGTGAGTCGGGGAGTATCTGTGAGGGTGTGAGCAGGAGTGCATCTGTGTGAGTGTGAGCAGGGGTGTATCTGTGAGATTGTGAGTGGGGGTGTATCTGTGAGTGTGTGAGCGGGGGTTCATTGGTGAGGGTGTGAGTGGGTGTGTATCTGTGTAAGCAGGGGCGTATCTGTGAGAGTGCGACCAGGGGTGTATCAGTGAGAGTGTGAGTGGGGGCGCATATGTGTGAGCGGGGGTGTATCTGTGAGTGTGTGAGCGGGCATGTATCTGTGAGGGTGTGAGCAGTGGTGCATCTGTGAGAGTGTGAGCGGGGGTGTATCTGTGAGGGTGTGAGAGGGGGTGTATTGGTGAGGGTGTGAGTGGGTGTGTATCTGTGTGATCAGGGGCGTATCTGCGAGAGTGCTAGCAGGGGTGTGTCTGTGAGAGTTTGAATGGGGGTGTATCTGTGTGAATGGGGGTGTATCTGTGTGACTGTGGGCAGAGGTGTATCTGTGAGAGTGTGAGCAGGGGTGTATCTGTGAGAGTGTGAGCAGGGGTGTATCTGTGTGAGTGTGAGCAGTGGTGTACCTGTGAGAGTGTGAGCGGGGGCGAATGTGTGAGAGTGTGAACGGGGGTGTATCTGTGAGAGTGTGAGCGGGGGCGTATCTGTGAGAGTGTGAGCAGGGGTGTATCTGTCAGCGTGTGAGCGGAGGATTGTATCTGTGTGAGGGTTGAGCAGGGCTGTATCTGTGTGAGTGTGAGCAGGGGTGCATCTGTGTGAGAGTGAGCAGGGGTGTATCTGTGTGAGAGTGAGCAGGGGTGTATCTGTGACAGTGTAAGTGGGGGTGTATCTGCGTGAGCGGGAGTGTATCTGTGTGTGTGTGAGCAGGGGTGTATCTGTGAGAGTGTGAGCAGGGGTGTATCTGTCAGGGTGTGAGCAGGGGTGTATCTGTCAGGGTGTGAGCGGGGGTGTATGTGTGTGAGTGCGAGAGGGGGTGTATCTGTGAGAGTGTGAGTAGGGGTGTATCTGTGAGGGTGTGAGCGGGAGTGTATCTGTGAGGGTGTGAGCGGGGGTGTATCTGTGAGAGTGTGAGCGGGGGTGTATCTGTGAGAGTGTGAGCGGGGGTGTATCTGTGAGAGTGTGAGCAGGGGTGTATCTGTGAGGGTGTGAGCAGGGGTGTATTTGTGAGTGTGAGGGGGGTGTATCTGTGAGAGTGTGTGCGGAGGTGTATTTCTGTGAGAGTGTGAGCAGGGGTGTATCTGTGAGAGTGTGAATGGGGGCATATTTCTGTGAGTGTGAGCAAGGGTGTATCTGTGAGAGTATGAGCAGAAGTGTATCAGTGAGAGTGTGAGCGGTGGTGTGTCTGTGACAGTGTCAGTGGGGGTGTATCTGTGTGAGCGGGGGTGTATCTGTGTGAGTGTGAGCAGGGGTGTATCTGTGAGAGTGTGAACGGGGGTGTATCTGTAAACGTGTGAGCGGGGGTGTATGTGTGTGAGTGCGAGCGGGGGTGTATCTGTGAGAGTGTGAGCGGGGGTGTATCTGTGAGGGTGTGAGCAGGGGTGTATCTGTCAGGGTGTGAGTGGGGGTGCATCTCTGAGAGTGTGAGCAGGGGTGTATCTGTGAGAGTGTGAGCGGGGGTGTATCTGTGAGAGTGTGAGCGGGGGTGTATCTGTGAGGGTGTGAGTCGGGGTGTATCTGTGTGAGTGTGAGCAGGGGTGTATCTGTGAGAGTGTGAGCGGAGGTGTATCTGTGAGGGTGTGAGCAGGGGTGTTTCTGTGTGAGTGTGAGCAGGGGTGTATCTGTGAGACTGTGAGTGGGGGTGTATCTGTGAGTATGTGAGCGGGGGTGTATGTGTGTGAGTGTGAGCAGGGGTGTACCTGTGAGAGTGTGAGCGGGGGTGTATCTGTGAGTATGTGAGCGGGGGTGTATGTGTGTGAGTGTGAGCAGGGGTGTACCTGTGAGAGTGTGAGCGGGGTTTATCAGTGTGAGTGTGTGGGGGCGTGTCTGTGACAGTGTAAGTGGGGCTGAATCTATGAGAGCGGGGGTGTATCTGTGTGAGTGTGAGCAGGGGTGTACCTGTGAGAGTGTGAGCGGGGGTTTATCAGTGTGAGTGTGAGCGGGGGCGTGTCTGGGTGAGTGTGAGCGGGGGTGTATCTGTGAGGGTTTGAGCGGGGGAGTATCTGTGAGAGTGTGAGCGGGGGCGTATCTGTGAGAGTGTGAGCGGGGGCGTATCTGTGAGAGTGTGAGCGGGGGCGTATCTGTGAGAGTGTGAGCGGGGGCGTATCTGTGAGAGTGTGAGCAGGGGCGTATCTGTGAGAGTGTGAGCGGGGGCGTATCTGTGAGAGTGTGAGCAGGGGCATATCTGTGAGAGTGTGAGCAGGGGCGTATGTGTGAAAGTGTGAACGGTGGCGTATTTCTGTAAGTGGGTGCAGGGGTATATTGGTGAGAGTGTGAGCGGGGGCGTATCTGTGAGACTGTGAGAGGTGGTGTACCTATGTAAGCGGGGGTGTAATCTGAGCTTGTGATTGGGGATGGCTCTGAGAGAGCATGAGTGGGGGAGTATCTGTGAGAGTGTGAGTGGTGGTGTATCTGTGAGAGTGTGAGCGGGGGCATATCTGTGACAGTGTAAGTGGGGCTGAATCTATGAGAGCGGGGGTGTATCTGTGTGAGTGTGAGCAGGGGTGTATCTGTGAGGGTGTGAGCGGGGGTGTATCTGTGAGGGTGTGAGCGGTGGTATATCTGTGAGGGTGTGAGTGGGGGAGTATCTGTGTAAGCAGGGGCGTATCTGTGAGAGTGCGAGCAGGGGTGTATCTGTGAGTGTGTGAGCGGGGGAGTATCTGTGTGAGTGTGAACGGTGGCGTATTTCTGTGAGCGGGAGCAGTGGCGTATCTGTGAGAGTGTGAGCAGCAGCATATCTGTGAGAGTGTGAACGTGGGCGTATCTGAGAGATTGTGAGAGGGGGTGTATTGTGAGAGTGTGAGTGGGGGAGTGTATCTGTGTCAGTGTGAGCAGGGGTGTATCTGTGAGAGTGTGAGCGGGGGTTTATCTATGACAGTGTGAGTGGGGGTGTATCTGTGTGAGCAGGGGCAGATCTGTGTGAGTGTGGGCGGGGGTGTATCTGTGTGAGTGTGAGCGGGGGAGTCTCTGTGAGAGTGTAAATGGGGGTGCATCTGTGTGATTGTGAGCAGTGGTGTATCTGTGAGAGTGTGAGCGTGGGTGTATCTGTGAGAGTGTAAGCAGGGGCGTATCTGTGAAAGTGTGAACAGGGGCGTATCTGTGAGAGTGAGAGAGGGGGCGTATCTGTGAGAGTGTGAGCGCTGGTATACCTATGTGAGCGGGGGTGTAATCTGAGAGTGTGATTGGGTAAGGCTCTGTGAGAGCATGAGTGCGGGAGTATCTGTGAGAGTGTGAGCGGGGGTGTATCTGTGAGAGTGTGAGCAGGGGTGTATCTGTGAGGGTGTGAGCAGGGGTGTATTTGTGAGAGTGTGAGGGGGGTGTATCTGTGAGAGTGTGTGTGGAGGTGTATTTCTGTGAGAGTGTGAGCAGGGGTGTATCTGTGAGAGTGTGAATGGGGCATATTTCTGTGAGTGTGAGCAGGGGTTTATCTGTGAGAGTATGAGCAGAAGTGTATCTGTGAGAGTGTGAGCGGTGGTGTGTCTGTGACAGTGTCAGTGGGGGTGTATCTGTGTGAGCGGGGGTGTATCTGTGTGAGTGTGAGCAGGGGTGTATCTGTGAGAGTGTGAGCGGGGGTGTATGTGTGTGAGTGTGAGCAGGGGTGTACCTGTGAGAGTGTGAGCGGGGTTTATCAGTGTGAGTGTGTGGGGGCGTGTCTGTGACAGTGTAAGTGGGGCTGAATCTATGAGAGCGGGGGTGTATCTGTGTGAGTGTGAGCAGGGGTGTACCTGTGAGAGTGTGAGCGGGGGTTTATCAGTGTGAGTGTGAGCGGGGGCGTGTCTGGGTGAGTGTGAGCGGGGGTGTATCTGTGAGAGTGTGAGCGGGGGCGTATCTGTGAGAGTGTGAGCAGGGGCGTATCTGTGAGAGTGTGAGCGGGGGCGTATCTGTGAGAGTGTGAGCGGGGGCGTATCTGTGAGAGTGTGAGCGGGGGCGTATCTGTGAGAGTGTGAGCAGGGGCGTATCTGTGAGAGTGTGAGCGGGGGCGTATCTGTGAGAGTGTGAGCAGGGGCATATCTGTGAGAGTGTGAGCAGGGGCGTATGTGTGAAAGTGTGAACGGTGGCGTATTTCTGTAAGTGGGTGCAGGGGCATATTGGTGAGAGTGTGAGCGGGGGCGTATCTGTGAGACTGTGAGAGGTGGTGTACCTATGTAAGCGGGGGTGTAATCTGAGCTTGTGATTGGGGATGGCTCTGAGAGAGCATGAGTGGGGGAGTATCTGTGAGAGTGTGAGTGGTGGTGTATCTGTGAGAGTGTGAGCGGGGGCATATCTGTGACAGTGTAAGTGGGGCTGAATCTATGAGAGCGGGGGTGTATCTGTGTGAGTGTGAGCAGGGGTGTATCTGTGAGGTTGTGAGCGGGGGTTTATCTGTGAAGGTGTGAGCGGTGGTATATCTGTGAGGGTGTGAGTGGGGGAGTGTATCTGTGTCAGTGTGAGCAATGGTGTATCTGTGAGAGTGTGAGCGGGGGTTTATCTATGACAGTGTGAGTGGGGGTGTATCTGTGTGAGCAGGGGCAGATCTGTGTGAGTGTGGGCGGGGGTGTATCTGTGTGAGTGTGAGCGGGGGAGTATCTGTGAGAGTGTAAATGGGGGTGCATCTGTGTGATTGTGAGCAGTGGTGTATCTGTGAGAGTGTGAGCGTGGGTGTATCTGTGAGAGTGTAAGCAGGGGCGTATCTGTGAAAGTGTGAACAGGGGCGTATCTGTGAGAGTGAGAGAGGGGGCGTATCTGTGAGAGTGTGAGCGCTGGTGTACCTATGTGAGCGGGGGTGTAATCTGAGAGTGTGATTGGGTAAGGCTCTGTGAGAGCATGAGTGCGGGAGTATCTGTGAGAGTGTGAGCGGGGGTGTATCTGTGAGAGTGTGAGCAGGGGTGTATCTGTGAGGGTGTGAGCAGGGGTGTATTTGTGAGAGTGTGAGGGGGGTGTATCTGTGAGAGTGTGTGCGGAGGTGTATTTCTGTGAGAGTGTGAGCAGGGGTGTATCTGTGAGAGTGTGAATGGGGGCATATTTCTGTGAGTGTGAGCAGGGGTGTATCTGTGAGAGTATGAG
Source organism: Isurus oxyrinchus (assembly GCA_026770705.1). NCBI lineage: Eukaryota > Metazoa > Chordata > Chondrichthyes > Lamniformes > Lamnidae > Isurus > Isurus oxyrinchus. The sequence goes on from JANJGN010000017.1 coordinate 84,860,568, forward strand.
CAGAAGTGTATCTGTGAGAGTGTGAGCGGTGGTGTGTCTGTGACAGTGTCAGTGGGGGTGTATCTGTGTGAGCGGGGGTGTATCTGTGTGAGTGTGAGCAGGGGTGTATCTGTGAGAGTGTGAACGGGGGTGTATCTGTAAACGTGTGAGCGGGGGTGTATGTGTGTGAGTGCGAGCGGGGGTGTATCTGTGAGAGTGTGAGCGGGGGTGTATCTGTGAGCGGGGGTGTATCTGTGAGAGTGTGAGTGGAGGTGTATCTGTGTGAGTGAGAGCAGGGGTGTATCTATGAGAGTGTGAGCGGGGGTGTATCTGTTACGGTGTGAGTCGGGGAGTGTCTGTGAGGGTGTGAGCAGGAGTGCATCTGTGTGAGTGTGAGCAGGGGTGTATCTGTGAGATTGTGAGTAGGGGTGTATCTGTGAGTGTGTGAGCGGGGGTTCATTGGTGAGGGTGTGAGTGGGTGTGTATCTGTGTAAGCAGGGGCGTATCTGTGAGAGTGCGACCAGGGGTGTATCAGTGAGAGTGTGAGTGGGGGCGCATATGTGTGAGCGGGGGTGTATCTGTGAGGGTGTGAGCGGGCATGTATCTGTGAGGGTGTGAGCAGTGGTGCATCTGTGAGAGTGTGAGCGGGGGTGTATCTGTGAGGGTGTGAGAGGGGGTGTATTGGTGAGGGTGTGAGTGGGTGTGTATCTGTGTGATCAGGGGCGTATCTGCGAGAGTGCTAGCAGGGGTGTGTCTGTGAGAGTTTGAATGGGGGTGTATCTGTGTGAATGGGGGTGTATCTGTGTGACTGTGGGCAGAGGTGTATCTGTGAGAGTGTGAGCAGGGGTGTATCTGTGAGAGTGTGAGCAGGGGTGTATCTGTGTGAGTGTGAGCGGGGGCGAATGTGTGAGAGTGTGAATGGGGGTGTATCTGTGAGAGTGTGAGCGGGGGCGTATCTGTGAGAGTGTGAGCAGGGGTGTATCTGTCAGCGTGTGAGCAGAGGATTGTATCTGTGTGAGGGTTGAGCAGGGCTGTATCTGTGTGAGTGTGAGCAGGGGTGCATCTGTGTGAGAGTGAGCAGGGGTGTATCTGTGTGAGAGTGAGCAGGGGTGTATCTGTGACAGTGTAAGTGGGGGTGTATCTGCGTGAGCGGGAGTGTATCTGTGTGTGTGTGAGCAGGGGTGTATCTGTGAGAGTGTGAGCAGGGGTGTATCTGTCAGGGTGTGAGCAGGGGTGAATCTGTCAGGGTGTGAGCGGGGGTGTATGTGTGTGAGTGTGAGAGGGGGTGTATCTGTGAGAGTGTGAGTAGGGGTGTATCTGTGAGGGTGTGAGCGGGAGTGTATCTGTGAGGGTGTGAGCGGGGGTGTATCTGTGAGAGTGTGAGCGGGGGTGTATCTGTGAGAGTGTGAGCGGGGGTGTATCTGTGAGAGTGTGAGCAGGGGTGTATCTGTGAGGGTGTGAGCAGGGGTGTATTTGTGAGAGTGTGAGGGGGGTGTATCTGTGAGAGTGTGTGCGGAGGTGTATTTCTGTGAGAGTGTGAGCAGGGGTGTATCTGTGAGAGTGTGAATGGGGGCATATTTCTGTGAGTGTGAGCAGGGGTGTATCTGTGAGAGTATGAGCAGAAGTGTATCTGTGAGAGTGTGAGCGGTGGTGTGTCTGTGACAGTGTCAGTGGGGGTGTATCTGTGTGAGCGGGGGTGTATCTGTGTGAGTGTGAGCAGGGGTGTATCTGTGAGAGTGTGAACGGGGGTGTATCTGTAAACGTGTGAGCGGGGGTGTATGTGTGTGAGTGCGAGCGGGGGTGTATCTGTGAGAGTGTGAGCGGGGGTGTATCTGTGAGGGTGTGAGCAGGGGTGTATCTGTCAGGGTGTGAGTGGGGTTGCATCTCTGAGAGTGTGAGCAGGGGTGTATCTGTGAGAGTGTGAGCGGGGGTGTATCTGTGAGAGTGTGAGCGGGGGTGTATCTGTGAGGGTGTGAGTCGGGGTGTATCTGTGTGAGTGTGAGCAGGGGTGTATCTGTGAGAGTGTGAGCGGAGGTGTATCTGTGAGGGTGTGAGCAGGGGTGTATCTGTGTGAGTGTGAGCAGGGGTGTATCTGTGAGACTGTGAGTGGGGGTGTATCTGTGAGTATGTGAGCGGGGGTGTATGTGTGTGAGTGTGAGCAGGGGTGTACCTGTGAGAGTGTGAGCGGGGGTGTATCTGTGAGTATGTGAGCGGGGGTGTATGTGTGAGAGTGTGAGCGGGGTTTATCAGTGTGAGTGTGTGGGGGCGTGTCTGTGACAGTGTAAGTGGGGCTGAATCTATGAGAGCGGGGGTGTATCTGTGTGAGTGTGAGCAGGGGTGTACCTGTGAGAGTGTGAGCGGGGGTTTATCAGTGTGAGTGTGAGCGGGGGCGTGTCTGGGTGAGTGTGAGCGGGGGTGTATCTGTGAGGGTTTGAGCGGGGGCGTATCTGTGAGAATGTGAGCGGGGGCGTATCTGTGAGAGTGTGAGCGGGGGCGTATCTGTGAGAGTGTGAGCGGGGGCTTATCTGTGAGAGTGTGAGCAGGGGCGTATCTGTGAGAGTGTGAGCGGGGGCGTATCTGTGAGAGTGTGAGCAGGGGCATATCTGTGAGAGTGTGAGCAGGGGCGTATGTGTGAAAGTGTGAACGGTGGTGTATTTCTGTAAGTGGGTGCAGGGGCATATTGGTGAGAGTGTGAGCGGGGGCGTATCTGTGAGACTGTGAGAGGTGGTGTACCTATGTAAGCGGGGGTGTAATCTGAGCTTGTGATTGGGGATGGCTCTGAGAGAGCATGAGTGGGGGAGTATCTGTGAGAGTGTGAGTGGTGGTGTATCTGTGAGAGTGTGAGCGGGGGCATATCTGTGACAGTGTAAGTGGGGCTGAATCTATGAGAGCGGGGGTGTATCTGTGTGAGTGTGAGCAGGGGTGTATCTGTGAGGGTGTGAGCGGGGGTGTATCTGTGAGGGTGTGAGCGGTGGTATATCTGTGAGGGTGTGAGTGGGGGAGTATCTGTGTAAGCAGGGGTGTATCTGTGAGAGTGCGAGCAGGGGTGTATCTGTGAGTGTGTGAGCGGGGGAGTATCTGTGTGAGTGTGAACGGTGGCGTATTTCTGTGAGCGGGAGCAGTGGCGTATCTGTGAGAGTGTGAGCAGCAGCATATCTGTGAGAGTGTGAACGTGGGCGTATCTGAGAGATTGTGAGAGGGGGTGTATTGTGAGAGTGTGAGTGGGGGAGTGTATTTGTGTCAGTGTGAGCAGGGGTGTATCTGTGAGAGTGTGAGCAGGGGTTTATCTATGACAGTGTGAGTGGGGGTGTATCTGTGTGAGCAGGGGCAGATCTGTGTGAGTGTGGGCGGGGGTGTATCTGTGTGAGTGTGAGCGGGGGAGTATCTGTGAGAGTGTAAATGGGGGTGCATCTGTGTGATTGTGAGCAGTGGTGTATCTGTGAGAGTGTGAGCGTGGGTGTATCTGTGAGAGTGTAAGCAGGGGCGTATCTGTGAAAGTGTGAACAGGGGCGTATCTGTGAGAGTGAGAGAGGGGGCGTATCTGTGAGAGTGTGAGCGCTGGTGTACCTATGTGAGCGGGGGTGTAATCTGAGAGTGTGATTGGGTAAGGCTCTGTGAGAGCATGAGTGCGGGAGTATCTGTGAGAGTGTGAGCGGGGGTGTATCTGTGAGAGTGTGAGCAGGGGTGTATCTGTGAGGGTGTGAGCAGGGGTGTATTTGTGAGAGTGTGAGGGGGGTGTATCTGTGAGAGTGTGTGCGGAGGTGTATTTCTGTGAGAGTGTGAGCAGGGGTGTATCTGTGAGAGTGTGAATGGGGGCATATTTCTGTGAGTGTGAGCAGGGGTGTATCTGTGAGAGTATGAGCAGAAGTGTATCTGTGAGAGTGTGAGCGGTGGTGTGTCTGTGACAGTGTCAGTGGGGGTGTATCTGTGTGAGCGGGGGTGTATCTGTGTGAGTGTGAGCAGGGGTGTATCTGTGAGAGTGTGAACGGGGGTGTATCTGTAAACGTGTGAGCGGGGGAGTATGTGTGTGAGTGCGAGCGGGGGTGTATCTGTGAGAGAGTGAGCGGGGGTGTATCTGTGAGGGTGTGAGCAGGGGTGTATCTGTCAGGGTGTGAGTGGAGGTGCATCTCTGAGAGTGTGAGCAGGGGTGTATCTGTGAGAGTGTGAGCGGGGGTGTATCTGTGAGAGTGTGAGCGGGGGTGTATCTGTGAGGGTGTGAGTCGGGGTGTATCTGTGTGAGTGTGAGCAGGGGTGTATCTGTGAGAGTGTGAGCGGAGGTGTATCTGTGAGGGTGTGAGCAGGGGTGTATCTGTGTGAGTGTGAGCAGGGGTGTATCTGTGAGACTGTGAGTGGGGGTGTATCTGTGAGTATGTGAGCGGGGGTGTATGTGTGTGAGTGTGAGCAGGGGTGTACCTGTGAGAGTGTGAGCGGGGGTGTATCTGTGAGTATGTGAGCGGGGGCGTGTCTGGGTGAGTGTGAGCGGGGGCGTATCTGTGAGAATGTGAGCGGGGGCGTATCTGTGAGGGTTTGAGCGGGGGCGTATCTGTGAGAATGTGAGCGGGGGCGTATCTGTGAGAGTGTGAGCGGGGGCGTATCTGTGAGAGTGTGAGCAGGGGCGTATCTGTGAGAGTGTGAGCGGGGGCGTATCTGTGAGAGTGTGAGCAGGGGCATATCTGTGAGAGTGTGAGCAGGGGCGTATGTGTGAGAGTGTGAACGGTGGCGTATTTCTGTAAGTGCGTGCAGGGGCATATTGGTGAGAGTGTGAGCGGGGGCGTATCTGTGAGACTGTGAGAGGTGGTGTACCTATGTAAGCGGGGGTGTAATCTGAGCTTGTGATTGGGGATGGCTCTGAGAGAGCATGAGTGGGGGAGTATCTGTGAGAGTGTGAGTGGTGGTGTATCTGTGAGAGTGTGAGTGGGGGCATATCTGTGACAGTGTAAGTGGGGCTGAATCTATGAGAGCGGGGGTGTATCTGTGTGAGTATGAGCAGGGGTGTATCTGTGAGGGTGTGAGCGGGGGTGTATCTGTGAGGGTGTGAGCGGTGGTATATCTGTGAGGGTGTGAGTGGGGGAGTATCTGTGTAAGCAGGGGCGTATCTGTGAGAGTGCGAGCAGGGGTGTATCTGTGAGTGTGTGAGCGGGGGAGTATCTGTGTGAGTGTGAACGGTGGCGTATTTCTGTGAGCGGGAGCAGTGGCGTATCTGTGAGAGTGTGAGCAGCAGCATATCTGTGAGAGTGTGAACGTGGGCGTATCTGAGAGATTGTGAGAGGGGGTGTATTGTGAGAGTGTGAGTGGGGGAGTGTATCTGTGTCAGTGTGAGCAGTGGTGTATCTGTGAGAGTGTGAGCGGTGGCTTATCTGTGACAGTGTGAGTGGGGGTGTATCTGTGTGAGCAGGGGCAGATCTGTGTGAGTGTGGGCGGGGGTGTATCTGTGTGAGTGTGAGCGGGGGAGTATCTGTGAGAGTGTAAATGGGGGTGCATCTGTGTGATTGTGAGCAGTGGTGTATCTGTGAGAGTGTGAGCGTGGGTGTATCTGTGAGAGTGTAAGCAGGGGTGTATCTGTGAGAGTGTGAACAGGGGCGTATCTGTGAGAGTGAGAGAGGGGGCGTATCTGTGAGAGTGTGAGCGCTGGTGTACCTATGTGAGCGGGGGTGTAATCTGAGAGTGTGATTGGGTATGGCTCTGTGAGAGCATGAGTGCGGGAGTATCTGTGAGTGTGTGAGCGGTGGTGTATCTGTGAGAGTGTGAGCGGAGGCATATCTGTGACAGTTTAAGTGGGGCGGAATCTATGAGAGCGGGGGTGTATCTGTGTGAGTGTGAGCGGTGGTGTATGTGTGAGAGTGTGAGCAGGGGCATATCTGTGACAGTGTAAGTGGTGTTGTATCTGTGGGAGCGGTGGTGTATCAGTGTGAGTGTGAACGAGGCGTGTCTGTAAAAGTGTAAGTGGGGGTGTATCTGTGTGAGCGGGGGTGTATCTGTGTTAGTGTGAGCGGTTGTGTATCTGTCAGAGTGTGAGCGGGGGCGTGTCTGTGACAGTGTAAGTGAGGGTGTATCTGTGTGAGCGGGGGTGTATCTGTGTGAGTGTGAGCAGGGGTGTATCTGTGAGAGTGTGAGTGGGGGTGTATCTGTGAGAGTGTGAGTGTGGGTGTATCTGTGAGGGTGTGAGTGGGGGTATATCTGTGAGGGTGTGAGCGGGGGTGTATCAGTGTGAGTGTGAGCAGGGGTGTATCTGTGAGAGTGTGAGTGGGGGTGTATCTGTGACGGTGTGAGCGGGGGTGCATGTGTGTGAGTGTGAGCAGGGGTGTACCTGTGAGAGTGTGAGCGGGGGTGTATCAGTCTGAGTGTGAGCGGGGATGTATCAGGGTGAGTGTGAGCGGGGGTGTATCTGTGAGGGTGTGAGCGGGGGCGTATCTGTGAGAGTGTGACCGGGGGCGTATCTGTGAGAGTGTGAGCGGGGGCGTATCTGTGAGACTGTGAGTGGGGATGTATCTGGAAGAGTGTGAGCGGGGGCGTATCTGTGAGAGTGTGAGCGGGGGCGTATCTGTGAGAGTGTGAGCGGGGGCGTATCTGTGTGAGTGTGAGCGGGGGAGTATCTGTGAGAGTGTAAATGGGGGTGCATCTGTGTGATTGTGAGCAGTGGTGTATCTGTGAGAGTGTGAGCGTGGGTGTATCTGTGAGAGTGTAAGCAGGGGCGTATCTGTGAAAGTGTGAACAGGGGCGTATCTGTGAGAGTGAGAGAGGGGGCGTATCTGTGAGAGTGTGAGCGCTGGTGTACCTATGTGAGCGGGGGTGTAATCTGAGAGTGTGATTGGGTAAGGCTCTGTGAGAGCATGAGTGCGGGAGTATCTGTGAGAGTGTGAGCGGGGGTGTATCTGTGAGAGTGTGAGCAGGGGTGTATCTGTGAGGGTGTGAGCAGGGGTGTATTTGTGAGAGTGTGAGGGGGGTGTATCTGTGAGAGTGTGTGCGGAGGTGTATTTCTGTGAGAGTGTGAGCAGGGGTGTATCTGTGAGAGTGTGAATGGGGGCATATTTCTGTGAGTGTGAGCAGGGGTGTATCTGTGAGAGTATGAGCAGAAGTGTATCTGTGAGAGTGTGAGCGGTGGTGTGTCTGTGACAGTGTCAGTGGGGGTGTATCTGTGTGAGCGGGGGTGTATCTGTGTGAGTGTGAGCAGGGGTGTATCTGTGAGAGTGTGAACGGGGGTGTATCTGTAAACGTGTGAGCGGGGGAGTATGTGTGTGAGTGCGAGCGGGGGTGTATCTGTGAGAGAGTGAGCGGGGGTGTATCTGTGAGGGTGTGAGCAGGGGTGTATCTGTCAGGGTGTGAGTGGAGGTGCATCTCTGAGAGTGTGAGCAGGGGTGTATCTGTGAGAGTGTGAGCGGGGGTGTATCTGTGAGAGTGTGAGCGGGGGTGTATCTGTGAGGGTGTGAGTCGGGGTGTATCTGTGTGAGTGTGAGCAGGGGTGTATCTGTGAGAGTGTGAGCGGAGGTGTATCTGTGAGGGTGTGAGCAGGGGTGTATCTGTGTGAGTGTGAGCAGGGGTGTATCTGTGAGACTGTGAGTGGGGGTGTATCTGTGAGTATGTGAGCGGGGGTGTATTTGTGTGAGTGTGAGCAGGGGTGTACCTGTGAGAGTGTGAGCGGGGGTGTATCTGTGAGTATGTGAGCGGGGGCGTGTCTGGGTGAGTGTGAGCGGGGGCGTATCTGTGAGAATGTGAGCGGGGGCGTATCTGTGAGGGTTTGAGCGGGGGCGTATCTGTGAGAATGTGAGCGGGGGCGTATCTGTGAGAGTGTGAGCGGGGGCGTATCTGTGAGAGTGTGAGCAGGGGCGTATCTGTGAGAGTGTGAGCGGGGGCGTATCTGTGAGAGTGTGAGCAGGGGCATATCTGTGAGAGTGTGAGCAGGGGCGTATGTGTGAGAGTGTGAACGGTGGCGTATTTCTGTAAGTGCGTGCAGGGGCATATTGGTGAGAGTGTGAGCGGGGGCGTATCTGTGAGACTGTGAGAGGTGGTGTACCTATGTAAGCGGGGGTGTAATCTGAGCTTGTGATTGGGGATGGCTCTGAGAGAGCATGAGTGGGGGAGTATCGGTGAGAGTGTGAGTGGTGGTGTATCTGTGAGAGTGTGAGTGGGGGCATATCTGTGACAGTGTAAGTGGGGCTGAATCTATGAGAGCGGGGGTGTATCTGTGTGAGTGTGAGCAGGGGTGTATCTGTGAGGGTGTGAGCGGGGGTGTATCTGTGAGGGTGTGAGCGGTGGTATATCTGTGAGGGTGTGAGTGGGGGAGTATCTGTGTAAGCAGGGGCGTATCTGTGAGAGTGCGAGCAGGGGTGTATCTGTGAGTGTGTGAGCGGGGGAGTATCTGTGTGAGTGTGAACGGTGGCGTATTTCTGTGAGCGGGAGCAGTGGCGTATCTGTGAGAGTGTGAGCAGCAGCATATCTGTGAGAGTGTGAACGTGGGCGTATCTGAGAGATTGTGAGAGGGGGTGTATTGTGAGAGTGTGAGTGGGGGAGTGTATCTGTGTCAGTGTGAGCAGTGGTGTATCTGTGAGAGTGTGAGCGGTGGCTTATCTGTGACAGTGTGAGTGGGGGTGTATCTGTGTGAGCAGGGGCAGATCTGTGTGAGTGTGGGCGGGGGTGTATCTGTGTGAGTGTGAGCGGGGGAGTATCTGTGAGAGTGTAAATGGGGGTGCATCTGTGTGATTGTGAGCAGTGGTGTATCTGTGAGAGTGTGAGCGTGGGTGTATCTGTGAGAGTGTAAGCAGGGGTGTATCTGTGAGAGTGTGAACAGGGGCGTATCTGTGAGAGTGAGAGAGGGGGCGTATCTGTGAGAGTGTGAGCGCTGGTGTACCTATGTGAGCGGGGGTGTAATCTGAGAGTGTGATTGGGTATGGCTCTGTGAGAGCATGAGTGCGGGAGTATCTGTGAGTGTGTGAGCGGTGGTGTATCTGTGAGAGTGTGAGCGGAGGCATATCTGTGACAGTTTAAGTGGGGCGGAATCTATGAGAGCGGGGGTGTATCTGTGTGAGTGTGAGCGGTGGTGTATGTGTGAGAGTGTGAGCAGGGGCATATCTGTGACAGTGTAAGTGGTGTTGTATCTGTGTGAGCGGTGGTGTATCAGTGTGAGTGTGAACGAGGCGTGTCTGTAAAAGTGTAAGTGGGGGTGTATCTGTGTGAGCGGGGGTGTATCTGTGTTAGTGTGAGCGGTTGTGTATCTGTCAGAGTGTGAGCGGGGGCGTGTCTGTGACAGTGTAAGTGAGGGTGTATCTGTGTGAGCGGGGGTGTATCTGTGTGAGTGTGAGCAGGGGTGTATCTGTGAGAGTGTGAGTGGGGGTGTATCTGTGAGAGTGTGAGTGTGGGTGTATCTGTGAGGGTGTGAGTGGGGGTATATCTGTGAGGGTGTGAGCGGGGGTGTATCAGTGTGAGTGTGAGCAGGGGTGTATCTGTGAGAGTGTGAGTGGGGGTGTATCTGTGACGGTGTGAGCGGGGGTGCATGTGTGTGAGTGTGAGCAGGGGTGTACCTGTGAGAGTGTGAGCGGGGGTGTATCAGTCTGAGTGTGAGCGGGGATGTATCAGGGTGAGTGTGAGCGGGGGTGTATCTGTGAGGGTGTGAGCGGGGGCGTATCTGTGAGAGTGTGACCGGGGGCGTATCTGTTAGAGTGTGAGCGGGGGCGTATCTGTGAGACTGTGAGTGGGGATGTATCTGGAAGAGTGTGAGCGGGGGCGTATCTGTGAGAGTGTGAGCGGGGGCGTATCTGTGAGAGTGTGAGCGGGGGCGTATCTCTGAGAATGTGAGCGGGGGCATATCTGTGAGAGTGTGAGCGGGGGCGTATCTGTGAGAGTGTGTGCGGGGGCGTATCTGTGAGAGTGTGAGCGAAGGCGTATCTGTGAGAGTGTGAGCGAAGGCGTATCTGCGACAGTGTGAGTGGCGGTGTATCTGTGTGAGCAGGGGTGTATCTGTGTGAGTGTGAGCAGGGGTGTATCTGTGTGAGTGTGAGTGGGAGCGTATCTGTGAGAGTGTGAGTGGGGGCGTGTCTGTGAGAGTGTGAGTGGGGGCCTGTCTATGAGAGTGTGAGCAGGGGCGTATCTGTGAGAGTGTGAGCAGGGGCATATCTGTGAGAGTGTGAACGGGGGTGTATCTGTGAGAGTGTGAGCAGGGGTGTATCTGTGAGAGTGTGAGCGGGGGTGTATCTGTGAGAGTGTGAGCGGGGATGTATCTGTGAGAGTGTGAGCGGGGGTGTATTTGTGAGAGTGTGAGCGGGGGTGTATCTGTGAGAGTGTGAGTGGAGGTGTATCTGTGTGAGTGAGAGCAGGGGTGTATCTGTGAGAGTGTGAGCGGGGGTGTATCTGTTACGGTGTGAGTCGGGGAGTATCTGTGAGGGTGTGAGCAGGAGTGCATCTGTGTGACTGTGAGCAGGGGTGTATCTGTGAGATTGTGAGTGGGGGTGTATCTGTGAGTGTGTGAGCGGGGGTGTATTGGTGAGGGTGTGAGTGGGTGTGTATCTGTGTAAGCAGGGGCGTATCTGTGAGAGTGCGACCAGGGGTGTATCAGTGAGAGTGTGAGTGGGGGCGCATATGTGTGAGCGGGGGTGTATCTGTGAGGGTGTGAGCGGGCATGTATCTGTGAGGGTGTGAGCAGTGGTGCATCTGTGAGAGTGTGAGCGGGGGTGTATCTGTGAGGGTGTGAGAGGGGGTGTATTGGTGAGGGTGTGAGTGGGTGTGTATCTGTGTGATCAGGGGCGTATCTGCGAGAGTGCTAGCAGGGGTGTGTCTGTGAGAGTTTGAATGGGGGTGTATCTGTGTGAATGGGGGTGTATCTGTGTGACTGTGGGCAGAGGTGTATCTGTGAGAGTGTGAGCAGGGGTGTATCTGTGAGAGTGTGAGCAGGGGTGTATCTGTGTGAGTGTGAGCGGGGGCGAATGTGTGAGAGTGTGAACGGGGGTGTATCTGTGAGAGTGTGAGCGGGGGCGTATCTGTGAGAGTGTGAGCAGGGGTGTATCTGTGAGAGTGTGAGCAGGGGTGTATCTGTCAGTGTGTGAGCGGAGGATTGTATCTGTGTGAGGGTGTGAGCAGGGCTGTATCTGTGTGAGTGTGAGCAGGGGTGTATCTGTGTGAGAGTGAGCAGGGGTGTATCTGTGTGAGAGTGAGCAGGGGCGTATCTGTGACAGTGTAAGTGGGGGTGTATCTGCGTGAGCGGGAGTGTATCTGTGTGTGTGTGAGCAGGGGTGTATCTGTGAGAGTGTGAGCAGGGGTGTATCTGTCAGGGTGTGAGCGGGGGTGTATGTGTGTGAGTGTGAGAGGGGTTGTATCTGTGAGAGTGTGAGTAGGGGTGTATCTGTGAGGGTGTGAGCGGGAGTGTATCTGTGAGGGTGTGAGCGGGGGTGTATCTGTGAGAGTGTGAGCGGGGGTGTATCTGTGAGAGTGTGAGCTGGGGTGTATCTGTGAGAGTGTGAGCAGGGGTGTATCTGTGAGGCTGTGAGCTGTCGTGCACCTGTGAGAGTGTGAGCGGGGGTGTATCTGTGAGGGTGTGAGCGGGGGCGTATCTGTGAGAGTGTGAGCAGGGGTGTATTTGTGAGAGTGTGAGGGGGGTGTATCTGTGAGAGTGTGAGCGGAGGTGTATTTCTGTGAGAGTGTGAGCAGGGGTGTATCTGTGAGAGTGTGAACGGGGGCATATTTCTGTGAGTGTGAGCAGGGGTGTATCTGTGAGAGTATGAGCAGAAGTGTATCTGTGAGAGTGTGAGCGCACGTGTATCTGTATGAGTGTGACCGGTGGTGTATCTGTGAGAGTGTGAGCGGTGGTGTGTCTGTGACAGTGTCAGTGGGGGTGTATCTGTGTGAGCGGGGGTGTATCTGTGTGAGTGCGAGCAGGGGTGTATCTGTGAGAGTGTGAACGGGGGTGTATCTGTAAACGTGTGAGCGGGGGTGTATGTGTGTGAGTGCGAGCGGGGGTGTATCTGTGAGAGTGTGAGCGGGGGTGTATCTGTGAGGGTGTGAGCAGGGGTGTATCTGTCAGGATGTGAGTGGGGGTGCATCTCTGAGAGTGTGAGCAGGGGTGTATCTGTGAGAGTGTGAGCGGGGGTGTATCTGTGAGAGTGTGAGCGGGGGTGTATCTGTGAGGGTGTGAGTCGTGGTGTATCTGTGTGAGTGTGAGCAGGGGTGTATCTGTGAGAGTGTGAGCGGGGGTGTATCTGTGAGGGTGTGAGCAGGGGTGTATCTGTGTGAGTGTGAGCAGGGGTGTATCTGTGAGATTGTGAGTGGGGGTGTATCTGTGAGTATGTGAGCGGGGGTGTATGTGTGTGAGTGTGAGCAGGGGTGTATCTGTGAGAGTGTGAGCAGGGGTGTATCTGTGTGAGTGTGAGCAGGGGTGTATCTGTGAGATTGTGAGTGGGGGTGTATCTGTGAGTCTGTGAGCGGGGGTGTATGTGTGTGAGTGTGAGCAGGGGTGTACCTGTGAGAGTGTGAGCGGGGTTTATCAGTGTGAGTGTGAGTGGGGGCGTGTCTGTGACAGTGTAAGTGGGGCTGAATCTATGAGAGCGGGGGTGTATCTGTGTGAGTGTGAGCAGGGGTGTACCTGTGAGAGTGTGAGCGGGGGTTTATCAGTGTGAGTGTGAGCGGGTGCGTGTCTGGGTGAGTGTGAGCGGGGGTGTATCTGTGAGGGTTTGAGCGGGGGCGTATCTGTGAGAATGTGAGCGGGGGCGTATCTGTGAGAGTGTGAGCGGGGGCGTATCTGTGAGAGTGTTAGCGGGGGCGTATCTGTGAGAGTGTGAGCAGGGGCGTATCTGTGAGAGTGTGAGCGGGGGCGTATCTGTGAGAGTGTGAGCAGGGGCATATCTGTGAGAGTGTGAGCAGGGGCGTATGTGTGAGAGTGTGAACGGTGGCGTATTTCTGTAGTGGGTGCAGGGGCATATTGGTGAGAGTGTGAGCGGGGGCGTATCTGTGAGACTGTGAGAGGTGGTGTACCTATGTAAGCGGGGGTGTAATCTGAGCTTGTGATTGGGGATGGCTCTGAGAGAGCATGAGTGGGGGAGTATCTGTGAGAGTGTGAGTGGTGGTGTATCTGTGAGAGTGTGAGTGGTGGTGTATCTGTGAGAGTGTGAGCGGGGGCATATCTGTGACAGTGTAAGTGGGGCTGAATCTATGAGAGCGGGGGTGTATCTGTGTGAGTGTGAGCAGGGGTGTATCTGTGAGAGTGTGAGCAGGGGTGTATCTGTGAGGGTGTGAGCAGGGGTGTATGTGTGTGAGTGTGTGCGGGGGTGTATATGTGATAGTGTGAGCGGAGGTGTATCTGTGAGGGTGTGAGCGGGGTTGTATCTGTGAGGGTGTGAGCAGGGGTGTATCTGTGAGAGTGTGAGCGGGGGTGTATCTGTGAGGGTGTGAGCGGGGGTGTATCTGTGAGGGTGTGAGCGGTGGTATATCTGTGAGGGTGTGAGCGGGGTTGTATCTGTGAGGGTGTGAGCAGGGGTGTATCTGTGCGAGTGTGAGCAGGAGTGTATCTGTGAGAGTGCGAGCAGGGGTGTATCTGTGAGTGTGTGAGCGGGGGAGTATCTGTGTGAGTGTGAACGGTGGCGTATTTCTGTGAGCGGGAGCAGTGGCGTATCTGTGAGAGTGTGAGCAGGAGCATATCTGTGAGAGTGTGAACGTGGGCGTATCTGAGAGATTGTGAGAGGGGGTGTATTGTGAGAGTGTGAGTGGGTGAGTGTATCTGTGTGAGTGTGAGCAGTGGTGTATCTGTGAGAGTGTGAGCGGGGGCGTATCTGTGACAGTGTGGGCGAGGGTGTATCTGTGTGAGTGTGAGCGGGGGAGTATCTGTGAGAGTGTAAATGGGGGTGCATCTGTGTGATTGTGAGCAGTGGTGTATCTGTGAGAGTGTGAGCGTGGGTTTATCTGTGAGAGTGTAAGCAGGGGCGTATCTGTGAGAGTGTGAACAGGGGCGTATCTGTGAGAGTGAGAGAGGGGGCGTATCTGTGAGACAGTGAGCGGTGGTGTACCTATGTGAGCGGGGGTGTAATCTGAGAGTGTGATTGGGGATGGCTCTGTGAGAGCATGAGTGGGGGAGTATATGTGAGAGTGTGAGCGGTGGTGTATCTGTGAGAGTGTGAGCGGGGGCATATCTGTGACAGTTTAAGTGGGGCTGAATCTATGAGAGCGGGGGTGTATCTGTGTGAGTGTGAGCGGTGGTGTATATGTGAGAGTGTGAGCAGGGGCGTATCTGTGACAGTGTAAGTGGTGGTGTATCTGTGTGAGTGGGGGTGTATCAGTGTGAGTGTGAGCGGGGGCGTGTCTGTAACAGTGTAAGTGGGGGTGTATCTGTGTGAGCGGGGGAGTATCTGTGTTAGTGTGAGCGGTGGTGTATCTGTGTGAGTGTGAGCATGGGCGTATCTGTGTGAGTTTAAATGGGGGTGTATCTGTGTGAGCAGGGGTGTATCTGTGAGAGTGTGAGCGGGGGTGTATCTGTGAGTGTTTCAGCGGGGTTGTATCTGTTTGAATGTGAGTGGGGGCATATCTGTGTGACTTTGGGCGGGGGTGTATCTGTGTGAGTGTGAGCAGGGGTGTATCTGTGTGAGCTTGAGCAGGTGTGTATCTGTGTGAGTGTGAGCGGGGGTGTATCTGTGTAAATTTAAATGGGGGTGTATCTGTGTGAGTGGGGGTGTATCTGTGTGAGCGGGGGTGTATCTGTGAGAGTGTGACCGGGTGTGTATCTGTGAGGGTGTGAGCGGGGGTGCATTTGTGTGAGTGTGAGCAGGGCTGTCATTTATATTTGGCTGTTGAACAATAAACATGTTTCTTTCTTTGAAAGCTTATTTTGGCTGTGTTTGCTCTGGTAGATTGGGAAAATACTCAATGATTTGACGATGGACAGTGGCTAGTACTTAAAAAATACTACACAGTCTGCAATTGCTCCAATGCATAAACCCCAAAGGGAATGAAAAGTAAATCAACCGCAGTAAATTAAAGAAGTTAAAGATTGCATTACATTAAAGGAAATGATGTATAACGATGCCAGAAAACATGGTAAACCTGAGGTTTGGAAGCAATTTGGAACCCAGCAAAGGAAGTCCAAGAAAGTGATTAATTAAGGGAAAAGAGGAAATGAATGCAAACTAGTGAGGAACATAAAGGCAGACTGTAAAAGCCTCTTTAGATATGTGAAAACGATAAGATTAGCAAAGACAAATGTGGGCCCATTACAGGTGGAGACAGGGGAATTTATAATGGAGAACAAGGAAATGGCAGAGGAACTAAACAATTACTTTGCGCCTGTCTTCACAGAAGAGGATACAGAAAATCTCCCAGAAATACTAGGCAACCAAGGCAACTGGAAGAAATTAGCTTTAGTAAAGAGGTAGTACTAGAAAATTTAACTGGATTGGGTTGATAAATCCCAAGGACCAGATGAGCTACATCCCAGAGTGTTGAAGGAGGTGGCTATAGATTTAGAGGATGTATTGGTGGTTATCTTTCAAAATTCTATAGATTCTGGAAAGGCTCCTGCAGTTATATAGAGCCTTGGTGAGACCGCACCTGGATTATTGTGCACAGTTTTGGTCCCTTATCTAAGGAAGGATACACTTGCCATAAAAAAAAGTGCAACGGAGAGTCACCAGGTTTATCCCCGGGATGATGAAATTGTCCTATGAGGAGAGATTGGGGTGACTGGGTCTGTATTCCCTCGAATTTCGAAGAATGAGGGGTGAAACTTACATTGAAACTTACAAAATTCTTACAGGGTGGACGTAGGTAAGATGTTTCCCCTGGCTGGTGAGTCTAGAACCAGGGTTACAGTTTCAGAATAAGGGGCAGGGCATTTAAGGAGGAATTTCTTCACTCAGAGGGTGGTGAATCTTCGGAATTCTCTACCCAAGAGGGCTGTGGAAACTCAATTACTGAACATATTCAAGGCAGAAGTCAATAGATTTCTGGAGACTAATGACATCAAGGGAAAATGGTGTTGAGGTAAATGATCAGCCACGATCAAATTGAACAGGCTTGATAGGCTGAATGGCCTACATCCTATAAAAACTTTTTACTTGCCTGGTCCAGATAAATAATATACTCAGAAGTTCAAACACTTTTTTTAAATATGCAGTTTTCAGTCAGGTGAAGTAGGAATAGGAGGCATGCCTGTCATCTCTCTCCTGTCTGTGATACTGTGAAGGTTTTGGATATCTAATTCCTGATGGTTACTTACTGCCCACTGTTTCTGTACAGTGTCCCAGTTATCCCCACTGTTGTGCGGAGTCGCTTCATTTTCTTATTGTCCTTGATATGTTGTAGAATAACAGCAAGAGTGGCTGCACAAAGATTGGCTGAACGAAATGAAACAACCTTGCAGATTTGTTTGAAAGCGATTCCGTCTTCTTCTGAAGCCTCAAGTTCCAGATTCTTCAGTACCTCCATTGCACTTTGCAGACCTGTGCTATAACTGAGGAATGACACAGAAATAACAGCACATTACTGCTACAGCCAGTGCTTTGCTCAACATCTCCATCCCTTGTCTAATGCCACAGTAAAAGTGAAAGAGCTGATGGTGGGGCCTGACAGTAACCTAGGACAGACAATCCATTCTACAAACTACAACTCTGGTTGGTGTGATGTTTATTCCTATTACAAATCACACTTTCAACTGTTAGGTTGCAAGATTTATTTCATAGGCAGGTACAGCGATTAATCATAGAGCACAAGGAACCATAGGCATCTCTGTCCACTAGAGAGAGACATTTGGTTATGTGGCTTGAGGGGGAGCAATCCACATCAAGCATGAGGCAGGCCTCCATAAACAACCACAGGCTGGGACAGGGTTTCAACTTGTACTCTTGGTGTCATTCTGCATCACTCTCCAGCTTACAAAGGACCCACTGGATTGTGTGCCATCTGATTGATGTACTGCAGATTGTCCACAAGTGTTCTGGGGCAGCACCCTCCACAGTGGTTACCTCATGCAGATAGACGGATAAGGCTCACAGAGGCCTATCATTGGCAGTGCTTGCTGGTGCCCTCAATGCCTAACCCACGTTCCACCCCACCGCCGTCACTCCCAGACAGCATCTGAGCTGTGTGTGTGGAAGGGTCAGGGACCCACAGTGACCTGTCCACCTGTAGACTGAATGGGATGCAGTGGGGCTATGAGGCATTACCTTATCACGTTGATTAGCTCTTTTCTGCATGTGCCCTTGTCAATGAGGCCCATGTCCCCTGAACCATTCAGTGAGATGAGTGTGAGCAGTTGAGGGTTCACTTGCCCTGGCAGAGTGGGTGAGGTCATTTATCCCCTTCCAGCATTGCAGGGCTGTCCTCTGCTCGAGGCCCTGGGCACTGACTGTGCCATGCTGGGTTGCTCTGCTCAGCCTCCACGCCCATCCTCTTGGATTCCACTTTGTCCAGCTGGACAGTCACTAAGTTTGGGTGCCAGAGCTCCCTCTCCCCTACGGGCATCTCATCCCTGAAGGTTGGGTCAGTTGATATCCGGTTACCTTTTAAATATGGCACCTGTCTATGATGGTAAGCGCATGGCATGCAGCCTTCCCCACCGCACAATACATAGGGTAGGAGGTGAGGTTGGCGGGAGGTGAGGGACTGCATGGTTAATCAGGCCAGGGTGCAGTGCTCATTCCCAGCAGGGTCCGAGGCAGGGTGCGCTCCGTCACCTGGGATGGAAAGTTCCGCCATAAGGCATTCTGCACTCCCGCCAAGTTGTGCCTCACTTCGCCCCTCCCTCACCTCCGGACTCCCTCGCCACCTACCCCTCACCTCCCCAACTCCCTCAAGTCCCTGCCTCCCTCACCTCCCGCCTCCCTCACCTCCCGCCTGCCTCACCTCGTCTCCCTTACCTCCCTGACTCCCTCACCTCCTGCCTCCCTCACCTCCCATCGCCCTCACCTCCACGCCTCCCTCACCTCCCATCACCCTCACCTCCTGCCACACTCACCTCCCGCCCCCTCACCTTCCGCATCCTCAACTCCTGCCTCCCTCCCCTCCCCGTCTCCTTCATCTCCCGCCTCCCTCACCTCCCCGCCAACCTCACCTCCCCGCCTCCATCACCTCCCGCCTCCCTCACCTCCCTGCCAATCTCACCTCCCCGTCTGCCTCACCTCTCCGTCTCCCTCACCTCCCGCCCCCTCACCTTCTGCCTCCTCACCTCCCGCCTCCCTCCCCTCCCCGTCTCCCTCAACTCCCGCCTCCCTCACCTCCCGCCTCCCTCACCTCCCTGCCAATCTCACCTTGCGCCTCCTCACCTCCTGCCTCCCTCACCTCCCCATCTCCCTCACCTCCCTGAGTCCCTCACCTCCCGACACCCTCACCTCCCCGTCTCTCACCTCCCGCCTCCCTCACCTCCCGCCTCCTTCACCTCCCCGTCTCCCTCACCTCCTGCCTCTCTCACCTCCCCGAGTCCCTCACCTCCGAGTCCCTCACCTCCCGCCTCCTTCACCTCCCCACCACTCTCAACTCCCCGCTTCCCTCACCTCCCGCCTCCCTCACCTCCCGTCACCCTCACCTCCCGCCTCCTTCACCTCCCGTCTCCCTCACCTCCCCGTCTCCCTCACCTCCCGCCTCCCTCGCCTCCCGTCTCCCTCACCTCCCACCTCCCTCACCTCCCCGTCTCCCTCACCTCCCCGTCTCCCTCACCTCCCACGTCCTTCACCTCCCGCCTCCCTCACCTCCCGTCACCCTCACCTCCTGCCTCCTTCACCTCCCGCCTCCCTCACCTCCCACCTCCTTCACCTCCCCGTCTCCCTCACCTCCCGCCTCCTTCACCTCCCCGTCTCCCTCACTCCCTCACCTCCCACCTCCTTCACCTCCCCGTCTACTTCACCTCCCGCCTCCCTCACCTCCCGCCACCCTCACCTCCCGCCTCCCTCACCTCCCGTTTCCCTCACCTCCGCGTCGACATCACCTCCCGCCTCACTCACCTCCCCATCTCCCTCACCTCCCGTCTCCCTCATCTCCGCTTCTCCCTCACCTCCCCGACTCCCTCACCTCCTGCCACCCTCACATCCCGTCGCCCTCACTTCCACGCCTCCTGGCTCCCTCACCTCCCAGTCTGCCTCACATCCCCATCTCCCTCACCTCCCGCCCCGCTCACCTCCCGCCTCCCTCACCACCCGCCTCCCTCCCCTCCCCGTCTCCCTCATCTCCCACCTCCTTCACCTCCCGAGTCCCTCACCTCCCAGCCTCCCTCACCTCCCCGCATCCTTCACCTCCCCGTCTCCCTCACCTCCCGCCTCCCTCACCTCCGGCCTCCCTCACCTCCCCGTCTCCCTCACCACACGCCTCCCTCACCACCCCGCCTCACTCACCTCCCGCCTCCCTCATCTCCCACCTCCTTCACCTCCTCGAGTCCCTCACCTCCCAGCCTCCCTCACCTCCCCGCATCCTTCACCTCCCCGTCTCCCTCACCTCCCGCCTCCCTCACCTCCGGCCTCCCTCACCTCCCCGTCTCCCTCACCACATGCCTCCCTCACATCCCGCCTCCCTCACCTCCACGCCTCCCTCACCTCCCGCCACCCTCACCTTCCGCCACCCTCACCTCCGAGTCTCCCTCACCTCCCCATTTCCCTCACCTCCCCCTCTCCCTCACCTCCCGCCTCCCTCACCTCCCATCTCCCTCACTTCCCCGTCTCCCTCACCTCCCCGGCTCCCTCACCTACCCGCCTCCCTCACCTGCCTGACTCCCTCACCTCCCTGCCTCCCTCACCTGCCCGACTCCCTCACCTCCCACCTCCCTCACCTCCCGCCACCCTCACCTCCCGCCTCCTTCACCTCCGAGTCTCCCTCACCTCCCCATCTCCCTCACCTCCCACCTCCCTCAACTCCCGGCTCCCTCACCTCCCCGTATCCGTCACCTACTCGCCTCCGTCACCTCCCCACCTCCCTCACCGCCCCGATTCCCTCACCTCCCCTCCTCCCTCACCTCCCCGAGTCCCTCACCTCCCGACTCCCTCACCTCCCCGTCTCCCTCTCCTCCCCGTCTCCCTCACCTCCCGCCTCCCTCACCTCCCGCCTCACTCACCTCACCACCTCCCTCACCTCCCTCCTCTCTCACCTCCCGTCTCCCTCACTTCCCAGCCTCCCTCACCTCCCCGTCTCCCTCACCTCCCGTCTCCCTCACCTCCCCGCCTCCCTCACCTCCTGCCTCCTTCACCTCCCCGTCTCCCTCACCTCCCGCCTCCCTCACCTCCCGTCTCCCTCATCTCCCCATCTCCCTCACCTCCCGTCTCCCTCACCTCCCCATCTCCCTCACCTCCCGTCTCCCTCATCTCCGCTTCTCCCTCACCTCCCTGACTCCCTCACCTCCTGCCAACCTCACCTCCCGTCGCCCTCACCTCCACGCCTCCCTCACCTCCCGCCACCCTCACCTCCCCGTCTGCCTCACCTCCCGGTCTCCCTCACCTCCCGCCCCGCTCACCGCCTGCCTCCCTCACCTCTCGCCTCACTCACCTCCCGTCGCCCTCACCTCCACGCCTCCCTCACCTCCCGCCACCCTCACCTACCGTCGCACTCACCTCCACGCCTCCCTCACCTCCCGCCCCGCTCACCGCCTGCCTCCCTCACCTCTCGCCTCCCTCCCCTACACGTCTCCCTCAACTCCCGCCTCACTCAACTCCCCGCCAACCTCACCTACCGTCGCACTCACCTCCACGCCTCCCACACCTCCCGCCTCCTCACCTCCCGCCTCCCTCACCTCACGCCTCCCTCACCACCCCGCCTCCCTCACCTCCCGCCTCACTCACCACCCTGCCTCCCTCACCTCCCGCCACCCTCACATCCGAGTCTCCCTCACCTCCCCCCTCCCTCACCTCCTACCTCCCTCACCTCCCGTCTCCCTCACATCCCCGTCTCAGTCACCGCCCCGTCTCCCTCACCTCCCCGGCTCCCTCACCTCCCCGGCTCCCTCACCTGCCCGACTCCCTCACCTACCCGTCTCCATCACCTCCCCGCGTCCCTCACCTACCCGCCTCCGTCACCTCCCCACCTCCCTCACCGCCCCGATTCCCTCACCTCCTCGCCTCCCTCACCTTGTCTCCCTCACCTCACCGACTCCCTCACCTCCCCGCCTTCCTCACCTACCCGCCTCCCTCACCTACCCACCTCCCTCACCTACCCGCCTCCGTCACCTCCCCACCTCCCTCACCTCCCCGCCTCCCTCACCTCCCCGTCTCCCTCACCTCCCGCCTCCCTCACCTCCCCACCATCCTCACCTCCCGTCGCCCTCACCTCCACGCCTCCCTCACCTCCCGCCCCCTCACCTCCCGCCTCCCTCATCTCACGCCTCCCTCACCACCCCGCCTCCCTCACATCCCGCCTCCCTCACCTTCCGCCTCCTACACCTCCCGCCTCCCTCACCTCCACACCTCCCTCACCTCCCGCCACCCTCACCTCCCGCCACCCTCACTTCCGAGTCTCCCTCACCTCCCCATCTCCCACTACTCCCACCTCCCTCACCTCCTGTCTCCCTCACCTCCCCGTCTCCGTCACCTCCCCGTCTCCCTCACCTCCCCGGCTCCCTCACCTCCCCGTCTCCGTCACCTACCCGCCTCCCTCACCTGTCCGACTCCCTCACCTACCCGCCTCCCTCACCTACTCGCCTCCGTCACCTCCCCACCTCTCTCACCGCCCCGATTCCCTCACCTCCCCACCTCCCTCACCTCCCCGTCTCCCTCACCTCACCGACTCCCTCACCTCCCCGCCTCCCTCACCTCCCCACCTCCCTCACCTCCCCGTCTCCGTCACCTCCCCATCTCCCCCACCTCCCGCCTCCCTCACCTACCGCCTCCCTCACCTCCCACCTCCCTCACTTTCCCGTCTCCCTCACCTCCCCGGCTCCCTCACCTCTCGCCTCCCTCACCTCCCGTCACCCTCACCTCCCGCCTCCTTCACCTCCCATCTCCCTCATCTCCCGCCTCCTTCACCTCCCGTCGCCCTCACCTCCCGCCTCCTTCACCTCACCGTCTCCCTCACCTCCCTCCTCTCTCACCTCCCGTCTCCCTCACTTCCCCGCCTTCCTCACCTCCCTGTCTTCCTCACCTCCCGTCTCCCTCACCTCCCCGCCTCCCTCACCTCCCGCCTCCTTCACCTCCTCGTCTCCCTCAACTCCCCGTCTCCCTCACCTCCCCGCCTCCCTCACCTCCCGCCTCCCTCACCTCCCGTCTCCCTCACCTCCCCATCTCCCTCACCTCCCGTCTCCCTCACCTCCCGTCTCCCAAACCTCCCATCTCCCTCACCTCCGCGTCAACCTCACCTCCCGCCTCACTCACCTCCCCAACTCCCTCACCTCCCGTCTCCCTCATCTCCACTTCTCCCTCACCTCCCCGACTCCCTCACCTCCTGCCACCCTCACCTCCTGTCGCCCTCACCTCCACGCCTCCCTCACCTCCTGCCACCCTCACCTCCCCGTCTGCCTCACCTCCCCGTCTCCCTCACCTCCCGCCCCGCTCACCTCTCACCTCCCTCACCTCCCGCTTCCCTCCCCTACCCATCTCCCTGACCTCCCGCCTCCCTCAACTCCCCGCCAACCTCACCTACCGTCGCACTCACCTCCACGCCTCCCTCACCTCCCGCCCCCTCACCTCCCGCCTCCCTCACCTCACGCCTCCCTCACCACCCCGCCTCCCTCACCTCCCGCCTCACTCACCACCCTGCCTCCCTCACCTCCCACCACCCTCACATCCGAGTCTCCCTCACCTCCCCCTCTCCCTCACCTCCTACCTCCCTCACCTCCCGTCTCCCTCACATCCCCGTCTCCGTCACCTCCCCGTCTCCCTCACCTCCCCGGCTCCCTCACCTCCCCGGCTCCCTCACCTACCCGCCTCCCTCCTCCCCGACTCCCTCACCTACCCGTCTCCATCACCTCCCCGCGTCCCTCACCTACCCGCCTCCGTCACCTCCCCACCTCCCTCACCGCTCCGATTCCCTCACCTCCTCGCCTCCCTCACCTCGTCTCCCTCACCTCACCGGCTCCCTCACCTCCCCGCCTTCCTCACCTACCCGCCTCCCTCACCTACCCACCTCCCTCACCTACCCGCCTCCGTCACCTCCCCACCTCCCTCACCACCCCACCTCCCTCACCTCCCCGTCTCCCTCACCTCCCGCCCCGCTCACCTCCCACCTCCCTCACCTCCCGCTTCCCTCCCCTACCCGTCTCCCTGACCTCCCGCCTCCCTCAACTCCCCGCCAACCTCACCTACCGTCGCCCTCACCTCCATGCCTCCCTCACCTCCTGCCCCCTCACTTCCCGCCTCCCTCACCACCCGCCTCACTCACCACCCCGGTACCCTCACCCCCCGCCTCCCTCACCTTCCGCCTCCTTCACCTCCCGCCTCCTTCACCTCCCGCCTCCCTCACCTCCCGCCTCCCTCACCTCACCGCCTCCCTCGCCTACCACCTCCCTCACCTCCCGCCTCACTCACCACCCCGTCTCCCTCACCCCCCGCCTCCCTCACCCCCCGCCTCCCTCACCTTCCGCCTCCTTCACCTCCTGCCTCCTTCACCTCCCGCCTCCCTCACCTCCCGCCTCCCTCACCTCCCCGCCTCCCTCACCTACCACCTCTCTCACCTCCCGCCTCCCTCACCTCCCGCCTCGTTCACCTCCCCGAGTCCCTCACCTCCCCGTCTCTCTCACTTCCACGCCTCCCTCACCTCCCGCCACCCTCACCTCCCGTCTCCCTCACCTCCCCGTCTCCCTCACCTCGCCGTCTCCCTCACCTCCCCGTCTCCCTCACCTCCATGTCTCCCTCACCTCCCCGTCTCCCTCACCTCCCGCCTCCCTCACCTCACCATCTCCCTCACCTCCCACATCGCTCACCTCCCGTCTCCCTCACCTCCCCATCTCCCTCACCTCCGCAACTCCCTCACCTCCACGTCTCCCTCACCTCCCGTCTCCCTCACCTCCGCGTCGACCTCAACTCCCGCCTCACTCACCTCCCCATCTCCCTCACCTCCTGTCTCCCTCATGTCCGCTTCTCCCTCACCTCCCCGACTCCCTCACCTCCCGCCTCCCTCACCACCAGCCTACCTCCCCGCCCCGTCTCCCTCACCTCTCGCCTCCCTCACCTCCCACCTCCCTCACCTCCCGCCTCCCTCACCTCCCGCATCCTTCACCTTCCGCCTCCTTCACCTCCCGCCTACCTCACCTCCCGCCTCCCTCACCTCCCGCCTCCCTCAGCTCCCCGCTTCCCTCACCTACCACCTCTCTCACCTCCCGCCTCCCTCACCTCCCGCCTCCCTCACCTCCCCGCCCCCCTCACCATCCCGCCTCCCTCACCTCCCGCCTCACTCACCACCCCACCTCCCTCACCTCACTCCTCCCTCACCTCCCGCCTCTTTCACCTCCCGTCTCCCTCACCTCCCGCCTCCTTCACCTCCCGTCTCCCTCACCTCCCGCCTCCTTCACCTCACCGTCTCCCTCACCTCCCCGAGTCCCTCACCTCACCATCTCCCTCACCTCCCTCCTCTCTCACCTCCCATCTCCCTCACCTCCCGCCTCCCTCACCTCCTGCCTCCCTCACCTCCCCGCCTCCCTCACCTACCACCTCTCTCACCTCCCGCCTCCCTCACCTCCCGCCTCCTTCACCTCCCCGAGTCCCTCACCTCCCCGTCTCTCTCACCTCCACGCCTCCCTCACCTCCCACCACCCTCACCTCCCGTCTCCCTCACCTCCCCGTCTCCCTCACCTCCCCGTCTCCCTCACCTCCCTGTCTCCCTCACCTCCATGTCTCCCTCACCTCCCCGTCTCCCTCACCTCCCGCCTCCCTCACCTCACCATCTCCCTCACCTCCCGCCTCCCTCAGCTCCCCGCCTCTCTCACCTCCCACCTCGCTCACCTCCCGTCTCCCTCACCTCCCCGTCTCCCTCACCTCCCGTCTCCCTCACCTCCGCGTCGACCTCAACTCCCGCCTCACTCACCTCCCCATCTCCCTCACCTCCTGTCTCCCTCATGTCCGCTTCTCCCTCACCTCCCCGACTCCCTCACCTCCCGCCTCCCTCACATCCCGCATCCTTCACCTTCCGCCTCCTTCACCTCCCGCCTACCTCACCTGCCGTCTCCCTCACCTCCCGCCTCCCTCAGCTCCCCGCCTCCCTCACCTACCACCTCTCTCACCTCCCACCTCCCTCACCTCCCGCCTCCCTCACCTCCCGCCTCCCTCACCTCCCCGCCCCCTCACCATCCCGCCTCCCTCACCTCCCGCCTCACTCACCACCCCACCTCCCTCACCTCACTCCTCCCTCACCTCCCGCCTCTTTCACCTCCCGTCTCCCTCACCTCCCGCCTCCTTCACCTCCCGTCTCCCTCACCTCCCGCCTCCTTCACCTCACTGTCTCCCTCACCTCCCCGAGTCCCTCACCTCACCATCTCCCTCACCTCCCTCCTCTCTCACCTCCCATCTCCCTCACTTCCCCGCCTCCCTCACCTCCCCGTCTCCCTCACCTCCCGTCTCCCTCACCTCCCCGCCTCCCTCACCTCCTGCCTCCTTCACCTCCCCATCTCCCTCACCTCCCCGTCACCCTCACCTCCCCGCCTCCCTCACCTCCTGCCTCCCTCACCTCCCGCCACCCTCACTTCCCCATCTCCATCACCTCCCGCCCCGCTCACCTCCTGCCTCCCTCACCACCCGCCTCCCTCCCCTCCCCGTCTCCCTCACCTCCCGCCTCCCTCACCTCCCGCCTCCCTCACCTCCCTGCCCCCCTCACCATCCCGCCTCCCTCACCTCCCGCCTCACTCACCACCCCACCTCCCTCACCTCCCGCCGCCCTCACCTCCCGCCTCCTTCACCTCCTGCCTCCCTCACCTTCCGCCTCCTTCACCTCCCGCCTCCTTCACCTCCCGCCTCCCTCACTTTCCGCCACCCTCACCTACCACCTCCCTCACCTCCCGCCTCCCTCACCTACCACCTCTCTCACCTCCTGCCTCCCTCACCTCCCGCCACCCTCACCTCCACTCCTCCCTCACCTCCCGCCACCCTCACCTCCCCGTCTGCCTCACCTCCCCGTCTCCCTCACCTCCCGCCCCGCTCACCTCCTGCTTCCCTCCCCTACCCATCTCCCTGACCTCCCGCCTCCCTCAACTCCATGCCAACCTCACCTACCGTCGCCCTCACCTCCATGCCTCCCTCACCTCCTGCCCCCTCACCTCCCGCCTCCCTCACCACCCAGCCTCCCTCACCTCCCGCCTCACTCACCACCCCCGGTTCCCTCACCCCCCCGCCTCCCTCACCTTCCGCCTCCTTCACCTCCCGCCTCCTTCACCTCCCACCTCCCTCACCTCCCGCCTCCCTCACCTCCCGCCTCCCTCACCTCCCCGCCTCCCTCACCTTCCACCTCCCTCACCTCCCGCCTCACTCACCACCCCGCCTCCCTCACCCCCCACCTCCCTCACCTTCCGCCTCCTTCACCTCCTGCCTCCTTCACCTCCCGCGTCCCTCACCTCCCGCCTCCCTCACCTCCTGCCTCCCTCACCTCCCCGCCTCCCTCACCTACCACCTCTCTCACCTCCCGCCTCCCTCACCTCCCGCCTCCTTCACCTCCCCGAGTCCCTCACCTCCCCATCTCTCTCACCTCCACGCCTCCCTCACCTCCCGCCACCCTCACCTCCGTCTCCCTCACCTCCCCGTCTCCCTCACCTCCCCGTCTCCCTCACCTCCCCGTCTCCCTCACCTCCATGTCTCCCTCACCTCCCCGTCTCCCTCACCTCCCGCCTCCCTCACCTCACCATCTCCCTCACCTCCCGCCTCCCTCAGCTCCCCGCCTCTCTCACCTCCCACCTCGCTCACCTCCCGTCTCCCTCACCTCCCCGTCTCCCTCACCTCCGCGTCTCCCACACCTCCACGTCTCCCTCACCTCCCGTCTCCCTCACCTCCGCGTCGACCTCAACTCCCGCCTCACTCACCTCCCCATCTCCCTCACCTCCCGTCTCCCTCATCTCCGCTTCTCCCTCACCTCCCCGACTCCCTCACCTCCCGCCTCCCTCACTACCTGCCTATCTCCCCGCCCCGTCTCCCTCACCTCCCGCCTCCCTCTCTTCCCGCCTCCCTCACCTCCCGCCTCCCTCACCTCCCGCATCCTTCACCTTCCGCCTCCTTCACCTCCCGCCTACCTCACCTCCCGCCTCCCTCACCTCCCGCCTCCCTCAGCTCCCCGCCTCCCTCACCTACCACCTCTCTCACCTCCCGCCTCCCTCACCTCCCGCCTCCCTCACCATCCCGACTCCCACACCTCCCGCCTCACTCACCACCCCACCTCCCTCACCTCATGCATCCCTCACCTCCCGCCTCCTTCACCTCCCACCTCCTTCACCTCCCGTCTCCCTCACCTCCCGCCTCCTTCACCTCCCGTCTCCCTCACCTCCCGCCTCCTTCACCTCACCGTCTCCCTCACCTCCCCGAGTCCCTCACCTCACCATCTCCCTCACCTCCCTCCTCTCTCACCTCCCGTCTCCCTCACTTCCCCGCTTCCCTCACCTCCCCGTCTCCCTCACCTCCCGTCTCCCTCACATCCCCGCCTCCCTCACCTCCTGCCTCCTTCACCTCCCCATCTCCCTCACCTCCCCGTCTCCCTCACCTCCCCGCCTCCCTCACCTCCCGCCTCCCTCACCTCCCGCCACCCTCACTTCCCCGTCTCCATCACCTCCCGCCCCGCTCACCTCCCGCCTCCCTCACCACCCGCCTCCCTCCCCTCCCTGTCTCCCTCACCTCCCGACTCCCTCACCTCCTGCCTCCCTCACCTCCCTGCCCCCTCACCATCCCACCTCCCTCACCTCTCGTCTCCCTCACCTCCGCGTCAACCTCACCTCCCGCCTCACTCACCTCCCCATCTCCCTCACCTCCCGTCTCCCACATCTCCGCTTCTCCCTCACGTCCCCGACTCCCTCACCTCCTGCCACCCTCACCTCCCGTCGCCCTCACTTCCACGCCTCCCTCACCACCTGTCTCCCTCCCCTACCCGTCTCCCTCACCTCCCGCCTCCCTCACCTCCCGCCTCCCTCACCTCCCGCCTCCCTCACCTCCCGCCTCCCGCACCTCCCGCCTCCCTCACCTCCCGCCTCCCTCATCTCCCGCCTCCCTCACCTCCCCGCCTCCCTCACCTACCACCTCTCTCACCTCCCGCCTCCCTCACCTCCCGCCTCCCTCACCTCCCGCCCACCTCACCTCCCGCCTCCCTCACCTCCCGCCTCCCTCACCTCCCGCCTCCCTCACCTCCCGCCCACCTCACCTCCCGCCTCCCTCACCTCCCGCCTCCCTCACCTCCCGTCTCCCTCAGCTCCCCGCCTCCCTCACCTACTACCTCTCTCACCTCTCACCTCCCACCTCCCTCACCTCCCCATCTCCCTCACCTCCGCATCTCCCTCACCTCCACGTCTCCCTCACCTCCCGTCTCCCTCACCTCCGCGTCGACCTCAACTCCCGCCTCACTCACCTCCCCATCTCCCTCACCTCCTGTCTCCCTCATGTCCGCTTCTCCCTCACCTCCCCGACTCCCTCACCTCCCGCCTCCCTCACCACCAGCCTACCTCCCCGCCCCGTCTCCCTCACCTCTCGCCTCCCTCACCTCCCACCTCCCTCACCTCCCGCCTCCCTCACCTCCCGCATCCTTCACCTTCCGCCTCCTTCACCTCCCGCCTACCTCACCTCCCGCCTCCCTCACCTCCCGCCTCCCTCAGCTCCCCGCTTCCCTCACCTACCACCTCTCTCACCTCCCGCCTCCCTCACCTCCCGCCTCACTCACCTCCCCGCCCCCCTCACCATCCCGCCTCCCTCACCTCCCGCCTCACTCACCACCCCACCTCCCTCACCTCACTCCTCCCTCACCTCCCGCCTCTTTCACCTCCCGCCTCCCTCACCTCCCCGCCCCCCTCACCATCCCGCCTCCCTCACCTCCCGCCTCACTCACCACCCCACCTCCCTCACCTCCCGCCTCTTTCACCTCCCGTCTCCCTCACCTCCCCGTCTCCCTCACCTCCCGTCTCCCTCACCTCCGCGTCGACCTCAACTCCCGTCTCACTCACCTCCCCATCTCCCTCACCTCCTGTCTCCCTCATGTCCGCTTCTCCCTCACCTCCCCGACTCCCTCACCTCCCGCCTCCCTCACCTCCCGCATCCTTCACCTTCCGCCTCCTTCACCTCCCGCCTACCTCACCTCCCGTCTCCCTCACCTCCCGCCTCCCTCAGCTCCCCGCCTCCCTCACCTACCACCTCTCTCACCTCCCACCTCCCTCACCTCCCGCCTCCCTCACCTCCCGCCTCCCTCACCTCCCCGCCCCCTCACCATCCCGCCTCCCTCACCTCCCGCCTCACTCACCACCCCACCTCCCTCACCTCACTCCTCCCTCACCTCCCGCCTCTTTCACTTCCCGTCTCCCTCACCTCCCGCCTCCTTCACCTCCCGTCTCCCTCACCTCCCGCCTCCTTCACCTCACCGTCTCCCTCACCTCCCCGAGTCCCTCACCTCACCATCTCCCTCACCTCCCTCCTCTCTCACCTCCCATCTCCCTCACTTCCCCGCCTCCCTCACCTCCCCGTCTCCCTCACCTCCCGTCTCCCTCACCTCCCCGCCTCCCTCACCTCCTGCCTCCTTCACCTCCCCATCTCCCTCACCTCCCCGTCACCCTCACCTCCCCGCCTCCCTCACCTCCTGCCTCCCTCACCTCCCGCCACCCTCCCCTCCCCGTCTCCCTCACCTCCCGCCTCCCTCACCTCCCGCCTCCCTCACCTCCCTGCCCCCCTCACCATCCCGCCTCCCTCACCTCCCGCCTCACTCACCACCCCACCTCCCTCACCTCCCGCCGCCCTCACCTCCCGCCTCCTTCACCTCCTGCCTCCCTCACCTTCCGCCTCCTTCACCTCCCGCCTCCTTCACCTCCTGCCTCCCTCACTTTCCGCCACCCTCACCTACCACCTCCCTCACCTCCCGCCTCCCTCACCTACCACCTCTCTCACATCCTGCCTCCCTCACCTCCCGCCACCCTCACCTCCACTCCTCCCTCACCTCCCGCCACCCTCACCTCCCCGTCTGCCTCACCTCCCCGTCTCCCTCACCTCCCGCCCCGCTCACCTCCTGCTTCCCTCCCCTACCCATCTCCCTGACCTCCCGCCTCCCTCAACTCCATGCCAACCTCACCTACCGTCGCCCTCACCTCCATGCCTCCCTCACCTCCTGCCCCCTCACCTCCCGCCTCCCTCACCACCCAGCCTCCCTCACCTCCCGCCTCACTCACCACCCCGGTTCCCTCACCCCCCCCGCCTCCCTCACCTTCCGCCTCCTTCACCTCCCGCCTCCTTCACCTCCCACCTCCCTCACCTCCCGCCTCCCTCACCTCCCGCCTCCCTCACCTCCCCGCCTCCCTCACCTTCCACCTCCCTCACCTCCCGCCTCACTCACCACCCCGCCTCCCTCACCCCCCACCTCCCTCACCTTCCGCCTCCTTCACCTCCTGCCTCCTTCACCTCCCGCGTCCCTCACCTCCCGCCTCCCTCACCTCCTGCCTCCCTCACCTCCCCGCCTCCCTCACCTACCACCTCTCTCACCTCCCGCCTCCCTCACCTCCCGCCTCCTTCACCTCCCCGAGTCCCTCACCTCCCCATCTCTCTCACCTCCACGCCTCCCTCACCTCCCGCCACCCTCACCTCCGTCTCCCTCACCTCCCCGTCTCCCTCACCTCCCCGTCTCCCTCACCTCCCCGTCTCCCTCACCTCCATGTCTCCCTCACCTCCCCGTCTCCCTCACCTCCCGCCTCCCTCACCTCACCATCTCCCTCACCTCCCGCCTCCCTCAGCTCCCCGCCTCTCACCTCCCACCTCGCTCACCTCCCGTCTCCCTCACCTCCCCGTCTCCCTCACCTCCGCGTCTCCCACACCTCCCCATCTCCCTCACCTCCCGTCTCCCTCATCTCCGCTTCTCCCTCACCTCCCCGACTCCCTCACCTCCCGCCTCCCTCACCACCTGCCTATCTCCCCGCCCCGTCTCCCTCACCTCCCGCCTCCCTCTCTTCCCGCCTCCCTCACCTCCCGCCTCCCTCACCTCCCGCATCCTTCACCATCCGCCTCCTTCACCTCCCGCCTACCTCACCTCCCGCCTCCCTCACCTCCCGCCTCCCTCAGCTCCCCGCCTCCCTCACCTACCACCTCTCTCACCTCCCGCCTCCCTCACCTCCCGCCTCCCTCACCATCCCGACTCCCACACCTCCCGCCTCACTCACCACCCCACCTCCCTCACCTCATGCATCCCTCACCTCCCGCCTCCTTCACCTCCCACCTCCTTCACCTCCCGTCTCCCTCACCTCCCGCCTCCTTCACCTCCCGTCTCCCTCACCTCCCGCCTCCTTCACCTCACCGTCTCCCTCACCTCCCCGAGTCCCTCACCTCACCATCTCCCTCACCTCCCTCCTCTCTCACCTCCCGTCTCCCTCACTTCCCCGCTTCCCTCACCTCCCCGTCTCCCTCACCTCCCGTCTCCCTCACATCCCCGCCTCCCTCACCTCCTGCCTCCTTCACCTCCCCATCTCCCTCACCTCCCCGTCTCCCTCACCTCCCCGCCTCCCTCACCTCCCGCCTCCCTCACCTCCCGCCACCCTCACTTCCCCGTCTCCATCACCTCCCGCCCCGCTCACCTCCCGCCTCCCTCACCACCCGCCTCCCTCCCCTCCCTGTCTCCCTCACCTCCCGACTCCCTCACCTCCTGCCTCCCTCACCTCCCTGCCCCCTCACCATCCCACCTCCCTCACCTCTCGTCTCCCTCACCTCCGCGTCAACCTCACCTCCCGCCTCACTCACCTCCCCATCTCCCTCACCTCCCGTCTCCCACATCTCCGCTTCTCCCTCACGTCCCCGACTCCCTCACCTCCTGCCACCCTCACCTCCCGTCGCCCTCACTTCCACGCCTCCCTCACCACCTGTCTCCCTCCCCTACCCGTCTCCCTCACCTCCCGCCTCCCTCACCTCCCGCCTCCCTCACCTCCCGCCTCCCTCACCTCCCGCCTCCCGCACCTCCCGCCTCCCTCACCTCCCGCCTCCCTCATCTCCCGCCTCCCTCACCTCCCCGCCTCCCTCACCTACCACCTCTCTCACCTCCCGCCTCCCTCACCTCCCGCCTCCCTCACCTCCCGCCTCCCTCACCTCCCGCCCACCTCACCTCCCGCCTCCCTCACCTCCCACCTCCCTCACCTCCTGTCTCCCTCAGCTCCCCGCCTCCCTCACCTACTACCTCTCTCACCTCTCACCTCCCACCTCCCTCACCTCCCGCCTCCCTCACCACCCCGCCTCACTCACCTCCCACCTCCCTCACCTCCCGCCTCCTTCACCTCCCCGAGTCCCTCACCTCCCAGCCACCCTCACCTCCCCGCATTCCTCACCTCCCCGTCTCCATCACCTCCTGCCTCCCTCACCTCCCCGTCTTCCTATCCTCCCGCCTCCCTCACCTCCACACCTCCCTCACCTACCAGCCTCCCTCACCTGCCCAACTCCCTCACCTACCCGCCTCCCTCACCTACCCACCTCCATCACCTCCCCGCATCCCTCACCTACCCACCTCCCTCACCTCCCCGCCTCACTCACCTCCCGCCAACAAAACCTCCCGCCTCCCTCAACTCCCATCTCCCTGACCTCCCGCCTCCCTCACCTCCCTGTCTCCTTCACCTCCCGCCTCCCTCACCTACCCGACTCCCTCACCTCCCCGTCTCCCTCAACTCCCCGTCTCCCTCACCTCCCTCTCTCCCTCACCTCCCGCCTCCCTCACCTCCCCGTCTCCCTCACCTCCCCGTCTCTCTCACCTCCCCGTCTCCCTCACCTCCTGCCTCCCTCACCTCCACGTCTCCCTCACCTCCCGCCTCCCTTACCTCCCCGAGTCCCTCACCTCCCCGAGTCCCTCACCTCCCACCTCCCTCACCTCCCGTCACCCTCACCTCCCGCCTCCTTCACCTCCCGTCTCCCTCACCTCCCGCCTCCTTCTCCTCCCGTCTCCCTCAACTCCCGCCTCTCTCACCTCCCCGTCTCCCTCACCTCACGACTTCTTCACATCCCCGTCTCCCTCACCTCCCGTCTCCCTCACCTCTCGTCTCCCTCACCTCCCGACTCCCTCACCTACGCGTCAACATCACCTCCCGCCTCACTCACCTCCCCATCTCCCTCACCTCCTGTCTCCCTCATCTCCGCTTCTCCCTCACCTCTCCGAGTCCCTCAACTCCTGCCACCCTCACCTCCTGTCGCCCTCACCTCCACACCTCCCTCACCTCCCGCCACCCTCACCTCCGCGTCTGCCTCACCTCCCCATCTCCATCACCTCCCGCCTCACTCACCACCCCGCCTCCCTCAGCTCCCGCCTCCCTCACCTTCCACCTCCTTCACCTCCCGCTTCCCTCACCTCCCGCCTCCCTCACCTCCCACCTCCTGCCTCCCTCACCTCCCGCCTCCCTCACCTCCTGCCTCCCTCACTTTCTGCCTCCTTCACCTCCCGCCTCCCTCACCTTCCACCTCCTTCACCTCCCGCCTCCTTCACCTCCCGCCTCCCTCACCTTCCACCTCCTTCACCACCCGCCTCTCTCACCTCCCGCCTCCCTCACCACCCGCCTCCCTCACCACCTCGCCTCACTCACCTCCCACCTCCCTCACCTCCCGCCTCCTTCACCTCCCCGAGACCCTCACCTCCCAGCCTCCCTCACCTCCCCGCATCCCTCACCTCCTGCCTCCCTCAACTCCTCGTCTCCCTCACCTCCCGCCTGCCTCACCTCCACGCCTCCCTCTCCTCCTGCCACCCTCACCTCCCATCTCCCTCACCTCCCGCCTCCCTCACCTACGACCTCTCTTACCTCCTGCCTCCCTCACCTCCCGCCTCCCTCACCACCCCGCCTCACTCAACTCCCGCCTCCTTCACCTCCCCGAGTCCCTCACCTCCACGCCTCCCTCACCTCCCCGCATCCCTCATCTCCCGCCTCCCTCACCTCCCCGTCTCCCTCACCTCCCGCCTCCCTCACCTCCACGCCTCCCACTCCACCCACCACCCTCACCTCCCATCTCCCTCAACTCCCGCCTCCCTCACCTCCCGCCCACCTCACCTCCCGCCTCCCTCACCTCCCGCCTCCCTCACCTCCCGTCTCCCTCAGCTCCCCGCCTCCCTCACCTACCACCTCTCTCACCTCCCACCTCCCTCACCTCCCGCCTCCCTCACCACCCCGCCTCACTCACCTCCCACCACCCTCACCTCCCGCCTCCTTCACCTCCCCGAGTCCCTCACCTCCCAGCCACCCTCACCTCCCCGCATCCCTCACCTCCCCGTCTCCATCACCTCCTGCCTCCCACACCTCCCGCCTCCTTCACCTCCCCGAGTCCCTCACCTCCACGCCTCCTTCACCTCCCTGTCTCCCTCACCTCCCGTCTCCCTCTCCTTCCGCCTCCCTCCCCCACCCGACTCCCTCACCTCTCGCCTCCCTCAACTCCCCGCCAACCTCACCTACCGTCGCCCTCACCTCCACGCGTCCCTCACCTCCTGCCCCCTCACCTCCCGCCTCCCTCACCTCCCCGCCTCCCTCACCTCCCGTCACCCTCACCTCCCGCCTCCTTCACATCCCCGTCTCCCTCACCTCCCGCCTCCTTCACCTTCCGTCTCCCTCACCTCATGCCTCCTTCACATCCCCGTCTCCCTCACCTCCCGTCTCCCTCACCTCCCGTCTCCCTCACCTCCCGACTCCCTCACCTACGCGTCAACATCACCTCCCACCTCACTCAACTCCCCATCTCCCTCACCTCCTGTCTCCCTCATCTCCGCTTCTCCCTCACCTCCCCGAGTCCCTCAACTCCTGCCACTCTCACCTCCTGTCGCCCTCACCTCCACGCCTCCCTCACCTCCCGCCACCCCCACCTCCGCGTCTGCCTCACCTCCCCGTCTCCCTCACCTCCCGCCTCCCTCACCTCCCGCCTCCCTCACTTTCCGCCTCCTTCACCTCCCGCCTCCCTCACCTTCCACCTCCTTCACCTGCCGCCTCCCTCACCTCCCGCCTCCCTCACCTTCCACCTCCTTCACCTCCCGCCTCCCTCACCTCCCGCCTCCCTCACTTCCCGCCTCCCTCACCACCCCGCCTCACTCACCTCCCACCTCCCTCACCTCCCGCCTCCTTCACCTCCCCGAGTCCCTCACCTCCCAGCCTCCCTCACCTCCCAGCATCCCTCACCTCCCGCCTCCCTCACCTCCTCGTCTCCCTCACCTCCCGCCACCCTCACCTCCACGCCTCCCTCTCCTCCTGCCACCCTCACCTCCCGTCTCCCTCACCTCCCCGTCTCCATCACCTCCCCGTCTTCGTCACCTACCCGCCTCCCTCACCTACCTGCCTCCCTCACCTACCCGCCTCCCTCACCTACCCGCCTCCCTCACCTACCTGCCTCCGTCACCTCCCCGCATCCCTCACCTACCCGCCTCCTTCACTTCCCCGCCTCACTCACCTCCCGACAACAAAACCTCATGCCTCCCTCACCTCCCATCTCCCTGACCTCCCGCCTCCCTCACCTCCCTGTCTCCTTCACCTCCCGCCTGCCTCACCTCCCGACTCCCTCACCTCCCCGTCTCCCTCACCTCCCCGAGTCCCTCACCTCCGGACTCCCTCACCTCCCCGAGTCCCTCACCTCCCCGTCTTCCTCACCTCCCGACTCCCTCACCTCCCCGTCTCCCTCACCTCCCCATCTCCCTCACCTCCCTCTCTCCCTCATCTCCCACCTCCCTCACCTCCCCGTCTCCCTCACCTCCCCGTCTCCCTCACCTCCTCGTCTCCCTCACCTCCCGCCTCCCTCACCTCCACGTCTCCCTCACCTCCCCGTCTCCATCACCTCCTGCCTCCCTCACCTCCCCGTCTTCCTCACCTACCCGCCTCCCTCACCTACCCGCCTCCCTCACCTACCCGCCTCCCTCACCTACCCGCCTCTCTCACCTGCCCGACTGCCTCACCTACCCGCCTCCCTCACCTACCCGCCTCCATCACCTCCCCGCATCCCTCACCTGCCCGCCTCCCTCACTTCCCCGCCTCACTCACCTCCCGACAACCAAACCTCACGCCTCCCTCACCTCCCATCTCCCTCACCTCCCGCCTCCCTCACCTCCCAGTCTCCTTCAACTCCCGCCTGCCTCACCTCCCGACTCCCTCACCTCCCCGTCTCCCTCACCTCCCCGAGTCCCTCACCTCCCGACTCCCTCACCTCCCCGAGTCCCTCACCTCCCCGTCTCCCTCACCTCCCGACTCCCTCACCTCCCCGTCTCCCTCACCTCCCCATCTCCCTCACCTCCCTCTCTCCCTCACCTCCCGCCTCCCTCACCTCCCCGTCTCCCTCACCTCCCCGTCTCCCTCACCTCCCGCCTCCCTCACTTCCACGTCTCCCTCACCTCCCGCCTCCCTTACCTCCCCGAGTCCCTCACCTCCCCATCTCCCTCACCTCCCCATCTCCCTCACCTCCCTCTCTCCCTCACCTCCCGCCTCCCTCACCTCCCCGTCTTCCTCACCTCCTGCCTCCCTCACCTTCACGCATCCCTCAGCTGCCGCCACCCTCACCTCCTGCCACCCTCACCTCTGAGTCTCCCTCACCTCCCCGTCACCCTCACCGCCCCTTCTCCCTCACCTCCCGCCTCCCTCACCTCCCAGCCACCCTCACCTCCCCGCATCCCTCACCTCCCCGTCTCCATCACCTCCCCGTCATCGTCACCTACCCGCCTCCCTCACCTACCTGCCTCCCTCACCTACCCGCCTCCCTCACCTGCCCGACTCCCTCACCTACCCGCCTCCCTCACCTACCTGCCTCCGTCACCTCCCCGCATCCCTCACCTACCCGCCTCCTTCACTTCCCCGCCTCACTCACCTCCCGACAACAAAACCTCATGCCTCCCTCACCTCCCATCTCCCTGACCTCCCGCCTCCCTCACCTCCCTGTCTCCTTCACCTCCCGCCTGCCTCACCTCCCGACTCCCTCACCTCCCCGTCTCCCTCACCTCCCCGAGTCCCTCACCTCCGGACTCCCTCACCTCCCCGAGTCCCTCACCTCCCCGTCTTCCTCACCTCCCGACTCCCTCACCTCCCCGTCTCCCTCACCTCCCCATCTCCCTCACCTCCCTCTCTCCCTCATCTCCCACCTCCCTCACCTCCCCGTCTCCCTCACCTCCCCGTCTCCCTCACCTCCCCGTCTCCCTCACCTCCCGCCTCCCTCACCTCCACGTCTCCCTCACCTCCCCGTCTCCATCACCTCCTGCCTCCCTCACCTCCCCGTCTTCCTCACCTACCCGCCTCCCTCACCTACCCGCCTCCCTCACCTACCCGCCTCTCTCACCTGCCCGACTGCCTCACCTACCCGCCTCCCTCACCTACCCGCCTCCATCACCTCCCCGCATCCCTCACCTACCCGCCTCCCTCACTTCCCCGCCTCACTCACCTCCCGACAACCAAACCTCACGCCTCCCTCACCTCCCATCTCCCTGACCTCCCGCCTCCCTCACCTCCCAGTCTCCTTCAACTCCCGCCTGCCTCACCTCCCGACTCCCTCACCTCCCCGTCTCCCTCACCTCCCCGAGTCCCTCACCTCCCGACTCCCTCACCTCCCCGAGTCCCTCACCTCCCCGTCTCCCTCACCTCCCGACTCCCTCACCTCCCCGTCTCCCTCACCTCCCCATCTCCCTCACCTCCCTCTCTCCCTCACCTCCCGCCTCCCTCACCTCCCCGTCTCCCTCACCTCCCCGTCTCCCTCACCTCCCGCCTCCCTCACTTCCACGTCTCCCTCACCTCCCGCCTCCCTTACCTCCCCGAGTCCCTCACCTCCCCATCTCCCTCACCTCCCCATCTCCCTCACCTCCCTCTCTCCCTCACCTCCCACCTCCCTCACCTCCCCGTCTCCCTCACCTCCCCGTCTCCCTCACCTCCCCGTCTCCCTCACCTCCCGCCTCCCTCACCACCACGTCTCCCTCACCTCCCGCCTCCCTTACCTCCCCGAGTCCCTCACCTCCCCGTCTCCCTCACCTCCCCATCTCCCTCACCTCCTCTCTCCCTCACCTCCCACCTCCCTCACCTCCCCGTCTCCCTCACCTCCCGCCTCCTTCACGTCCCCGTCTCCCTCACCTCCCGCCTCCTTCACCTCCCGTCTTCCTCACCTCCCGTCTCCCTCACCTCCCGTCTCCCTCACCTCTGCGTCAACATCACCTCCCGCCTCACTCACCTCCCCATCTCCCTCACCTCCCCGTCTCCCTCATCTCCGCTTCTCCCTCACCTCCCCGCCTCCCTCACCTCCAGCCTCCCTCAACTCCCCGTCTCCCTCACCTCCTGCCTCCCTCACCTCCCAGCCACCCTCACCTCCCCGCCTCCCTCACCTCCCAGTCTTCCTCACCTCCCGCCACCCTCACCTCCCGCCTCCCACACCTCCCCGTCTTCCTCACATCCCGCCTCCCTCACCTTCATGCATCCCTCACCTGCCGCCACCCTCACCTCCCGCCACCCTCACCTCCGAGTCTCCCTCACCTCCCCATCTCCATCACCTCCCGCCTCCCTCGCCTCCCCGTCTTCCTCACCTACCCGCCTCCCTCACCTACCTGCCTCCCTCACCTACCCGCCTCCCTCACCTGCCCGACTCCCTCACCTACCCACCTCCCTCACCTACCCGCCTCCGTCACCTCCCGCCTCACTCACCACCCCGCCTCCCTCACCTCCCGCCTCCCTCACCTTCCACCTCCTTCACCTCCCACTTCCCTCACCTCCCGCCTCCCTCACCTCCCACCTCCTGCGTCCCTCACCTCCCGCCTCCCTCACCTCCTGCCTCCCTCACTTTCTGCCTCCTTCACCTCCCGCCTCCCTCACCTTCCACCTCCTTCACCTCCCGCCTCCCTCACCTCCCGCCTCCCTCACCTTCCACCTCCTTCACCACCCGCCTCTCTCACCTCCTGCCTCCCTCACCACCCGCCTCCCTCACCACCCCGCCTCACTCACCTCCCACCTCCCTCACCTCCCGCCTCCTTCACCTCCCCGAGACCCTCACCTCCCAGCCTCCCTCACCGCCCCGCATCCCTCACCTCCTGCCTCCCTCAACTCCTCGTCTCCCTCACCTCCCGCCTGCCTCACCTCCACGCCTCCCTCTCCTCCTGCCACCCTCACCTCCCATCTCCCTCACCTCCCGCCTCCCTCACCTACGACCTCTCTTACCTCCTGCCTCCCTCACCTCCTGCCTCCCTCACCACCCCGCCTCACTCAACTCCCGCCTCCCTCACCTCCACGCCTCCCTCACCTCCCCGCATCCCTCATCTTCCGCGTCCCTCACCTCCCCATCTCCCTCACCTCCCGCCTCCCTCACCTCCACGCCTCCCACTCCACCCACCACCCTCACCTCCCATCTCCCTCAACTCCCGCCTCCCTCACCTCCCGCCCACCTCACCTCCCGCCTCCCTCACCTCCCGCCTCCCTCACCTCCCGTCTCCCTCAGCTCCCCGCCTCCCTCACCTACCACCTCTCTCACCTCCCACCTCCCTCACCTCCCGCCTCCCTCACCACCCCACCTCACTCACCTCCCACCTCCCTCACCTCCCGCCTCCTTCACCTCCCCGAGTCCCTCACCTCCCAGCCACCCTCACTTCCCCGCATCCCTCACCTCCCCGTCTCCATCACCTCCTGCCTCCCACACCTCCCGCCTCCTTCACCTCCCCGAGTCCCTCACCTCCACGCCTCCCTCACCTCCCCGCATCCCTCATCTCCCATCTCCCTCACCTCCCGCCTCCCTCACCTCCTGCTCACCTCACCTCCCGCCTCCCTCACCTCCCGCCTCCCTCACCTCCCGCCTCCCTCACCTCCCGTCTCCCTCAGCTCACGGCCTCCCTCACCTACCACCTCTCTCACCTCCCACCTCCCTCACCTCCCGCCTCCCTCACCACCCCGCCTCACTCACCTCCCACCTCCCTCACCTCCCGCCTCCTTCACCTCCCCGAGTCCCTCACCTCCCAGCCACCCTCACCTCCCCGCATCCCTCACCTCCCCGTCTCCATCACCTCCTGCCTCCCTCACCTCCCCGTCTTCCTATCCTCCCGCCTCCCTCACCTCCACACCTCCCTCACCTACCCGCCTCCCTCACCTGCCCGACTCCCTCACCTACCCGCCTCCCTCACCTACCCGCCTCCATCACCTCCCCGCATCCCTCACCTACCCACCTCCCTCACCTCCCCGTCTCACTCACCTCCCGCCAACAAAACCTCCCGCCTCCCTCACCTCCCATCTCCCTGACCTCCCGCCACCCTCACCTCCCTGTCTCCTTCACCTCCCGCCTCCCTCACCTACCCGACTCCCTCACCTACCCACCTCCCTCACCTCCCGACTCCCTCACCTCCCCGTCTCCCGCACCTCCCCGTCTCCCTCACCTCCCACCTCCCACACCTCACCGTCTCCCTCACCTCCCCAAGTCCCTCACCTCCCAAGTCCCTCACCTCCCCGTCTCCCTCAACTCCCCGTCTCCCTCACCTCCCTCTCTCCCTCACCTCCCGCCTCCCTCACCTCCCCATCTCCCTCACCTCCCCGTCTCCCTCACCTCCCCGTCTCCCTCACCTCCTGCATCCTTTACCTCCACGTCTCCCTCACCTCCCACCTCCCTTACCTCCCCGAGTCCCTCACCTCCCCGAGTCCCTCACCTCCCACCTCCCTCACCCTCACCTCCCGCCTCCTTCACATCCCCGTCTCCCTCACCTCCCGCCTCCTTCACCTTCCGTCTCCCCTCACCTCCCGCCTCCTACAACTCCCGTCTCCCTCACCTCACGCCTCCTTCACCTCCCTGTCTCCCTCACCTCCCGTCTCCCTCACCTCCCGCCTCCCTCCCCCACCCGACTCCCTCACCTCTCGCCTCCCTCAACTCCCCGCCAACCTCACCTACCGTCACCCTCACCTCCACGCGTCCCTCACCTCCTGCCCCCTCAACTCCCGCCTCCCTCACCTCCCCGCCTCCCTCACCTCCCGTCACCCTCACCTCCCGCCTGCTTCACATCCCCGTCTCCCTCACCTCCCATCTCCCTCACCTCCCGTCTCCCTCACCTCCCGACTCCCTCACCTACGCGTCAACATCACCTCCCGCCTCACTCACCTCCCCATCTCCCTCACCTCCTGTCTCCCTCATCTCCGCTTCTCCCTCACCTCCCCGAGTCCCTCAACTCCTGCCACTCTCACCTCCTGTCGCCCTCACCTCCACGCCTCCCTCACCTCCCGCCACCCTCACCTCCGCGTCTGCCTCACCTCCCCGTCTCCCTCACCTCCCGCCTCTCTCACCTCCTGCCTCCCTCACTTTCCGCCTCCTTCACCTCCCGCCTCCCTCACCTTCCACCTCCTTCACCTCCCGCCTCCCTCACCTCCCGCCTCCCTCACCTCCCACCTCCTTCACCTCCCGCCTCCCTCACCTCCCGCCTCCCTCACCTCCTGCCTCCCTCACTTTCTGCCTCCTTCATCTCCCGCCTCCCTCACCTTCCACCTCCTTCACCTCCCGCTTCCCTCACCTCCCGCCTCCCTCACCTTCCACCTCCTTCACCACCCGCCTCTCTCACCTCCCGCCTCCCTCACCTCCCGCCTCCCTCACCTCCCGCCTCCCTCACCTCCCACCTCCTTCACCTCCCGCCTCCCTCACCTCCCGCCTCCCTCACCTCCTGCCTCCCTCACTTTCTGCCTCCTTCACCTCCCGCCTCCCTCACCTTCCACCTCCTTCACCTCCCGCTTCCCTCACCTCCCGCCTCCCTCACCTTCCACCTCCTTCACCACCCGCCTCTCTCACCTCCCGCCTCCCTCACCTCCCGCCTCCCTCACCACCCCGCCTCACTCACCTCCCACCTCCCTCACCTCCCGCCTCCTTCACCTCCCCGAGTCCCTCACCTCCCAGCCTCCCTCACCTCCCAGCATTCCTCACCTCCCGCCTCCCTCACCTCCTCGTCTCCCTCACCTCCCGCCACCCTCGCCTCCACACCTCCCTCTCCTCCTGCCACCCTCACCTCCCGTCTCCCTCACCTCCCGTCTCCCTCACCTACGAACTCTCTTACCTCCCGCCTCCCTCACCTCCCGCCTCCCTCACCTCCACGCCTCCCACTCCTCCCACTACCCTCACCTCCCATCTCCCTCACCTCCCCGTCTCCCTCACCTCCCGCCTCCCTCACCTCCCGCCTCCCTCAGCTCCCCGCCAACCTCACCTACCGTCGCCCTCACCTCCACGCCTCCCTCACCTCCCGCCCCCTCACCTCCCGCCTCCCTCACCTCCCCACCTCCCTCACCTCCTGCCTCCTTCACCTCAC
Organism: Isurus oxyrinchus; assembly: GCA_026770705.1. NCBI lineage: Eukaryota > Metazoa > Chordata > Chondrichthyes > Lamniformes > Lamnidae > Isurus > Isurus oxyrinchus. The sequence continues at coordinate 84,902,784 of JANJGN010000017.1, forward strand.
CGTCTCCCTCACCTCCCCGAGTCCCTCACCTCCCGCCTCCCTCACAGCCCCACCCATCTCACCTCCCCGTCTCCCTCACCTCCCCGTCTCCCTCACCTCCCCGTCTCCCTCACCTCCCGCCTCCCTCACCTCACCATCTCCCTCACCTCCCACCTCCTTCACCTCTCCGTCTCCCTCACCTCCCCGTCTCCCTCACCTCCCACCTCGCTCACCTCCCGTCTACCTCACCTCCCGTCTCCCTCACCTCCCCGCCTCCTTCACCTCCCGTCTCCCTCACCTCCGCATCTGCCTCACCTCCCCGTCTCCCTCACCTCCCCGTCTCCCTCACCTCCGCGTCTACCTCACCTCCCGCCTCACACACCTCCCCATCTCCCTCACCTCGCGTCTCCCTCATCTCCGCTTCTCCCTGTCCTCCCTCATCACCTGCCACCCTCACCTCCTGTCGCCCACACCTCCACGCCTCCCTCACCTCCCCGTCTCCCTCACCTCCCGCCCCGCTCACCTAAAGCCTCCCTCACCTCCCACCTCCCTCACCTCCCAGCCACCCTCACCTCCCCCTCTTCCTCACCTCCCGCCACCCTCACCTCCCGCCTCCCTCACCTCCCCGTCTTCCTTACCTCCCGCCTCCCTCACCTTCACGCATCCCTCACCTGCCGCCACCCTCACCTACCGCCACCCTCACCGCCCCTTCTCCCTCACCTCCCGCCTCCCTCACCTCCCAGCCACCCTCACCTCCCCGCATCCCTCACCTCCCCGTCTCCATCACCTCCCCGTCTTCGTCACCTACCCGCCTCCCTCACCTACCCGCCTCCCTCACCTACCCGCCTCCCTCACCTGCCCGACTTACTCACCTACCCGCCTCCCTCACCTCCCATCTCCCTCACCTCCCGCCTCCCTCACCTCCCTGTCTCCTTCACCTCCCGCCTGCCTCACCTCCCGACTCCCTCACCTCCCCGTCTCCCTCACCTCCCCGAGTCCCTCACCTCCCGACTCCCTCACCTCCCCGAGTCCCTCACCTCCACGTCTTCCTCACCTCCCGACTCCCTCACCTCCCCGTCTCCCTCACCTCCCCATCTCCCTCACCTCCCTCTCTCCCTCTTCTCCCACCTCCCTCACCTCCCCGTCTCCCTCACCTCCCCGTCTCCCTCACCTCCCCGTCTCCCTCACCTCCACGTCTCCCTCACCTCCCCGTCTCCATCACCTCCCGCCTCCCTCACCTCCCCGTCTTCCTCACCTACCCGCCTCCCTCACCTACCCGCCTCCCTCACCTGCCCGACTGCCTCACCTACCCGCCTCCCTCACCTACCCGTCTCCGTCACCTCCCCGCATCCCTCACCTATCCGCCTCCCTCACTTCCCCGCCTCACTCACCTCCCGACAACCAAACCTCACGCCTCCCTCACCTCCCATCTCCCTGACCTCCCGCCTCCCTCACCTCCCTGTCTCCTTCACCTCCCGACTCCCTCACCTCCCCGTCTCCCTCACCTACCCGAGTCCCTCACCTCCCGACTCCCTCACCTCCCCGAGTCCCTCACCTCCCCGTCTCCCTCACCTCCCGACTCCCTCACCTCCCCGTCTCCCTCACCTCCCCATCTCCCTCACCTCCCTCTCTCCCACACCTCCGGCCTCCCTCACCTCCCGCCTCCCTCACATCCCATCTCCCTCACCTCCCGCATCCATCTCCCGCCTCCCTCACCTCCCGCCTCCCTCACCTCCCGCCTCCCTCACATCCCATCTCCCTCACCTCCCGCATCCCTCATCTGCCGCCCCCCTCACCTCCCGTGTCCCTCACCAACCCTCCTCCCTCACCTCCCATCTCCCTCACCTCCCGCCTTTCTCACCTCCCGTCTAACTCACTTCCCTCACCTCCCGACTCCCTCAACTCCCACCGCCCTCACCTCCCGCCTCCCTCACCTACCCTCTGCCTCACCTTCCACCTCCCTCACCTCCGCGTCTCCCTCACCTCCCCGACACCCTCACCTCCCTGTCTCCCTCACCTCCCTGTCTCCCTGATTTTCCGCCTCCCTCAACTCCCGCCTCCCTCACGTCCCACCTCCCTCACCTCCCGCTTCACACACATTCTGCCACCCTCACCTCCCGCCTCCCTCACCTCCCGCCTCCCTCACCTCCGTGCCTCCCTCACCTCCAGCCTCCCTCTTCACATGCCTCCCTCACCTCCCGCCTCCTTCACCTCCCCGAGTCCCTCACCTCCCCGCATCCCTCACCTCCCACCTCTCTCACCTCCTGCCTCCCTCACCTCCCGCCTCCTTCACCTACCCGAGTCCCTCACCTCCCCGCATCCCTCACCTCCCGCCTCCGTCACCTCTGGCCTCCCTCACCTCTCCGCCGCCCTCACCTCCCGCCTCCCTCACATCCGGCCTCCCTCACCTCCCGATCTCCCTCATCTCCACGCCTCCCTCACCTCCCGCCACCCACACCTCCCCGTCTCCCTCACCTCCCCGTCTCCCTCATCCCCCCGTCTCCCTCACCTCCCACCTCCCTCACCTACCCGGCTCCCTCACCTACCCGCCTCCCTCACCTGCCCGCCTCCCTCACCTACCCGACTCCATCACCTACCCGCCTCTGTCACCTCCCCGTCTCCCTCACCTCCCGCCTCCCTCACCTCCTCATCTCCCTCACCTCCTGCCTCCCTCACCTCCACGTCTCCCTCACCTCCCGCCTCCCTCACCTCCCCGAGTCCCTCACCTCCCCGAGTCCCTCACCTCCCATCACCCTCACCTCCCGCCTCCCTCACCTCCCACCTCCTTCACCTCCCCGTCTCCCTCACCTCCCGCCTCTCTCACCTCCCCGCCTCCATCACCTCCCCGTCTCCCTCACCTCCCCTTCTCGCTCATCTCCCTACCTCCCTCACCTCCCATCTCCCTCACCTCCGCGTCAACCACACCTCCCGCTTCACTCACCTTCCCATCTCCCTCACCTCCTGTCTCCCTCATCTCCGCTTCTCCTTCACCTCCCCGACTCCCTCACCTCCTGCCACCCTCACCTCCATCCCTCCCTCACCTCCCGCCACACTTACCGCCCCCGCCAACCTACCGTCGGCCTCACCTCCCGCCAACAAAACCTCCCGCCTCCCTCACCTCCCATCTCCCTCACCTCCCGCCTCCCTCACCTCCCTGTCTCCCTCACCTCCCGCCTCCCTCACTTCCCCGCGTCACTCACCTCCTCGGCTCCCTCACCTCTTGCCTCCCTCACCTCCCGCTTCCCTCACCTCCCGTCCCCCTCACCTGCCACCAACAAAACCTCTCGCCTCCCTCACCTCCCCGCCTCCCTCATCTGCCCGCCTCCCTCACATCCCCTCTCCCTCACCTCCTGTCTCCCTCACCTCCCGCCTCCCACACCTCCCGCCTCCCTCACCTCCCGCCTCCCTCACATCCCGTCTCCCTCACCTCCCACATCCCTCATCTCCCACCTCCCTCACCTCCCGCCTCCCTCACCTCCCGCCTCCCTCACATCCCATCTCCCTCACCTTCCGCATCCCTCATCTCCCACCTCCCTCACTTCCTGCCTCCCTCACCTACCGCCTCCCTCACCTCCTCGTCTCCATCACCTCCTGCCTCCCTCACCTCCCGCCTCCCTCACCTCCCGTCCCCCTCACCTGCCGCCAACAAAACCTCACACCTCCCTCACCTCCCGCCTCGATCACCTCCCGCCTCCCTCACATCCCATCTCCCTCACCTTCCGCATCCCTCATCTGCCCGCCTCACTCACATCCCCTCTCCCTCACCTCCTGCCTGCCTCACCTCCCGTCTCCCTCACCTCCTGTCTCCCTCACATCCCCTCTCCCTCACCTCCTGTCTCCCTCACCTCCCGCCTCCCACACCTCCCGCCTCCCTCACCTCCTGCCTCCCTCACATCCCATCTCCCTCACCTCCCGCATCCCTCACCTCCCGCCTCCCTCACCTCCCGCCTCCCTCACATCCCATCTCCCTCACCTCCCGCATCCCTCATCTCCCACCCCCCCCTCACCTCCCGGGTCCCACACCAACCCGCCTCCCTCATCTCCCGTCTCCCTCACCTCCCGCCTCCCTCACCTCCCGCCTAACTCACTTCCCTCACCTCCCGACTCCCTCAACTCCCACCGCCCTCACCTCCCGCCTCCCTCACCTACCCTCTGCCTCACCTTCCACCTCCCTCACCTCCGCGTCTCCCTCACCTCCCCGACACCCTCACCTCCCTGTCTCCCTCACCTCTCTGTCTCCCTGACTTTCCGCCTCCCTCAACTTCCGCCTCCCTCACGTCCCACCTCCCTCACCTCCTGCTTCACACACATCCTGCCACCCTCACCTCCCGCCTCCCTCACCTCCGGCCTCCCTCACCTCCATGCCTCCCTCACCTCCAGCCTCCCTCTTCTCATGCCTCCCTCACCTTCCGCCTCCCACACCTCCCGCCTCACTCAACTCCCATCTGCGTCACCTCCCGCATTCCTCACCTTCTGCATCCCTCACATCCCGACTCCCTCACCTCCTGCATCCCTCACCTCCCCATCTCCCTGACCTCTCGTCTCCCTGACCTCCAGCCTCCATCACCTCCCTCACCTCCCCGCCTCCCTCACCTCCCACCTCCCTCACTTCCCTCACCTCCCGTCTCACTCAATTCCCCATCACCCTCACCTCCCGCCTCCCTCAACTCCCGCCTCCCTTACCTCCCCATCTCCCTCACCTCCCCATCTCCCTCACCTCCCCGTCTCCCTCACCTCCCTCCTCCCTCACCTCCCGCCTCCCTCACCTCCCCATCTCCCTCACCTCCCGCCTCCCTCACCTCCACGCCACCCTCACCTCACCACCTCACTAACCTCCCTCCTCCCTCTCCTACCCACCTCTCACCTCCCGTCTCCCTCACCTCCCGCCTCCCTCACCTACCCGCCTCCATCACCTCCCCACCTCCCTCACCTCACCGAGTCCCTCACCTACCCGCCTCCCTCACCTCCCCGTCTCCCTCACCTCACCGACTCCCTCACCTCCCAGTCTCCCTCACCTCCCCGACTCCCTCACCTCCCGCCTCCCTCACGTCCATCTCCCTCACTTCCTGCCTCCATCTCCTACCCACCTCTCACCTCCCATCTCTCTCACCTCCCGCCTCCCTCACCTCCAAGCCTCCCTCACCTCCCGCCACCCTCACCTCCCCGTCACCCTCACCTCCCGCCTCCCTCACCTCCCCGGCACCCTCACCTACCCGCGTCCCTCACCTGCCCGACTCCCTCACCTACCCGCCTCCCACACCTACCCACCTCCATCACCTCCCCGCCTCCCTCACCTCCCCGTCTCCCTAACCTGACCGACTCACTCACCTCCCAGTCTCCCTCACCTCCCCAACTCCCTCACCTACCGCCTCCCTCACGTCCCCGTCCCCCTCACCTCCCTCCTCCATCTCCTACCCACCTCTCACATCCCGTCTCCCTCACCTCCCACATCCCTCATCTCCCACCTCCCTCACCTCCCGCCTCCCTCACCTCCCGCCTCCCTCACATCCCATCTCCCTCACCTTCCGCATCCCTCATCTCCCGCCTCCCTCACTTCCTGCCTCCCTCACCTACCGCCTCCCTCAGCTCCTCGTCTCCCTCATCTCCTGCCTCCCTCACCACCCCGCCTCCCTCACCTCCCGTCCCCCTCACCTGCCGCCAACAAAACCTCTTGCCTTCCTCACATCCCCGCCTCCCTCATCTGCCCGCCTCCCTCACATCCCCTCTCCCTCACCTCCTGCCTGCCTCACCTCCCGCCTCCCTCACCTCCTGTCTCCCTCACACCCCCCTCTCCCTCACATCCTGTCTCCCTCACCTCCCGCCTCCCACACCTCCCCGCCTCCCTCACCTCCTGTCTCCCTCACATCCCCTCTCCCTCACCTCCCACATCCCTCATCTCCCACCTCCCTCACTTCCCGCCTCCCACACCTCCCGCCTCCCTCACATCCCATCTCCCTCACCTTCCGCATCCCTCATCTCCCGCCTCCCTCACTTCCTGCCTCCTTCACCTACTGCCTCCCTCACCTCCTCGTCTCCCTCACCTCCTGCCTCCCTCACCTCCTCGCCTCCCTCATCTGCCGCCTCCCTCACATCCCCTCTCACTCACCTCCTGCCTGCCTCACCTCCCGCCTCCCTCACCTCCTGTCTCCCTCACATTCCCTCTCCCTCACCTCCTGTCTCCCTCACCTCCCGCCTCCCACACCTCCCGCCTCCCTCACCTCCTGCCTCCCTCACATCCCATCTCCCTCACCTCCCGCATCCCTCATCTCCCGCCTCCCTCACCTCCCGCCTCCCTCACCTCCCGCCTCCCTCACATCCCATCTCCCTCACCTCCCGCATCCCTCATCTCCCGCCCCCATCACCTCCCGGGTCCCTCACCAACCCGCCTCCCTCATCTCCCGTCTCCCTCACCTCCCGCCTCCCTCACCTCCCGCCTAACTCACTTCCCTCACCTCCCGACTCCCTCAACTCCCCACCGCCCTCACCTCCCGCCTCCCTCACCTACCCTCTGCCTCACCTTCCACCTCCCTCACCTCCGCGTCTCCCTCACCTCCCCGACACCCTCACCTCCCTGTCTCCCTCACCTCCCTGTCTCCCTGACTTTCCGCCTCCCTCAACTCCCGCCTCCCTCACGTCCCACCTCCCTCACCTCCCGCCCCCCTCACCTCCCGGGTCCCTCACCAACCCGCCTCCCTCATCTCCCGTCTCCCTCACCTCCCGCCTCCCTCACCTCCCGCCTAACTCACTTCCCTCACCTCCCGACTCCCTCAACTCCCACCGCCCTCACCTCCCGCCTCCCTCACCTACCCTCTGCCTCACCTTCCACCTCCCTCACCTCCGCGTCTCCCTCACCTCCCCGACACCCTCACCTCCCTGTCTCCCTCACCTCCCTGTCTCCCTGACTTTCCGCCTCCCTCAACTCCCGCCTCCCTCACGTCCCACCTCCCTCACCTCCCGCTTCACACACATCCTGCCACCCTCACCTCCCGCCTCCCTCACCTCCGTGCCTAACTCACTTCCCTCACCTCCCGACTCCCTCAACTCCCACCGCCCTCACCTCCCGCCTCCCTCACCTACCCTCTGCCTCACGTCCCCGTCCCCCTCACCTCCCTCCTCCATCTCCTACCCACCTCTCACATCCCGTCTCCCTCACCTCCCACATCCCTCATCTCCCACCTCCCTCACCTCCCGCCTCCCTCACCTCCCGCCTCCCTCACATCCCATCTCCCTCACCTTCCGCATCCCTCATCTCCCGCCTCCCTCACTTCCTGCCTCCCTCACCTACCGCCTCCCTCAGCTCCTCGTCTCCCTCACCTCCTGCCTCCCTCACCACCCGCCTCCCTCACCTCCCGTCCCCCTCACCTGCCGCCAACAAAACCTCTTGCCTTCTTCACATCCCCGCCTCCCTCATCTGCCCGCCTCCCTCACATCCCCTCTCCCTCACCTCCTGCCTGCCTCACCTCCCGCCTCCCTCACCCTCCTGTCTCCCTCACATCCCCTCTCCCTCACATCCTGTCTCCCTCACCTCCCGACTCCCACACCTCCCGCCTCCCTCACCTACCCTCTGCCTCACCTTCCACCTCCCTCACCTCCGCGTCTCCCTCACCTCCCCGACACCCTCACCTCCCTGTCTCCCTCACCTCCCTGTCTCCCTGACTTTCCGCCTCCCTCAACTCCCGCCTCCCTCATGTCCCACCTCCCTCACCTCCCGCTTCACACACATCCTGCCACCCTCACCTCCCGCCTCCCTCACTTCCGTGCCTCCCTCACCTCCGTGCCTCCCTCACCTCCAGCCTCCCTCTTCTCATGCCTCCCTCACCTTCCGCCTCCCACACCTCCCGCCTCACTCAACTCCCATCTGCGTCACCTCCTGCATCCCTCACCTTCTGCATCCCTCACCTTCCACCTCCCTCACCTCTCGTCTCCCTGACCTCCAGCCTCCATCACCTCCCTCACCTGCCGCCTCCCTCACCTACCACCTCCCTCACTTCCCTCATCTCCCGTCTCACTCAATTCCCCATCGCCCTCACCTCCCGCCTCCCTCAACTCCCGCCTCCCTTACCTCCCTGTCTCCCTCACCTCCCCGTCTCCCTAACCTCCTGCCTCCATCTCCTACCCACCTCTCACCTCCCGTCTCCCTCACCTCCCGCCTCCCTCACCACCCGCCTCCCTCACCTCCCCTTCTCCCTCACCACCCACCTCCCTCACCTCCCCGCCTCCCTCACCTCCCGCCTCCCTCATCTCCCCGTCTCCCTCACCTCCCGCCTCCGTCACCTCCCGTCTCCCTCACCTCCCAGTCTCCATCACCTCCTGCCTCCCTCACCTCCCCGCCTCCCACACCTCCCGTCTCCCTCACCTCCCCGCCTCCCTCACCTCCCGTCTCCCTCACCTCCCCGCCTCCCTCACCTCCCGTCTCCTTCACCTCCCGCCTCCTTCACCTCCCCTCTCCTCACATCCCCGCCTCCCTCACCTCCCCCGTCTCCCTCACCTCCCACCTCCCTCACCGCAAGCCTCCCTCACCTCCCACCTCATTCACCTCCCGCCTCCCTCACCACCCGCTTCCCTCACCTCCCGCCTCCCTCACCTCCTGCTTAGCTCACCTACCGTCTCCCTCACCTCCCGCATCCCTCAACTTCCAACTCCCTCACCTCAGAGCCCCCTCAACTCACGCCTCCTTCAGCTCCCGCCTCCCTCACCTCCCCACCTCCCTCACCTCCCTGCGTCCCTCACCTGCCGCCTCCCTCACCTCCCCGTCTCCCTCACCTCCCCGTCTCCCTCACCTCCCACCTCCCTCACCTCCCTGCCTCCCTCACCTCCCGTCTCCCTCACCTCCAGTCTCCCTCACCTACCATCTCCTTCACCTCCTGTCTCCCTCACCACACGCGTCCCTCACCACCCCCGCCTCCCTCACCACCCTCTTCCGTCACCTCCCGCCTCCCTCACCTTCCGCATCACTCACCACCCCGCCTCCCTCACCTCCTGCCTCCCTCACCTTCCGCATCACTCACCACCCCGCCTCCCTCACCTCCCGCCTCCCTCACCTCCCGCCTCCCTCACCTCCCTGCCTCCCTCACCTACCGCCTCTCTCACCTCCCGCCTCCCTCACCTTCCGCCTCCTTCACCTCCCCTAGTCCCTCACCTCCCAGCCTCCCTCACCTCCCCCGCATCCCTCATCTCCCTGCCTCCCTCACCTCCCACCTCCCTCACCTCCCGCCTCCCTCACCTCCCCATCTCTCTCACCTCCCGCCTCCCTCACCTCCAAGCCTCCCTCACCTCCCGCCACCCTCACCTCCCCGTCACCCTCACCTCCCGCCTCCCTCACCTCCCCGGCACCCTCACCTACCCGCGTCCCTCACCTGCCCGACTCCCTCACCTACCCCGCCTCCCACACCTACCCACCTCCATCACCTCCCCGCCTCCCTCACCTCCCCGTCTCCCTAACCTGACCGACTCACTCACCTCCCAGTCTCCCTCACCTCCCCAACTCCCTCACCTACCGCCTCCCTCACGTCCCCATCTCCCTCACCTCCCTCCTCCATCTCCTACCCACCTCTCACATCCCGTCTCCCTCACCTCCCACATCCCTCATCTCCCACCTCCCTCACCTCCCGCCTCCCTCACCTCCCGCCTCCCTCACATCCCATCTCCCTCACCTTCCGCATCCCTCATCTCCCGCCTCCCTCACTTCCTGCCTCCCTCACCTACCGCCTCCCTCAGCTCCTCATCTCCCTCACCTCCTGCCTCCCTCACCACCCGCCTCCCTCACCACCCGTCCCCCTCACCTGCCGCCAACAAAACCTCTTGCCTTCCTCACATCCCCGCCTCCCTCATCTGCCCGCCTCCCTCACATCCCCTCTCCCTCACCTCCTGCCTGCCTCACCTCCCGCCTCCCTCACCTCCTGTCTCCCTCACATCCCCTCTCCCTCACATCCTGCCTCCCTCACCTCCCGCCTCCCACACCTCCCGCCTCCCTCACCTCCTGTCTCCCTCACATCCCCTCTCCCTCACCTCCCACATCCCTCATCTCCCACCTCCCTCACTTCCCGCCTCCCTCACCTCCCGCCTCCCTCACATCCCATCTCCCTCACCTTCCGCATCCCTCATCTCCCGCCTCCCTCACTTCCTGCCTCCTTCACCTACTGCCTCCCTCACCTCCTCGTCTCCCTCACCTCCTGCCTCCCTCACCTCCTCGCCTCCCTCATCTGCTGCCTCCCTCACATCCCCTCTCCCTCACCTCCTGCCTGCCTCACCTCCCGCCCCCCTCACCTCCTGTCTCCCTCACATCCCCTCTCCCTCACCTCCTGTCTCCCTCACCTCCCGCCTCCCACACCTCCCGCCTCACTCACCTCCTGCCTCCCTCACATCCCATCTCCCTCACCTCCCGCATCCCTCATCTCCCGCCTCCCTCACCTCCCGCCTCCCTCACCTCCCGCCTCCCTCACATCCCATCTCCCTCACCTCCCGCATCCCTCATCTCCCGCCCCCCTCACCTCCCGGGTCCCTCACCAACCCGCCTCCCTCATCTCCCGTCTCCCTCACCTCCCGCCTCCCTCACCTCCCGCCTAACTCACTTCCCTCACCTCCCGACTCCCTCAACTCCCACCGCCCTCACCTCCCGCCTCCCTCACCTACCCTCTGCCTCACCTTCCACCTCCCTCACCTCCGCGTCTCCCTCACCTCCCCGACACCCTCACCTCCCTGTCTCCCTCACCTCCCTGTCTCCCTGACTTTCCGCCTCCCTCAACTCCCGCCTCCCTCACGTCCCACCTCCCTCACCTCCCGCTTCACCCACATCCTGCCACCCTCACCTCCCGCCTCCCTCACCTCCGTGCCTCCCTCACCTCCGTGCCTCCCTCACCTCCAGCCTCCCTCTTCTCATGCCTCCCTCACCTTCCGCCTCCCACACCTCCCGCCTCACTCAACTCCCATCTGCGTCACCTCCTGCATCCCTCACCTTCTGCATCCCTCACCTTCCACCTCCCTCACCTCTCGTCTCCCTGACCTCCAGCCTCCATCACCTCCCTCACCTGCCGCCTCCCTCACCTACCACCTCCCTCACTTCCCTCACCTCCCGTCTCACTCAATTCCCCATCGCCCTCACCTCCCGCCTCCCTCAACACCCGCCTCCCTTACCTCCCTGTCTCCCTCACCTCCCCGTCTCCCTAACCTCCCGCCTCCATCTCCTACCCACCTCTCACCTCCCGTCTCCCTCACCTCCCGCCTCCCTCACCACCCGCCTCCCTCACCTCCCCTTCTCCCTCACCACCCACCTCCCTCACCTCCCCGCCTCCCTCACCTCCCGCCTCCCTCATCTCCCCGTCTCCCTCACCTCCCGCCTCCGTCACCTCCCGTCTCCCTCACCTCCCCATCTCCATCACCTCCTGCCTCCCTCACCTCCCCGCCTCCCACACCTCCCGTCTCCCTCACCTCCCCGCCTCCCTCACCTCCCGTCTCCCTCACCTCCCCGCCTCCCTCACCTCCCGTCTCCTTCACCTCCCGCCTCCTTCACCTCCCCTCTCCTCACATCCCCGCCTCCCTCACCTCCCCGTCTCCCTCACCTCCCACCTCCCTCACCGCAAGCCTCCCTCACCTCCCACCTCATTCACCTCCCGCCTCCCTCACCACCCGCTTCCCTCACCTCCCACCTCCCTCACCTCCTGCTTAGCTCACCTACCGTCTCCCTCACCTCCCGCATCCCTCAACTTCCAACTCCCTCACCTCACCGCCCCCTCAACTCACGCCTCCTTCAGCTCCCGCCTCCCTCACCTCCCCACCTCCCTCACCTCCCCGCGTCCCTCACCTGCCTCCTCCCTCACCTCCCCGTCTCCCTCACCTCCCGCCTCCCTCACCTCCCTGCCTCCCTCACCTCCCGTCTCCCTCACCTCCAGTCTCCCTCACCTACCATCTCCTTCACCTCCCATCTCCCTCACCACACGCGTCCCTCACCACCCCGCCTCCCTCACCACCCTCCTCCGTCACCTCCCGCCTCCCTCACCTTCCGCATCACTCACCACCCCGCCTCCCTCACCTCCTGCCTCCCTCACCTTCCGCATCACTCACCACCCCGCCTCCCTCACCTCCCGCCTCCCTCACCTCCCGCCTCCCTCACCTCCCTGCCTCCCTCACCTACCGCCAACAAAACCTCTTGCCTTCCTCACATCCCCGCCTCCCTCATCTGCCCGCCTCCCTCACATCCCCTCTCCCTCACCTCCTGCCTGCCTCACCTCCCGCCTCCCTCACCTCCTGTCTCCCTCACATCCCCTCTCCCTCACATCCTGTCTCCCTCACCTCGCGCCTCCCACACCTCCCGCCTCCCTCACCTCCTGTCTCCCTCACATCCCCTCTCCCTCACCTCCCACATCCCTCATCTCCCACCTCCCTCACTTCCCACCTCCCACACCTCCCGCCTCCCTCACATGCCATCTCCCTCACCTTCCGCATCCCTCATCTCCCGCCTCCCTCACTTCCTGCCTCCTTCACCTACTGCCTCCCTCACCTCCTCGTCTCCCTCACCTCCTGCCTCCCTCACCTCCTCGCCTCCCTCATCTGCCGCCTCCCTCACATCCCCTCTCCCTCACCTCCTGCCTGCCTCACCTCCCGCCTCCCTCACCTCCTGTCTCCCACACATCCCCTCTCCCTCACCTCCTGTCTCCCTCACCTCCCGCCTCCCACACCTCCCGCCTCCCTCACCTCCTGCCACCCTCACATCCCATCTCCCTCACCTCCCGCATCCCTCACCTCCCCATCTCTCTCACCTCCCGCCTCCCTCACCTCCAAGCCTCCCTCACATCCCATCTCCCTCACCTCCCGCATCCCTCATCTCCCGCCCCCCTCACCTCCCGGGTCCCTCACCAACCCGCCTCCCTCATCTCCCGTCTCCCTCACCTCCCGCCTCCCTCACCTCCCGCCTAACTCACTTCCCTCACCTCCCGACTCCCTCAACTCCCACCGCCCTCACCTCCCGCCTCCCTCACCTACCCTCTGCCTCACGTCCCCGTCTCCCTCACCTCCCTCCTCCATCTCCTACCCACCTCTCACATCCCATCTCCCTCACCTCCCACATCCCTCATCTCCCACCTCCCTCACCTCCCGCCTCCCTCACCTCCCGCCTCCCTCACATCCCATCTCCCTCACCTTCCGCATCCCTTATCTCCCTCCTCCCTCACTTCCTGCCTCCCTCACCTACCACCTCCCTCAGCTCCTCGTCTCCCTCACCTCCTGCCTCCCTCACCACCCGCCTCCCTCACCTCCCGTCCCCCTCACCTGCCGCCAACAAAACCTCTTGCCTTCTTCACATCCCCGCCTCCCTCATCTGCCCGCCTCCCTCACATCCCCTCTCCCTCACCTCCTGCCTGCCTCACCTCCCGCCTCCCTCACCTCCTGTCTCCCTCACATCCCCTCTCCCTCACATCCTGTCTCCCTCACCTCCCGACTCCCACACCTCCCGCCTCCCTCACCTACCCTCTGCCTCACCTTCCACCTCCCTCACCTCCGCGTCTCCCTCACCTCCCCGACACCCTCACCTCCCTGTCTCCCTCACCTCCCTGTCTCCCTGACTTTCCGCCTCCCTCAACTCCCGCCTCCCTCACGTCCCACCTCCCTCACCTCCCGCTTCACACACATCCTGCCACCCTCACCTCCCGCCTCCCTCACCTCCGTGCCTCCCTCACCTCCGTGCCTCCCTCACCTCCAGCGTCCCTCTTCTCATGCCTCCCTCACCTTCCGCCTCCCACACCTCCCGCCTCACTCAACTCCCATCTGCGTCACCTCCTGCATCCCTCACCTTCTGCATCCCTCACCTTCCACCTCCCTCACCTCTCGTCTCCCTGACCTCCAGCCTCCATCACCTCCCTCACCTGCCGCCTCCCTCACCTACCACCTCCCTCACTTCCCTCATCTCCCGTCTCACTCAATTCCCCATCGCCCTCACCTCCCACCTCCCTCAACTCCCGCCTCCCTTACCTCTCTGTCTCCCTCACCTCCCCGTCTCCCTAACCTCCTGCCTCCATCTCCTACCCACCTCTCACCTCCCGTCTCCCTCACCTCCCGCCTCCCTCACCACCCCGCCTCCCTCACCTCCCCTTCTCCCTCACCACCCACCTCCCTCACCTCCCCCGCCTCCCTCACCTCCCGCCTCCCTCATCTCCCCGTCTCCCTCACCTCCCGCCTCCGTCACCTCCCGTCTCCCTCACCTCCCCATCTCCATCACCTCCTGCCTCCCTCACCTCCCCGCCTCCCACACCTCCCATCTCCCTCACCTCCCCGCCTCCCTCACCTCCCGTCTCCCTCACCTCCCCGCCTCCCTCACCTCCCGTCTCCTTCACCTCCCGCCTCCTTCACCTCCCCTCTCCTCACATCCCCGCCTCCCTCACCTCCCCGTCTCCCTCACCTCCCACCTCCCTCACCGCAAGCCTCCCTCACCTCCCATCTCATTCACCTCCCGCCTCTCTCACCACCCGCTTCCCTCACCTCCCGCCTCCCTCACCTCCTGCTTAGCTCACCTACCGTCTCCCTCACCTCCCGCATCCCTCAACTTCCAACTCCCTCACCTCACCGCCCCCTCAACTCACGCCTCCTTCAGCTCCCGCCTCCCTCACCTCCCCACCTCCCTCACCTCCCTACGTCCCTCACCTGCCGCCTCCCTCACCTCCCCGTCTCCCTCACCTCCCGCCTCCCTCACCTCCCTGCCTCCCTCACCTCCCGTCTCCCTCACCTCCAGTCTCCCTCACCTACCATCTCCTTCACCTCCCGTCTCCCTCACCACACACGCGTCCCTCACCACCCCGCCTCCCTCACCACCCTCCTCCGTCACCTCCCGCCTCCCTCACCTTCCGCATCACTCACCACCCCCGCCTCCCTCACCTCCTGCCTCCCTCACCTTCCGCATCACTCACCACCCCCGCCTCCCGCACCTCCCGCCTCCCTCACCTCCCACCTCCCTCACCTCCCTGCCTCCCTCACCTACCGCCTCTCTCACCTCCCGCCTCCCTCACCTCCCGCCTCCTTCACCTCCCCTAGTCCCTCACCTCCCAGCCTCCCTCACCTCCCCGCATCCCTCATCTCCCTGCCTCCCTCACCTCCCACCTCCCTCACCTCCCGCCTCCCTCACCTCCCCATCTCTCTCACCTCCCGCCTCCCTCACCTCCAAGCCTCCCTCACCTCCCGCCACCCTCACCTCCCCGTCACCCTCACCTCCCGCCTCCCTCACCTCCCCGGCACCCTCACCTACCCGCGTCCCTCACCTGCCCGACTCCCTCACCTACCCGCCTCCCACACCTACCCACCTCCATCACCTCCCCGCCTCCCTCACCTCCCCGTCTCCCTAACCTGACCGACTCACTCACCTCCCAGTCTCCCTCACCTCCCCAACTCCCTCACCTACCGCCTCCCTCACGTCCCCGTCCCCCTCACCTCCCTCCTCCATCTCCTACCCACCTCTCACATCCCGTCTCCCTCACCTCCCACATCCCTCATCTCCCACCTCCCTCACCTCCCGCCTCCCTCACCTCCCGCCTCCCTCACATCCCATCTCCCTCACCTTCCGCATCCCTCATCTCCCGCCTCCCTCACTTCCTGCCTCCCTCACCTACCGCCTCCCTCAGCTCCTCGTCTCCCTCACCTCCTGCCTCCCTCACCACCCGCCTCCCTCACCTCCCGTCCCCCTCACCTGCCGCCAACAAAACCTCTTGCCTTCCTCACATCCCCGCCTCCCTCATCTGCCCGCCTCCCTCACATCCCCTCTCCCTCACCTCCTGCCTGCCTCACCTCCCGCCTCCCTCACCTCCTGTCTCCCTCACATCCCCTCTCCCTCACATCCTGTCTCCCTCACCTCCCGCCTCCCACACCTCCCGCCTCCCTCACCTCCTGTCTCCCTCACATCCCCTCTCCCTCACCTCCCACATCCCTCATCTCCCACCTCCCTCACTTCCCCGCCTCCCACACCTCCCGCCTCCCTCACATCCCATCTCCCTCACCTTCCGCATCCCTCATCTCCCGCCTCCCTCACTTCCTGCCTCCTTCACCTACTGCCTCCCTCACCTCCTCGTCTCCCTCACCTCCTGCCTCCCTCACCTCCTCGCCTCCCTCATCTGCTGCCTCCCTCACATCCCCTCTCCCTCACCTCCTGCCTGCCTCACCTCCCGCCTCCCTCACCTCCTGTCTCCCTCACATCCCCTCTCCCTCACCTCCTGTCTCCCTCACCTCCCGCCTCCCACACCTCCCGCCTCCCTCACCTCCTGCCTCCCTCACATCCCATCTCCCTCACCTCCCGCATCCCTCATCTCCCGCCTCCCTCACCTCCCGCCTCCCTCACCTCCCGCCTCCCTCACATCCCATCTCCCTCACCTCCCGCATCCCTCATCTCCCGCCCCCCTCACCTCCCGGGTCCCTCACCAACCCGCCTCCCTCATCTCCCGTCTCCCTCACCTCCCGCCTCCCTCACCTCCCACCTAACTCACTTCCCTCACCTCCCGACTCCCTCAACTCCCACCGCCCTCACCTCCCGCCTCCCTCACCTACCCTCTGCCTCACCTTCCACCTCCCTCACCTCCGCGTCTCCCTCACCTCCCCGACACCCTCACCTCCCTGTCTCCCTCACCTCCCTGTCTCCCTGACTTTCCGCCTCCCTCAACTCCCGCCTCCCTCACGTCCCACCTCCCTCACCTCCCGCTTCACACACATCCTGCCACCCTCACCTCCCGCCTCCCTCACCTCCGTGCCTCCCTCACCTCCGTGCCTCCCTCACCTCCAGCCTCCCTCTTCTCATGCCTCCCTCACCTTCCGCCTCCCACACCTCCCGCCTCACTCAACTCCCATCTGCGTCACCTCCTGCATCCCTCACCTTCTGCATCCCTCACCTTCCACCTCCCTCACCTCTCGTCTCCCTGACCTCCAGCCTCCATCACCTCCCTCACCTGCCGCCTCCCTCACCTACCACCTCCCTCACTTCCCTCACCTCCCGTCTCACTCAATTCCCCATCGCCCTCACCTCCCGCCTCCCTCAACACCCGCCTCCCTTACCTCCCTGTCTCCCTCACCTCCCCGTCTCCCTAACCTCCCGCCTCCATCTCCTACCCACCTCTCACCTCCCGTCTCCCTCACCTCCCGCCTCCCTCACCACCCGCCTCCCTCACCTCCCCTTCTCCCTCACCACCCACCTCCCTCACCTCCCCGCCTCCCTCACCTCCCGCCTCCCTCATCTCCCCGTCTCCCTCACCTCCCGCCTCCGTCACCTCCCGTCTCCCTCACCTCCCCATCTCCATCACCTCCTGCCTCCCTCACCTCCCCGCCTCCCACACCTCCCGTCTCCCTCACCTCCCCGCCTCCCTCACCTCCCGTCTCCCTCACCTCCCCGCCTCCCTCACCTCCCGTCTCCTTCACCTCCCGCCTCCTTCACCTCCCCTCTCCTCACATCCCCGCCTCCCTCACCTCCCCGTCTCCCTCACCTCCCACCTCCCTCACCGCAAGCCTCCCTCACCTCCCACCTCATTCACCTCCCGCCTCCCTCACCACCCACTTCCCTCACCTCCCGCCTCCCTCACCTCCTGCTTAGCTCACCTACCGTCTCCCTCACCTCCCGCATCCCTCAACTTCCAACTCCCTCACCTCACCGCCCCCCTCAACTCACGCCTCCTTCAGCTCCCGCCTCCCTCACCTCCCCACCTCCCTCACCTCCCCGCGTCCCTCACCTGCCGCCTACCTCAATTCCCACCTCCTGCAATTCCCGCCTCCCTCACCTCCCCGACTCCCTCATCTCCCACCTCACACCTCCCACCTCCCTCACCTCCCTGTCTCCCTCACCTCCTGCCTGCCTCACCTCCCGCCTCCCTCACCTCCTGTCTCCCTCAGCTCCTTCCTCCCACACCTCCCGCCTCCCTCACCTCCCGCCTCCCTCACATCACATCTCCCTCACCTCCCGCATCTCTCATCTCCCGCCTCCCTCACCTCCCGTGTCCCTCACCAACCCGCCACCCTCACCTCCCATCTCCCTCACCTCCCGCCTCCCTCACCTCCCGCCTAACTCACTTCCCTCACCTCCCGCCTCCCTCAACTCCCACCGCCCTCACCTCCTGCCTCCCTCACCTCCCGTCTGCCTCATCTTCCACCTCCATCACGTCCCCGTCTCCCTCACCTCCCCGACACCCTCACCTCCCTGTCTCCCTCACCTCCCTGTCGCCCTGACTTTCCACCTCCAACTCCCGCCTCCCTCATATCCCGCCTCCCTCACCTCCCGCCTCACTCATCCTGCCACCCTCACATTCTGCCTCCCTCACATCCTGCCACCCTCACCTCCCGCCTCCCTCACCTCCGTGCCACCCTCACCTCCAGCTGACCTCTTCTCATGCCTCCCTCACCTTCCTCCTTCCACACCTCCCGCCTCCCTCACCTCCCCGAGTCCCTCACCTACCCGCCTCCCTCACCTCCCCGTCTCCCTCACCTCACCGACTCCCTCACCTCCCAGTCTCCCTCACCTCCCCAACTCCCTCACCTCCAGCCTCCCTCACATCCCCGTCTCCCTCACCTCCCGCCTCCATCTCCTACCCACCTCTCACCTCCCGTCTCCATCACCTCCCGCCTCCCTCACCACACGCCTCCCTCATCTCCCCATCTCCCTCACCGCCCGCCTCCCTCACCTCCCCGCCTCCCTCACCTCCCGCCTCCCTCACCTCCCGTCATCCTCAATTCCCCTTCGCCCTCACCTCCCGCCTCCCTCAACGCCCGCCTCCCTCACCTCCCCTTCTCCCTCACCTCCCCGTCTCCCTCACATCCCCGCCTCCCTCACCTCCTGCCTCCCTCACCTGCCAGTCACCCTGATCTCCTGCCTCCCTCACCTCCCGCCTCCCTCACATTCCCATCTCCCTCACATCCCCACCTCACTCACCTCCCACCTCCTTCACCTCCCGCCTCCCTCACCTCCCGCCTCCCTCACCTCCCCGTCTCCCTCACCTCCCGCCTCCCTCACCTCCCCATCTCCCTCACCTCCCACCTCCCTCACCTCCTGTCTCCCTCACCTCCCGCCTCCCACACCTCCCGCCTCCCTCACCTCCCGCCTCCCTCACATCACATCTCCCTCACCTCCCGCATCTCTCATCTCCCGCCTCCCTCACCTCCCGTGTCCCTCACCAACCCGCCAACCTCACCTCCCATCTCCCTCACCTCCTGCCTCCCTGACCTCCCGCCTAACGCACTTCCCTCACCTCCCGCCTCCCTCAACTCCCACCGCCCTCACCTCCTGCCTCACTCACCTCCCGTCTGCCTCACCTTCCACCTCCCTCACGTCCCCGTCTCCCTCACCTCCCCGACACCCTCACCTCCCTGTCTCCCTCACCTCCCTGTCGCCCTGACTTTCCACCTCCAACTCCCGCCTCCCTCATGTCCCGCCTCCCTCACCTCCCGCCTCACTCACATCCTGCCACCCTCACAATCTGCCTCCCTCACATCCTGCCACCCTCACCTCCCACCTCCCTCACCTCTGTGCCACCCTGACCTCCAGCCGACCTCTTCTCATGCCTCCCTCACCTTCCGCCTTCCACACCTCCCGCCTCCCTCACCTCCCCGAGTCCCTCACCTACCCGCCTCCCTCACCTCCCCGTCTCCCTCACCTCACCGACTCCCTCACCTCCCAGTCTCCCTCACCTCCCCAACTCCCTCACCTCCCGCCTCCCTCACATCCCCGTCTCCCTCACCTCCCGCCTCCATCTCCTACCCACCTCTCACCTCCCGTCTCCCTCACCTCCCGCCTCCCTCACCACACGCCTCCCTCATCTCCCCATCTCCCTCACCGCCCGCCTCCCTCACCTCCCCGCCTCCCTCACCTCCCGCCTCCCTCACCTCCCGTCACCCTCAAATCCCCTTCGCCCTCACCTCCCGCCTCCCTCAACTCCCGCCTCCCTCACCTCCCCTTCTCCCTCACCTCCCCGTCTCCCTCACATCCCCGCCTCCCTCACCTCCTGCCTCCCTCACCTGCCAGTCACCCTGATCTCCCGCCTCCCTCACCTCCCGCCTCCCTCACATTCCCATCTCCCTCACATCCCCACCTCACTCACCTCCCACTTCCTTCACCTCCCGCCTCCCTCACCTCCCGCCTCCCTCACCTCCCCGTCTCCCTCACCTCCCGCCTCCCTCACCTCTCCATCTCCCTCACCTCCCACCTCCCTCACCTCCACGTCTCCCTCACCTCCCGCCACCCTCACCTCCCCGTCACCCTCACATCCCGCATCCCTCACCTCCCCAGCTCCCTCTCCTACCCGCCTCCCTCACCTGCCCGACTCCCTCACCTACCCGCCTCCCTCACCTACCCGCCTCCATCACCTCCCCGCCTCCCTCACCTAACCGAGTCCCTCACCTACCCGCCTCCCTCACCTCCCCGTCTCCCTCACCTCACCGACTCCCTCACCTCCCAGTCTCCCTCACCTCCCCGACTCCCTCACCTCCCGCCTCCCTCACCTCCCCGTCTCCCTCACCTCCCGCCTCCCTCACCTCCCGCCTCCCTCACATCACATCTCCCTCACCTTCCGCATCCCTCATCTCCCGCCTCCCTCACTTCCTGCCTCCCTCACCTACCGCTTCCCTCACCTCCTCGTCACCCTCACCTCCTGCCTCCCTCACCTCCCGCCTCCCTCACCTCCCGTCCCCCTCACCTGCCGCCAACAAAACCTCTTGCCTCCCTCACCTCCCCACCTCCCTCATCTGCCCGCCTCCCTCACATCCCCTCTCCCTCACCTCCTGCCTACCTCACCTCCCGCCTCCCTCACCTCCTGTCTCCCTCACATCAGTTCTCCCTCACCTCCTGTCTCCCTCACCTCCCGCCTCCCACACCTCCCGCCTCCCTCACCTCCTGCCTCCCTCACATCCCATCTCCCTCACCTCCCGCATCCCTCATCTCCCACCCCCTCACCTCGCGGGTCCCTCACCAACCCGCCTCCCTCATCTCCCGTCTTCCTCACCTCCCGCCTCCCTCACCTCCCGCCTAACTCACTTACCTCACCTCCCGACTCCCTCAACTCCCACCGCCCTCACCTCCCGCCTCCCTCACCTACCGTCTGCCTCACCTTCCACCTACCTCACCTCCCGCCTCCCTCACCACCCACCTCCCCCACCTCCCCGCCTCCCTCACCACCCGGCTCCTTCACCTCCCCGCCTCCCTCACCTCCCGCCTCCCTCACCTCCCCGTCTCCCTCACCTCCCGTCTCCCTCAATTCCTCATCGCCCTCACCTCCCCTTCTCCCTCACCTCCCTGTCTCCCTCACAGCCCCACCTCCCTCACCTCCCGCCTCCCTCACCTGCCCGTCTCCCACACCTCCCGCCTCCCTCACCTCCCGCCTCCCTCACATTCCCATCTCCCTCACATCCCCACCTCTCTCACCTCCCGCCTCCCTCACCTCCCGCCTCCCTCACCTCCCCGTCTCCCTCACCTCCCGCCTCCCTCACCTCCCCGCCTCCCTCACCTCCCGTCTCCCTCACCTCCAGTCTTCCTCACCTCCACGCCTCCCTCACCTCCCGCCACCCTCACCTCCCCGTCACCCTCACATCCCGCATCCCTCACCTCCCCAGCTCAATCACCTTCTGCATTCCTCATCTCCCCGCCTCCCTCACCTCCCACCTCACTCACCTCCCGCCTCCCTCACCTCGCCGGCTCCCTCACCTCCCTGCCTCCCTCACCTCCCGCCTCCTTCACCTCCCCGTCTCCCTCATCTCCCGTCTCCCTCACCACCTGCCTCCCTCACCTCCCGCCTCCCTCACCTCCCTGCCTCCCTCACCTTCCACCTCCTTCACCTCCTGCCTCCCTCACCTCCCCGCCTCCCTCATCTGCCCGCCTCCCTCACATCCCCTCTCCCTCACCTCCTGCCTGCCTCACCTCCCGCCTCCCTCACCTCCTGTCTCCCTCACCTCCCGCCTCCCACACCTCCCGCATCTCTCATCTCCCGCCTCCCTCACCTCCCGTGTCCCTCACCAACCCGCCACCCTCACCTCCCATCTCCCTCACCTCCCGCCTCCCTCACCTCCCGCCTAACTCACTTCCCTCACCTCCCGCCTCCCTCAACTCCCACCGCCCTCACCTCCTGCCTCCCTCACCTCTCGTCTGCCTCACCTTCCACCTCCATCACGTCCCCGTCTCCCTCACCTCCCCGACACCCTCACCTCCCTGTCTCCCTCACCTCCCTGTCGCCCTGACTTTCCACCTCCAACTCCCGCCTCCCTCATGTCCCGCCTCCCTCACCTCCCGCCTCACTCATCCTGCCACCCTCACATCCTGCCTCCCTCACATCCTGCCACCCTCACCTCCCGCCTCCCTCACCTCCGTGCCACCCTCACCTCCAGCTGACCTCTTCTCATGCCTCCCTCACCTTCCGCCTTCCACACCTCCCGCCTCCCTCACCTCCCCGAGTCCCTCACCTACCCGCCTCCCTCACCTCCCCGTCTCCCTCACCTCACCGACTCCCTCACCTCCCAGTCTCCCTCACCTCCCCAACTCCCTCACCTCCAGCCTCCCTCACATTCCTGTCTCCCTCACCTCCCGCCTCCATCTCCTACCCACCTCTCACCTCCCGTCTCCCTCACCTCCCGCCTCCCTCACCACACGCCTCCTCATCTCCCCATCTCCCTCACCGCCCGCCTCCCTCACCTCCCCGCCTCCCTCACCTCCCGCCTCCCTAACCTCCCGTCACCCTCAATTCCCCTTCACCCTCACCTCCCGCCTCCCTCAACTCCCGCCTCCCTCACCTCCCCTTCTCCCTCACCTCCCCGTCTCCCTCACATCCCCGCCTCCCTCACCTCCTGCCTCCCTCACCTGCCAGTCACCCTGATCTCCCGCCTCCCTCACCTCCCGCCTCCCTCACATTCCCATCTCCCTCACATCCCCACCTCACTCACCTCCCACCTCCTTCACCTCCCGCCTCCCTCACCTCCCGCCTCCCTCACCTCCCCGTCTCCCTCACCTCCCGCCTCCCTCACCTCCCCATCTCCCTCACCTCCCACCTCCCTCACCTCCACGCCTCCCTCACCTCCCGCCACCCTCACCTCCCCGTCACCCTCACATCCCGCATCCCTCACCTCCCCAGCTCCCTCTCCTACCCGCCTCCCTCACCTCCCGCCTCCCTCACCTCCTGTCTCCCTCACCTCCCGCCTCCCACACCTCCCGCCTCCCTCACCTCCCGCCTCCCTCACATCACATCTCCCTCACCTCCCACATCTCTCATCTCCCGCCTCCCTCACCTCCCGTGTCCCTCACCAACCCGCCAACCTCACCTCCCATCTCCCTCACCTCCTGCCTCCCTGACCTCCCGCCTAACGCACTTCCCTCACCTCCTGCCTCCCTCACCTGCCAGTCACCCTGATCTCCCGCCTCCCTCACCTCCCGCCTCCCTCACATTCCCATCTCCCTCACATCCCCACCTCACTCACCTCCCACCTCCTTCACCTCCCGCCTCCCTCACCTCCCGCCTCCCTCACCTCCCCGTCTCCCTCACCTCCCGCCTCCCTCACCTCCCATTCTCCCTCACCTCCCACCTCCCTCACCTCCACGCCTCCCTCACCTCCCGCCACCCTCACCTCCCCGTCACCCTCACATCCCGCATCCCTCACCTCCCCAGCTCCCTCTCCTACCCGCCTCCCTCACCTCCCGCCTCCCTCACCTCCCGCCTCACTCATCCTGCCACCCTCACATCCTGCCTCCCTCACATCCTGCCACCCTCACCTCCCGCCTCCCTCACCTCCGTGCCACCCTCACCTCCAGCTGACCTCTTCTCATGCCTCCCTCACCTTCCGCCTTCCACACCTCCCGCCTCCCTCACCTCCCCGAGTCCCTCACCTACCCGCCTCCCTCACCTCCCCGTCTCCCTCACCTCACCGACTCCCTCACCTCCCAGTCTCCCTCACCTCCAGCCTCCCTCACATCCCTGTCTCCCTCACCTCCCGCCTCCATCTCCTACCCACCTCTCACCTCCCGTCTCCCTCACCTCCCGCCTCCCTCACCACACGCCTCCCTCATCTCCCCATCTCCCTCACCGCCCGCCTGCCTCACCTCCCGCCTCCCTCACCTCCTGTCTCCCTCACCTCCCGCCTCCCACACCTCCCGCATCTCTCATCTCCCGCCTCCCTCACCTCCCGTGTCCCTCACCAACCCGCCACCCTCACCTCCCATCTCCCTCACCTCCCGCCTCCCTCACCTCCCGCCTAACTCACTTCCCTCACTTCCCGCCTCCCTCAACTCCCACCGCCCTCACCTCCTGCCTCCCTCACCTCTCGTCTGCCTCACCTTCCACCTCCATCACGTCCCCGTCTCCCTCACCTCCCCGACACCCTCACCTCCCTGTCTCCCTCACCTCCCTGTCGCCCTGACTTTCCACCTCCAACTCCCGCCTCCCTCATGTCCCGCCTCCCTCACCTCCCGCCTCACTCATCCTGCCACCCTCACATCCTGCCTCCCTCACATCCTGCCACCCTCACCTCCCGCCTCCCTCACCTCCGTGCCACCCTCACCTCCAGCTGACCTCTTCTCATGCCTCCCTCACCTTCCGCCTTCCACACCTCCCGCCTCCCTCACCTCCCCGAGTCCCTCACCTACCCGCCTCCCTCACCTCCCCGTCTCCCTCACCTCACCGACTCCCTCACCTCCCAGTCTCCCTCACCTCCCCAACTCCCTCACCTCCAGCCTCCCTCACATCCCTGTCTCCCTCACCTCCCGCCTCCATCTCCTACCCACCTCTCACCTCCCGTCTCCCTCACCTCCCGCCTCCCTCACCACACGCCTCCTCATCTCCCCATCTCCCTCACCGCCCGCCTCCCTCACCTCCCCGCCTCCCTCACCTCCCGTCACCCTCAA
Source organism: Isurus oxyrinchus (assembly GCA_026770705.1). Classification (NCBI taxonomy): domain Eukaryota; kingdom Metazoa; phylum Chordata; class Chondrichthyes; order Lamniformes; family Lamnidae; genus Isurus; species Isurus oxyrinchus. The sequence continues at coordinate 84,927,586 of JANJGN010000017.1, forward strand.
TTCCCCTTCACCCTCACCTCCCGCCTCCCTCAACTCCCGCCTCCCTCACCTCCCCTTCTCCCTCACCTCCCCGTCTCCCTCACATCCCCGCCTCCCTCACCTCCTGCCTCCCTCACCTGCCAGTCACCCTGATCTCCCGCCTCCCTCACCTCCCACCTCCCTCACATTCCCATCTCCCTCACATCCCCACCTCACTCACCTCCCACCTCCTTCACCTCCCGCCTCCCTCACCTCCCGCCTCCCTCACCTCGCCGTCTCCCTCACCTCCCGCCTCCCTCACCTCCCCATCTCCCTCACCTCCCACCTCCCTCACCTCCAAGCCTCCCTCACCTCCCCGTCACCCTCACATCCCGCATCCCTCACCTCCCCAGCTCCCTCTCCTACCCGCCTCCCTCACCTCCCGCCTCCCTCACCTCCTGTCTCCCTCACCTCCCGCCTCCCACACCTCCCGCCTCCCTCACCTCCCGCCTCCCTCACATCACATCTCCCTCACCTCCCGCATCTCTCATCTCCCGCCTCCCTCACCTCCCGTGTCCCTCACCAACCCGCCAACCTCACCTCCCATCTCCCTCACCTCCTGCCTCCCTGACCTCCCGCCTAACGCACTTCCCTCACCTCCTGCCTCCCTCACCTGCCAGTCACCCTGATCTCCCGCCTCCCTCACCTCCCGCCTCCCTCACATTCCCATCTCCCTCACATCCCCACCTCACTCACCTCCCACCTCCTTCACCTCCCGCCTCCCTCACCTCCCGCCTCCCTCACCTCCCCGTCTCCCTCACCTCCCGCCTCCCTCACCTCCCCATCTCCCTCACCTCCCACCTCCCTCACCTCCACGCCTCCCTCACCTCCCGCCACCCTCACCTCCCCGTCACCCTCACATCCCGCATCCCTCACCTCCCCAGCTCCCTCTCCTACCCGCCTCCCTCACCTCCCGCCTCCCTCACCTCCCGCCTCACTCATCCTGCCACCCTCACATCCTGCCTCCCTCACATCCTGCCACCCTCACCTCCCGCCTCCCTCACCTCCGTGCCACCCTCACCTCCAGCTGACCTCTTCTCATGCCTCCCTCACCTTCCGCCTTCCACACCTCCCGCCTCCCTCACCTCCCCGAGTCCCTCACCTACCCGCCTCCCTCACCTCCCCGTCTCCCTCACCTCACCGACTCCCTCACCTCCCAGTCTCCCTCACCTCCCCAACTCCCTCACCTCCAGCCTCCCTCACATCCCTGTCTCCCTCACCTCCCGCCTCCATCTCCTACCCACCTCTCACCTCCCGTCTCCCTCACCTCCCGCCTCCCTCACCACACGCCTCCCTCATCTCCCCATCTCCCTCACCGCCCGCCTCCCTCACCTCCCCGCCTCCCTCACCTCCCGCCTCCTCACATCCCGTCACCCTCAATTCCCCTTCGCCCTCACCTCCCGCCTCCCTCAACTCCCGCCTCCCTCACCTCCTCTTCTCCCTCACCTCCCCGTCTCCCACACATCCCCGCCTCCCTCACCTCCTGCCTCCCTCACCTGCCAGTCACCCTGATCTCCCGCCTCCCTCACCTCCCGCCTCCCTCACATTCCCATCTCCCTCACATCCCTACCTCACTCACCTCCCACCTCCTTCACCTCCCGCCTCCCTCACCTCCCGCCTCCCTCACCTCCCCGTCTCCCTCACCTCCCGCCTCCCTCACCTCCCCATCTCCCTCACCTCCCACCTCCCTCACCTCCACGCCTCCCTCACCTCCCGCCACCCTCACCTCCCCGTCACCCTCACATCCCGTATCCCTCACCTCCCCAGCTCCCTCTCCTACCCGCCTCCCTCACCACACGCCTCCCTCACCTCCTGTCTCCCTCACCTCCCGCCTCCCACACCTCCCGCCTCCCTCACCTCCCGCCTCCCTCACATCACATCTCCCTCACCTCCCGCATCTCTCATCTCCCGCCTCCCTCACCTCCCGTGTCCCTCACCAACCCGCCAACCTCACCTCCCATCTCCCTCACCTCCTGCCTCCCTGACCTCCCGCCTAACGCACTTCCCTCACCTCCTGCCTCCCTCACCTGCCAGTCACCCTGATCTCCCGCCTCCCTCACCTCCCGCCTCCCTCACATTCCCATCTCCCTCACATCCCCACCTCACTCACCTCCCACCTCCTTCACCTCCCGCCTCCCTCACCTCCCGCCTCCCTCACCTCCCCGTCTCCCTCACCTCCCGCCTCCCTCACCTCCCCATCTCCCTCACCTCCCACCTCCCTCACCTCCACGCCTCCCTCACCTCCCGCCACCCTCACCTCCCCGTCACCCTCACATCCCGCATCCCTCACCTCCCCAGCTCCCTCTCCTACCCGCCTCCCTCACCTCCCGCCTCCCTCACCTCCCGCCTCCCTCACCTCCTGTCTCCCTCACCTCCCGCCTCCCACACCTCCCGCCTCCCTCACCTCCCGCCTCCCTCACATCACATCTCCCTCACCTCCCGCATCTCTCATCTCCCGCCTCCCTCACCTCCCGTGTCCCTCACCAACCCGCCAACCTCACCTCCCATCTCTCTCACCTCCTGCCGCCCTGACCTCCCGCCTAACGCACTTCCCTCACCTCCCGCCTCCCTCAACTCCCACCGCCCTCACCTCCTGCCTCACTCACCTCCCGTCTGCCTCACCTTCCACCTCCCTCACGTCCCCGTCTCCCTCACCTCCCCGACACCCTCACCTCCCTGTCTCCCTCACCTCCCTGTCGCCCTGACTTTCCACCTCCAACTCCTGCCTCCCTCATGTCCCACCTCCCTCACCACCCGCCTCACTCACATCCTGCCACCCTCACATCCTGCCTCCCTCACATCCCGCCACCCTCACCTCCCACCTCCCTCACCTCCGTGCCACCCTCACTTCCAGCCGACCTCTTCTCATGCCTCCCTCACCTTCCGCCTTCCACACCTCCCGCCTCCCTCACCTCCCCGAGTCCCTCACCTACCCGCCTCCCTCACCTCCCCATCTCCCTCACCTCACCGACTCCCTCACCTCCCAGTCTCCCTCACCTCCCCAACTCCCTCACCTCCCGCCTCCCTCACATCCCCGTCTCCCTCACCTCCCGCCTCCATCTCCTACCCATCTCTCACCTCCCGTCTCCCTCACCTCCCGCCTCCCTCACCACACGCCTCCCTCATCTCCCCATCTCCCTCACCGCCCGCCTCCCTCACCTCCCAGCCTCCCTCACCTCCCGTCTCCCTCAGCTCCCGTCTCCCTCAATTCCCCTTCGCCCTCACCTCCCGCCTCCCTCAACTCCTGCCTCCCTCACCTCCCCTTCTCCCTCACCTCCCCGTCTCCCTCACATCCCCCGCCTCCCTCAACTCCTGCCTCCCTCACCTGCCAGTCACCCTGATCTCCCGCCTCCCTCACCTCCCGCCTCCCTCACATTCCCATCTCCCTCACATCCCCACCTCACTCACCTCCCACCTCCTTCACCTCCCGCCTCCCTCACCTCCCGCCTCCCTCAACTCCCCGTCTCCCTCACCTCCCGCCTCCCTCACCTCCCCATCTCCCTCACCTCCCACCTCCCTCACCTCCACGCCTCCCTCACCTCCCGCCACCCTCACCTCCCCGTCACCCTCACATCCCGCATCCCTCACCTCCCCAGCTCCCTCTCCTACCCGCCTCCCTCACCTCCCGCCTCCCTCACCTCCTGTCTCCCTCACCTCCCGCCTCCCACACCTCCCGCCTCCCTCACCTCCCGCCTCCCTCACATCACATCTCCCTCACCTCCCGCATCTCTCATCTCCCGCCTCCCTCACCTCCCGTGTCCCTCACCAACCCGCCAACCTCACCTCCCATCTCCCTCACCTCCTGCCTCCCTGACCTCCCGCCTAACGCACTTCCCTCACCTCCTGCCTCCCTCACCTGCCAGTCACCCTGATCTCCCGCCTCCCTCACCTCCCGCCTCCCTCACATTCCCATCTCCCTCACATCCCCACCTCACTCACCTCCCACCTCCTTCACCTCCCGCCTCCCTCACCTCCCGCCTCCCTCACCTCCCCGTCTCCCTCACCTCCCGCCTCCCTCACCTCCCCATCTCCCTCACCTCCCACCTCCCTCACCACCACGCCTCCCTCACCTCCCGCCACCCTCACCTCCCCGTCACCCTCACATCCCGCATCCCTCACCTCCCCAGCTCCCTCTCCTACCCGCCTCCCTCACCTCCCGCCTCCCTCACCTCCTGTCTCCCTCACCTCCCGCCTCCCACACCTCCCGCCTCCCTCACCTCCCGCCTCCCTCACATCACATCTCCCTCACCTCCCGCATCTCTCATCTCCCGCCTCCCTCACCTCCCGTGTCCCTCACCAACCCGCCAACCTCACCTCCCATCTCCCTCACCTCCTGCCTCCCTGACCTCCCGCCTAACGCACTTCCCTCACCTCCCGCCTCCCTCAACTCCCACCGCCCTCACCTCCTGCCTCACTCACCTCCCGTCTGCCTCACCTTCCACCTCCATCACGTCCCCGTCTCCCTCACCTCCCCGACACCCTCACCTCCCTGTCTCCCTCACCTCCCTGTCGCCCTGACTTTCCACCTCCAACTCCTGCCTCCCTCATGTCCCGCCTCCCTCACCTCCCGCCTCACTCACATCCTGCCACCCTCACATCCTGCCTCCCTCACATCCTGCCACCCTCTCCTCCCACCTCCCTCACCTCCGTGCCACCCTCACCTCCAGCCGACCTCTTCTCATGCCTCCCTCACCTTCCGCCTTCCACACCTCCCGCCTCCCTCACCTCCCCGAGTCCCTCACCTACCCGCCTCCCTCACCTCCCCGTCTCCCTCACCTCACCGACTCCCTCACCTCCCAGTCTCCCTCACCTCCCCAACTCCCTCACCTCCCGCCTCCCTCACATCCCCATCTCCCTCACCTCCCGCCTCCATCTCCTACCCACCTCTCACCTCCCGTCTCCCTCACCTCCCGCCTCCCTCACCACACGCCTCCCTCATCTCCCCATCTCCCTCACCGCCCGCCTCCCTCACCTCCCCGCCTCCCTCACCTCCCGCCTCCCTCACCTCCCGTCACCCTCAATTCCCCACCGCCCTCACCTCCCGCCTCCCTCAACTCCCGCCTCCCTCACTTCCCTTTCTCCCTCACCTCCCCGTCTCCCTCACATCCCCGCCTCCCTCACCTCCTGCCTCCCTCACCTGCCACTCACCCTGATCTCCCGCCTCCCTCACCTCCCGCCTCCCTCACATACCCATCTCCCTCACATCCCCACCTCACTCACCTCCCACCTCCTTCACCTCCCGCCTCCCTCACCTCCCGCCTCCCTCACCTCCCCGTCTCCCTCACCTCCCGCCTCCCTCACCTCTCCATCTCCCTCACCTCCCACCTCCCTCACCTCCACGTCTCCCTCACCTCCCGCCACCCTCACCTCCCCGTCACCCTCACATCCCGCATCCCTCACCTCCCCAGCTCCCTCTCCTACCCGCCTCCCTCACCTGCCCGACTCCCTCACCTACCCGCCTCCCTCACCTACCCGCCTCCATCACCTCCCCGCCTCCCTCACCTAACCGAGTCCCTCACCTCCCAGTCTCCCTCACCTCCCCGACTCCCTCACCTCCCGCCTCCCTCACCTCCCCGTCTCCCTCACCTCCCGCCTCCCTCACCTCCCGCCTCCCTCACATCACATCTCCCTCACCTTCCGCATCCCTCATCTCCCGCCTCCCTCACTTCCTGCCTCCCTCACCTACCGCTTCCCTCACCTCCTCGTCACCCTCACCTCCTGCCTCCCTCACCTCCCGCCTCCCTCACCTCCCGTCCCCCTCACCTGCCGCCAACAAAACCTCTTGCCTCCCTCACCTCCCCACCTCCCTCATCTGCCCGCCTCCCTCACATCCCCTCTCCCTCACCTCCTGCCTGCCTCACCTCCCGCCTCCCTCACCTCCTGTCTCCCTCACATCCGTTCTCCCTCACCTCCTGTCTCCCTCACCTCCCGCCTCCCACACCTCCCGCCTCCCTCACCTCCTGCCTCCCTCACATCCCATCTCCCTCACCTCCCGCCTCCCTCACATCCCATCTCCCTCACCTCCCGCATCCCTCATCTCCCGCCCCCTCACCTCCCGGGTCCCTCACCAACCCGCCTCCCTCATCTCCCGTCTTCCTCACCTCCCGCCTCCCTCACCTCCCGCCTAACTCACTTACCTCACCTCCCGACTCCCTCAACTCCCACCGCCCTCACCTCCCGCCTCCCTCACCTACCGTCTGCCTCACCTTCCACCTACCTCACCTCCCACCTCCCTCACCACCCACCTCCCTCACCTCCCTGCCTCCCTCACCACCCGGCTCCTTCACCTCCCCGCCTCCCTCACCTCCCGCCTCCCTCACCTCCCCGTCTCCCTCACCTCCCGTCTCCCTCAATTCCTCATCGCCCTCACCTCCCGCCTCCCTCACCTCCCCTTCTCCCTCACCTCCCCGTCTCCCTCACAGCCCCACCTCCCTCACCTCCCGCCTCCCTCACCTGCCCGTCTCCCACACCTCCCGCCTCCCTCACCTCCCGCCTCCCTCACATTCCCATCTCCCTCACATCCCCACCTCTCTCACCTCCCGCCTCCCTCACCTCCCGCCTCCCTCACCTCCCGCCTCCCTCACCTCCCCGTCTCCCTCACCTCCCGCCTCCCTCACCCCCCCGCCTCCCTCACCTCCCGTCTCCCTCACCTCCAGTCTTCCTCACCTCCACGCCTCCCTCACCTCCCGCCACCCTCACCTCCCCGTCACCCTCACATCCCGCATCCCTCACCTCCCCAGCTCCCTCACCTTCTGCATTCCTCATCTCCCCACCTCCCTCACCTCCCACCTCACTCACCTCCCGCCTCCCTCACCTCGCCGGCTCCCTCACCTCCCTGCCTCCCTCACCTACCGCCTCTCTCACCTCCCGCTTCCCTCACCTCCCGCCTCCTTCACCTCCCAGCCTCCCTCACCTCCCCGCATTCCTCATCTCCCCGCCTCCCTCACCTCCCACCTCACTCACCTCCCGCCTCCCTCACCTCCCCATCTCCCTCACCTCCCGCCTCCCTCACCTCCCCATCTCCCTCACCTCCCGCCTCCCTCACCTCCACGCGTCACTCACCTCCCGCCACCTTCACCTCCCCATCACCCTCACCTCCCGCCTCCCTCACCTCCCCGGCTCCCTCACCTACCCGCCTCCCTCACCTGCCCGACTCCCTCACCTACCCGCCTCCCTCACCTACCCGCCTCCATCACCTCCCTGCCTCCCTCACTTCCCCGAGTCCCTCACCTACCCGCCTCCCTCACCTCCCCGTCTCCCTCACCTCACCGACTCGCTCACCTCCCAGTCTCCCTCACCTCCCCGACTCCCTCACCTCCCGCCTCCCTCACGTCCCCAACTCCCTCACCTCCCGCCTCCATCTCCTACCCACCTCTCACCTCCCGTCTCCTTCACCTCCCAACTCCGTCACCTCCAGTCTCCCTCACCTCCCGCCTCCTTCACCTCCCCGTCTCCCTCATCTCCCGTCTCCCTCACCACCTGCCTCCCTCACCTCCCGCCTCCCTCACCTCCCTGCCTCCCTCACCTTCCACCTCCTTCACCTCCCGCCTCCCTCACCTTCCGCATCACTCACCACACCGCCTCCCTCACCACCCTCCTCCTTCACCACCCGCCTCCCTCACGTGCCCGTCTCCCTCACCACCCGCCTCCCTCACCTCCCGTCTCCCACAATTCCCCATCGCCCTCACCTCCCGCCTCCCTCAACTCCCGCCTCCCTCACCTCCCCAACTCCCTCACCTCCCCGTCTCCCTTCACATCCCCGCTTCCCTCACCTCCCGCCTCCCTCACCTGCCCGTCCCCCTCACCTCCCGCCTCCCTCACCACACGCCTTCCTCATCTCCCCGTCTCCCTCACCGCCCGCCTCCCTCACCTCCCAGCCTTCCTCACCTCCCGTCTCCCTCACCTCCCGTCTCCCTCAATTCCCCTTCGCCCTCACCTCCCGCCTCCCTCAACTCCCGCCTCCCTCACCTCCCCTTCTCCCTCACCTCCCCGTCTCCCTCACATCCCCGCCTCCCTCACCTCCTGCCTCCCTCACCTGCCAGTCTCCCTCATCTCCCGCCTCCCTCACCTCCCGCCTCCCTCACATTCCCATCTCCCTCACATCCCCACCTCCCTCACCTCCCGCCACCCTCACCTCCCCGTCACCCTCACATCCCGCATCCCTCACCTCCCCAGCTCCCTCTCCTACCCGCCTCCCTCACCTGCCCGACTCTCTCACCTACCTGCCTCCCTCACCTACCCGCCTCCATCACCTCCCCGCCTCCCTCACCTCACTGAGTCCCTCACCTACCCGCCTCCCTCACCTCCCCGTCTCCCCCACCTACCGCCTCCCTCACCTCCCTGCCTCCCTCACCTACCGCCTCTCTCACCTCCCGCCTCCGTCACCTTCCGCCTCCTTCACCTCCCAGCCTCCCTCACCTCCCCGCATCCCTCATCTGCCCGCCTCCCTCACCTCCCACTTCACTCACCTCCCGCCTCCCTCACCTCCCGCCTCCTTCACCTCCCAGCATCCCTCACCTCCCCGCATCCCTCATCTGCCCGCCTCCCTCACCTCCCACCTCATTCACCTCACGCATCCCTCTCCTACCCGCCTCCCTCACCTGCCCGACTCCCTCACCTACCCGCCTCCCTCACCTACCCGCCTCCATCACCTCCCCGCCTCCCTCACCTCACCGAGTCCCTCACCTACCCGCCTCCCTCACCTCCCCGTCTCCCTCACCTCCCGCCTCCCTCACCTCCCTGACTCCCTCACCTACCGCCTCACTCACCTCCCACCTCCGTCACCTTCCGCCTCCTTCACCTCCCAGCCTCCCTCACCTCCCCGCATCCCTCATCTGCCCGCCTCCCTCACCTCCCACTTCACTCACCTCCCGCCTCCCTCACCTCCCGCCTCCTTCACCTCCCAGCCTCCCTCACCTCCCCGCATCCCTCATCTGCCCGCCTCCCTCACCTCCCACCTCATTCACCTCCCGCATCCCTCACCTCCCCGTCTCCCTCACCTGACCGACTCACTCACCTCCCAGTCTCCCTCACCTCCCCAACTCCCTCACCTCCCGCCTCCCTCACGTCCCCGTCTCCCTCACCTCCCGCCTCCATCTCCTACCCACCTCACACCACCCGCCTCCCTCACCTCCCGCCTCCCTCACCACCCGCCTCCCTCACCTCCCCGTCTCCCTCACCGCCCGCCTTCCTCATCTCCCCGCCTCCCTCACCTCCCGCCTCCATCACCTCCCGTCTCCCTCAATTCCCCATCGCCCTCACCTCCCCGCCTCCCTCACCTCCTGCCTCCCTCACCTCCCCTTCTCCCTCACTTCCCCGTCTCCCTCACATCCCCATCTCCCTCACCACCCGCCTCTCTCACCTGCCCGTCTCCCTCACCACCCGCCTCCCTCACCTCCCCAACTCCCTCACCTCCCGTCTCCCTCAATTCCCCATCGCCCTCACCTCCCGCCTCCCTCAACTCCCGCCTCCCTCACCTCCCCAACTCCCTTACCTCCCCATCTCCCTCACATCCCCGCCTCCCTCACCTCCCGCCTCCCTCACCTGCCCGTCTCCCTCACCTCCCGCCTCCCTCACCACACGCCTCCCTCATCTCCCCATCTCCCTCACCGCCCGCCTCCCTCACCTTCCCGCCTCCCTCACCTCCCGCCTCCCTCACCTCCCCGTCTCCCTCAATTCCCCTTCGCCCTGACCTCCCGCCTCCCTCAACTCCTGCCTCCCTCACCTCCCCTTCTCCCTCACCTCCCCGTCTCCCTCACATCCCCGCCTCCCTCACCTCCTGCCTCCCTCACCTGCCAGTCTCCCTCATCTCCCGCCTCCCTCACCTCCCGCCTCCCTCACATTCCCATCTCCCTCACAACCCCACCTCCCTCACCTCCCGCCACCCTCACCTCCCCGTCACCCTCACATCCCGCATCCCTCACCTCCCCAGCTCCCTCTCCTACCCGCCTCCCTCACCTGCCCGACTCCCTCACCTACCCGCCTCCCTCACCTACCCGCCTCCATCACCTCCCCGCCACCCTCACCTCACCGAGTCCCTCACCTACCCGCCTCCCTCACCTCCCCGTCTCCCTCACCTCACCGACTCCCTCACCTCCCAGTCTCCCTCACCTCCCCGCCTCCCTCATCTGCCCGCCTCCCTCACATCCCCTCTCCCTCACCTCCTGCCTGCCTCACCTCCCGCCTCCCTCACCTCCTGTCTCCCTCACCTCCCGCCTCCCACATCTCCCGCCTCCCTCACCTCCCGCCTCCCTCACATCACATCTCCCTCACCTCCCGCATCTCTCATCTCCCGCCTCCCTCACCTCCCGTGTCCCTCACCAACCCGCCACCCTCACCTGCCCGACTCCCTCACCTACCCGCCTCCCTCACCTACCCGCCTCCATCACCTCCCTGCCTCCCTCACTTCCCCGAGTCCCTCACCTACCCGCCTCCCTCACCTCCCCGTCTCCCTCACCTCAACGACTCGCTCACCTCCCAGTCTCCCTCACCTCCCCGACTCCCTCACCTCCCGCCTCCCTCACGTCCCCGACTCCCTCACCTCCCGCCTCCATCTCCTACCCACCTCTCACCTCCCGTCTCCTTCACCTCCCAACTCCGTCACCTCCAGTCTCCCTCACCTCCCGCCTCCTTCACCTCCCCGTCTCCCTCATCTCCCGTCTCCCTCACCACCTGCCTCCCTCACCTCCCGCCTCCCTCACCTCCCTGCCTCCCTCACCTTCCACCTCCTTCACCTCCCGCCTCCCTCACCTTCCGCATCACTCACCACACCGCCTCCCTCACCACCCTCCTCCTTCACCACCCGCCTCCCTCACGTGCCCGTCTCCCTCACCACCCGCCTCCCTCACCTCCCGTCTCCCACAATTCCCCATCGCCCTCACCTCCCGCCTCCCTCAACTCCCGCCTCCCTCACCTCCCCAACTCCCTCACCTCCCCGTCTCCCTTCACATCCCCGCTTCCCTCACCTCCCGCCTCCCTCACCTGCCCGTCCCCCTCACCTCCCGCCTCCCTCACCACACGCTTTCCTCATCTCCCCGTCTCCCTCACCGCCCGCCTCCCTCACCTCCCAGCCTCCCTCACCTCCCGTCTCCCTCACCTCCCGTCTCCCTCAATTCCCCTTCGCCCTCACCTCCCGCCTCCCTCACCTCCCGCCTCCCTCACCTCCCTGCCTCCCTCACCTTCCACCTCCTTCACCTCCCGCCTCCCTCACCTTCCGCATCACTCACCACACCGCCTCCCTCACCACCCTCCTCCTTCACCACCCGCCTCCCTCACGTGCCCGTCTCCCTCACCACCCGCCTCCCTCACCTCCCGTCTCCCACAATTCCCCATCGCCCTCACCTCCCGCCTCCCTCAACTCCCGCCTCCCTCACCTCCCCAACTCCCTCACCTCCCCGTCTCCCTTCACATCCCCGCTTCCCTCACCTCCCGCCTCCCTCACCTGCCCGTCCCCCTCACCTCCCGCCTCCCTCACCACACGCCTTCCTCATCTCCCCGTCTCCCTCACCGCCCGCCTCCCTCACCTCCCAGCCTCCCTCACCTCCCGTCTCCCTCACCTCCCGTCTCCCTCAATTCCCCTTCGCCCTCACCTCCCGCCTCCCTCAACTCCCGCCTCCCTCACCTCCCCTTCTCCCTCACCTCCCCGTCTCCCTCACATCCCCGCCTCCTTCACCTCCTGCCTCCCTCACCTGCCAGTCTCCCTCATCTCCCGCCTCCCTCACCTCCCGCCTCCCTCACATTCCCATCTCCCTCACATCCCCACCTCCCTCACCTCCCGCCACCCTCACCTCCCCGTCACCCTCACATCCCGCATCCCTCACCTCCCCAGCTCCCTCTCCTACCCGCCTCCCTCACCTGCCCGACTCCCTCACCTACCTGCCTCCCTCACCTACCCGCCTCCATCACCTCCCCGCCTCCCTCACCTCACTGAGTCCCTCACCTACCCGCCTCCCTCACCTCCCCGTCTCCCCCACCTACCGCCTCCCTCACCTCCCTGCCTCCCTCACCTACCGCCTTTCTCACCTCCCGCCTCCGTCACCTTCCGCCTCCTTCACCTCCCAGCCTCCCTCACCTCCCCGCATCCCTCATCTGCCCGCCTCCCTCACCTCCCACTTCACTCACCTCCCGCCTCCCTCACCTCCCGCCTCCTTCACCTCCCAGCATCCCTCACCTCCCCGCATCCCTCATCTGCCCGCCTCCCTCACCTCCCACCTCATTCACCTCACGCATCCCTCTCCTACCCGCCTCCCTCACCTGCCCGACTCCCTCACCTACCCGCCTCCCTCACCTACCCGCCTCCATCACCTCCCCGCCTCCCTCACCTCACCGAGTCCCTCACCTACTCGCCTCCCTCACCTCCCCGTCTCCCTCACCTCCCGCCTCCCTCACCTCCCTGACTCCCTCACCTACCGCCTCACTCACCTCCCACCTCCGTCACCTTCCGCCTCCTTCACCTCCCAGCCTCCCTCACCTACCCACCTCCATCACCTCCCCGCCTCCCTCACCTCACCGAGTCCCTCACCTACTCGCCTCCCTCACCTCCCCGTCTCCCTCACCTCCCGCCTCCCTCACCTCCCTGACTCCCTCACCTACCCGCCTCCCTCACCTACCCGCCTCCATCACCTCCCCGCCTCCCTCACCTCACCGAGTCCCTCACCTACTCGCCTCCCTCACCTCCCCGTCTCCCTCACCTCCCGCCTCCCTCACCTCCCTGACTCCCTCACCTACCGCCTCACTCACCTCCCACCTCCGTCACCTTCCGCCTCCTTCACCTCCCAGCCTCCCTCACCTCCCCGCATCCCTCATCTGCCCGCCTCCCTCACCTCCCACTTCACTCACCTCCCGCCTCCCTCACCTCCCGCCTCCTTCACCTCCAGGCCTCCCTCACCTCCCCGCATCCCTCATCTGCCCGCCTCCCTCACCTCCCACCTCATTCACCTCCCGCATCCCTCACCTCCCCGTCTCCCTCACCTGACCGACTCACTCACCTCCCAGTCTCCCTCACCTCCCCAACTCCCTCACCTCCCGCCTCCCTCACGTCCCCGTCTCCCTCACCTCCCGCCTCCCTCACCTCCCGTCTCCCTCAATTCCCCATCGCCCTCACCTCCCCGCCTCCCTCACCTCCTGCCTCCCTCACCTCCCCTTCTCCCTCACTTCCCCGTCTCCCTCACATCCCCATCTCCCTCACCACCCGCCTCTCTCACCTGCCCGTCTCCCTCAACACCCGCCTCCCTCACCTCCCCAACTCCCTCACCTCCCGTCTCCCTCAATTCCCCATCGCCCTCACCTCCCGCCTCCCTCAACTCCCGCCTCCCTCACCTCCCCAACTCCCTTACCTCCCCATCTCCCTCACATCCCCGCCTCCCTCACCTCCCGCCTCCCTCACCTGCCCGTCTCCCTCACCTCCCGCCTCCCTCACCACACGCCTCCCTCATCTCCCCATCTCCCTCACCGCCCGCCTCCCTCACCTTCCCGCCTCCCTCACCTCCCGCCTCCCTCACCTCCCCGTCTCCCTCAATTCCCCTTCGCCCTGACCTCCCGCCTCCCTCAACTCCTGCCTCCCTCACCTCCCCTTCTCCCTCACCTCCCCGTCTCCCTCACATCCCCGCCTCCCTCACCTCCTGCCTCCCTCACCTGCCAGTCTCCCTCATCTCCCGCCTCCCTCACCTCCCGCCTCCCTCACATTCCCATCTCCCTCACAACCCCACCTCCTTCACCTCCCGCCACCCTCACCTCCCCGTCACCCTCACATCCCGCATCCCTCACCTCCCCAGCTCCCTCTCCTACCCGCCTCCCTCACCTGCCCGACTCCCTCACCTACCCGCCTCCCTCACCTACCCGCCTCCATCACCTCCCCGCCACCCTCACCTCACCGAGTCCCTCACCTACCCGCCTCCCTCACCTCCCCGTCTCCCTCACCTCACCGACTCCCTCACCTCCCAGTCTCCCTCACCTCCCCGCCTCCCTCATCTGCCCGCCTCCCTCACATCCCCTCTCCCTCACCTCCTGCCTGCCTCACCTCCCGCCTCCCTCACCTCCTGTCTCCCTCACCTCCCGCCTCCCACATCTCCCGCCTCCCTCACCTCCCGCCTCCCTCACATCACATCTCCCTCACCTCCCGCATCTCTCATCTCCCGCCTCCCTCACCTCCCGTGTCCCTCACCAACCCGCCACCCTCACCTGCCCGACTCCCTCACCTACCCGCCTCCCTCACCTACCCGCCTCCATCACCTCCCTGCCTCCCTCACTTCCCCGAGTCCCTCACCTACCCGCCTCCCTCACCTCCCCGTCTCCCTCACCTCACCGACTCGCTCACCTCCCAGTCTCCCTCACCTCCCCGACTCCCTCACCTCCCGCCTTCCTCACGTCCCCGACTCCCTCACCTCCCGCCTCCATCTCCTACCCACCTCTCACCTCCCGTCTCCTTCACCTCCCAACTCCGTCACCTCCAGTCTCCCTCACCTCCCGCCTCCTTCACCTCCCCGTCTCCCTCATCTCCCGTCTCCCTCACCACCTGCCTCCCTCACCTCCCGCCTCCCTCACCTCCCTGCCTCCCTCACCTTCCACCTCCTTCACCTCCCGCCTCCCTCACCTTCCGCATCACTCACCACACCGCCTCCCTCACCACCCTCCTCCTTCACCACCCGCCTCCCTCACGTGCCCGTCTCCCTCACCACCCGCCTCCCTCACCTCCCGTCTCCCACAATTCCCCATCGCCCTCACCTCCCGCCTCCCTCAACTCCCGCCTCCCTCACCTCCCCAACTCCCTCACCTCCCCGTCTCCCTTCACATCCCCGCTTCCCTCACCTCCCGCCTCCCTCACCTGCCCGTCCCCCTCACCTCCCGCCTCCCTCACCACACGCTTTCCTCATCTCCCCGTCTCCCTCACCGCCCGCCTCCCTCACCTCCCAGCCTCCCTCACCTCCCGCCTCCCTCACCTCCCGTCTCCCTCAATTCCCCTTCGCCCTCACCTCCCGCCTCCCTCACCTCCCGCCTCCCTCACCTCCCTGCCTCCCTCACCTTCCACCTCCTTCACCTCCCGCCTCCCTCACCTTCCGCATCACTCACCACACCGCCTCCCTCACCACCCTCCTCCTTCACCACCCGCCTCCCTCACGTGCCCGTCTCCCTCACCACCCGCCTCCCTCACCTCCCGTCTCCCACAATTCCCCATCGCCCTCACCTCCCGCCTCCCTCAACTCCCGCCTCCCTCACCTCCCCAACTCCCTCACCTCCCCGTCTCCCTTCACATCCCCGCTTCCCTCACCTCCCGCCTCCCTCACCTGCCCGTCCCCCTCACCTCCCGCCTCCCTCACCACACGCCTTCCTCATCTCCCCGTCTCCCTCACCGCCCGCCTCCCTCACCTCCCAGCCTCCCTCACCTCCCGTCTCCCTCACCTCCCGTCTCCCTCAATTACTCTTCGCCCTCACCTCCCGCCTCCCTCAACTCCCGCCTCCCTCACCTCCCCTTCTCCCTCACCTCCCCGTCTCCCTCACATCCCCGCCTCCCTCACCTCCTGCCTCCCTCACCTGCCAGTCTCCCTCATCTCCCGCCTCCCTCACCTCCCGCCTCCCTCACATTCCCATCTCCCTCACATCCCCACCTCCCTCACCTCCCGCCACCCTCACCTCCCCGTCACCCTCACATCCCGCATCCCTCACCTCCCCAGCTCCCTCTCCTACCCGCCTCCCTCACCTGCCCGACTCCCTCACCTACCTGCCTCCCTCACCTACCCGCCTCCATCACCTCCCCGCCTCCCTCACCTCACTGAGTCCCTCACCTACCCGCCTCCCTCACCTCCCCGTCTCCCCCACCTACCGCCTCCCTCACCTCCCTGCCTCCCTCACCTACCGCCTCTCTCACCTCCCGCCTCCGTCACCTTCCGCCTCCTTCACCTCCCAGCCTCCCTCACCTCCCCGCATCCCTCATCTGCCCGCCTCCCTCACCTCCCACTTCACTCACCTCCCGCCTCCCTCACCTCCCGCCTCCTTCACCTCCCAGCATCCCTCACCTCCCTGCATCCCTCATCTGCCCGCCTCCCTCACCTCCCACCTCATTCACCTCACGCATCCCTCTCCTACCCGCCTCCCTCACCTGCCCGACTCCCTCACCTACCCGCCTCCCTCACCTACCCGCCTCCATCACCTCCCCGCCTCCCTCACCTCACCGAGTCCCTCACCTACTCGCCTCCCTCACCTCCCCGTCTCCCTCACCTCCCGCCTCCCTCACCTCCCTGACTCCCTCACCTACCGCCTCACTCACCTCCCACCTCCGTCACCTTCCGCCTCCTTCACCTCCCAGCCTCCCTCACCTACCCGCCTCCATCACCTCCCCGCCTCCCTCACCTCACCGAGTCCCTCACCTACTCGCCTCCCTCACCTCCCCGTCTCCCTCACCTCCCGCCTCCCTCACCTCCCTGACTCCCTCACCTACCCGCCTCCCTCACCTACCCGCCTCCATCACCTCCCCGCCTCCCTCACCTCACCGAGTCCCTCACCTACTCGCCTCCCTCACCTCCCCGTCTCCCTCACCTCCCGCCTCCCTCACCTCCCTGACTCCCTCACCTACCGCCTCACTCACCTCCCACCTCCGTCACCTTCCGCCTCCTTCACCTCCCAGCCTCCCTCACCTCCCCGCATCCCTCATCTGCCCGCCTCCCTCACCTCCCACTTCACTCACCTCCCGCCTCCCTCACCTCCCGCCTCCTTCACCTCCAGGCCTCCCTCACCTCCCCGCATCCCTCATCTGCCCGCCTCCCTCACCTCCCACCTCATTCACCTCCCGCATCCCTCACCTCCCCGTCTCCCTCACCTGACCGACTCACTCACCTCCCAGTCTCCCTCACCTCCCCAACTCCCTCACCTCCCGCCTCCCTCACGTCCCCGTCTCCCTCACCTCCCGCCTCCATCTCCTACCCACCTCACACCACCCGCCTCCCTCACCTCCCGCCTCCCTCACCGCCCGCCTTCCTCATCTCCCCGCCTCCCTCACCTCCCGCCTCCCTCACCTCCCGTCTCCCTCAATTCCCCATCGCCCTCACCTCCCCGCCTCCCTCACCTCCTGCCTCCCTCACCTCCCCTTCTCCCTCACTTCCCCGTCTCCCTCACATCCCCATCTCCCTCACCACCCGCCTCTCTCACCTGCCCGTCTCCCTCACCACCCGCCTCCCTCACCTCCCCAACTCCCTCACCTCCCGTCTCCCTCAATTCCCCATCGCCCTCACCTCCCGCCTCCCTCAACTCCCGCCTCCCTCACCTCCCCAACTCCCTTACCTCCCCATCTCCCTCACATCCCCGCCTCCCTCACCTCCCGCCTCCCTCACCTGCCCGTCTCCCTCACCTCCCGCCTCCCTCACCACATGCCTCCCTCATCTCCCCATCTCCCTCACCGCCCGCCTCCCTCACCTCCCCGCCTCCCTCACCTCCCGCCTCCCTCACCTCCCCGTCTCCCTCAATTCCCCTTCGCCCTCACCTCCCGCCTCCCTCAACTCCTGCCTCCCTCACCTCCCCTTCTCCCTCACCTCCCCGTCTCCCTCACATCCCCGCCTCCCTCACCTCCTGCCTCCCTCACCTGCCAGTCTCCCTCATCTCCCGCCTCCCTCACCTCCCGCCTCCCTCACATTCCCATCTCCCTCTCAACCCCACCTCCCTCACCTCCCGCCACCCTCACCTCCCCGTCACCCTCACATCCCGCATCCCTCACCTCCCCAGCTCCCTCTCCTACCCGCCTCCCTCACCTGCCCGACTCCCTCACCTACCCGCCTCCCTCACCTACCCGCCTCCATCACCTCCCCGCCACCCTCACCTCACCGAGTCCCTCACCTACCCGCCTCCCTCACCTCCCCGTCTCCCTCACCTCACCGACTCCCTCACCTCCCAGTCTCCCTCACCTCCCCGCCTCCCTCATCTGCCCGCCTCCCTCACATCCCCTCTCCCTCACCTCCTGCCTGCCTCACCTCCCGCCTCCCTCACCTCCTGTCTCCCTCACCTCCCGCCTCCCACATCTCCTGCCTCCCTCACCTCCCGCCTCCCTCACATCACATCTCCCTCACCTCCCGCATCTCTCATCTCCCGCCTCCCTCACCTCCCGTGTCCCTCACCAACCCGCCACCCTCACCTCCCATCTCCCTCACCTCCCGCCTCCCTCACCTCCCGCCTAACTCACTTCCCTCACCTCCCGCCTCCCTCAACTCCCACCGGCCTCACTTCCTGCCTCCCTCAACTCCCGTCTGCCTCACCTTCCATCTCCCTCACGTCCCCGTCTCCCTCACCTCCCCGACACCCTCACCTCCCTGTCTCCCTCACCTCCCTGTCGCCCTGACTTTCCACCTCCCTCAACTCCCGCCTCCCTCATGACCCGCCTCCCTCACCTCCCGCCTCTCTCACATCCTGCCACCCTCACATCCTGCCTCCCTCACATCCTGCCACCCTCACCTCCCGCCTCCCTCACCTCCGTGCCACCCTCACCTCCAGCCGACCTGTTCGCATGCCTCCCTCACCTTCCGCCTTCCACACCTCCCGCCTCACTCACCTCCCATCTGCGTCACCTCCCGCCTCCCTCACCTCCCCGAGTTCCTCACCTACCCGCCTCCCTCACCTCCCCGTCTCCCTCACCTCACCGACTCCCTCACCTCCCAGTCTCCCTCACCTCCCCAACTCCCTCACCTCCAGCCTCCCTCACATCCCCGTCTCCCTCACCTCCCGCCTCCATCTCCTACCCACCTCTCACCTCCCGTCTCCCTCACCTCCCGCCTCCCTCACCACACGCCTCCCTCATCTCCCCATCTCCCTCACCGCCCGCCTCCCTCACCTCCCCGCCACCCTCACCTCCCGCCTCCCTCACCTCCCGTCACCCTCAATTCCCCTTCGCCCTCACCTCCCGCCTCCCTCAACTCCCGCCTCCATCTCCTACCCACCTCTCACCTCCCGTCTCCCTCACCTCCCGCCTCCCTCACCACACGCCTCCCTCATCTCCCCACCTCCTTCACCTCCCGCCACCCTCACCTCCCCGTCACCCCCACATCCCGCATCCCTCACCTCCCCAGCTCCCTCACATCCCCGCCTCCCTCACCTCCTGCCTCCCTCACCTGCCAGTCACCCTGATCTCCCGCCTCCCTCACCTCCCGCCACCCTCACATTCCCATCTCCCTCACATCCCCACCTCACTCACCTCCCACCTCCTTCACCTCCCGCCTCCCTCACCTCCCGCCTCCCTCACCTCCCCGTCTCCCTCACCTCCCGCCTCCCTCACCTCCCCATCTCCCTCACCTCCCACCTCCCTCACCTCCACGCCTCCCTCACCTCCCGCCACCCTCACCTCCCTGTCACCCTCACATCCCGAATCTCTCACCTCCCCAGCTCCCTCTCCTACCCGCCTCCCTCACCTGCCCGACTCCCTCACCTACCCGCCTCCCTCACCTACCCGCCTCCATCACCTCCCTGCCTCCCTCACCTCACCGAGTCCCTCACCTACCCGCCTCCCTCACCTCCCCGCCTCCCTCACCTCACCGACTCCCTCACCTCCCAGTCTCCCTCACCTCCCCGACTCCCTCACCTCCCGTCTCCCACACCTCCCGCCTCCCTCACCTCCCGCCTCCCTCACATCCCATCTCCCTCACCTTCCGCATCCCTCATCTCCCGCCTCCCTCACTTCCTGCCTCCCTCACCTACCGCCTCCCTCACCTCCTCGTCTCCCTCACCTCCTGCCTCCCTCACCTCCCGCCTCCCTCACCTCCCGTCCCCCTCACCTGCCGCCAACAAAACCTCTTGCCTCCCTCACCTCCCCGCCTCCCTCATCTGCCCGCCTCCCTCACATCCCCTCTCCCTCACCTCCTGCCTGCCTCACCTCCCGGCTCCCTCACCTCCTGTCTCCCTCACATCCGTTCTCCCTCACCTCCTGTCTCCCTCACGTCCCGCCTCCCACACCTCCCGCCTCACTCACCTCCTGCCTCTCTCACATCCCATCTCCCTCACCTCCCGCATCCCTCATCTCCCGCCTCCCTCACCTCCCGCCTCCCTCACCTCCCGCCTCCCTCACATCCCATCTCCCTCACCTCCCGCATCCCTCATCTCCCGCCCCCCTCACCTCCCGGGTCCCTCACCAACCCGCCTCCCTCATCTCCCGTCTCCCTCACCTCCCGCCTCCCTCACCTCCCGCCTAACTCACTTCCCTCACCTGCCGACTCCCTCAACTCCCACCGCCCTCACCTGCCGCCTCCCTCACCTATCGTCTGCCTCACCTTCCACCTACCTAACCTCCCGCCTCCCTCACCACCCACCTCCCTCACCTCCCAGTCTCCCTCACCTCCCCGACTCCCTCACCTCCCGCCTCCCTCACGTCCCCAACTCCCTCACCTCCCGCCTCCATCTCCTACCCACCTCTCACCTCCCGTCTCCTTCACCTCCCAACTCCGTCACCTCCTGTCTCCCTCACCTCCCGCCTCCTTCACCTCCCCGTCTCCCTCATCTCCCGTCTCCATCACCACCTGCCTCCCTCACCTCCCGCCTCCCTCACCTCCCTGCCTCCCTCACCTTCCACCTCCTTCACCTCCCGCCTCCCTCACCTTCCGCATCACTCACCACACCGCCTCCCTCACCACCCTCCTCCTTCACCACCCGCCTCCCTCACCTGCCCGTCTCCCTCACCACCCGCCTCCCTCACCTCCCCGTCTCCCTCACCTCCCGTCTCCCTCAATTCCCCATCGCCCTCACCTCCCGCCTCCCTCAACTCCCGCCTCCCTCACCTCCCCAACTCCCTCACCTCCCCGTCTCCCTCACATCCCCGCCTCCCTCACCTCCCGCCTCCCTCACCTGCCGGTCCCCCTCACCTCCCGCCTCCCTCACCACACGCCTTCCTCATCTCCCCATCTCCCTCACCGCCCGCCTCCCTCACCTCCCCGCCTCCCTCACCTCCCGCCTCCCTCACCTCCCGTCTCCCTCAATTCCCCTTCGCCCTCACCTCCCGCCTCCCTCAACTCCCGCCTCCCTCACCTCCCCTTCTCCCTCACCTCCCCGTCTCCCTCACATCCGCGCCTCCCTCAACTCCTGCCTCCCTCACCTGCCAGTCTCCCTCATCTCCCGCCTCCCTCACCTCCCGCCAGCCTCACCTCCCCGTCACCCTCACATCCCTCATCCCTCACCTCCCCAGCTCCCTCTCCTACCCGCCTCCCTCACCTGCCCGACTCCCTCATCTACCCGCCTCCCTCACCTACCCGCCTCCATCACCTCCCCGCCTCCCTCACCTCACCGAGTCCCTCACCTACCCGCCTCCCTCACCTCCCCGTCTCCCTCACCTCCCGCCTCCCTCACCTCCCTGCCTCCCTCACCTACCGCCTCTCTCACCTCCCGCCTCCGTCACCTTCCGCCTCCTTCACCTCCCAGCCTCCCTCACCTCCCCGCATCCCTCACCTACCCGCCTCCATCACCTCCCCGCCTCCCTCACCTCAACGAGTCCCTCACCTACCCGCCTCCCTCACCTCCCCGTCTCCCTCACCTCCCGCCTCCCTCACCTCCCTGCCTCCCTCACCTACCGCCTCTCTCACCTCCCGCCTCCGTCACCTTCCGCCCCTCCTTCACCTCCCAGCCTCCCTCACCTCCCCGCATCCCTCATCTGCCCGCCTCCCTCACCTCCCACCTCATTCACCTCCCGCATCCCTCACCTCCCCGTCTCCCTCACCTGACCGACTCACTCACCTCCCAGTCTCCCTCACCTCCCCAACTCCCTCACCACCCGCCTCCCTCACATCCCCATCTCCCTCACCTCCCGCCTCCATCTCCTACCCACCTCTCACCACCCGCCTCCCTCACCTCCCGCCTCCCTCACCACCCGCCTCCCTCACCTCCCCGTCTCCCTCACCGCCTGCCTTCCTCACCTCCCCGCCTCCCTCACCTCCCGCCTCCCTCACCTCCCGTCTCCCTCAATTCCCCATCGCCCTCACCTCCCCGCCTCCCTCACCTCCTGCCTCCCTCACCTCCCCTTCTCCCTCACTTCCCCGTCTCCCTCACATCCCCATCTCCCTCACCACCTGCCTCCCTCAAATGCCCATCTCCCTCACCTCCCGTTTCCCTCAATTCCCCATCGCCCTCACCTCCCGCCACCCTCAACTCCCGCCTCCCTCACCTCCCCAACTCCCTCACCTCCCCGTCTCCCTCACATCCCCGCCTCCCTCACCTCCCGCCTCCCTCACCTGCCCGTCTCCCTCACCTCCCGCCTCCCTCACCACATGCCTCCCTCATCTCCCGGTCTCCCTCACCACCCGCCTCCCTCACCTCCCCGCCTCCCTCACCTCCCGCCTCCCTCACCTCCCGTCTCCCTCAATTCCCCTTCGCCCTCACCTCCCGCCTCCCTCAACTCCTGCCTCCCTCACCTCCCCTTCTCCCTCACCTCCCCGTCTTCCTCACATCCCCGCCTCCCTCACCTCCTGCCTCCCTCACCTGCCAGTCTCCCTCATCTCCCGCCTCCCTCACCTCCCGCCTCCCTCACATTCCCATCTCCCTCACATCCCCACCTCCCTCACCTCCCGCCACCCTCACCTCCCCGTCACCCTCACATCCCGCATCCCTCACCTCCCCAGCTCCCTCTCCTACCCGCCTCCCTCACCTGCCCGACTCCCTCACCTACCCGCCTCCCTCACCTACCCGCCTCCATCACCTCCCCGCCACCCTCACCTCACCGAGTCCCTCACCTACTCGTCTCCCTCATCTCCCCGTCTCCCTCATCTCACCGACTCCCTCACCTCCCAGTCTCCCTCACCTCCCCGACTCCCTCACCTCCCGCCTCCCTCACGTCCCAGTCTCCCTCACATCCTGCCTCCATCTCCTACCCACCTCTCACCTCCCATATCCCTCATCTCCCGCCTCCCTCACCACCCACCTCCCTCACCTCCCCGTCTCCCTCACCACCCAGCTCCCTCACCTCCCCGCCTCCCTCACCTCCCGCCTCGCTCACCTCCCCGTCTCCCTCACCTCCCGTCTCCCTCAATTCCCCATCGCCCTCACCTCCCGCCTCCCTCACTTCCCCTTCTCCCTCACCTCCCCGTCTCCCTCACTGCCCCGCCTCCCTCACCTCCCGCCTCCCTCACCTGCCCGTCTCCCACACCTCCCGCCTCCCTCACCTCCCGCCTCCCTCACATTCCCATCTCCCTCACATCCCCACCTCTCTCACCTCCCGCCTCCCTCACCTCCCGCCTCCCTCACCTCCCGCCTCCCTCACCTCCCGCCTCCCTCACCTCCCCACCTCCCTCACCTCCCGTCTCCCTCACCTCCAGTCTCCCTCACCTACCGTCACTTTCACCTCCCGCCTCCGTCACCTCCCGCCTCCATCACCTCCTGCCTCCCTCACCTCCCCGTCTATCTCATCTCCCGTCTCCCTCACCACCCGCGTCCCTCACCACCCCGCCTCCCTCACCACCCTCCTCCTTCACCTCCCAGCCTCCCTCACCTCCCCGCATCCCTCATCTGCCCGTCTCCCTCACCTCCCACCTCATTCACCTCCCGCATCCCTCACCTCCCCGTCTCCCTCACCTGACCGACTCACTCACCTCCCAGTCTCCCTCACCTCCCCAACTCCCTCACCACCCGCCTCCCTCACGTCCCCATCTCCCTCACCTCCCGCCTCCATCTCCTACCCACCTCTCACCACCCGCCTCCCTCACCTCCCGCCTCCCTCACCACCCGCCTCCCTCACCTCCCCGTCTCCCTCACCGCCCGCCTTCCTCACCTCCCCGCCTCCCTCACCTCCCGCCTCCCTCACCTCCCGTCTCCCTCAATTCCCCATCGCCCTCACCTCCCCGCCTCCCTCACCTCCTGCCTCCCTCCTCCCGCCACCCTCACCTCCCCGTCACCCTCACCTCCCGCCTCCCTCACCTCCCCGGCACCCTCACCGACCCGCGTCCCTCACCTGCCCGACTCCCTCACCTACCCGCCTCCCACACCTACCCACCTCCATCACCTCCCCGCCTCCCTCACCTCCCACCTCTCTCACCTCCCGCCTCCCTCACGTCCCCGCATCCCTCATCTCCCCGCCTCCATCACCTCCCGCCTCCCTCACCTCCCCATCTCCCTCACCTCCCGCCTCCCTCACCTCCCGCCTCCTTCACCTCCCGCCTCCCTCACTTCCCCGCCTCCGTCACCTACCCGCCCCCTCACCTCCCGCCTCACTCACCTCCCGCCTCCCACACCTCCCTCACCTCAAGCCTCCCTCACCTCCCACCTCATTCACCTCCTGCCTCCCTCACCTCCCGCCTCCCTCACCTCCCGCCTCGCTCACCTACCGTCTCCCTCACCTCCCGCATCCCTCACATTCCACCTCCCTCACCTCACCGCCCCTCACCTCACGCCTCCTTCAGCTCCCGCCTCCCTCACCTCCCCACCTCCCTACCTCCCGCTTCCCTCACCTGCCGCCTCCGTCAATTCCCACCTCCCTCAATTCCCGCCTCCCTCACCTCCCCGACTCCCTCATCTCCCGCTCTCCTCACCTCCCCGCCTCCCTCACCTCCCCGCCTCCCTCACCTGCCACCTCCCTCAATTCCCACCTCCCTCAATTCCCGCCTCCCTCACCTCCCGCCTCCCTCACCTCCCGCCTCGCTCACCTACCGTCTCCCTCACCTCCCGCATCCCTCACATTCCACCTCCCTCACCTCACCGCCCCTCACCTCACGCCTCCTTCAGCTCCCGCCTCCCTCACCTCCCCACCTCCCGCCTCCCTCACCTGCCGCCTCCCTCAATTCCCACCACCCTCAATTCCCGCCTCCCTCACCTCCCCGACTCCCTCATCTCCCGCTCTCCTCACCTCCCCGCCTCCCTCACCTCCCCACCTCCCTCACCTGCCGCCTCCCTCAATTCCCACCTCCCTCAATTCCCGCCTCCCTCACCTCCCCGACTCCCTCATCTCCCGCTACCCTCACCTCCCCACCTCCCTCACCTCCCACCTCACTCACCTCCTCGCCTCCCTCATCTGCCTGCCTCCCTCACATCCCCTCTCCCAAAACCTCCTGCTTGCCTCACCTCCCGCCTCCCTCACCTCCTGTCTCCCTCACCTCCCACCTCCCTCACATCCCATCTCCCTCACCTCCCAAATCCCTCACCTCCCGCCTCCCTCACCTCCTGCCTAACTCACTTCCCTCACCTCCCGTCTCCCTCAATTCCCCTTCGCCCTCACCTCTCGCCTCCCTCAACTCCCGCCTCCCTCACCTCCCCTTCTCCCTCACCTCCACGTCTCCCTCACATCCCCGCCTCCCTCACCTCCCCACCTCCCTACCTCCCGCTTCGCTCACCTGCCGCCTCCGTCAATTCCCACCTCCCTCAATTCCCGCCTCCCTCACCTCCCCGACTCCCTCATCTCCCGCTCTCCTCACCTCCCCGCCTCCCTCACCTCCCCGCCTCCCTCACCTGCCACCTCCCTCAATTCCCACCTCCCTCAATTCCCGCCTCCCTCACCTCCCGCCTCCCTCACCTCCCGCCTCGCTCACCTACCGTCTCCCTCACCTCCCGCATCCCTCACATTCCACCTCCCTCACCTCACCGCCCCTCACCTCACGCCTCCTTCAGCTCCCGCCTCCCTCACCTCCCCACCTCCCGTCTCCCTCACCTGCCGCCTCCCTCAATTCCCACCTCCCTCAATTCCCGCCTCCCTCACCTCCCCGACTCCCTCATCTCCCGCTCTCCTCACCTCCCCGCCTCCCTCACCTCCCCACCTCCCTCACCTGCCGCCTCCCTCAATTCCCACCTCCCTCAATTCCCGCCTCCCTCACCTCCCCGACTCCCTCATCTCCCGCTACCCTCACCTCCCCACCTCCCTCACCTCCCACCTCACTCACCTCCTCGCCTCCCTCATCTGCCTGCCTCCCTCACATCCCCTCTCCCAAAACCTCCTGCTTGCCTCACCTCCCGCCTCCCTCACCTCCTGTCTCCCTCACCTCCCACCTCCCTCACATCCCATCTCCCTCACCTCCCAAATCCCTCACCTCCCGCCTCCCTCACCTCCTGCCTAACTCACTTCCCTCACCTCCCGTCTCCCTCAATTCCCCTTCGCCCTCACCTCTCGCCTCCCTCAACTCCCGCCTCCCTCACCTCCCCTTCTCCCTCACCTCCACGTCTCCCTCACATCCCTGCCTCCCTCACCTCCTGCCTCCCTCACCTGCCAGTCTCTCTCATCTCCCGCCTCCCTCAACTCCCGCCTCCCTCACATTCCCATCTCCCTCACATCCCCACCTCCCTCACCTCCCGCCACCCTCACCTCCCCGTCACCCTCACATCCCGCATCCCTCACCTCCCCAGCTCCCTCTCCTACCCGCCTCCCTCACCTGCCCGACTCCCTCACCTACCCGCCTCCCTCACCTACCCGTCTCCATCACCTCCCCGCCTCCCCACCTCAACGAGTCCCTCACCTACCCGCCTCCCTCACCTCCCCGTCTCCCTCACCTCCCGCCTCCCTCACCTCCCTGCCTCCCTCACCTACCGCCTCTCACCTCCCGCCTCCGTCACCTTCTGCCTCCTTCACCTCCCAGCCTCCCTCACCTCCCCGCATCCCTCATCTGCCCGCCTCCCTCACCACCCACTTCACTCACCTCCCGCCTCCCTCACCACCCGCCTCCTTTACCTCCCAGCCTCCCTCACCTCCCCGCATCCCTCATCTGCCCGCCTCCCTCACCTCCCACCTCATTCACCTCCCGCATCCCTCACCTCCCCGTCTCCCTCACCTGACCGACTCACTCACCTCCCAGTCTCCCTCACCTCCCCAACTCCCTCACCTCCCGCCTCCCTCACGTCGCCGTCTCCCTCACCTCCCGCCTCCATCTCCTACCCACCTCTCACCACCCGCCTACCTCACCTCCCCGTCTCCCTCACTGCCCGCCTTCCTCACCTCCCCGCCTCCCTCACCTCCCGCATCCCTCACCTCCCGTCTCCCTCAATTCCCCATCGCCCTCACCTCCCCGCCTCCCTCACCTCCTGCCTCCCTCACCTCCCCTTCTCCCTCACTTCCCCGTCTCCCTCACATCCCCATCTCCCTCACCACCCGCCTCCCTCACCTGCCCGTCTCCCTCACCACCTGCCTCCCTCACCTCCCCGTCTCCCTCACCTCCCATCTCCCTCAATTCCCCATCGCCCTCACCTACCGCCTCCCTCAACTCCCGCCTCCCTCACCTCCCCAACTCCCTCACCTCCCCGTCTCCCTCACATCCCCGCCTCCCTCAACTCCCGCCTCCCTCACCTCCCCAACTCCCTCACCTCCCCGTCTCCCTCACATCCCCGCCTCCCTCACCTCCCGCCTCCCTCATCTCCCCGTCTCCCTCACCGCCCGCCTCCCTCACCTCCCCGCCTCCCTCACCTCCCGCCTCCCTCACCTCCCGACTCCCTCAATTCCCCTTCGCCCTCACCTCCCCGTCTCCCTCACATCCCCGCCTCCCTCACCTCCTGCCTCCCTCACCTGCCAGTCTCCCTCATCTCCGGCCTCCCTCACCTCCCGCCTCCCTCACATTCCCATCTCCCTCACATCCCCACCTCCCTCACCTCCCGCCACCCTCACCTGCCCGTCTCTCTCACCTCCCGCCTCCCTCACCACACGCCTCCCTCATCTCCCCGTCTCCCTCACCGCCCGCCTCCCTCACCTCCCCGCCTCCCTCACCTCCCGCCTCCCTCACCTCCCCTTCTCCCTCACCTCCCCGTCTCCCTCACATCCCCGCCTCCCTCACCTCCCGCCTCCCTCACCTCCCGCCTCCCTCACATTCCCATCTCCCTCACATCCCCACCTCCCTCACCTTCCGCCACCCTCACTTCCCCGTCACCCTCACATCCCGCATCCCTCACCTCCCCAGCTCCCTCTCCTACCCGCCTCCCTCACCTGCCCGACTCCCTCACCTACCCGCCTCCCTCACCTACCCGCCTCCATCACCTCCCCGCCACCCTCACCTCACCGAGTCCCTCACCAACCCGCCTCCCTCACCTCCCCGTCTCCCTCACCTCACCGACTCCCTCACCTCCCAGTCTCCCTCACCTCCCCGACTCCCTCACCTCCCGCCTCCCTCACGTCCCAGTCTCCCTCACCTCCTGCCTCCATCTCCTACCCACCTCTCACCTCCCATCTCCCTCACCTCCCGCCTCCCTCACCACCCACCTCCCTCACCTCCCCGTCTCCCTCACCACCCAGCTCCCTCACCTCCTCGGCACCCTCACCTACCCGCCTCCCTCACCTCCCGCCTCCCTAGCCTCCCCGTCTCCCTCACCTCCCGTCTCCCTCAATTGCCCATCGCCCTCACCTCCCGCCTCCCTCACCTCCCCTTCTCCCTCACCTCCCCGTCTCCCTCACAGCCCCGCCTCCCTCACCTCCCGCCTCCCTCACCTGCTCGTCTCCCACACCTCCCGCCTCCCTCACCTCCCGCCTCCCTCACATTCCCATCTCCCTCACATCCCCACCTCTCTCACCTCCCGCCTCCCTCACCTCCCCGTCTCCCTCACCTCCCGCCTCCCTCACCTCCCCGCCTCCCTCACCTCCCGTCTCCCTCACCTACCGTCTCCTTCACCTCCCGCCTCCGTCACCTCCCGCCTCCATCACCTCCTGTCTCCCTCACCTCCCCGTCTCCTTCATCTCCCGTCTCCCTCACCTTCCGCATCACTCACCACCCCGCCTCCCTCACCTCCCGCCTCCCTCACCTCCCGCCTCCCTCACCTCCCTGCCTCCCTCACCTACCGTCTCTCTCACCTCCCGCCTCCCTCACCTCCCGCCTCCTTCACCTCCCCTAGTCCCTCACCTCCCAGCCTCCCTCACCTCCCCTCATCCCTCATCTCCCTGCCTCCCTCACCTCCCACCTCCCTCACCTCCCGCCATCCTCACCTCCCCGTCACCCTCACTTCCCGCCTCCCTCACCTCCCCGGCACCCTCACCTACCCGCGTCGCTCACCTGCCCGACTCCCTCACCTCCCGCCTCCCTCACCTCCCTGCCTCCCTCACCTACCGCCTCTCTCACCTCCCGCCTCCCTCTCCGCCTCCTTCACCTCCCCTAGTCCCTCACCTCCCAGCCTCCCTCACCTCCCCGCATCCCTCATCTCCCTGCCTCCCTCACCTCCCACCTCCCTCACCTCCCGCCTCCCTCACCTGCCCATCTCTCTCACCTCCCGCCTCCCTCACCTCCAAGCCTCCCTCACCTCCCGCTACCCTCACCTCCCCGTCACCCTCACCTCCCGCCTCCCTCACCTCCTCGGCACCCTCACCTACCCGCGTCCCTCACCTGCCCGACTCCCTCACCTACCCGCCTCCCACACCTACCCACCTCCATCACCTCCCCGCCTTCCTCACCTCCCACGTCTCTCACCTCCCGCCTCCCTCACATCCCCGCATCCCTCATCTCCCCGCCTCCATCACCTCCCGCCTCCCTCACCTCCCCATCTCCCTCACCTCCCGCCTCCCTCACCTCCCACCTCCCTCACCTCCCGCCTCCTCCACCTCCCGCCTCCCTCACTTCCCCGCCTCCCTCACCTACCCGCCTCCCTCACCTCCCGCCTCACTCACCTCCCGCCTCCCACACCTCCCTCACCTCAAGCCTCCCTCACCTCCCACCTCATTCACCTCCTGCCTCCCTCACCTCCCGCCTCCCTCACCTCCCGCCTTGCTCACCTACCGTCTCCCTCACCTCCCGCATCCCTCACATTCCACCTCCCTCACCTCACCGCCCCCTCACCTCACGCCTCCTTCAGCTCCCGCCTCCCTCACCTCCCCACCTCCCTACCTCCCGCCTCCCTCACCTGCCGCCTCCCTCAATTCCCACCTCCCTCAATTCCCGCCTCCCTCACCTCCCCGACTCCCTCATCTCCCGCTCTCCTCACCTCCCCGCCTCCCTCACCTCCCCGCCTCCCTCACCTGCCGCCTCCCTCAATTCCCACCTCCCTCAATTCCCGCCTCCCTCACCTCACGCCTCCCTCACCTCCCACCTCCCCGTCGCCCTCACCTCCCGCCTCCATCACCTCCCCGCCTCCCACACCTCCCGCCTCACTCACCTCCCATCTGCGTCACCTCCCCGTCTCCCTCACCACCCCGTCTCCCTCACCTCCCCGTCTCCCTCACATCCCCGCCTTCCTCACCTCCCCGTCTCCCTTACCTTCCCACCTCCCTCACCTGCCCGTCTCCCTCACCTCCCCGTCTCCCTCACCTCCCCGCCTCCCTCACCTCCCACCTCCCTCACCTGCCCGTCTCCCTCACCTCCCTGTCTCCCTCACCTCACCGACTCCCTCACCTCCCCGCCTCCCTCACCTCCCCAAATCCCTCACCTCCCGACTCCCTCACCTCCCCGTCTCCCTCATCTCCCCGTCTCCCTAACCTCCCGCCTCCCTCACCTCCACGTCTCACTCACCTCCACATCTCCCTCACCTCCCCGAGTCCCTCACCTCCCGACTCCTTCACCTCTCCGTCTCCCTCACCTCCCCATCTCCCTCACCACCCACCTCCCTCACCTCCACGTCTCCCTCACCTCCCGCCTCCCTCACCTCCGCGTCGACATCACCTCCCGCTTCCCTCACCTCCTGCATCCTTCACCTCCCGTCTCCTTCACCTCCCCGCCTCCCTCACCCCACCGCCACCTTCACCTCCCTGCCTCCCTCACCTCCCGCTTCCCTCACCTCCCACCTCCCTCACTTTCCGCCTCCCCCACCTCCCGCCTCCCTCACCTACCGTCACCCTCACCTCCCACCTCCCTCACCTCCCGCCTCCCTCACCTCCCGCCTACCTCACCTCCCTCCTCGCTCACCATCCGTCTCCCAAAAGGTCCCGCCTCCCTCACCTCCCGCCTCCCTCACCTCCCGCTTCCCTCACCTCCCATCACCCTCACCTCCCGCTTCCCCCACCTCCCACCTCCCTCACCTCCCTCAACTCTCCGTCTCCATCACCTTCCACCTCGCTCAGCTGCTGCCTCCCTCACTTTCCGCCTCCCACACCTCCCCGTCTCCCTCACCTCCCGACTCCCTCACCTCCCCGTCTCCCTCACCTCCCCGTCTCCCTCACCTCCCTCTCTCCCTCACCTCCCACCTCCCTCACCTCCCCGTCTCCCTCACCTCCCCGCCTCCCTCACCTCGCCGCCTCACTCACCTCCTAACTCCTTCACCTCCCAGTCACCCTCACCTCCCGTCTCCCTCACCTCCTCGCATCCCTCACCTCCCGCCTCCCTCACCTCCCGCCTCCCTCACCTCATCACCTCACACCTCCCTCACCTCCCACCTCCCCGTCACCCTCACCTCTCGCCTCCCTCACCTCCCCACCTCCCTCACCTCCCACCTCCCTCATCTCACGCCTCCCTCACCTCCCACCTCCCCGTCGCCCTCACCTCCCACCTCCCTCACCTCCCCGCCTCCCTCACCTCCCGCTTCCCTCACATCCCGCCTCCCTCACTTTCCGCCTCTCCCACCTCCCACCTCCATCACCTACCGTCATCCTCACCTCCCGCCTCCCTCACCTCCCGCCTCACTCACCTCCCGCCTACCTCACCTCCCTCCTCGCTCACCATCCGTCTCCCAAAAGGTCCAGTCTCCCTCACCTCCCGCCTCCCTCACCTCCCGCTTCCCTCACCTCCCATCACCCTCACCTCCCGCTTCCCCCACCTCCTGCCTCCCTCATCTCCCCGCCTCCCTCAACTCTCCGTCTCCATCACCTTCCACCTCGCTCAGCTGCTGCCTCCCTCACTTCCCGCCTCCCTCATCTCCCCGTCTCCCTCACCTCCCCGTCTCCCTCACCTCCCGCCTCCCTCTCCTCCCCGTCTCCCTCACCTCCCCGCCTCCCTCACCTCCCGCCTCCTTCACCTCCCCGCCTCCCTCACCCCACCGCCTCCTTCACCTCCCCGCCTCCCTCACCTCCCCACCTCCCTCACCTCGTTGCCTCCCTCACCTCCTAACTCCTTCACCTCCCAGTCACCCTCACCTCCAGTCTCCCTCACCTCCCCGCATCCCTCACCTCCCGCCTCTCTCACCTCCCGCCTCCCTCACCTCACGCCTCCCTCACCTCCCACCTCCCCGTCACCCTCACCTCTCGCCTCCCTCACCTCCCCACCTCCCTCACCTCCCTCACCTCACGCCTCCCTCACCCCCCACCTCCCCGTCGCCCTCACCTCTCGCCTCCCTCACCTCCCCACCTCCCTCACCTCCCCGCATCCCTCACCTCCCGCCTCCCTCACCTCCCGCCTCCCTCACCTCACGCCTCCCTCACCTCCCACCTCCCCGTCGCCCTCACCTCTCGCCTCCCTCACCTCCCCACCTCCCTCACCTCCCCGCATCCCTCATCTCCCGCCTCCCTCACCTCCCGCCTCCCTCACCTCCCCACCTCCCTCACCTCACGCCTCCCTCACCTCACGCCTCCCTCACCTCCCACCTCCCCGTCGCCCTCACCTCCCGCCTCCCTCACCTCCCCGCCTCCCTCACCTCCCGCCTCCCACACCTCACGCCTCCCTCACCTCACGTCTCCCTCACCTCCCACCTCCCCGTCGCCCTCACCTCCCGTCGCCCTCACCTTCCCACCTCGCTCACCTCCCGCCACCCTCACTTCCCGCCTCTCTCACCTCGCCGACTCCCTCATCTCCTGCTTCCCTCACCTCTCACCTCCATCACCTCCCCGCCTCCCTCTCCTCCCCGCCTCCCTCTCCTCCCAGCCTCCTTCTCCTCCCCGTCTCCCTCACCTCCCCGCCTCCCTCACCTCCAGCCTCCATCACCTCCGGCCTCCCTCAACTCCCGCATCCCTCACCTCCCGCCTCCCTCACCTCTCGCCTCCCTCACCTCCCGCCTCCCTCACGCCTCCCTCACCTCCAACCTCCCCGTCGCCCTCACCTCTCGCCTCCCTCATCTCCCCACCTCCCTCACCTCCCCGCATCCCTCACCTCCCGCCTCCCTCACCTCCCGCCTCCCTCACCTCCCCACATCCCTCACCTCCCGCCTCCCTCACCTCACGCCTCCCTCACCTCACGCCTCCCTCACCTCCCACCTCCCCGTCGCCCTCACCTCTCGCCTCCCTCACCTCCCCACCTCACTCACCTCCCCGCATCCCTCACCTCCCACCTCCCTCACCTCCCGCCTCCCTCACCTCACGCCTCCCTCACCTCCCACCTCCCCGTCGCCCTCACCTCTCGCCTCCCTCACCTCCCCACCTCCCTCACCTCCCCGCATCCCTCACCTCCCGCCTCCCTCACCTCCCGCCTCCCTCACCTCCCCACCTCCCTCACCTCACGCCTCCCTCACCTCACGTCTCCCTCACCTCCCACCTCCCCGTCGCCCTCACCTCCCGTCGCCCTCACCTTCCCACCTCGCTCACCTCCCGCCACCCTCACTTCCCGCCTCTCTCACCTCGCCGACTCCCTCATCTCCTGCTTCCCTCACCTCTCACCTCCATCACCTCCCCGCCTCCCTCTCCTCCCGCCTCCCTCTCTTCCCCGCCTCCCTCTCCTCCCCGTCTCCCTCACCTCCCCGCCTCCCTCACCTCCAGCCTCCATCACCTCCGGCCTCCCTCAACTCCCGTCTCTCTCACCTCCCTCCTCCCTCAACTGCCCGCCTGCCCCACCTCCCGCTTCCCTCACCTCCCCGTCTCCCTCACATCCCGCCTCCCTCACCTTCCCGTCTCCCTCACCTCCCCGCCTCCCTCACCTCCGGCATCCGTCACCTCCGCTCTCCCTCAACTCCCGCCTCTCTCACCTCCCGCCTCCCTCAACTGCCCGCCTCCCCCACCTCCCGCCTCCCTCTCCTCCCCGTCTCCCTCACCTCCCCGCCTCCCTCACCTCCGGCCTCTGTCACCTCCCGCCTCCCTCAACTGCCCGCCTCCCCCACCTCCCGCCTCCCTCACCTCCCCGTCTCCCTCACCTCCCGCCTCCCTCACCTCCCCACCTCCCTCACCTCACGCCTCCCTCACCTCACGCCTCCCTCACCTCCCACCTCCCCGTCGCCCTCACCTCCCGCCTCCCTCACCTCCCCACCTCCCTCACCTCCCCGCATCCCTCACCTCCCGCCTCCCTCACCTCCCGCCTCCCTCACCTCCCCACCTCCCTCACCTCACGCCTCCCTCACCTCACGTCTCCCTCACCTCCCACCTCCCCGTCGCCCTCACCTCCCGTCGCCCTCACCTTCCCACCTCGCTCACCTCCCGCCACCCTCACTTCCCGCCTCTCTCACCTCGCCGACTCCCTCATCTCCTGCTTCCCTCACCTCTCACCTCCATCACCTCCCCGCCTCCCTCTCCTCCCCGCCTCCCTCTCCTCCCCGCCTCCTTCTCCTCACCGTCTCCCTCACCTCCCCGCCTCCCTCACCTCCAGCCTCCATCACCTCCGGCCTCCCTCAACTCCCGCATCCCTCACCTCCCGCCTCCCTCACCTCTCGCCTCCCTCACCTCCCGCCTCCCTCACGCCTCCCTCACCTCCAACCTCCCCGTCGCCCTCACCTCTCGCCTCTCTCATCTCCCCACCTCCCTCACCTCCCCGCATCCCTCACCTCCCGCCTCCCTCACCTCCCGCCTCCCTCACCTCCCCACCTCCCTCACCTCCCGCCTCCCTCACCTCACGCCTCCCTCACCTCACGCCTCCCTCACCTCCCACCTCCCCGTCGCCCTCACCTCCCGCCTCCCTCACCTCCCCGCCTCCCTCACCTCCCGCCTCCCTCACCTCACGCCTCCCTCACCTCACGTCTCCCTCACCTCCCACCTCCCCGTCGCCCTCAACTCCCGTCGCCCTCACCTTCCCACCTCGCTCACCTCCCGCCACCCTCACTTCCCGCCTCTCTCACCTCGCCGACTCCCTCATCTCCTGCTTCCCTCACCTCTCACCTCCATCACCTCCCCGCCTCCCTCTCCTCCCGCCTCCCTCTCCCCCCCGCCTCCCTCTCCTCCCCACCTCCCTCACCTCCAGCCTCCATCACCTCCGGCCTCCCTCAACTCCCGCCTCTCTCAACTCCCTCCTCCCTCAACCGCCCGCCTCCCCCACCTCCCGCCTCCCTCACCTCCCCGTCTCCCTCACATCCCGCCACCCTCACCTTCCCGTCTCCCTCACCTCCCCGCCTCCCTCACCTCCGGCCTCCGTCACCTCCGCTCTCCCTCAACTCCCGCCTCCCTCACCTCCCGCCTCCCTCAACTGCCCGCCTCCCCCACCTCCCGCCTCCCTCTACTCCCCGTCTCCCTCACCTCCCCGCCTCCCTCACCTCCGGCCTCTGTCACCTCCCGCCTCCCTCAACTGCCCGCCTCCCCCACCTCCCGCCTCCCTCACCTCCCCGTCTCCCTCACATCCCGCCTCCCTCACCTCCCGCCTCCCTCACCTCCCCGCCTCCCTCACCTCCCCGTCTCCCTCACCTCCCGCCTCCCTCACCTCCCGCCTCCCTCACCTCCCGCCTCCCTCACTTCCCCATCTCCCTCACCTACCCGCCTCCCTCACCTCCCGCCTCCCTCACATCCCGTCTCCCTCACCTTCCGCCTCCCTCACCTCCCGCCTCCCTCACCTCCCCGTCTCCCTCACCTCCCGCCTCGGTGACCTCCCTGTCTCCCTCACCTCCTGCCTCCCTCACCTCCCTCCTCGCTCACCTCCCATCTACCTCACCTCCCGCATCTCTCACATCCCGTCTCCCTCACCTCCCACCTCCCTCACCTCCCAGCCTCCTTCACCTCCTGTCTCCCTCACCTCCCTGCCTCCCTCACCTCCCCGCCTCTCTCACCTCCCCGTCGCCCTCACCTCCCACCTCCCTCACCTCCCCGCCTCCCTCACCTCCCGCTTCCCTCACATCCCACCTCCCTCACTTTCCGCCTCCCCCACCTCCCTCCTCCATCACCTACCGTCACCCTCACCTCCCGCCTCCCTCACCTCCCGCCTCCCTCACCTCCCGCCTACCTCACCTCCCTCCTCGCTCACCATCCGTCTCCCAAAAGGTCCCGCCTCCCTCACCTCCCGCCTCCCTCACCTCCCGCTTCCCTCACCTCCCATCACCCTCACCTCCCGCTTCCCCCACCTCCTGCCTCCCTCATCTCCCCGTCTCCCTCAACTCTCCGTCTCCATCACCTTCCACCTCGCTCAGCTGCTGCCTCCCTCACTTCCCGCCTCCCTCATCTCCCCGTCTCCCTCACCTCCCCGTCTCCCTCACCTCCCGCCTCCCTCTCCTCCCCGTCTCCCTCACCTCCCCGCCTCCCTCACCTCCCGCCTCCTTCACCGCTCCGCCTCCCTCACCCCACCGCCTCCTTCACCTCCCCGCCTCCCTCACCTCCCCACCTCCCTCACCTCGCTGCCTCCCTCACCTCCTAACTCCTTCACCTCCCAGTCACCCTCACCTCCCGTCTCCCTCACCTCCCCGCATCCCTCACCTCCCGCCTCCCTCACCTCCCGCCTCCCTCACCTCCCACCTCCCCGTCACCCTCACCTCTCGCCTCCCTCACCTCCCCACCTCCCTCACCTCCCTCACCTCACGCCTCCCTCACCTCCCACTTCCCCGTCGCCCTCACCTCTCGCCTCCCTCACCTCCCCACCTCCCTCACCTCCCCGCATCCCTCACCTCCCGCCTCCCTCACCTCCCGCCTCCCTCACCTCACGCCTCCCTCACCTCCCACCTCCCCGTCGCCCTCACCTCTCGCCTCCCTCACCTCCCCACCTCCCTCACCTCCCCGCATCCCTCACCTCCCGCCTCCCTCACCTCCCGCCTCCCTCACCTCCCGCCTCCCTCACCTCCCCACCTCCCTCACCTCACGCCTCCCTCACCTCACGTCTCCCTCACCTCCCACCTCCCCGTCGCCCTCACCTCCCGTCGCCCTCACCTTCCCACCTCGCTCACCTCCCGCCACCCTCACTTCCCGCCTCTCTCACCTCGCCGACTCCCTCATCTCCTGCTTCCCTCACCTCTCATCTCCATTACCTCCCCGCCTCCCTCTGCTCCCCGCCTCCCTCTCCTCCCCGCCTCCCTCTCCTCCCCGTCTCCCTCAACTCCCCGCCTCCCTCACCTCCAGCCTCCATCACCTCCGGCCTCCCTCAACTCCCGCATCCCTCACCTCCCGCCTCCCTCACCTCCCCGCCTCCCTCACCTCCCACCTCCCCGTCGTCCTCACCTCTCGCCTCCCTCACCTCCCCACCTCCCTCACCTCCCCGCATCCCTCACCTCCCGCCTCCCTCACCTCCCCACATCCCTCACCTCCCGCCTCCCTCACCTCACGCCTCCCTCACCTCCCGCCTCCCTCACCTCCCCGCCTCCCTCACCTCCCGCCTCCCTCACCTCACGCCTCCCTCACCTCACGTCTCCCTCACCTCCCACCTCCCCGTCGCCCTCACCTCCCGTCGCCCTCACCTTCCCACCTCGCTCACCTCCCGCCACCCTCACTTCCCGCCTCTCTCACCTCGCCGACTCCCTCATCTCCTGCTTCCCTCACCTCTCACCTCCATCACCTCCACGCCTCCCTCTCCTCCCGCCTCCCTCTCTTCCCCGCCTCCCTCTCCTCCCCGTCTCCCTCACCTCCCCGCCTCCCTCACCTCCAGCCTCCATCACCTCCGGCCTCCCTCAACTCCCGCCTCTCTCACCTCCCTCCTCCCTCAACTGCCCGCCTCCCCCACCTCCCGCCTCCCTCACCTCCCCGTCTCCCTCACATCCCGCCTCCCTCACCTTCCCGTCTCCCTCACCTCCCCGCCTCCCTCACCTCCGGCCTCCGTCACCTCCGCTCTCCCTCAACTCCCGCCTCTCTCACCTCCCGCCTCCCTCAACTGCCCGCCTCCCCCACCTCCCGCCTCCCTCACCTCCCCGTCTCCCTCACATCCCGCCTCCCTCACCTTCCCGCCTCCCTCACCTCCCAGCCTCCCTCACCTCCGCTCTCCCTCAACTCCCGCCTCTCTCACCTCCCGCCTCCCTCAACTGCCCGCCTCCCCCACCTCCCGCCTCCCTCACCTCCCCGCCTCCCACACCTCCGGCCTCTGTCACCTCCCGCCTCCCTCAACTGCCCGCCTCCCCCACCTCCCGCCTCCCTCACCTCCCCGTCTCCCTCACCTCCCGCCTCCCTCACCTCCCGCCTCCCTCACCTCCCCGCCTCCCTCACCTCCCCGTCTCCCTCACATCCCGCCTCCCTCACCTCCTGCCTCCCTCACCTCCCGCCTCCCTCACCTCCCCGCCTCCCTCACCTCCCGCCTCCCACACCTCACGCATCCCTCACCTCACGTCTCCCTCACCTCCCACCTCCCCGTCGCCCTCACCTCCCGTCGCCCTCACCTTCCCACCTCGCTCACCTCCCGCCACCCTCACTTCCCGCCTCTCTCACCTCGCCGACTCCCTCATCTCCTGCTTCCCTCACCTCTCACCTCCATCACCTCCCCGCCTCCCTCTCCTCCCCGCCTCCCTCTCCTCCCCGCCTCCTTCTCCTCCCCGTCTCCCTCACCTCCCCGCCTCCCTCACCTCCAGCCTCCATCACCTCCGGCCTCCCTCAACTCCCGCATCCCTCACCTCCCGCCTCCCTCACCTCTCGCCTCCCTCACCTCCCGCCTCCCTCACGCCTCCCTCACCTCCAACCTCCCCGTCGCCCTCACCTCTCGCCTCCCTCATCTCCCCACCTCCCTCACCTCCCCGCATCCCTCACCTCCCGCCTCCCTCACCTCCCACCTCCCTCACCTCCCCACCTCCCTCACCTCCCGCCTCCCTCACCTCACGCCTCCCTCACCTCACGCCTCCCTCACCTCCCACCTCCCCGTCGCCCTCACCTCCCGCCTCCCTCACCTCCCCGCCTCCCTCACCTCCCGCCTCCCTCACCTCACGCCTCCCTCACCTCACGTCTCCCTCACCTCCCACCTCCCCGTCGCCCTCACCTCCCGTCGCCCTCACCTTCCCACCTCGCTCACCTCCCGCCACCCTCACTTCCCGCCTCTCTCACCTCGCCGACTCCCTCATCTCCTGCTTCCCTCACCTCTCACCTCCATCACCTCCCCGCCTCCCTCTCCTCCCGCCTCCCTCTCCTCCCCGCCTCCCTCTCCTCCCCACCTCCCTCACCTCCAGCCTCCATCACCTCCGGCCTCCCTCAACTCCCGCCTCTCTCAACTCCCTCCTCCCTCAACCGCCCGCCTCCCCCACCTCCCGCCTCCCTCACCTCCCCGTCTCCCTCACATCCCGCCACCCTCACCTTCCCGTCTCCCTCACCTCCCCGCCTCCCTCACCTCCGGCCTCCGTCACCTCCGCTCTCCCTCAACTCCCGCCTCCCTCACCTCCCGCCTCCCTCAACTGCCCGCCTCCCCCACCTCCCGCCTCCCTCTACTCCCCGTCTCCCTCACCTCCCCGCCTCCCTACCTCCGGCCTCTGTCACCTCCCGCCTCCCTCAACTGCCCGCCTCCCCCACCTCCCGCCTCCCTCACCTCCCCGTCTCCCTCACATCCCGCCTCCCTCACCTCCCGCCTCCCTCACCTCCCCGCCTCCCTCACCTCCCCGTCTCCCTCACCTCCCGCCTCCCTCACCTCCCGCCTCCCTCACCTCCCGCCTCCCTCACTTCCCCATCTCCCTCACCTACCCGCCTCCCTCACCTCCCGCCTCCCTCACATCCCGTCTCCCTCACCTTCCGCCTCCCTCACCTCCCGCCTCCCTCACCTCCCCGTCTCCCTCACCTCCCGCCTCGGTGACCTCCCTGTCTCCCTCACCTCCTGCCTCCCTCATCTCCCTCCTCGCTCACCTCCCATCTACCTCACCTCCCGCATCTCTCACATCCCGTCTCCATCACCTCCCACCTCCCTCACCTCCCAGCCTCCTTCACCTCCTGTCTCCCTCACCTCCCTGCCTCCCTCACCTCCCCGCCTCTCTCACCTCCCCGTCGCCCTCACCTCCCACCTCCCTCACCTCCCCGCCTCCCTCACCTCCCGCTTCCCTCACATCCCACCTCCCTCACTTTCCGCCTCCCCCACCTCCCTCCTCCATCACCTACCGTCACCCTCACCTCCCGCCTCCCTCACCTCCCGCCTCCCTCACCTCCCGCCTACCTCACCTCCCTCCTCGCTCACCATCCGTCTCCCAAAAGGTCCCGCCTCCCTCACCTCCCGCCTCCCTCACCTCCCGCTTCCCTCACCTCCCATCACCCTCACCTCCCGCTTCCCTCACCTCCTGCCTCCCTCATCTCCCCGTCTCCCTCAACTCTCCGTCTCCATCACCTTCCACCTCGCTCAGCTGCTGCCTCCCTCACTTCCCGCCTCCCTCATCTCCCCGTCTCCCTCACCTCCCCGTCTCCCTCACCTCCCGCCTCCCTCTCCTCCCCGTCTCCCTCACCTCCCCGCCTCCCTCACCTCCCGCCTCCTTCACCTCTCCGCCTCCCTCACCCCACCGCCTCCTTCACCTCCCCGCCTCCCTCACCTCCCCACCTCCCTCACCTCGCTGCCTCCCTCACCTCCTAACTCCTTCACCTCCCAGTCACCCTCACCTCCCGTCTCCCTCACCTCCCCGCATCCCTCACCTCCCGCCTCCCTCACCTCCCGCCTCCCTCACCTCCCACCTCCCCGTCACCCTCACCTCTCGCCTCCCTCACCTCCCCACCTCCCTCACCTCCCTCACCTCACGCATCCCTCACCTCCCACTTCCCCGTCGCCCTCACCTCTCGCCTCCCTCACCTCCCCACCTCCCTCACCTCCCCGCATCCCTCACCTCCCGCCTCCCTCACCTCCCGCCTCCCTCACCTCACGCCTCCCTCACCTCCCACCTCCCCGTCGCCCTCACCTCTCGCCTCCCTCACCTCCCCACCTCCCTCACCTCCCCGCATCCCTCACCTCCCGCCTCCCTCACCTCCCGCCTCCCTCACCTCCCGCCTCCCTCACCTCCCCACCTCCCTCACCTCACGCCTCCCTCACCTCACGTCTCCCTCACCTCCCACCTCCCCGTCGCCCTCACCTCCCGTCGCCCTCACCTTCCCACCTCGCTCACCTCCCGCCACCCTCACTTCCCGCCTCTCTCACCTCGCCGACTCCCTCATCTCCTGCTTCCCTCACCTCTCATCTCCATTACCTCCCCGCCTCCCTCTGCTCCCCGCCTCCCTCTCCTCCCCGCCTCCCTCTCCTCCCCGTCTCCCTCACCTCCCCGCCTCCCTCACCTCCAGCCTCCATCACCTCCCCGCCTCCCTCAACTCCCGCATCCCTCACCTCCCGCCTCCCTCACCTCCCGCCTCCCTCACCTCCCCGCCTCCCTCACCTCCCACCTCCCCGTCGTCCTCACCTCTCGCCTCCCTCACCTCCCCACCTCCCTCACCTCCCCGCATCCCTCACCTCCCGCCTCCCTCACCTCCCGCCTCCCTCACCTCCCCACCTCCCTCACCTCCCGCCTCCCTCACCTCACGCCTCCCTCACCTCCCGCCTCCCTCACCTCCCCGCCTCCCTCACCTCCTGCCTCCCTCACCTCACGCCTCCCTCACCTCACGTCTCCCTCACCTCCCACCTCCCCGTCGCCCTCACCTCCCGTCGCCCTCACCTTCCCACCTCGCTCACCTCCCGCCACCCTCACTTCCCGCCTCTCTCACCTCGCCGACTCCCTCATCTCCTGCTTCCCTCACCTCTCACCTCCATCACCTCCCCGCCTCCCTCTCCTCCCGCCTCCCTCTCTTCCCCGCCTCCCTCTCCTCCCCGTCTCCCTCACCTCCCCGCCTCCCTCACCTCCAGCCTCCATCACCTCCGGCCTCCCTCAACTCCCGCCTCTCTCACCTCCCTCCTCCCTCAACTGCCCACCTCCCCCACCTCCCGCCTCCCTCACCTCCCCGTCTCCCTCACATCCCGCCTCCCTCACCTTCCCGTCTCCCTCACCTCCCCGCCTCCCTCACCTCCGGCCTCCGTCACCTCCGCTCTCCCTCAACTCCCGCCTCTCTCACCTCCCGCCTCCCTCAACTGCCCGCCTCCCCCACCTCCCGCCTCCCTCACCTCCCCGTCTCCCTCACATCCCGCCTCCCTCACCTTCCCGCCTCCCTCACCTCCCCGCCTCCCTCACCTCCGCTCTCCCTCACCTCCCGCCTCCCTCACCTCCCCGCCTCCCTCACCTCCCCGTCTCCCTCACATCCCGCCTCCCTCACCTCCTGCCTCCCTCACCTCCCGCCTCCCTCACCTCCCCGTCTCCCTCACCTACCCGCCTCCCTCACCTCCCGTCTCCCTCACATCCCGCCTCCCTCACCTCCCGCCTCCCTCACCTCCCGCCTCCCTCACCTCCCCGTCTCCCTCACCTCCCGCCTCGGTGACCTCCCTGTCTCCCTCACCTCCTGCCTCCCTCACCTCCCGCCTCCCTCACCTCCCTCCTCGCTCACCTCCCGTCTACCTCACCTCCCGCATCCCTCACATCCCGTCTCCCTCACCTCCCACCTCCCTCACCTCCCAGCCTCCTTCACCTCCTGTCTCCCTCACCTCCCGCCTCCCTCACCTCCCCGCCTCTCTCACCTCCCACCTCCCTCACCTCCCCGCCTCTCTCACCACCCCGGCTCCCTCACCTTCCACCTCGCTCACCTCACGCCTCCCTCACCTCCCCGACTCCATCATCACCCGCCTCCCTCACCTCCCCGACTCCATGATCACCTGCTTCCCTCACCTCCCGCCTCCCTCATCTCCCGCCTCCCTCACTTCGCGCCTCCCTCACCTCCCCACCTCCCTCACCTCACGCCTCCCTCACCTCCCACCTCCCCGTCGCCCTCACCTCTCGCCTCCCTCACCTCCCCACCTCCCTCACCTTCCCGCATCCCTCACCTCCCACCTCCCTCACCTCCCGCCTCCCTCACCTCACGCCTCCCTCACCTCCCACCTCCCCGTCGCCCTCACCTCTCGCCTCCCTCACCTCCCCACCTCCCTCACCTCCCCGCATCCCTCACCTCCCGCCTCCCTCACCTCCCGCCTCCCTCACCTCCCCACCTCCCTCACCTCACGCCTCCCTCACCTCACGTCTCCCTCACCTCCCACCTCCCCGTCGCCCTCACCTCCCGTCGCCCTCACCTTCCCACCTCCCTCACCTCCCTCACCTCACGCATCCCTCACCTCCCACTTCCCCGTCGCCCTCACCTCTCGCCTCCCTCACCTCCCCACCTCCCTCACCTCCCCGCATCCCTCACCTCCCGCCTCCCTCACCTCCCGCCTCCCTCACCTCACGCCTCCCTCACCTCCCACCTCCCCGTCGCCCTCACCTCTCGCCTCCCTCACCTCCCCACCTCCCTCACCTCCCCGCATCCCTCACCTCCCGCCTCCCTCACCTCCCGCCTCCCTCACCTCCCGCCTCCCTCACCTCCCCACCTCCCTCACCTCACGCCTCCCTCACCTCACGTATCCCTCACCTCCCACCTCCCCGTCGCCCTCACCTCCCGTCGCCCTCACCTTCCCACCTCGCTCACCTCCCGCCACCCTCACTTCCCGCCTCTCTCACCTCGCCGACTCCCTCATCTCCTGCTTCCCTCACCTCTCATCTCCATTACCTCCCCGCCTCCCTCTGCTCCCCCGCCTCCCTCTCCTCCCCGCCTCCCTCTCCTCCCCGTCTCCCTCACCTCCCCGCCTCCCTCACCTCCAGCCTCCATCACCTCCCCGCCTCCCTCAACTCCCGCATCCCTCACCTCCCGCCTCCCTCACCTCCCGCCTCCCTCACCTCCCCGCCTCCCTCACCTCCCACCTCCCCGTCGTCCTCACCTCTCGCCTCCCTCACCTCCCCACCTCCCTCACCTCCCCGCATCCCTCACCTCCCGCCTCCCTCACCTCCCGCCTCCCTCACCTCCCCACCTCCCTCACCTCCCGCCTCCCTCACCTCACGCCTCCCTCACCTCCCGCCTCCCTCACCTCCCCGCCTCCCTCACCTCCTGCCTCCCTCACCTCACGCCTCCCTCACCTCACGTCTCCCTCACCTCCCACCTCCCCGTCGCCCTCACCTCCCGTCGCCCTCACCTTCCCACCTCGCTCACCTCCCGCCACCCTCACTTCCCGCCTCTCTCACCTCGCCGACTCCCTCATCTCCTGCTTCCCTCACCTCTCACCTCCATCACCTCCCCGCCTCCCTCTCCTCCCGCCTCCCTCTCTTCCCCCCCTCCCTCTCCTCCCCGTCTCCCTCACCTCCCCGCCTCCCTCACCTCCAGCCTCCATCACCTCCGGCCTCCCTCAACTCCCGCCTCTCTCACCTCCCTCCTCCCTCAACTGCCCACCTCCCCCACCTCCCGCCTCCCTCACCTCCCCGTCTCCCTCACATCCCGCCTCCCTCACCTTCCCGTCTCCCTCACCTCCCCGCCTCCCTCACCTCCGGCCTCCGTCACCTCCGCTCTCCCTCAACTCCCGCCTCTCTCACCTCCCGCCTCCCTCAACTGCCCGCCTCCCCCACCTCCCGCCTCCCTCACCTCCCCGTCTCCCTCACATCCCGCCTCCCTCACCTTCCCGCCTCCCTCACCTCCCCGCCTCCCTCACCTCCGCTCTCCCTCAACTCCCGCCTCTCTCACCTCCCGCCTCCCTCAACTGCCCGCCTCCCCCACCTCCCGCCTCCCTCTCCTCCCCGTCTCCCTCACCTCCCCGCCTCCCTCACCTCCGGCCTCTGTCACCTCCCGCCTCCCTCAACTGCCCGCCTCCCCCACCTCCCGCCTCCCTCACCGCCCCGTCTC
Organism: Isurus oxyrinchus; assembly: GCA_026770705.1. Lineage (NCBI taxonomy): Eukaryota > Metazoa > Chordata > Chondrichthyes > Lamniformes > Lamnidae > Isurus > Isurus oxyrinchus. The sequence goes on from JANJGN010000017.1 coordinate 84,972,122, forward strand.
CCTCACCTCCCGCCTCCCTCACCTCCCGCCTCCCTCACCTCCCCGCCTCCCTCACCTCCCCGTCTCCCTCACATCCCGCCTCCCTCACCTCCTGCCTCCCTCACCTCCCGCCTCCCTCACCTCCCCGTCTCCCTCACCTACCCGCCTCCCTCACCTCCCGTCTCCCTCACATCCCGCCTCCCTCACCTCCCGCCTCCCTCACCTCCCGCCTCCCTCACCTCCCCGTCTCCCTCACCTCCCGCCTCGGTGACCTCCCTGTCTCCCTCACCTCCTGCCTCCCTCACCTCCCGCCTCCCTCACCTCCCTCCTCGCTCACCTCCCGTCTACCTCACCTCGCGCATCCCTCACATCCCGTCTCCCTCACCTCCCACCTCCCTCACCTCCCAGCCTCCTTCACCTCCTGTCTCCCTCACCTCCCGCCTCCCTCACCTCCCCGCCTCTCTCACCTCCCACCTCCCTCACCTCCCCGCCTCTCTCACCACCCCGGCTCCCTCACCTTCCACCTCGCTCACCTCACGCCTCCCTCACCTCCCCGACTCCATCATCACCCGCCTCCCTCACCTCCCCGACTCCATGATCACCTGCTTCCCTCACCTCCCGCCTCCCTCATCTCCCGCCTCCCTCACTTCGCGCCTCCCTCACCTCCCCACCTCCCTCACCTCTCGCCTCCCTCACCTCCCGCCTCCCTCACCTCCCAGCCTCCCTCACCTACCACCTCCCTCACCTGCCAGCCTCCTTCACCTCCCGTCTCACTCACCTCTGGCCTCCCTCACTTCCCCACCTCCCTCACCTCCCACCTCCCTCAGATCCCAGCCTCCTTCACCTCCCATCTCCCTCACCTCCCACCTCCCTCACCTCCCACCTCCCTCATCTCCCAGCCTCCTTCACCTCCCGCCTCCCTCACCTCCCGCCTTCATCTCCCACCTCCCTCACATCCCAGCCTCCCTCACCTCCCGTCGCCCTCACCTCCCGTCGCTCTCACCTCCCGTCGCCCACACGTCCCCGCCTCCCTCACTTCTCCGTCTACCTCACTCCCCGCCTCCCTCACCTCACGTCTCCCTCAACTCCCACCTCACTCACATCACGCCTCCCTCACCTCCCGCCTCCCTACCTCCTGCCTACCTCACCTCCCTGTCTCCCTCACCTCCCGCCTCCCTCACCTCCCCGTCTCCCTCACCTCCCCGCCTCCCTCACCTCCCAGCCTCCTTCACCTCCTGTCTCCCTTACCTCCCGCCTCCCTCACCTCCCCGCCTCCCTCACCTCCCCGTCTCCCTCACCTCCCGCCTCACTCACCTCCCCGTCTCCCTCATTTCCCCGTCTCCCTCACCTCCCGCCTCCCTCACCTCCCGCCTCGGTCACCTCCCCGTCTCCCTTACCTCCCGCCTCCCTCACCTCCCGCCTCCCTCACCTCCCTCCTCGCTCACCTCCCGTCTCCCTCACCTCCCGCCTCCCTCACCTCCCATCTCCCTCACCTCCCGTCTCCCTCACCTCCCACCTCCCTCATCTCCACGTCTCCCTCACCTCCCGCTTCCCTCACTTTCCGCCTCGGTCACCTCCCCGTCTCCTTCACCTCCCGCCTCCCTCACCTCCCGCTTCCCTCACCTCCCTCCTCGCTCACCTCCCGTCTCCCTCACCTCCCGCATCCCTCACATCCCGTCTCCCTCACCTCCCACCTCCCTCACCTCCCAGCCTCCTTCACCTCCTGTCTCCCTTACCTCCCGCCTCCCTCACCTCCCCGCCTCCCTCACCTCCCCGTCTCCCTCACCTCCCGCCTCGGTGACCTCCCTGTCTCCCTCACCTCTTGCCTCCCTCACCTCCCGCCTCCCTCACCTCCCTCCTCGCTCACCTCCCGTCTACCTCACCTCCCGCATCCCTCACATCCCGTCTCCCTCACCTCCCACCTCCCTCACCTCCCAGCCTCCTTCACCTCCTGTCTCCCTCACCTCCCGCCTCCCTCACCTCCCCGCCTCTCTCACCTCCCACCTCCCTCACCTCCCCGCCTCTCTCACCACCCCGGCTCCCTCACCTTCCACCTCGCTCACCTCACGCCTCCCTCACCTCCCCGACTCCATCATCACCCGCCTCCCTCACCTCCCCGACTCCATGATCACCTGCTTCCCTCACCTCCCGCCTCCCTCATCTCCCGCCTCCCTCACTTCGCGCCTCCCTCACCTCCCCACCTCCCTCACCTCTCGCCTCCCTCACCTCCCGCCTCCCTCACCTCCCTGCCTCCCTCACCTACCACCTCCCTCACCTGCCAGCCTCCTTCACCTCCCGTCTCACTCACCTCTGGCCTCCCTCACTTCCCCACCTCCCTCACCTCCCACCTCCCTCAGATCCCAGCCTCCTTCACCTCCCATCTCCCTCACCTCCCACCTCCCTCACCTCCCACCTCCCTCAACTCCCAGCCTCCTTCACCTCCCGCCTCCCTCACCTCCCGCCTTCCTCATCTCCCACCTCCCTCACATCCCAGCCTCCCTCACCTCCCGTCGCCCTCACCTCCCGTCGCTCTCACCTCCCGTCGCCCTCACGTCCCCGCCTCCCTCACTTCTCCGTCTACCTCACTCCCCGCCTCCCTCACCTCACGTCTCCCTCAACTCCCACCTCACTCACATCACGCCTCCCTCACCTCCCGCCTCCCTACCTCCTGCCTACCTCACCTCCCCGTCTCACTCACCTCCCGCCTCCCTCACCTCCCCGTCTCCCTCACCTCCCCGCCTCACTTACCTCCCCGTCTCCCTCGCCTCCCGCCTCCCTCATTTCCCCGCCTCCCTCACCTCCCCGTCTCCCTCACCTCCCGCCTCACTCACCTCCCCGTCTCCCTCATTTCCCCGTCTCCCTCACCTCCCGCCTCCCTCACCTCCCGCCTCCCTCACCTCCCCGTCTCCCTCACCTCCCGCCTCCCTCACCTCCCGCCTCCCTCACCTCCCTCCTCGCTCACCTCTCGTCTCCCTCACCTCCCGCCTCCCTCACCTCCCATCTCCCTCACCTCCCGTCTCCCTCACCTCCCACCTCCCTCATCTCCACGTCTCCCTCACCTCCCGCTTCCCTCACTTCCCGCCTCGGTCACCTCCCCGTCTCCTTCACCTCCCGCCTCCCTCACCTCCCTCCTCGCTCACCTCCCGTCTCCCTCACCTCCCGCATCCCTCATATCCCGTCTCCCTCACCTCCCACCTCCCTCACCTCCCAGCCTCCTTCACCTCCTGTCTCCCTTACCTCCCGCCTCTCTCACCTCCCCGCCTCTCTCACCTCCCGCCTCCCTCACCTCCCCGCCTCCCTCACCTCCCCGCCTCTCTCACCACCCCGGCTCCCTCACCTTCCATTTCGCTCACCTCACGCCTCCCTCACCTCCCCGACTCCATCATCACCCGCCTCCCTCACCTCCCCGACTCCAACATCACCCGCTTCCCTCACCTCCCGCCTCCCTCATCTCCCGCCTCCCTCACTTCGCGCCTCCCTCACCTCCCCACCTCCCTCACCTCCCGCCTCCCTCACCTCCCTGCCTCCCTCACCTACCACCTCCCTCACCTCCCAGCCTCCTTCACCTCCCGTCTCACTCACCTCCTGCCTCCCTCACTTCCCCACCTCCCTCACCTCCCACCTCCCTCAGCTCCCTGCCTCCTTCACCTCCCATCTCCCTCACCTCCCGCCTCCCTCACCTCCCACCTTCCTCACCTCCCAGCCTCCTTCACCTCCCGCCTCCCTCATCTCCCGCCTACCTCACCTCCCTCCTCGCTCACCATCCGTCTCCCAAAAGGTCCCGCCTCCCTCACCTCCCGCCTCCCTCACCTCCCGCTTCCCTCACCTCCCATCACCCTCACCTCCCGCTTCCCCCACCTCCTGCCTCCCTCATCTCCCCGCCTCCCTCAACTCTCCGTCTCCATCACCTTCCACCTCGCTCAGCTGCTGCCTCCCTCACTTCCCGCCTCCCTCATCTCCCCGTCTCCCTCACCTCCCCGTCTCCCTCACCTCCCGCCTCCCTCTCCTCCCCGTCTCCCTCACCTCCCCGCCTCCCTCACCTCCCGCCTCCTTCACCTCTCCGCCTCCCTCACCCCACCGCCTCCTTCACCTCCCCGTCTCCCTCATTTCCCCGTCTCCCTCACCTCCCGCCTCCCTCACCTCCCGCCTCCCTCACCTCCCCGTCTCCCTCACCTCCCGCCTCCCTCACCTCCCGCCTCCCTCACCTCCCTCCTCGCTCACCTCCCGTCTCCCTCACCTCCCGCCTCCCTCACCTCCCATCTCCCTCACCTCCCGTCTCCCTCACCTCCCGCTTCCCTCACTTCCCGCCTCGGTCACCTCCCCGTCTCCTTCACCTCCCGCCTCCCTCACCTCCCGCCTCCCTCACCTCCCTCCTCGCTCACCTCCCGTCTCCCTCACCTCCCGCATCCCTCACATCCCGTCTCCCTCACGTCCCACCTCCCTCACCTCCCAGCCTCCTTCACCTCCTGTCTCCCTTACCTCCCGCCTCCCTCACCTCCCGCCTCCCTCACCTCCCCGTCTCCCTCAACTCCCGCCTCGGTGACCTCCCTGTCTCCCTCACCTCCTGCCTCCCTCACATCCCGCCTCCCTCACCTCCCTCCTCGCTCACCTCCCGTCTACCTCACCTCCCGCATCCCTCACATCCCGTCTCCCTCACCTCCCACCTCCCTCACCTCCCAGCCTCCTTCACCTCCTGTCTCCCTCACCTCCCGCCTCCCTCACCTCCCCGCCTCTCTCACCTCCCACCTCCCTCACCTCCCCGCCTCTCTCACCACCCCGGCTCCCTCACCTTCCACCTCGCTCACCTCACGCCTCCCTCACCTCCCCGACTCCATCATCACCCGCCTCCCTCACCTCCCCGACTCCATGATCACCTGCTTCCCTCACCTCCCGCCTCCCTCATCTCCCGCCTCCCTCACTTCGCGCCTCCCTCACCTCCCCACCTCCCTCACCTCTCGCCTCCCTCACCTCCCGCCTCCCTCACCTCCCTGCCTCCCTCACCTACCACCTCCCTCACCTGCCAGCCTCCTTCACCTCCCGTCTCACTCACCTCTGGCCTCCCTCACTTCCCCACCTCCCTCACCTCCCACCTCCCTCAGATCCCAGCCTCCTTCACCTCCCATCTCCCTCACCTCCCACCTCCCTCACCTCCCACCTCCCTCATCTCCCAGCCTCCTTCACCTCCCGCCTCCCTCACCTCCCGCCTTCCTCATCTCCCACCTCCCTCACATCCCAGCCTCCCTCACCTCCCGTCGCCCTCACCTCCCGTCGCTCTCACCTCCCGTCGCCCTCACGTCCCCGCCTCCCTCACTTCTCCGCCTACCTCACTCCCCGCCTCCCTCACCTCCCGCCTCCCTCACCTCCCCGTCTCCCTCACCTCCCCGCCTTCCTCACCTCCCCGCCTCACTTACCTCCCCGTCTCCCTCGCCTCCCGCCTCCCTCATTTCCCCGCCTCCCTCACCTCCCCGTCTCCCTCACCTCCCGCCTCACTCACCTCCCCGTCTCCCTCATTTCCCCGTCTCCCTCACCTCCCGCCTCCCTCACCTCCCGCCTCCCTCACCTCCCCGTCTCCCTCACCTCCCGCCTCCCTCACCTCCCGCCTCCCTCACCTCCCTCCTCGCTCACCTCCCGTCTCCCTCACCTCCCGCCTCCCTCACCTCCCATCTCCCTCACCTCCCGTCTCCCTCACCTCCCACCTCCCTCATCTCCACGTCTCCCTCACCTCCCGCTTCCCTCACTTCCCGCCTCGGTCACCTCCCCGTCTCCTTCACCTCCCGCCTCCCTCACCTCCCGCCTCCCTCACCTCCCTCCTCGCTCACCTCCCGTCTCCCTCACCTCCCGCATCCCTCACATCCCGTCTCCCTCACCCCCACCTCCCTCACCTCCCAGCCTCCTTCACCTCCCCGTCTCCCTTACCTCCCGCCTCTCTCACCTCCCCGCCTCTCTCACCTCCCGCCTCCCTCACCTCCCCGCCTCCCTCACCTCCCCGCCTCTCTCACCACCCCGGCTCCCTCACCTTCCATTTCGCTCACCTCACGCCTCCCTCACCTCCCCGACTCCATCATCACCCGCCTCCCTCACCTCCCCGACTCCAACATCACCCGCTTCCCTCACCTCCCGCCTCCCTCATCTCCCGCCTCCCTCACTTCGCGCCTCCCTCACCTCCCCACCTCCCTCACCTCCCGCCTCCCTCACCTCCCTGCCTCCCTCACCTACCAACTCCCTCACCTCCCAGCCTCCTTCACCTCCCGTCTCACTCACCTCCTGCCACCCTCACTTCCCCACCTCCCTCACCTCCCGCCTCCCTCATCTCCCGCCTCCCTCACTTCGCGCCTCCCTCACCTCCCCACCTCCCTCACCTCCCGCCTCCCTCACCTCCCTGCCTCCCTCACCTCCCACCTTCCTCACCTCCCAGCCTCCTTCACCTCCCGCCTCCCTCACCTCCCGCCTACCTCACCTCCCTCCTCGCTCACCATCCGTCTCCCAAAAGGTCCCGCCTCCCTCACCTCCCGCCTCCCTCACCTCCCGCTTCCCTCACCTCCCATCACCCTCACCTCCCGCTTCCCCCACCTCCTGCCTCCCTCATCTCCCCGCCTCCCTCAACTCTCTGTCTCCATCACCTTCCACCTCGCTCAGCTGCTGCCTCCCTCACTTCCCGCCTCCCTCATCTCCCCGTCTCCCTCACCTCCCCGTCTCCCTCACCTCCCGCCTCCCTCTCCTCCCCGTCTCCCTCACCTCCCCGCCTCCCTCACCTCCCGCCTCCTTCACCTCTCCGCCTCCCTCACCCCACCGCCTCCTTCACCTCCCCGTCTCCCTCATTTCCCCGTCTCCCTCACCTCCCGCCTCCCTCACCTCCCGCCTCCCTCACCTCCCCGTCTCCCACACCTCCCGCCTCCCTCACCTCCCGCCTCCCTCACCTCCCCACCTCCCTCACCTCCTGCCTCCCTCACCTCCCTGCCTCCCTCACCTACCACCTCCCTCACCTCCCAGCCTCCTTCACCTCCCGTCTCACTCACCTCCTGCCTCCCTCACTTCCCCACCTCCCTCACCTCCCACCTCCCTCAGCTCCCTGCCTCCTTCACCTCCCATCTCCCTCACCTCCCGCCTCCCTCACCTCCCACCTTCCTCACCTCGCAGCCTCCTTCACCTCCCGCCTCGCTCACCTCCCGCCTACCTCACCTCCCTCCTCGCTCACCATCCGTCTCCCAAAAGGTCCCGCCTCCCTCACCTCCCGCCTCCCTCACCTCCCGCTTCCCTCACCTCCCATCACCCTCACCTCCCGCTTCCCCCACCTCCTGCCTCCCTCATCTCCCCGCCTCCCTCAACTCTCCGTCTCCATCACCTTCCACCTCGCTCAGCTGCTGCCTCCCTCACTTCCCGCCTCCCTCATCTCCCCGTCTCCCTCACCTCCCCTCTCCCTCACCTCCCGCCTCCCATCTCCCTCACCTCCCCGCCTCCCTCACCTCCCGCCTCCTTCACCTCCCCGCCTCCCTCACCTCCCCACCTCCCTCACCTCGCTGCCTCCCTCACCTCCTAACTCCTTCACCTCCCAGTCACCCTCACCTCCCGTCTCCCTCACCTCCCCGCATCCCTCACCTCCCGGCCCCCTCACCTCCCGCCTCCCTCACCTCACGCCTCCCTCACCTCCCACCTCCCCGTCACCCTCACCTCTCGCCTCCCTCACCTCCCCATCTTCCTCACCTCCCTCACCTCACGCCTCCCTCACCTCCCACCTCCCCGTCGCCCTCACCTCACGCCTCCCTCACCTCACGTCTCCCTCACCTCCCACCTCCCCGTCGCCCTCACCTCCCGTCGCCCTCACCTTCCCACCTCGCTCACCTCCCGCCACCCTCACTTCCCGCCTCTCTCACCTCGCCGACTCCCTCATCTCCTGCTTCCCTCACCTCTCACCTCCATCACCTCCCCGCCTCCCTCTGCTCCCCGCCTCCCTCTCCTCCCCGCCTCCCTCTCCTCCCCGTCTCCCTCACCTCCCCGCCTCCCTCACCTCCAGCCTCCATCACCTCCGGCCTCCCTCAACTCCCGCATCCCTCACCTCCCGGCTCCCTCACCTCCCGCCTCCCTCACCTCACGCCTCCCTCACCTCCCACCTCCCTCATCTCCACGTCTCCCTCACCTCCCGCTTCCCTCACTTCCCGCCTCGGTCACCTCCCCGTCTCCTTCACCTCCCGCCTCCCTCACCTCCCGCCTCCCTCACCTCCCTCCTCGCTCACCTCCCGTCTCCCTCACCTCCCGCATCCCTCACATCCCGTCTCCCTCACCCCCACCTCCCTCACCTCCCAGCCTCCTTCACCTCCCCGTCTCCCTTACCTCCCGCCTCTCTCACCTCCCCGCCTCTCTCACCTCCCGCCTCCCTCACCTCCCCGCCTCCCTCACCTCCCCGCCTCTCTCACCACCCCGGCTCCCTCACCTTCCATTTCGCTCACCTCACGCCTCCCTCACCTCCCCGACTCCATCATCACCCGCCTCCCTCACCTCCCCGACTCCAACATCACCCGCTTCCCTCACCTCCCGCCTCCCTCATCTCCCGCCTCCCTCACTTCGCGCCTCCCTCACCTCCCCACCTCCCTCACCTCCCGCCTCCCTCACCTCCCTGCCTCCCTCACCTACCAACTCCCTCACCTCCCAGCCTCCTTCACCTCCCGTCTCACTCACCTCCTGCCACCCTCACTTCCCCACCTCCCTCACCTCCCGCCTCCCTCATCTCCCGCCTCCCTCACTTCGCGCCTCCCTCACCTCCCCACCTCCCTCACCTCCCGCCTCCCTCACCTCCCTGCCTCCCTCACCTCCCACCTTCCTCACCTCCCAGCCTCCTTCACCTCCCGCCTCCCTCACCTCCCGCCTACCTCACCTCCCTCCTCGCTCACCATCCGTCTCCCAAAAGGTCCCGCCTCCCTCACCTCCCGCCTCCCTCACCTCCCGCTTCCCTCACCTCCCATCACCCTCACCTCCCGCTTCCCCCACCTCCTGCCTCCCTCATCTCCCCGCCTCCCTCAACTCTCTGTCTCCATCACCTTCCACCTCGCTCAGCTGCTGCCTCCCTCACTTCCCGCCTCCCTCATCTCCCCGTCTCCCTCACCTCCCCGTCTCCCTCACCTCCCGCCTCCCTCTCCTCCCCGTCTCCCTCACCTCCCCGCCTCCCTCACCTCCCGCCTCCTTCACCTCTCCGCCTCCCTCACCCCACCGCCTCCTTCACCTCCCCGTCTCCCTCATTTCCCCGTCTCCCTCACCTCCCGCCTCCCTCACCTCCCGCCTCCCTCACCTCCCCGTCTCCCACACCTCCCGCCTCCCTCACCTCCCGCCTCCCTCACCTCCCCACCTCCCTCACCTCCTGCCTCCCTCACCTCCCTGCCTCCCTCACCTACCACCTCCCTCACCTCCCAGCCTCCTTCACCTCCCGTCTCACTCACCTCCTGCCTCCCTCACTTCCCCACCTCCCTCACCTCCCACCTCCCTCAGCTCCCTGCCTCCTTCACCTCCCATCTCCCTCACCTCCCGCCTCCCTCACCTCCCACCTTCCTCACCTCCCAGCCTCCTTCACCTCCCGCCTCCCTCACCTCCCGCCTACCTCACCTCCCTCCTCGCTCACCATCCGTCTCCCAAAAGGTCCCGCCTCCCTCACCTCCCGCCTCCCTCACCTCCCGCTTCCCTCACCTCCCATCACCCTCACCTCCCGCTTCCCCCACCTCCTGCCTCCCTCATCTCCCCGCCTCCCTCAACTCTCCGTCTCCATCACCTTCCACCTCGCTCAGCTGCTGCCTCCCTCACTTCCCGCCTCCCTCATCTCCCCGTCTCCCTCACCTCCCCTCTCCCTCACCTCCCGCCTCCCATCTCCCTCACCTCCCCGCCTCCCTCACCTCCCGCCTCCTTCACCTCCCCGCCTCCCTCACCTCCCCACCTCCCTCACCTCGCTGCCTCCCTCACCTCCTAACTCCTTCACCTCCCAGTCACCCTCACCTCCCGTCTCCCTCACCTCCCCGCATCCCTCACCTCCCGGCCCCCTCACCTCCTGCCTCCCTCACCTCACGCCTCCCTCACCTCCCACCTCCCCGTCACCCTCACCTCTCGCCTCCCTCACCTCCCCACCTTCCTCACCTCCCTCACCTCACGCCTCCCTCACCTCCCACCTCCCCGTCGCCCTCACCTCACGCCTCCCTCACCTCACGTCTCCCTCACCTCCCACCTCCCCGTCGCCCTCACCTCCCGTCGCCCTCACCTTCCCACCTCGCTCACCTCCCGCCACCCTCACTTCCCACCTCTCTCACCTCGCCGACTCCCTCATCTCCTGCTTCCCTCACCTCTCACCTCCATCACCTCCCCGCCTCCCTCTGCTCCCCGCCTCCCTCTCCTCCCCGCCTCCCTCTCCTCCCCGTCTCCCTCACCTCCCCGCCTCCCTCACCTCCAGCCTCCATCACCTCCGGCCTCCCTCAACTCCCGCATCCCTCACCTCCCGGCTCCCTCACCTCCCGCCTCCCTCACCTCACGCCTCCCTCACCTCCCACCTCCCCGTCGCCCTCACCTCTCGCCTCCCTCACCTCCCCACCTCCCTCACCTCCCCGCATCCCTCACCTCCCGCCTCCCTCACCTCCCGCCTCCCTCACCTCCCCACCTCCCTCACCTCCCGCCTCCTCACCTCACGCCTCCCTCACCTCACGACTCCCTCACCTCCCACCTCCCCGTCGCCCTCACCTCCCGCCTCCCTCACCTCCCCGCCTCCCTCACCTCCCGCCTCCCTCACCTCACGCCTCCCTCACCTCACGTCTCCCTCACCTCCCACCTCCCCGTCGCCCTCACCTCCCGTCGCCCTCACCTTCCCACCTCGCTCACCTCCCGCCACCCTCACTTCCCGCCTCTCTCACCTCGCCGACTCCCTCATCTCCTGCTTCCCTCACCTCTCACCTCCATCACCTCCCCGCCTCCCTCTCCTCCCGCCTCCCTCTCTTCCCCGCCTCCCTCTCCTCCCCGTCTCCCTCACCTCCCCGCCTCCCTCACCTCCAGCCTCCATCACCTCCGGCCTCCCTCAACTCCCGCCTCTCTCACCTACCTCCTCCCTCAACTGCCCGCCTGCCCCACCACCCGCTTCCCTCACCTCCCCGTCTCCCTCACATCCCGCCTCCCTCACCTTCCCGTCTCCCTCACCTCCCCGCCTCCCTCACCTCCGGCCTCCGTCACCTCCGCTCTCCCTCAACTCCCGCCTCTCTCACCTCCCGCCTCCCTCAACTGCCCGCCTCCCCCACCTCCCGCCTCCCTCACCTCCCCGTCTCCCTCACATCCCGCCTCCGTCACCTTCCCGTCTCCCTCACCTCCCCGCCTCCCTCACCTCCGGCCTCCGTCGCCACCGCTCTCCCTCAACTCCCGCCTCTCTCACCTCCCGCCTCCCTCAACTGCCCGCCTCCCCCACCTCCCGCCTCCCTCTCCTCCCCGTCTCCCTCACCTCCCCGCCTCCCTCACCTCCGGCCTCTGTCACCTCCCGCCTCCCTCTCCTGCCCGCCTCCCTCACCTCCCCGCCTCCCTCACCTCCCCGTCTCCCTCACATCCCGCCTCCCTCACCTCCTGCCTCCCTCACCTCCCGCCTCCCTCACCTACCCGCCTCCCTCACCTCCCGTCTCCCTCACATCCCGCCTCCCTCACCTCCCGCCTCCCTCACCTCCCGCCTCCCTCACCTCCCCGTCTCCCTCACCTCCCGCCTCGGTGACCTCCCTGTCTCCCTCACCTCCTGCCTCCCTCACCTCCCGCCTCCCTCACCTCCCTCCTCGCTCACCTCCCGTCTACCTCACCTCCCGCATCCCTCACATCCCGTCTCCCTCACCTCCCACCTCCCTCACCTCCCAGCCTCCTTCACCTCCTGTCTCCCTCACCTCCCGCCTCCCTCACCTCCCCGCCTCTCTCACCTCCCACCTCCCTCACCTCCCCGCCTCTCTCACCACCACGGCTCCCTCACCTTCCACCTCGCTCACCTCACGCCTCCCTCACCTCCCCGACTCCATCATCACCCGCCTCCCTCACCTCCCCGACTCCATGATCACCTGCTTCCCTCACCTCCCGCCTCCCTCATCTCCCGCCTCCCTCACTTCGCGCCTCCCTCACCTCCCCACCTCCCTCACCTCACGCCTCCCTCACCTCCCACCTCCCCGTCGCCCTCACCTCTCGCCTCCCTCACCTCCCCACCTCCCTCACCTTCCCGCATCCCTCACCTCCCACCTCCCTCACCTCCCGCCTCCCTCACCTCACGCCTCCCTCACCTCCCACCTCCCCGTCGCCCTCACCTCTCGCCTCCCTCACCTCCCCACCTCCCTCACCTCCCCGCATCCCTCACCTCCCGCCTCCCTCACCTCCCGCCTCCCTCACCTCCCCACCTCCCTCACCTCACGCCTCCCTCACCTCACGTCTCCCTCACCTCCCACCTCCCCGTCGCCCTCACCTCCCGTCGCCCTCACCTTCCCACCTCGCTCACCTCCCGCCACCCTCACTTCCCGCCTCTCTCACCTCGCCGACTCCCTCATCTCCTGCTTCCCTCACCTCTCACCTCCATCACCTCCCCGCCTCCCTCTCCTCCCCGCCTCCTTCTCCTCCCCGTCTCCCTCACCTCCCCGCCTCCCTCACCTCCAGCCTCCATCACCTCCGGCCTCCCTCAACTCCCGCATCCCTCACCTCCCGCCTCCCTCACCTCTCGCCTCCCTCACCTCCCGCCTCCCTCACGCCTCCCTCACCTCCAACCTCCCCGTCGCCCTCACCTCTCGCCTCCCTCATCTCCCCACCTCCCTCACCTCCCCGCATCCCTCACCTCCCGCCTCCCTCACCTCCCGCCTCCCTCACCTCCCCACCTCCCTCACCTCCCGCCTCCCTCACCTCACGCCTCCCTCACCTCACGCCTCCCTCACCTCCCACCTCCCCGTCGCCCTCACCTCCCGCCTCCCTCACCTCCCCGCCTCCCTCACCTCCCGCCTCCCTCACCTCACGCCTCCCTCACCTCATGTCTCCCTCACCTCCCACCTCCCCGTCGCCCTCACCTCCCGTCGCCCTCACCTTCCCACCTCGCTCACCTCCCGCCACCCTCACTTCCCGCCTCTCTCACCTCGCTGACTCCCTCATCTCCTGCTTCCCTCACCTCTCACCTCCATCACCTCCCCGCCTCCCTCTCCTCCCGCCTCCCTCTCTTCCCCGCCTCCCTCTCCTCCCCGTCTCCCTCACCTCCCCGTCTCCCTCACCTCCAGCCTCCATCACCTCCGGCCTCCCTCAACTCCCGCCTCTCTCACCTCCCTCCTCCCTCAACTGCCCGCCTGCCCCACCTCCCGCTTCCCTCACCTCCCCGTCTCCCTCACATCCCGCCTCCCTCACCTTCCCGTCTCCCTCACCTCCCCGCCTCCCTCACCTCCGGCCTCCGTCACCTCCGCTCTCCCTCAACTCCCGCCTCTCTCACCTCCCGCCTCCCTCAACTGCCCGCCTCCCCCACCTCCCGCCTCCCTCACCTCCCCGTCTCCCTCACATCCCGCCTCCCTCACCTTCCCGTCTCCCTCACCTCCCCGCCTCCCTCACCTCCGGCCTCCGTCACCTCCGCTCTCCCTCAACTCCCGCCTCTCTCACCTCCCGCCTCCCTCAACTGCCCGCCTCCCCCACCTCCCGCCTCCCTCTCCTCCCCGTCTCCCTCACCTCCCCGCCTCCCTCACCTCCGGCCTCTGTCACCTCCCGCCTCCCTCAACTGCCCGCCTCCCCCACCTCCCGCCTCCCTCACCTCCCCGCCTCCCTCACCTCCCGCTTCCCTCACCTCCCATCACCCTCACCTCCCGCTTCCCCCACCTCCTGCCTCCCTCATCTCCCCGCCTCCCTCAACTCTCCGTCTCCATCACCTTCCACCTCGCTCAGCTGCTGCCTCCCTCACTTCCCGCCTCCCTCATCTCCCCGTCTCCCTCACCTCCCCGTCTCCCTCACCTCCCGCCTCCCTCTCCTCCCCGTCTCCCTCACCTCCCCGCCTCCCTCACCTCCCGCCTCCTTCACCTCTCCGCCTCCCTCACCCCACCGCCTCCTTCACCTCCCCGTCTCCCTCATTTCCCCGTCTCCCTCACCTCCCGCCTCCCTCACCTCCCGCCTCCCTCACCTCCCCGTCTCCCACACCTCCCGCCTCCCTCACCTCCCGCCTCCCTCACCTCCCCACCTCCCTCACCTCCTGCCTCCCTCACCTCCCTGCCTCCCTCACCTACCACCTCCCTCACCACCCAGCCTCCTTCACCTCCCGTCTCACTCACCTCCTGCCTCCCTCACTTCCCCACCTCCCTCACCTCCCACCTCCCTCAGCTCCCTGCCTCCTTCACCTCCCATCTCCCTCACCTCCCGCCTCCCTCACCTCCCACCTTCCTCACCTCCCAGCCTCCTTCACCTCCCGCCTCCCTCACCTCCCGCCTACCTCACCTCCCTCCTCGCTCACCATCCGTCTCCCAAAAGGTCCCGCCTCCCTCACCTCCCGCCTCCCTCACCTCCCGCTTCCCTCACCTCCCATCACCCTCACCTCCCGCTTCCCCCACCTCCTGCCTCCCTCATCTCCCCGCCTCCCTCAACTCTCCGTCTCCATCACCTTCCACCTCGCTCAGCTGCTGCCTCCCTCACTTCCCGCCTCCCTCATCTCCCCGTCTCCCTCACCTCCCCTCTCCCTCACCTCCCGCCTCCCATCTCCCTCACCTCCCCGCCTCCCTCACCTCCCGCCTCCTTCACCTCCCCGCCTCCCTCACCTCCCCACCTCCCTCACCTCGCTGCCTCCCTCACCTCCTAACTCCTTCACCTCCCAGTCACCCTCACCTCCCGTCTCCCTCACCTCCCCGCATCCCTCACCTCCCGGCCCCCTCACCTCCCGCCTCCCTCACCTCACGCCTCCCTCACCTCCCACCTCCCCGTCACCCTCACCTCTCGCCTCCCTCACCTCCCCACCTTCCTCACCTCCCTCACCTCACGCCTCCCTCACCTCCCACCTCCCCGTCGCCCTCACCTCACGCCTCCCTCACCTCACGTCTCCCTCACCTCCCACCTCCCCGTCGCCCTCACCTCCCGTCGCCCTCACCTTCCCACCTCGCTCACCTCCCGCCACCCTCACTTCCCGCCTCTCTCACCTCGCCGACTCCCTCATCTCCTGCTTCCCTCACCTCTCACCTCCATCACCTCCCCGCCTCCCTCTGCTCCCCGCCTCCCTCTCCTCCCCGCCTCCCTCTCCTCCCCGTCTCCCTCACCTCCCCGCCTCCCTCACCTCCAGCCTCCATCACCTCCGGCCTCCCTCAACTCCCGCATCCCTCACCTCCCGGCTCCCTCACCTCCCGCCTCCCTCACCTCACGCCTCCCTCACCTCCCACCTCCCCGTCGCCCTCACCTCTCGCCTCCCTCACCTCCCCACCTCCCTCACCTCCCCGCATCCCTCACCTCCCGCCTCCCTCAACTCCCGCCTCCCTCACCTCCCCACCTCCCTCACCTCCCGCCTCCTCACCTCACGCCTCCCTCACCTCACGACTCCCTCACCTCCCACCTCCCCGTCGCCCTCACCTCCCGCCTCTCACCTCCCCGCCTCCCTCACCTCCCGCATCCCTCACCTCACGCCTCCCTCACCTCACGTCTCCCTCACCTCCCACCTCCCCGTCGCCCTCACCTCCCGTCGCCCTCACCTTCCCACCTCGCTCACCTCCCGCCACCCTCACTTCCCGCCTCTCTCACCTCGCCGACTCCCTCATCTCCTGCTTCCCTCACCTCTCACCTCCATCACCTCCCCGCCTCCCTCTCCTCCCGCCTCCCTCTCTTCCCCGCCTCCCTCTCCTCCCCGTCTCCCTCACCTCCCCGCCTCCCTCACCTCCAGCCTCCATCACCTCCGGCCTCCCTCAACTCCCGCCTCTCTCACCTCCCTCCTCCCTCAACTGCCCGCCTGCCCCACCACCCGCTTCCCTCACCTCCCCGTCTCCCTCACATCCCGCCTCCCTCACCTTCCCGTCTCCCTCACCTCCCCGCCTCCCTCACCTCCGGCCTCCGTCACCTCCGCTCTCCCTCAACTCCCGCCTCTCTCACCTCCCGCCTCCCTCAACTGCCCGCCTCCCCCACCTCCCGCCTCCCTCACCTCCCCGTCTCCCTCACATCCCGCCTCCCTCACCTTCCCGTCTCCCTCACCTCCCCGCCTCCCTCACCTCCGGCCTCCGTCGCCACCGCACTCCCTCAACTCCCGCCTCTCTCATCTCCCGCCTCCCTCAACTGCCCGCCTCCCCCACCTCCCGCCTCCCTCTCCTCCCCGTCTCCCTCACCTCCCCGCCTCCCTCACCTCCGGCCTCTGTCACCTCCCGCCTCCCTCTCCTGCCCGCCTCCCTCACCTCCCCGCCTCCCTCACCTCCCCGTCTCCCTCACATCCCGCCTCCCTCACCTCCTGCCTCCCTCACCTCCCGCCTCCCTCACCTACCCGCCTCCCTCACCTCCCGTCTCCCTCACATCCCGCCTCCCTCACCTCCCGCCTCCCTCACCTCCCGCCTCCCTCACCTCCCCGTCTCCCTCACCTCCCGCCTCGGTGACCTCCCTGTCTCCCTCACCTCCTGCCTCCCTCACCTCCCGCCTCCCTCACCTCCCTCCTCGCTCACCTCCCGTCTACCTCACCTCCCGCATCCCTCACATCCCGTCTCCCTCACCTCCCACCTCCCTCACCTCCCAGCCTCCTTCACCTCCTGTCTCCCTCACCTCCCGCCTCCCTCACCTCCCCGCCTCTCTCACCTCCCACCTCCCTCACCTCCCCGCCTCTCTCACCACCCCGGCTCCCTCACCTTCCACCTCGCTCACCTCACGCCTCCCTCACCTCCCCGACTCCATCATCACCCGCCTCCCTCACCTCCCCGACTCCATGATCACCTGCTTCCCTCACCTCCCGCCTCCCTCATCTCCCGCCTCCCTCACTTCGCGCCTCCCTCACCTCCCCACCTCCCTCACCTCACGCCTCCCTCACCTCCCACCTCCCCGTCGCCCTCACCTCTCGCCTCCCTCACCTCCCCACCTCCCTCACCTCCCCGCATCCCTCACCTCCCACCTCCCTCACCTCCCGCCTCCCTCACCTCACGCCTCCCTCACCTCCCACCTCCCCGTCGCCCTCACCTCTCGCCTCCCTCACCTCCCCACCTCCCTCACCTCCCCGCATCCCTCACCTCCCGCCTCCCTCACCTCCCGCCTCCCTCACCTCCCCACCTCCCTCACCTCACGCCTCCCTCACCTCACGTCTCCCTCACCTCCCACCTCCCCGTCGCCCTCACCTCCCGTCGCCCTCACCTTCCCACCTCGCTCACCTCCCGCCACCCTCACTTCCCGCCTCTCTCACCTCGCCGACTCCCTCATCTCCTGCTTCCCTCACCTCTCACCTCCATCACCTCCCCGCCTCCCTCTCCTCCCCGCCTCCCTCTCCTCCCCGCCTCCTTCTCCTCCCCGTCTCCCTCACCTCCCCGCCTCCCTCACCTCCAGCCTCCATCACCTCCGGCCTCCCTCAACTCCCGCATCCCTCACCTCCCGCCTCCCTCACCTCTCGCCTCCCTCACCTCCCGCCTCCCTCACGCCTCCCTCACCTCCAACCTCCCCGTCGCCCTCACCTCTCGCCTCCCTCATCTCCCCACCACCCTCACCTCCCCGCATCCCTCACCTCCCTGCCTCCCTCACCTCCCGCCTCCCTCACCTCCCCACCTCCCTCACCTCCCGCCTCCCTCACCTCACGCCTCCCTCACCTCACGCCTCCCTCACCTCCCACCTCCCCGTCGCCCTCACCTCCCGCCTCCCTCACCTCCCCGCCTCCCTCACCTCCCGCCTCCCTCACCTCACGCCTCCCTCACCTCATGTCTCCCTCACCTCCCACCTCCCCGTCGCCCTCACCTCCCGTCGCCCTCACCTTCCCACCTCGCTCACCTCCCGCCACCCTCACTTCCCGCCTCTCTCACCTCGCTGACTCCCTCATCTCCTGCTTCCCTCACCTCTCACCTCCATCACCTCCCCGCCTCCCTCTCCTCCCGCCTCCCTCTCTTCCCCGCCTCCCTCTCCTCCCCGTCTCCCTCACCTCCCCGTCTCCCTCACCTCCAGCCTCCATCACCTCCGGCCTCCCTCAACTCCCGCCTCTCTCACCTCCCTCCTCCCTCAACTGCCCGCCTGCCCCACCTCCCGCTTCCCTCACCTCCCCGTCTCCCTCACATCCCGCCTCCCTCACCTTCCCGTCTCCCTCACCTCCCCGCCTCCCTCACCTCCGGCCTCCGTCACCTCCGCTCTCCCTCAACTCCCGCCCCTCTCACCTCCCGCCTCCCTCAACTGCCCGCCTCCCCCACCTCCCGCCTCCCTCACCTCCCCGTCTCCCTCACATCCCGCCTCCCTCACCTTCCCGTCTCCCTCACCTCCCCGCCTCCCTCACCTCCGGCCTCCGTCACCTCCGCTCTCCCTCAACTCCCGCCTCTCTCACCTCCCGCCTCCCTCAACTGCCCGCCTCCCCCACCTCCCGCCTCCCTCTCCTCCCCGTCTCCCTCACCTCCCCGCCTCCCTCACCTCCGGCCTCTGTCACCTCCCGCCTCCCTCAACTGCCCGCCTCCCCCACCTCCCGCCTCCCTCACCTCCCCGCCTCCCTCACCTCCCGCCTCCCTCACCTCCCGCCTCCCTCACCTCCCGCCTCCCTCACATCCCGCCTCCCTCACCTCCTGCCTCCCTCACCTCCCGCCTCCCTCACCTCCCCGTCTCCCTCACCTACCCGCCTCCCTCACTTCCCGTCTCCCTCACATCCCGCCTCCCTCACCTCCCGCCTCCCTCACCTCCCGCCTCCCTCACCTCCCCGTCTCCCTCACCTCCCGCCTCGGTGACCTCCCTGTCTCCCTCACCTCCTGCCTCCCTCACCTCCCGCCTCCCTCACCTCCCTCCTCGCTCACCTCCCGTCTACCTCACCTCCCGCATCCCTCACATCCCGTCTCCCTCACCTCCCACCTCCCTCACCTCCCAGCCTCCTTCACCTCCTGTCTCCCTCACCTCCCGCCTCCCTCACCTCCCCGCCTCTCTCACCTCCCACCTCCCTCACCTCCCCGCCTCTCTCACCACCCCGGCTCCCTCACCTTCCACCTCGCTCACCTCACGCCTCCCTCACCTCCCCGACTCCATCATCACCCGCCTCCCTCACCTCCCCGACTCCATGATCACCTGCTTCCCTCACCTCCCGCCTCCCTCATCTCCCGCCTCCCTCACTTCGCGCCTCCCTCACCTCCCCACCTCCCTCACCTCTCGCCTCCCTCACCTCCCGCCTCCCTCACCTCCCTGCCTCCCTCACCTACTACCTCCCTCACCTGCCAGCCTCCTTCACCTCCCGTCTCACTCACCTCTGGCCTCCCTCACTTCCCCACCTCCCTCACCTCCCACCTCCCTCAGATCCCAGCCTCCTTCACCTCCCATCTCCCTCACCTCCCACCTCCCTCACCTCCCACCTCCCTCATCTCCCAGCCTCCTTCACCTCCCGCCTCCCTCACCTCCCGCCTTCCTCATCTCCCACCTCCCTCACATCCCAGCCTCCCTCACCTCCCGTCGCCCTCACCTCCCGTCGCTCTCACCTCCCGTCGCCCACACGTCCCCGCCTCCCTCACTTCTCCGTCTACCTCACTCCCCGCCTCCCTCACCTCACGTCTCCCTCAACTCCCACTTCACTCACATCACGCCTCCCTCACCTCCCGCCTCCCTACCTCCTGCCTACCTCACCTCCCCGTCTCCCTCACCTCCCGCCTCCCTCACCTCCCCGTCTCCCTCACCTCCCCGCCTTCCTCACCTCCCCGCCTCACTTACCTCCCCGTCTCCCTCGCCTCCCGCCTCCCTCATTTCCCCGCCTCCCTCACCTCCCCGTCTCCCTCACCTCCCGCCTCACTCACCTCCCCGTCTCCCTCATTTCCCCGTCTCCCTCACCTCCCGCCTCCCTCACCTCCCGCCTCCCTCACCTCCCCGTCTCCCTCACCTCCCGCCTCCCTCACCTCCCGCCTCCCTCACCTCCCTCCTCGCTCACCTCCCGTCTCCCTCACCTCCCGCCTCCCTCACCTCCCATCTCCCTCACCTCCCGTCTCCCTCACCTCCCACCTCCCTCATCTCCACGTCTCCCTCACCTCCCGCTTCCCTCACTTCCCGCCTCGGTCACCTCCCCGTCTCCTTCACCTCCCGCCTCCCTCACCTCCCGCCTCCCTCACCTCCCTCCTCGCTCACCTCCCGTCTCCCTCACCTCCCGCATCCCTCACATCCCGTCTCCCTCACCTCCCACCTCCCTCACCTCCCAGCCTCCTTCACCTCCTGTCTCCCTTACCTCCCGCCTCCCTCACCTCCCCGCCTCCCTCACCTCCCGCCTCCCTCACCTCCCCGTCTCCCTCACCTCCCGCCTCGGTGACCTCCCTGTCTCCCTCACCTCCTGCCTCCCTCACCTCCCGCCTCCCTCACCTCCCTCCTCGCTCACCTCCCGTCTACCTCACCTCCCGCATCCCTCACATCCCGTCTCCCTCACCTCCCACCTCCCTCACCTCCCAGCCTCCTTCACCTCCTGTCTCCCTCACCTCCCGCCTCCCTCACCTCCCCGCCTCTCTCACCTCCCACCTCCCTCACCTCCCCGCCTCTCTCACCACCCCGGCTCCCTCACCTTCCACCTCGCTCACCTCACGCCTCCCTCACCAACCCGACTCCATCATCACCCGCCTCTCTCACCTCCCCGACTCCATGATCACCTGCTTCCCTCACCTCCCGCCTCCCTCATCTCCCGCCTCCCTCACTTCGCGCCTCCCTCACCTCCCCACCTCCCTCACCTCTCGCCTCCCTCACCTCCCGCCTCCCTCACCTCCCTGCCTCCCTCACCTACCACCTCCCTCACCTGCCAGCCTCCTTCACCTCCCGTCTCACTCACCTCTGGCCTCCCTCACTTCCCCACCTCCCTCACCTCCCACCTCCCTCAGATCCCAGCCTCCTTCACCTCCCATCTCCCTCACCTCCCACCTCCCTCACCTCCCACCTCCCTCATCTCCCAGCCTCCTTCACCTCCCGCCTCCCTCACCTCCCGCCTTCCTCATCTCCCACCTCCCTCACATCCCAGCCTCCCTCACCTCCCGTCGCCCTCACCTCCCGTCGCTCTCACCTCCCGTCGCCCTCACGTCCCCGCCTCCCTCACTTCTCCGTCTACCTCACTCCCCGCCTCCCTCACCTCACGTCTCCCTCAACTCCCACCTCACTCACATCACGCCTCCCTCACCTCCCGCCTCCCTACCTCCTGCCTACCTCACCTCCCCGTCTCCCTCACCTCCCGCCTCCCTCACCTCCCCGTCTCCCTCACCTCCCCGCCTTCCTCACCTCCCCGCCTCACTTACCTCCCCGTCTCCCTCGCCTCCCGCCTCCCTCATTTCCCCGCCTCCCTCACCTCCCCGTCTCCCTCACCTCCCGCCTCACTCACCTCCCCGTCTCCCTCATTTCCCCGTCTCCCTCACCTCCCGCCTCCCTCACCTCCCGCCTCCCTCACCTCCCCGTCTCCCTCACCTCCCGCCTCCCTCACCTCCCGCCTCCCTCACCTCCCTCCTCGCTTACCTCCCGTCTCCCTCACCTCCCGCCTCCCTCACCTCCCATCTCCCTCACCTCCCGTCTCCCTCACCTCCCACCTCCCTCATCTCCACGTCTCCCTCACCTCCCGCTTCCCTCACTTCCCGCCTCGGTCACCTCCCCGTCTCCTTCACCTCCCGCCTCCCTCACCTCCCGCCTCCCTCACCTCCCTCCTCGCTCACCTCCCGTCTCCCTCACCTCCCGCATCCCTCACATCCCGTCTTCCTCACCTCCCACCTCCCTCACCTCCCAGCCTCCTTCACCTCCTGTCTCCCTTACCTCCCGCCTCCCTCACCTCCCCGCCTCTCTCACCTCCCGCCTCCCTCACCTCCCCGCCTCCCTCACCTCCCCGCCTCTCTCACCACCCCGGCTCCCTCACCTTCCATTTCGCTCACCTCACGCCTCCCTCACCTCCCCGACTCCATCATCACCCACCTCCCTCACCTCCCCGACTCCAACATCACCCGCTTCCCTCACCTCCTGCCTCCCTCATCTCCCGCCTCCCTCACTTCGCGCCTCCCTCACCTCCCCACCTCCCTCACCTCCCGCCTCCCTCACCTCCCTGCCTCCCTCACCTACCACCTCCCTCACCTGCCAGCCTCCTTCACCTCCCGTCTCACTCACCTCCTGCCTCCCTCACTTCCCCACCTCCCTCACCTCCCACCTCCCTCAGCTCCCTGCCTCCTTCACCTCCCATCTCCCTCACCTCCCGCCTCCCTCACCTCCCACCCTCCTCACCTCCCAGCCTCCTTCACCTCCCGCCTCCCTCACCTCCCGCCTTCATCACCTCCCACCTCCCTCACATCCCAGCCTCCCTCACCTCCCGTCGCCCTCACCTCCTGTCGCCCTCACCTCCCGTCGCCCTCACGTCCCCGCCTCCCTCACTTCTCCATCTACCTCACTCCCCACCTCCCTCACCTCACGTCTTCCTCAACTCCCACCTCACTCACATCACGCCTCCCTCACCTCCCGCCTCCCTACCTCACCTCCCCGTCTCCCTCACCTCCCGTTGCCTTCACTTCCCCGCCTCCCTCACCTCCCCGTCTCCCTCAACTCACGCCTCCCTCACCTCCCGCCTCCCTCACCTCCCGACCTCCCTCACCTCCCACCTCCCTCAGCTCCCGCCTCCCTCACTTTCCGCCTCCCTCACCTTCCACCTTGCTCACCTCTCACCTCCCTCACCTCCCCGACTCCATCATCTCCCGCTTCCCTCACCTCCCACCTCCCTCATGTCCCGCCTCCCTCACTTCCCGGCTCCCTCATCTCCCTGCCTCCCTCACCTCCCCGCCTCCCTCACCTCTCCATTGCCCTCTCCTCCCCGTTTCCCTCATCTCCCTCCTCCCTCACCTCCCCGTCTCCCTCACTGCCTGGCCTCCAGTAAGGTGCGATTTTGAATACTGTTCAGTACCAGCTACTGTTTGGTCTCTAGCTCTTACTTCTCTATAGCAACAAGATCACTGATGTTAATGGCTCCTTTGGTGAGAAGTTTGGATGAAGTCTTCCCTTTGAATAACATGCCGATTCGAACTATTCTGACCAGGATAATCCTCACTAGTTCTCCTACATACATTGCAGAAATCATTTTCTCAAACCTGAAAAACCATGAGGAAAAGTAGCTTTAATCTGGTTTCACAGAATAAACTCACTGAGCATTTTGTCTCTTCCTCATTTAGGTTCTTTATTTTGTCTGGCACATAGCCCAACAGGTGCCAGTGAGCCAACGGGTGGCAATTGACCAACCTTATCTTTGTTTCACCATTAGTGAACCAAGGCAATGAATGTTGGTTGTTCAAACATAGGGAGAGAGGAAGTATTAAAGGGATTAGTATCCCTGAAAAAGAATAAATCACCAGGGTCAGATGAAATGTATCCCAGGTTGTTAAAAGAAGCCAGGGAGGAATAGCGGAGGATCTGACCATCAATTTCTAATCCTCACTGGATACAGGTGACGTACCGGAGGATTGGAGGGCTGCTAATGCTGTACCTTTGTTTAAAAAGGGAGTGAGGATAGACCGAATACTTACAGGCCAGTCTGTCTGACCTGGGTAATGGGAAAATTATTAGAATCAGTTCAAAGACAGGATAAACTGTCACTTAGAAAGGCACAGATTAATCAAGGGAAGTCAGCATGGATTTGTGAAGAGATAATCGTGTCTGGCTAAATTGACTGAATTTTTTAAGGAGGTAACAAGGAGGATTGATGAGGGTAGTGTAGTTAATGTGGTCTACGTGGATTTTAGCAAGGCTTTTGACAAGGTCCCACATGGCAGACTGGTTAAAAAAATAAAAGCTCATGGGATTCAGGGAAATGTATCAAGTTGGATACAAAATTGGATCAGTGGCAGGAAACAAAGGGTAATTGTTGATGGGTGTTTTTGCAGTTGGAAAGCTGTTTCCCATGGAGTTCCACAGAGTTCAGTACTAGATTCCCTGCTTTTTGTGGTGTATATATTAATGATTTGGATGTAAATGTAGGAAGGATGATCACAAAATTTGCAGGCAACACAAATATTGGCCGCGTGGTAAATAGTGAGAAGGATAGCTCTACACTGCAGGAAGGTGTCAATGGACTATCATTATTTAGTGAAAGCCAATCTCCAAAGCCAAGACACCTCCTCTTCGTTAACTAAGTTTAAGGTGACTAGCCTGCCACTTAGTCTGTAGAGGGGATACTCTTCAGTAATATGCAGCATTGTTTCTGTCTCTCCACAAGTGCACAAGTGGTTTATACTGAGGCCCCAGCAGTGGAGTTCGGCTGCACAGGGACTCTGACTTGCCCTGAATCTGTTTAGCAAGGACCACTCCCACTGTGGTAGATCAAAGCCTACCATTCAACAGGTGCCATTCAATTCTCTGCTCCTCTCACCCAGTCTAATCTCTCTCTCTCTGAACTTACTGCACTCCATTCTCTCAGGTCCAACCCTGACATTGTCATCAAACCCGCTGACAAGGGTGGTGCTGTTGTTGTCTGGCGCACTGACCTCTACCTCGCGGAGGCTGAGCGTCAACTCTCAGACACTTCCTCCTACCTCTCCCTGGACCATGACCCCACCACTGGACATCAAGCCATTGTTTTCAGGACTGTCACTGACCTCATCTCCTCTGGGGATCTTCCTCCCACAGCTTCCAACCTGATAGTCGACCAACCTCGGACGGCCTGCTTCTACCTCCTACTCAAAATCCACAAACAGAACTGCCCCGGTAGACCGATCATGTCAGCTTGCTCCTGCCCCATGGAACTTATTTCTCGTTATCTTGACTCCTTCTCTCTCCCCTTGTCCAGTCCCTTCCCACTAACATCTGTGATTCCTCTGACACTTTATGTCACATCAACAATTTCCAGTTCCCTGGCCCCAACCGCTTCCTCTTCACCATGGACGTCCAATCCCTCTACACCTCCATCCCCCACCAGAATGGTCTGAGGGCCCTTAGCTTCTTCCTCGAACAGAGGCCTGAACAATCCCCATCCACCACTACTCTCCTCCGTCTAGCTGAACTTGTTCTCACACTGAACAATTTCTCCTTCAACTCCTCTCACTTCCTCCAAATAAAAGGTGTGGCTATGGGTACCCGCATGGGCCCCAGCTATGCTTGTCTCTTTATGGGGTATGTGGAACATTCCCTGTTCCAGTCCTACTCCGGCCCCCTTCCACAACTCTTTCTCCTGTACATCGATGATTACTTCGGTGCTGCTTCATGCTCTCGTCGGGACTTGGAAAAATTTATTAATTTTGCTTCCAGTCTCCACCCCTCCATCATTTTCACATGGTCCATCTCGGACACTTCCCTTCCCTTCCTTGACCTCTCTGTCTCAATCTCTGGTGATAGACTGTCCACCAATATCCATTACAAACCCACCGACTCCCGCAGCTACTTCGACTACAGCTCCTCACACCCCGCTTCCTGTAAGGACTCCATCCCATTCTCACAGTTCCTTCGTCTCCGTCGCATCTGTTCCAATGATGCTACCTTCAAAAACAGTTCCTCTGACATGTCCTCCTTCTTCCTTAACCGAGGTTTTCCACCCACGGTCGTTAACAGAGCCCTCAACCGTGTCCGGCCCATCTCCCGCGCATCCGCCCTCACGCCTTCTCCTCCCTCCCAGAAACATGATAGGGTCCCCCTTGTCCTCACTTATCACCCCACCAGCCTCCGCATTCAAAGGATCATCCTCCGCCATTTCCGCCAACTCCAGAATGATGCCACTACCAAACACATCTTCCCTTCACCCCCCTATCGGCATTCCGTAGGGGTCGCTCCCTCCGGGACACCCTGGTCCACTCCTCCATCATCCCCTACTCCTCAACCCCCTCCTATGGCACTACCCCATGCCCACGCAAAAGATGCAACACCTGCCCCTTCACTTCCTCTCTCCTCACCGTCCAAGGGCCCAAACACTCCTTTCAAGTGAAGCAGCATTTCACTTGCATTTCCCCCAACTTAGTCTACTGCATTCGTTGCTCCCAATGTGGTCTCCTCTACATTGGAGAGACCAAACATAAACTGGGCGACCGCTTTGCAGTCTGTCCACAAGAATGACCCAAACCTCCCTGTCGCTTGCCATTTTAACACTCCACCCTGCTCTCTTGCCCACATGTCTGTCCTTGGCTTGCTGCATTGTTCCAGTGAAGCCCAACGCAAACTGGAGGAACAACACCTCATCTTCCGACGAGGCACCTTACAGCCTTCCGGACTGAATATTGAATTCAACAACTTTAGGTCTTGAGCTCCCTCGTCCATCCCCACCCCCTTTCTGTTTCCTCCTTCCTTTTGTTTTTTCTCCAATAAATTATACAGATTTTTCTTTTCCCACCTATTTCCATTATTTTTAAATATTTTTAAATCTTTTATGCTCTCCCCACCCCACTAGAGCTATACCTTGAGTGCCCTACCATCCAATTAGGGCACTCAATTAGCACATTCGTTTAGATAATATCACCAACTTTAACTTTAACACCTATGTGTTCTTTTGTACCATTGTCACTGACATCTTTTGATGATCTGCTTCTATCACTGCTTGTTTGTCTACACAACCACCTCTCTCTCTCTCTATCTCTCCGCCCCCAACACACACACCTTAAACCAGCTTATATTTCAACTCTTTCTTGGACTCGAAATCAAGTTCTGTCGAAGGGTCATGAGGACTCGAAATGTCAACTCTTTTCTTCTCCGCCGATGCTGCCAGACCTGCTGAGTTTTTCCAGGTAATTCTGTTTTTGTTTTGGATTTCCAGCATCCGCAGTTTTTTTGTTTTTAATTCAACAGGTGGGGTTTGTCACAAGGAAGTTATTAGTGACTTTCTTGGTCCAAAGAATGTCTGCTGGTAGACCTTGCTCAGGGAGATTACCCCATATGGGGCACCGAGATGGAAGGTGGGCAGCAGGTGGATTGAGTATATCATTGTGGAATGGTAAGTGAGGTGCAGCGTGGATTGTTTCAACCAGTTTGTGCGTTGTCGTCAGTCAGCGGATGTGTGGGGGAGTGATGTTGGTGAGGACAGGAAGCCAGAGGAGTGGTGTTGAGCAGAGAGTTCCAGTTATGATGCATATTGTTGCACTTAATTGAATGCCAACAAGATATGTGCACGTTGACCTGTGTCAGACAAGAGAACATACTCTGCTGCGGAGAATGATAGGGCAAGTGCTGAGGTCTGGAGTGTTGTGGCAGCAACTCCGCCCCATGTAGATCCAACAAGTTTGGTTAATAAGTTGGTTCTGGTTTTGATCTTTGCTGTTGTTTTCTTCAGATATTCCCAGAAGGACAGAGTCCTATCTAGAGTCATCCACAAGTATGTTGGGTTAGGATCATGTTTTAGTGTCTGATTATCCATTTAAATATGTGATTCTTTTCTGGCACTGGCATTATGGAAGTGGAATACACTGGATATCGTTTTAGAGGAATTCAACGTAAGTCGCCATGTGCTGCAGTGGCCCATCAACTTTGTAACATCTTCATTGAGGATCTGATCCAGCGCGCAGAAGGATGGGGCTTGGGTGGCACAACAGATATCAGCGTAGATGAATTTACGGATGTGGTTGTTGGCAGGTCATTTGTATATATGTTGATCAGTTTTGGGGCTAGCATTGAACCCTGTGGTAGTCCATTGGCCAATCTTCTCTATGCACTTTGCCCTTGTTCAAGATGAATTTTAAATTGTCTGTTGTGAGTGAGTGCTTCAACAGCTGTCCTGACCCAGCTTGGAAAACTCTGGACAGTTTTCGGAGCTGACCAGCATGCCACACAGTATCATAGGCAGCTGTGAGCTCCAGCAGCACCACACCTGTCTTCATTTTCAATGTAGGTGGTGAGTGCCAGAACTTGACCATATGTGCTATGCCGTTTACAGAAACCAGCTTGGTCGACATTAAGGATGGTCTCCACTTCTGAAGATGTACATTGCAGGACGAGATGCTCAAAGATCTTTAAGCACACAGAAGGTAATGAAATCGGTCAATAGCTGGCTGCCAGTGTGGGATCTTTTCCTGGTTTTGGTATGGCAATGATTTTTGCCAAACACCACACCTTTGGGAGTGAGATTGAACTGATGATTCTTGTGTAGAACTGAGTCAGCAGAGGGGCTGAGTTGTTTCAGGAATTCTGGTGCAGCGTTTTAAATCCTGCTGCTTTGCCGTGTTTCATGTTTCTTAATGCTGTCTCCAGTTCTGTGATCTTGAAGAGATCAGGACTGCCATGTTCTGCATGTTGCTGGTGTTGTTTATTCAGTTTGTTACAGATAGATGTGTTTTGTTTTCTTATCCAATGGTGCCCTCGCTACATTGATAAGATGGTGAGCAACTTACTTTGGGATGCCTGGTTGTGATTTAATACAGGTGATTTTTGGGCTGGTCAAGTGGGCAGGAAAATGGCAAATGGAATTCAACCTGGAGAAGTGTGAGGTGATGCATTTGGGGAGATTAAACGAGGCAAAGAAAAACACAATAAATGGGAAGATACTGAGAGGTTCAGAGGAAGTGAGGGACTTTGGAGTGAAGGTCCACAGATCCATGAAAGTAGCAGGACAGGTTGATAAGGTGATTAAGAAGGCATATGGAATCCTTTTCTTTATTAGCCAAGGTACAGAATATAAGAGCAGGGAGGTTATGCTGGAACGCTATAAATCATTAGTTCAGCCACAACTTGCGTACTGTGTGCAGTTCTGGTCACCTTATTATAGAAAGGATGTAATTACATTGCAGAGGGAACTTTACGAGGATGATGCCAGGACTGGAAAATTGCAGCGATGAGGAAAGATTGGATAGGCTGGAGTTGTTCGCCTTGGAACAGAGGAAGCTGAGGGGAGATTTGATTAAGATGTACAAAATTGTGAGGGGGCTGGATAGAGTGGATGAGAAGGGCCTATTCACCTTAGCAGAGAGGTCAGTAGCTAGGGGGCATAGATTTAAAGTGATTGATAGAAACATTAGAGGGGAGATGAGGAAAGTTTTTTCACCCAGAGGGTAGTAGGGATCTGGCACTCACTGCCTGAAAGGGTGGTAGATGCAGAAACCGTCAACTCATTTAAAAGGTATCTGGATACGCACCTCAAATGCATAAACTGCAGAGCTACGGACCAAATGCTGGAAACTGGGATTAGGCAGCTGGCACAGACACAATGGGCAGAGTGGCCTCTTTCTATGCCACAAACCTTCTATGGTTCTATGAAACAGGGCTTCATAGTCAAGCACAGGCCTGTTTGGGCCTAATCTGTACACACATTCTTTCTAAATACAGTCACTGGATAGAGTCAGGAGACAAAACTTAGGTTCATTTCCCTCTTCCTAGTTCCATAGCTTCATAGTGACCACTGCTCATCCACTGGAGGTCAACATGCTCAGCA
The DNA here is from genome assembly GCA_026770705.1 of Isurus oxyrinchus. Taxonomy (NCBI): domain Eukaryota; kingdom Metazoa; phylum Chordata; class Chondrichthyes; order Lamniformes; family Lamnidae; genus Isurus; species Isurus oxyrinchus. The sequence continues at coordinate 85,001,520 of JANJGN010000017.1, forward strand.
CAGGACAGGGATTAAAGCTGGAATCTTTAGGAAATTGTTATGTTCTTTCTGTCAGGTCGCTTTGCGCACGAACACGGTTGTATGCCTACCTACTGGAGGGTGAGTTGGCAAACAATAAAGTGCACATGCAGAAATCAATGTAAGATGAAGCACATGCTGCTTATTTACACAAGTAACAGAGCACTAACACAATATGTGCTTCTCCAACAGACCCTATTCTAAATTACTGATTAACAATGTAGCCCATGCTACTCGGCCATTGGGTAATACAGTCATGTGGTCAAGCTGCTCTTAAAGGTGTATTGCACCTCAGATTACCACAGAAATGTTAGGGGTCAGGAAACGGTCATGTCAAATGAAGACTGAGTCACAGGAAGGTTCAATGTTGACTTACAACTGTTTCCCTGGGTTGATGGAGCCAGCATCTACTTCCTTATCAAACACAGTCCGGATGTCGTCCATAGAGCCATCATCCCCAAATGCTCCCCATTCTGTGTTGATGCACATCCTTCCTTCATCGCCCTCCACCATGTTGATGTGTCTCAGCTCCTCCATGTAACAGGCATTGGTACCAGTACCTGTGGAAGACAGATTGCTGCTTCAACACCTCGATTTCATGTATGAAGGGAAATGTTTAAAAACTGAAAAGTGATTACAAACTCCTTATTACCAATAACAACGCCAACTTCACAGAGCGGGTCGTCAAATCCACAGGTCATCATGGTTCCCACAGTATCATTCACTAAAGCCAACACATCCACTTCATACTCCTATTAAAACAACACATCTTCATCACTGTGATAAAACAGGGTGGCATTCCACTTCCTAAAGAACTTTCATTAGAAGAAGATAGGAAATAGGAGCAGGGTTTGTGATATTTTGTTTATGTTAGTGCTGGGAGTGCAAAGCTCTGCACCTTGTCTATTTGCTGTCCCGTCAAACCCTCCCAGGACAGATATAGCACGGGGTTAGATACGGAGTAAAGCTTCCTCTACACCGTCCCTATCGAACACTCCCAAGACAGGTACAGCATGGGGTTAGATACAGATTAAAGCTCAGTGTACACTGTCCCTATGATATTTTTCATCCCTAGCCACAAGTTCATAAAATCATAAGAAATAGCAGCAGGAGTGGGCCATTCGGCCCCTCGAGCCTCTCTGTCACTCAAGAAGATCATGGCTGACCTGATTGTGACCCTAACTTCACTTTCCTGCTGGAGGTCCATATCCTTTGACTTTTTCATCGATCAAAAACCCACACACTCATCTCAAGTCCCATAGTCCACACTGGAACCTACTCCACACCCTACAAACTGGTAACAACTCCACCTCTCCATGATGCACCTCCTTGTTGATGACAAACATCACCAACCACAACCTGCTAACTGACCCAAATGATGAAGTCCCAGGTTTCAACCCTCCGTGGAAAATCTGGAGAACTCCCCAGTGCTTGAGGATGGGCCAGGAAAGATGTGGCCACAAATGGAATATTAGGAACAGCTCAAATTGTGATAGTGGCCATCCAAGTCAGACCATTGCCCACATACTGAACTCATGCCCTGAGAGATCCATTCCTGGTGACATCACAACCATTCACTCTGCCTCAGCTGAAGCTGTTGAATAGATTGTTAACCTCGACTTTGAACAGCTTCCCCAGGTATATGAATAAAAAAAATGTCAAAATCTATCTAACTCAGCCTTTAGTATATTCAATGATCCAGCCTCCACGACTCTCCAGGGGAGAGAATTTCAAACATTACAACACTCAGAGAAGAAATTCCTCCTCACCTCCGTCTTAAATGGACAACACCTAGTTCTAGATTCCCCAATGAGGGGAAACATCTTCTCAGTATCTACCCCCCTCAGAATCTTAAATGTTTTGATAAGACTATCTCTCAATCTTCTAAACTCCAATGAGTATAGGCCAAACCTGCTCAACCTTTCCTCATCCCAAGTATTAGCCAAGTGAATCTTCTCTGAACTGCTTCCAATGCAAGTACACTCTTCCTTAAGTAAAAAAGATCAAAACTGTCCACAGCACTCCAGGCACAGACTCACCAATCCCCTGTACAGTTGTACGGTTTTAGCAAGACTTCCCGACTTTATACTCCATTCCCCTTGTAATAAAGGCCAACATTGCATTTGTCTTCCTAATTCCTTGCTGTGCCATCATGCTAGCTTTTTTGTGATTCATGTACAAGGACACCCAGATTCCTCCGTAACACCATATTCTGCAGTCTCTCTTCATTTAAATAATATTCTAATTTTTGATCCTTATTGCCACCTTCATCCAAGTCATTAATATAGACTAAAAATAGTTGAGGCCCCAACACTGATCCATTACTTACAGTTTGCCAACCTGAAAATGACCCATTTATCCTGAGTCACTATTTCCCGTTAAGTAGTCTATCCTCTATCTAACTCTAAAGTGTTACCCCCAATATCATGAGCTCCTATGCATAACCTTTTATGTGGTACCTTATTGAATGCCCTTTGAAAATCCAAATACACTACACCTCCTGGTTCCCCTTTATTTGCCCTCAACAAGGCTTGTTACATCTTCAAAGAACTCGCATAAATTTGTTAAACATGATTTCCTTTTCACAAAACATATTTGACGCTAATATAATACATAAATAATATGTAAAATATTCCCATTATAATGTTTGATGCTGCCTGATTGTATTATGATTTTCTAAGTGTCCTACACTTGGGCAGGGAGTGGGTTGTGCACTGGGAGGATGAACAATTGGGGGATGGGCAGTGGGTTTGGTTGGGCAGTTGAGGGGAATGGGCAGTTGGGGTTGAGTGGAATGGGCAGTGGGGGGATAATGGGCAATGGGGTGTGTTGGGCAGTGGGGTGTGTTGGACAGTGAGAGTTAATGGGCAGTGGGGGTTAATGGGCTGAGGGGGTTAATGGGAAGTGGGGGGCATTGGGCGGTTAGAGGGAAATGGACAGTGGGGTTTGTTGGGCAGTGGAGGGTAATGGGAATTGGGGGGTAACGGCCAGTGGGGATAATGGGCAGTGGGGGATAATGGGAATTGGGGAGGTAATGGCCAGTGGGGATAATGGGCAATGGGGGGTAATGGCCAGTGGGGGGTAATGGGCATTGGAAGGTGATAGCCAGTGGGGTTAACAGCCAGTGGGGGGTAATGGGCAGTGAGGGGTAATGGGCAGTGAGGGGTAATGGGCAGTGGGAGGTAATGGGCACCGTGGAATGGGCAGTGGGGGCTAATGGGTAGTAGGAGGTAATGGGCACAGGGGAATGGGCACTGGGGGGGTAATGGGCAGTGGGGGGTAATGGGCAGTAGGGGGTAATGGGCAGTGGGGGGTAATGGGCACAGGGGAATGGGCAGAGGGGGGTAATGGGCAGTGGGGGATAATGGGCAGTGGGCGTAATGGGCAGTGGACGTAATGGGCAGTGGAAGGGTTGTACACCGATAGTTGGAGAATCTTTCTAACTCCTGCTGCTCAGCCTTATTGTTTTCGTTGGTTCTGTTGTCAGTGGCCAGAATCTCCGTGAAAGTTTCATTTTAGCTCAGGTCACTTTTCTGTCACTTGCTCTGATTTTACCCTTTGTCCACTGGTGGAGATAAAACTGGTTCCTCAAGAATGTCACAACTTATTCATGAACTAAGACTGAATATCAAAATAATATAAGAACATGTTACGCCTGCTGTCTAAACCCAGACCACACGGCTCATCAGCAGATAGATTTCAAAAAGATAAAACAGATTTAAATCTGAGATAGACTCACCTCTTGTTTTGCAATTGCTTTGCGTAACAAGCTGATGACATCTTCTCCTTGTACTCCGTTGACAGAGAATCCTTTAGTCCAGGAAATGAGAGTACCCTGAATTGGAAGACCATCAAATATGAGGTATGATCATGTGGAATATAAAAGATTCCAGTCACTCTCTCATTCTGTCTGCTTTCAATGAATAGTGGCTACTCTCCTTGTCCTTCATCTAATCTTTCCCAAAATGACAGTCAGATCACCTGTGACTATTCTGTAAAACAATCATTCACTGTGTCAGTACTGAATATTCCTAAGTTAGACAGAGCATGCTATCTGGTAACACCTGTGAAACACCTTGGGATCTTTTATTGTTTACCAGGCTCCATAAGTGCAGGTTGGTGTTTAAAGGGTCAGAAGTCCTTCCAAGCTATGCCAAGCCAGCAAAACTTTCAGGACAGCACTGAAACTCTATTTCCCAATTCAGAAATTGACTGGCACTGGGGGCTACACTATTCATCACTGGGGGTGGGGTGGGAGTCTACTTCATTTTGTTTTATTCATTCATAGGATGTGGGCTTCGCTGGCTGGACCAGCATTTATTGCCCATCTCTAACTGCCCTTGAGAAAGTGGTGGTGAGCTGCCTTCTTGAACCGCTGCAGTCCATGTGGTATAGGTACATCCACAGTGCTGTTAGGAAGGGAATTCCAGGATTTTGACCCAGCAACAGTGAAGGAATGGTGATATATTTCCAAGTCAGGATGGTGAGTGGCTTGGAGGGGAACTTCCAGGTGGTGGTGTTCCCATCTATCTGCTGCCCTTGTCCTTCTAGGTGGTAAAAATTGCGGGTTTAGAGATGCTGACGAAGGAGCTTTGGTGAGTTGCTACAGTGCATCTCATAGATGGTACACATGCTGCCACTGTGTGCTGATGGTGGAGGGAGTGAATGTTGAAGATGGTGGATGGGTTGTTGATCAGGCGGGTTGCTTTGTCCTGGATGGTGTCAAGCTTCTTGAGTGTTGTGAGGGCTGTACTCATCCAAACAAGTGGAGAGTATTCCATCACGCTCCTGACTTGTGTAGATGGTGGACAGGCTTTGGGGAGTCAGGAGGTGAGTTACTCGCCACAGAATTCCTAACCTTCTAATCATCATGCAATCAAGCAGTTTCAACATGGTTTTGTAAAAGGGGAATCATGTTTGACTAATTTATTAGAGTTCTTTGAGGAAGTAATAAGCAAGGTCGATAAAGGGGAACCTGTAGATGTGGTGTACTTGGATTTCCAAAAGCCATTTGACAAGATACCGCATCAAAGGTTACTCCAGAAAATAAGAGCTCATGGTATAAAGGGTAACATATTAGCATGGATAAAAGATTGGCTGGCTGACAGGAAGCAGAGAGTCTGGATAAATGGATCATTTTCGAATTGGCAAGTTTTAACTAGTTGGGTGCCACAGGGATTGGTGCTGGGGCCTCAAGTATTTACAATTTATATAAATGACTTAGATGAAGGGACCTAAGGTATGGTTGCTAAGTTTACTGATGACACGCAGATAGGTAGGAAAATAAGTTGTGAGGAGGACATAAGGAGTCTGCAAAGGAACATAGATAGGTTAAGTAAGTGGGCAAAAATTTGGCAGATGAATTAAAATGTGGGAAAATGCAACTTGTCCAGGTGGCAGGAGGAATAGAAAAGCAGCATATTATTTAAATGGAGAGAGATTGCAGAACTCTGAGGTACAGAGGGATCTGGGTGTCCTGGCACATGAATCGGGGAAAGTTAGTATGCAGGTACAGCAAGTGATTAGGAAGGCAAATAGAATATTGTTTATTGCAAAGGGGAATGGAGTATAAAAGCAGGGATGTTTTACTGCAGCTGTTGGTGTAACCACATGTGAAATACTGTGTACAGTTTTAGTCTCCTTATTTGAGGAAGGAGATAATTGCATTAGAAGCCGTTCAGAGAACGTTTACTCGGCTGATTCCTGGGATGAGGGGTTTGTCTTATGAGGAAGGGTTGAACAGGTTAGGCCTAGAACATTGGAGTTTAGAAGAGTGAGAGATAATCTTATTGAAACATGTAAAATCCTGAGGGGAATTAACAGGGTAGATGTGGGATGTTTCCCCTTGTGGGAGAGAGTAGAACTAGAGGACACAGTTTAAAAATAAGGCTTTAAAGAGTTTAAAAATAAGACTGAGATGAGGAGTTTTTTTTCTCTCAGTGGATTGTTAACCTTTGGAATTCTCCCCCCCAGAAAGCAATGGAGGCTGGGTCTTTGAATATATTCACGGCTGAGTTCAACAGACTTTTGATTGACAAGGGAGTCAAGGGTGGAAGACAGGAAAGTGGAGTTGAGATCAAATCAGATCAGCCATGATCTTGTTGAATGGTGGACTAGGCTTGAAAAGCCAAATGGTCCTGCTTCTAATTCTCGTGTGTTCTTGTGTTCTAGCCTCTGACCTGCTCTTGTAGCTACAGTATTTATATGGCTAGTCCAGTTCAGTTTCTGGTCAATGGTTACCCCCAGGATGTTGATAGTGGGGAATTC